>CM060249.1:91164487-92364487 GCA_030684275.1 Acipenser oxyrinchus oxyrinchus
AGCAGATGCCTTTATCCAAGGCGACTTACAGAGACTAGGGTGTGTGAACTTTGCATCAGCTGCAGAGTCACTTACAATTACGTCTCACCCGAAAGACGGAGCACAAGGAGGTTAAGTGACTTGCTCAGGGTCACACAGTGAGTCAGTGGCTGAGGTGGGATTTGAACCGGGTACCTCCTGGTTACAAGCCCTTCAATTATAGGGCAAGTAAAACTATTTTTTTATTTTTTTATTAGCCCTACTACTACTAAAATACACACACATCATTATCTTACATGAATGTGAACTAAAAATCAGGATACATAATTGCGAACAGTTGCTTTATGAAAACTCTGCCCATATTTGAATGCAGTTCAATCTTTTAGTTCAGGTAATTGCATGATAAAAAAATAAATAAAACTCTTAATGCCAATTAAAAACATTCAGTGAACAGGTACAGTGCTCCCTCATTCTGACCTGCACATCAAAAAACACTGTGAAATATTGAACAGTTAAATTAGTAAAGGACCCCAGTACAATTTACTGGCATTATGGCCTAAGTGTGAATAAATCAACGCTGGTGAATTATCAAACCATGAAAAAATGAAGGAGTACTGTATTTATTTTAAAATTAACTTCCAAAAAGAAAAACGTGTTGGTTGCATTGCATACTGCAGCTCATTGGGTGCACAATACAGTGCAAATTGAATTAAAGCAAAAACGAATTCTATATTAAAAAACAACTACATTGGTGATGTGAGAAATAGTGACAACTGAAGACAGAGAAGCAACAGCAAACACTAACACACAGAAAACATGAGCACAGCTACTCTGTAGAGCTCGGAGAAATACTACTGCTAGCCATGGGTAAGCCATGATCTTTCTCTTACCAAAAGGAGAGGGCAAGTTGTCAACCTGGTAAGTGTATAAATCAAGACCTACAGGACCCAAACCAGATAAAAGGGATGGATTTAAACAAAGAAACAAGAAGAAACTGAAAACAGGTGGAATATATGCATGTATATAAAGCATGCTAAAAACAGTATGCAGCATGCTTGAAAAATAGCGTGTAAAGGAGACATATTGCAGTGCTCTCGCTAGATAGCAAAGCAGAACATTAAGTAACGTGAAAGTGCACATACTGTATGTCAAGGCAAAATATATCAACGAAATTCTGAAGATGCCAAATTCAAAACATTTGAAGGTTGAGTTATAAAAGTATGAATATCGTTATAAAAGCAGTACAAATAAATACAAAACAACAAACGCATTTGTCTAACATCTGCAGGTACCTGAATTCTCCCCAGGCTTCACCAGCTCATCAGAAAGGATCCCCAGTATATCATCATCTGTGTTGAGGACTTCAGAGAGGGCAGCTAATGGATCCTCAGGGTTAGCTGTAGAGAAAATAAAGAAATTGTACTTTCTAAAAACATCACCTGACCTGCCATATCTTGGAAGACTAGATGTGACTAACGTATATGCGTGCAAATTGTGCTGTACAGTTTATGACTGATCACCAGTGCAGTTTCATGGCTTAAAACAGCACTGTGCTCTTGGAACTTACAGTATGGTGTGATTGAATCGGAAGCTAGTAACTGGGGAACGACACAGACGGACTAATACATACAGTGATACACACCTCTGTCTGGAATGGAAGGACGGGAGAAAAAGATTGACCTGCTGGTGGGCTGTTTACCTGGTGAATAAACACTACTTCGTTATGAAGACTATATCTGGTGGCTTACTGTATGTCAAAAAAAATGGAAACGGTTTGCCATTTACTACTCAAAAATCACAAAGCCATCACTGAAATACCCAAGCACCTCCCCACCCAATACATACAGGGTGAATCTGAAAGGAACCACCATAGGCACACATGGCCTCAAACAGCAACACATGCAGTAAACAGTCTGATCTAAAGTGAATATAATTTAGAAGAGTTTTTAGATAACTTCATAGATCATGTTTGTGGTAGATATTCAAATGAATTCCCTATAGTGCATCCTTTCTGACTCACCCTGTGTATATGATATATACAACGGCATGGCTATACAGACTCAATTACTCTCTCAATCCCAAAAATCAGTATTTACTGGGGTTAACTGAGCATCCAAACTGAAAATCTCAATAAAATATTAGTATTTTTTATTTTTTTTTATGTTTACATTTTGGATATGCAGGAGGAACCCGGAACAATGATAGTCATTATTTTAAATTCACACCGTGGTAACTTGAGGACGCTTCTAAGATTAACTGAGCCCCTTGGAATAAGGCCTGTGATTTGAGGGGATTGTACAGTTTACCACAGGGTGTGCACATACACAGGGCTGCTGGTTTGGCTGAAATCGGTGTACTGGTAGAACTCAGCAGCGGGTCGGAGGATGGATCCAGGAAGTTTGTATTCACACTGGGGGTCCTCCCGTCAATACTAGCCAGGTCCTCATCAGACAGGGCGTCCAAGCTCAGCCTGCTCTGCCTGCATGTGTCCAGCAGGTTTCTCCCAAAAAAAGCCTCCTGTGGAAAGCAGAGCATCCATCAGATGAACAGTTGTCCAGGTTATGGTTAGTATATTGGATTTAGGCCTGTACACCAATTTTTAGCGATGTAAAAGTTCTATTTAAAAGCATTGAAACATCTACTTTCATGATTTCACTTTGAGTCTCCCTCTCTTGCATTGGAAAATAAAAGAATGCACAACAGAAATGAATGTGCCACTGAAACCCCTCAGAATGCCCATTTCAGAAGACAGGTGTGCTTCACTTCCTTACGCCACCTGGCTTCCCGAAACCAAAAAAGAGGCTGTTTAGTGAAAGAGAGGTTCTTTACAACATTACCAGCAGGCAATGGAACTGTACAGAAGGATGGTTCTCTCCTCCATTGTACAAACGTGCTTGGTAAATAAGAAACAACAAGTACAACTAGCTGTCTACAGACAATATCAAACTGTTTATGCAACATAACATGTTGCTACAGCCTTGTGTTGGATCACAATAATCTTGCATGTATATATTCGTCAAATATTACAGTAAGCACTTCTGAGTATTTCTATACACCTATACAACTAAACGTAAAATCACTAGAAATGAAACAGAATACCATAAGAGAAACAAATGTACTGAAGGCATTTCCAGGGTTTCTGTGATAAATAGAAATATTCAAATCAATTCCACAATCCAACATGACCTTTTAGAGCTGCAATATGACCTTCACTGCCACACTACTACTTCCTGGGTTAGCTATACCTGACAAAATTACACTGGAACACAGCCATCTTTAAACCACAGCTCACTCAGACCGGCCAGCTCAGCTATACCTGACACAATGACACTGGAACACAGCCATCTTTAAACCACAGCTCACTCAGACCAGCCAGCTCAGCTATACCTGACAAAATGAACACAGACAGCCATCTTTAACTACACCTTGCTCAGATCAGCCAGCTCGGCTATACCTGACACAATGACACTGGAACACAGACAGCCATCTTTAACTACACCTCGCTCAGACCATCCAGCTCAGCCATACTTGGGAAAAGGCAGTGGAAACGAGACATAGCATGGTAATAAATGGAATCCTGCCATTTGCACCGAACTGCCAGCTCAAGTAAGTTGGCTTCCATCCTGTGTATTCAACAACTCAAACTATGAATGCGACTCCCTGCTGTGTAAAAACATTAAAAGCCTAACGTGCAGGGATTTCAATAATTGATTAAAGTCGTTCCTCTAGTGAGAACCTCAAGTTTAATTTGGAGCTTGCCGTGTAAGGAAAGCCATGGTGACAGGCAGCATGCTTAATAAATCACCATCTTCAACTGTTAGAACAATGTCTCCCCAATGTGAAATAGGAATGAGATTACATTAATTAAAACAGAGGCCCTTGTGGTCCCCTTTTTTGAAAAAGGATTGGAATGGTTTTAACGAAGGGTACATTTTGACTCCAGAGGTTTGAAACACATTTCCGAACAGCTGCTCAAAGCTTTGGTAATAATGTTCTTAATTTGCTGTAACAGTACAGTACAGCACTGCTTACAGGCTGCGCACTTCATTGGCTTCTTTCCTGTCATTACCCATCCAGCTGCTTCCACTGATGACTGACACGCTTTCAGCCAGTTATAAACTTTGACCCAGAAGACACTGCTGATGCGAAATGACCCAGGAAGTGCAAACACATAACCTGAGAATAAGGAAAGTGAAGTAGCACCAGATATCATGTGTTCTTTTCAAAACTGCCCATTTGAGACCTAACTGGAATGGAAGTGCACAACAAACATGCAATTCTCTTTATTAGTGACAATGACTTAACTGGATGCTTTGTTTGTTCTTATTTTGTTGGTTTTAAAACCAAATTACTTTAAATGCAGAGAAAAAAAAAGAAAAACCCAAGAGTCAAGCTAACCCCGAGAAGAAACAAAGTAATTTTGCTTTTTAAATAGGAACTTGCCTGTAAATATGCTGGAAACACCTCTTCAAGTTTATTCTTCTTCTTCCTGTAGCGTTTCTTTGCTTTCTCTAAGCATTCGGAGCTAGGGGCAGTCTCTTCCACTGGTGTGTCAGGTAAAGGCTCATTCCAGCCTAGGACAGAACACAGTGTTCAACATCTGCTAATTTCATTCATTCAACTTACACATGTGAGCAGGACAACAATAAAATCCAGGCACGTGAAATCTAATAGGCTTAATTACATTTCGGATGCACTTCTATTTCAGGACATGAAAGAAACCACAAATATATATATATTTGACTCTCATTCATGACCTCTTTAATTCTCAGGAGGCCACACTAGAAAAGGAAACCTAAATGAGGACCAGGAAAGAATAAAACCAAATGTTGCTGATCTAATTACCACGAACCAAAAAAAAAAAAACACACACACAACAAAGCAGGAAATTAGTTAAAAACTGTTATGGCAGATTGACATCCAATGTGTTTATCTAGCATGATCACAAAGCTGACATGGCTTGTTTAATCATTGCTGTACGTTTCTATCTATCATGGGCTGTGACAAATTATTCCATGCCATGCAATACATATCTGCCCCAACAGATCTCTGAAGAGCAGCACCCTGCAGTACTTACTTTCCTCTTTGCCCAGGAGACATTCAGACACAGAACCTGAAGAATCCTTCCTACAGAGGGAGCGCTTTGCCTTGCCCTGGCCAGTCCGACTCCTCTGGCGTACCATAAACCCACCAATACCTGGGAAAGAAATGTCAGCCTTTCAAAAGTGCAATGCATTGATTCTGTGAGGAGCTGCTATGCTGTGCTGCATGCAGTGTGCTCTGACTCACAGTGCAGAACCTACATGTAAAAACACTAGGGGCTTTGCAATTCAAAATACACTTAAAGCATATACATCTCCAGTGCAACGCTGATAACATTGTCCACTTGTGACTTCAAGTGTGTAAAAACTGTAGAGAGCACCCTGTGCATATTACACATCTCTTTGAAATTTCCTTGGAGGTTAAAATTGTCCCTGTGAATTAAATATGCAAGGGAAAATGATCACAGATCAAAGTCTAGATGCTTGTGAAAGACAGCACTCTTTCTACAACCCATATTAACACTGTTGGGGTGGTGATGTGGGGAATTCTATAAAAAAAGCAAACACATGTTTTGTTTTTAGTAACCTGTGCCTACATTTGGGGATTCATATGGTGCTGGGAATATATGATATTCTGTTGATTGTAGTTCAGCAGTGTGCACATGTATTAGAACACCCCATTGCTTCTGTAGTTCAGCAGTGTGCACATGTATTAGAACACCCCATTGCTTCTGTAGTTCAGCAGTGTGCACATGTATTAGAACACCCCATTGCTTCTGTAGTTCAGCAGTGTGCACATGTATTAGAACACCCCATTGCTTCTGTAGTTCAGCAGTGTGCACATGTATTAGAACACCCCATTGCTTCTGTAGTTCAGCAGTGTGCACATGTATTAGAACACCCCATTGCTTCTGTAGTTCAGCAGTGTGCACATGTATTAGAACACCCCATTGCTTCTGTAGTTCAGCAGTGTGCACATGTATTAGAACACCCCATTGCTTCTGTAGTTCAGAAGTGTGCACATGTAGTAGAACACCCCATTGTTTCTGTAGTTCAGCAGTGTGCACATGTATTAGAACACCCCATTGCTTCTGTAGTTCAGCAGTGTGCACATGTATTAGAACACCCCATTGCCTCTGTAGTTCAGCAGTGTGCACATGCATTAGAACACCCCATTGCTTCTGTAGTTCAGCAGTGTGCACATGTATTAGAACACCCCATTGCTTCTGTAGTTCAGCAGTGTGCACATGTATTAGAACACCCCATTGCTTCTGTAGTTCAGCAGTGTGCACATGTATTAGAACACCCCATTGCTTCTGTAGTTCAGCAGTGTGCACATGTATTAGAACACCCCATTGCTTCTGTAGTTCAGCAGTGTGCACATGTATTAGAACATCCCATTGTTTCTGAAGTTTTGATTTGTTGTGCATATGAAATCAAACCACTGTAAATGAAAATCTCTGAAAATTGTCAAAATAGGCAAAAGAGATTGTCTAATTTAATGGATGACTTTAATAGGCCACGCATGCAATTCATTTAAAATAGTACCATGCAATGGTAAAATGCATGAGGCTTTAAAATGCCTAATTAAAAGCAGAAAAGTGGTCTCACATTTTCACACAAGTGCCTAGTCTTTCTGTATCACTGATTACTGACTGTATATGGTGTTGGAAACATATGATATTATGGTGATTAAAAGGAATACAAAAAAGTATGAATTTCCACATAAACCACGGATTCTTAAAACTTCTTCTGAACTGCACTTTAAAAAGCAACAGCTTTGCAGACTGCATTACAATCCTTAGAGCACACTTCACTATTTCACAGACTGCATTACAATCCTGAGAGCACTGCACTATTTCACAGACTGCATTACAATCCTGAGAGAGCACTGCACTATTTCACAGACTGCATTACAATCCTGAGTTAGCACTGCACTATTTCACAGACCGCATTACAATCCTCAGAGTGCACTGCACTATTTCACAGACCGCATTACAATCCTGAGAGAGCACTGCACTATTTCACAGACTGCATTACAATCCTGAGAGCGCACTGCACTATTTCACAGACTGCATTACAATCCTGAGAGCGCACTGCACTATTTCAGACTGCATTACAATCCTGAGAGAGCACTGCACTATTTCACAGACTGCATTACAATCCTGAGAGCGCACTGCAGTATTTCACAGTCCAGTGAAGCCGTCTGTTCCAATCACGGTCCCTACCAGGTCTGTACGGTTTCCTCTTTCTCTTCTTGATTCCTTCAGCCCCCTCTGCTCCCTTCGAGTCGTCATCTGCAGCCTCGCGTTCCGGACTGGAGTCAGATTTTCCATCACAGTCTAAAAGGTCTCCTTCTACAAATGAAAAAAAAACCATAAGTAATCATGATTTTTTTGTATCTATTAAACTAAAATCATGTAGTCCTGTGAATTAATAAAGTGGTATTAAAAAAATGAAAGTTCCAAGAACGATTAAGACATTCAGAGTGCATCCTCCCTATGTCTTATAAGCTAACAAACAAACAAACAAACAAACAAACAAACAAACAAACAATCAGCCTTGCATAACTGAAAGGGAGTTTATGACACTCGCTCGTCATATTTAACCCTTAAAATCTGGCACCTCTGCCTTAGTCCTGTCCTCAAGACACCAAAAAACTTGTTGCTATGGGAGAAGTCAGGGGTTGTATAAATAAACAAATCAAAACTACTTGTGCAAAATTCTCTAGAACCCCTAGTTGGCTTATTCAGTCCTGGTCTTTGTTCCAACCCTGAACCTCCATCCAGACCCTGAACTAGGGTCTGGATGGAGGTTCAGGGTCTGGATGGAGATTATAAAATGATAACATTTTACCTGTTAAACCTGGAGTGGAATGGCCCTACAGGACTGGGATTGGACACCCTTACCCTAGGCCAGGGGTCTCCAACCCCGGTCCTGGAGAGCTACAGGATCTGTTGGTTTTCATTTCAACCGAGCTCTCAGTTACTTCACTGCACTAATTATTGGCTTAATCAGTAACAGGTGTTCCAGATCTTTAGCCATTGATGATGTTAAAAGACACCTAGAAAACCTGAAGGATAGGGGCTCTCCAGGACCAGCGTTGGAGATTCCTGCCCTAGGCCCTTTGTTTATGGTGTAGCCTGCAAAGCTCTCATAATAAAAACAGCAAAAGCAGGTACAAAATGTGACTGTAGAGACTGGGCCAGGTCAGTCTTCTTTTGCACCAAATTTTTTCTTCCCCCACAAGAGAACTGTCTACAGTTAAACTGTCAGAATGTACCCAGCGTTCATCTGTGCGTCACGGTTTTACTAAACCAGATGACAAAAGCACCAAAGGAAATAAGGTTCAGTAAAAACCTCCTTGGCCGCTGCTATTCTTGTGAACCCGTTCAACGACACATGCGTACACTTGTTATTACCCCGGCTGTCGTCCAGGTCTCCATCTCTGGAGAGCTCAGACTGTGGGTCTGGTGGCGTCTGTAACACAGCCACGCTGTTTTGGTTGATTATCTTGAGTTTCAGTTTGGGTTTGGGTCGTTTCCGTCGTGGTGCTGCCACGGTCAGACTCTGTAGCTGTGACAAACCCAGCTCTGTCAAACAGACACCATCCTGGGTGTATGTCTTGGGTGGGTCTAGAAAAAAACGGACCTTATCAGCAAATCAGATCTGTACTGTCATTGCTCTGGATATATATATATATATATATATATATATATATATATAGGGGTGCACATTTATTAGAACATTTCAAGATTTGTCATTTATACCCTTTACATACCTACCTGTATGAAAACATCTGGGGGGGAGAATTTCAATTTTCGGTCAGTCAGCTATATAGAAACAACAGGCACTCGTGTGTGAAAATGTTAGACCACTGCGTGCTTTATTTAGGCATCGTAAACAACTTCTATAAAGTCTTCTGCATTTTACCATTTGTGGCTGTGTTCTTTTTCTCTCACCATTTCAAATTAATTGTGGCCTATTAAAGTAATCAATTCAATTAGAATTCGCTAATTTGCTTATTTTGCCAATTTTCCAAGAGTTTCAGTTCCAGTGGTTTGATTTCATATGCGCATCAAACAGAAGCAATGGGGTGTTCTAATAAATGGGCACAGTATTGTATATATACACATGTTGAAGTTAATTGCACATTTACCTTGTTCCTTTATTTTTGTAACAATGTGCGCCAGTACTGGTGATTCAGGGTCCTCTGGGACCGATCCTGGACATTGAGAGGGGAAATAGTTTTAATAACAACCACTTCAGCAGGACACATCAACAGTAAACTTTTCAATACTACTGCTATATGCATTAAAACAAAACCTAGCAATGAAGCACCTCATCAGTATACTATTTTTGAGGGACAGATCTTGTTAATTGATATTGTCATCCACAAGTTTAAAAACAGTGAATTACAATAAATACGGTAGAAATACTAAATATTCCTCTATACTGCTTGTCAGGCATAAATCAGGCACCATGCATACGTGTGGTTGTTAATTCTGGACAATACGGATCTATTTCTTTCAGGTGTGAAATGTTTCAAAGAGATCAGTGTGTGGTGCAGCCGCAGAGTAAATTTAACAGTGAGCATCCTGATTGACATAATAGATGATATAGACTATAATGATGCTGGATTAGCGGACATCCTACATATTTTAATTTTCAAACTTGGACCCTCCCCCTAAAAAAAACCCATTTGCAAAGGCTTTTTCTATTTTCCCCGCACTGTTTTGGGGTTTACCATTGGACGGTGTCATATATATCCTGCACATGGCACAGTCAAAGCTGTTGTCTGCTGCGTTTTCCAGTTCCTCTTCTGAGTTCAAGTTCTGACAGGAGGCATGAATCCACCTGGTGGGGGGGGGAAGCATAACAGCTCATGATCAGATTAACTGCTGGTGTATATGTGCCTGCAGACATTATACAGGGTGATGCACACTGTGATTGTGCTTAATCCTTCATACAGCAGTACTCTGTTACATAGATCAGGTGATGGAGAACTGTGACAGGGAGACCCTGTCGCTGGTTCTTGGGTGCATGTGTGCCTTTATGGAAGCAGCCAGGACGTGCAAGAGGAGAGGCGTTGCTGGGGAAGTAATTGAGCAGGTAGGCTCGCCCGCCGCTGAGCTGATGGGGAGGTCCGGACTGGCTGGGGGTGTGCCCAGGGAGGCTGCATGAAGCTGATGGGGAGGTCCGGATTGGCTGGGGGTGTGCACGGGGAGGCTGTGCGGAGCTGATGGGGAGATCTGGATTGGCTGGGGGTGTGCACGGGGAGGCTGTGCGGAGCTGATGGGGTGTTCCGGATTGGCTGGGGGTGTGCACGGGGAGGCTGTGCGGAGCTGATGGGGAGGTCTGGATTGGCTGGGGGTGTGCCCAGGGAAGCTGTGCGGAGCTGATGGGGAGGTCTGGATTGGCTGGGGAGAGCCCGGGAGGCTGTGCGAAGCTGATGGGGTGTTCGGATTGGCTGGGGTGTGCAGGGGAAGCTGTGCGGAGCTGATGGGGAGGTCTGGATTGGCTGGGGGAGAGCCCGGGGAGGCTGTGCGAAGCTGATGGGGTGTTCTGGATTGGCTGGGGGTGTGCACGGGGAGGCTGTGCGGAGCTGATGGGGAGGTCCGGATTGGCTGGGGGTGTGCCCAGGGATGCTGCACAGAGCTCAAAAAGCGTCTGCACCACAGCTCGAGGGTACTGCACCGCCACTGCCACAGATGGGTGCCGAGCGAGAGCTGCCGCTGTGTTTACATCAAGAAGGAGAGTGTCCGCACCGAAGGATTAACTACATTTTTGTTTTGTTTTCTTTATTAAATGTGACACTAGGGCTACCATTGCTGGTACCCTAGTGTCAGTACTTGTGTTTACTAAATCTGGTGTTTGTGCGGCGTGTCAACACCAATGCTCTGTGTCTGCCTCCGTATCATTCAGTGATGACCCTCACACGGGACAAACCCCCAGTTACAAGAACTAATGTACGTTCTTAAAAATATGATAAGAGAATCGAATTGAGATAATCTCTGCATATATACACAGTGATAATGTAATATCGAAGGTTACATTTTAAACCGTCTGCCTTTATTATTGCGGGTCTTTTTAAAGCTTGAGCTTGGTAAGCAAATAAGGAATAGAGTCACAGTCAGCACTTCCCATTACAGATTATGTTAATGCCGTGCCAGATCACCGCGGGGACTAACTTGAACTCGATAAAACTCGTGGAACAGAATGCGCAGGTTTGCCAGCTATGACATACATCAGTGGGATTTCCTATACTTGGATAGGGCTCAGTGTTAAGAAAACGATTGATGACTGTAGTCTACTACTGCTGTAATAAGCAGAGGCCGGCCAGTCATCCTGGTTACTTTAATAGTTCAGCTGAACTGTGCACTGCTGGCTGAAAAGATTAGCAAAGGTATATCAAAGGGATATCATTCGTAACAGTTTGACTCTGAAAGCTGAAACATAGGCTTGCACTGTTAATTGTCCAAATGAAAGTCTGTGTGAGTGCACTGCACAGCCCTCGTACGTGTGTCAGGAGGGTGCTTGACTGTGCTCACCTGTCACACTGCCGGCACTGTACAATGAGCTCGTCCTCCTTGTAGTTCTGGGAGCAGACAGGGCAGGTAGCCAGGCTGCCACAGGGAGCGCACTGTGTGTAATTATTCTGCCACTCACACCGCAGCCCAGGGGACGTGGCCCCACAGTGCGTACAGGAGACACACCTGCAGAAACAAGAGGCACTCATTCATATTCAACATGCCAAACATTAACAATCCCCTTAAAAATTGTCACTCTAAATGGTCCTGGCCTTTACTTGAAAATCCCACACTGTCCCCCCACCCCCCAGTATCTAATCCAAACATTACAGTAGACTCTATCAAATCTGAAGTATGCCATTATATAGAGAATAATGCATGGGGTCCTGAGTGATATGAGAATTTAATGCCAACCCTAATCCCAAGTTTACCCAACCAGCCAATCATTCATTATTATTATTATTTGTTTATTTAGCCTTTATCCGAGGCGACTTACAGAAACTAGGGTGTGTGAACTATGCATCAGCTGCAGAGTCACTTACAATTACGTCTCACCCGAAAGACGGAGCACAAGGAGGTTAAGTGACTTGCTCAGGGTCACATAATGAGTCAGTGGCTGAGGTGGGATTTGAACCGGGGACCTCCTGGTTACAAGCCCTTTTCTTTAACCACTGGACCATACAGCCTCCATTCAATTCTCATATCACACTCTACCCCAGGCAGTATTTTTTATAATCATTCAAGTCTCATATCACACTACCCAATGCAGTATTTTAACCTCTGATGAGCATTTCTTTCCTGCCAGAGTTTTAAAGTTGTGTGTTGCTTGTTGTGGGGTCTTACTCTACCTGGTCTGTGTTAGTTATTAGCTCTCGCTGGGGTCACGCTCTGTTGCTAGTGTTAATGAGCACATGTTTCCGTAATAACCAGACGGTTATTACAGGAAGTATCAACTGCATGAGCCCATTGAAAAAAATTGCTCACCAGTTATTATAATAACTGCAATATCATACATCTGTAATGACTGTGAAAGCAGGCAGCCATCTTAGTGTTTCATTCCCTGGGTTATTACTGATTTTCTGATGAAATGCAGGTATCAAAAAACATAAAACAAAACAAGACATTTTGATTACGATCAGTTCTTTGGACAAACCATTCATCTGATCAGGGTCTCGACTGGGTGTAATTAGATTCACTTGTATACTGGAACAGTTAAGCAGCTTGTTCAAGTCTCTTTATTTTTATCATCCTGTTCCCCACCATTTGCACTTCCAGCCTCCTTTGGGGACGGTCTGCAAGGGGGGGTCCAGGCAGTAGGTGTGGTAGCTGATGTCACAATCATCACACAAGAGCAGCCGTCCTGGGTCTGTGGCTTTCCCACAAGCTTCACACACTGTGCACTCCAAGCAGCGCCAGCCTTTACTGAGAACCACCTTGGTGATCTGGGACAGAAAACACACCGTTTCAGTGCTGGAGGACGCGAAGCAGCAGCTGTAGATCGTCTCAATATACATCTAGATACAGCTGACACTGTCTATTCACTGGCATACGTGGAGCTGTGGTTTTCAACGATAAAATTAAATCTTATATTGTTAAACTCAAGAGGTTAACCTTAAACTTAAATATAGCAGGCATCTAAATAACGTGTCTGGACTACAAAATACTAAACACCTCCCTCCCCTCTCCCAACAGTTATCTTAACCAGCCAATACACGGTTGCAATGAAAGACACTAAAACTCTTCCCAGTAAAACGCTGTTCCTTCAATGTATTTTATATTCTGTTAATGTTGCTTAATTAGCCTTTTACAATCTTGCAACAGCAAGTAATCTCCAACAGTGAATGTAATATTCCTCTACTATTAGCGTCTATCACGGTGCAGTAAAAATGTCTTAATTAATTAACTGCACTATTTACTCTAAAATTACATCTGACAATGGACTGGCTGATATGATTAAAACCAAACGAAGCCTTTTGTATGCTACAGTAGCTGGGGTTCCACACACACAGCATTTTTATTCTGAAAATTAAGTTTTATTTAGCTGCTTATTGAGATGCCTGGTCAATAAAAAAAAATTAAAAAAACATTTTGAAATACTAAACAAAGAACAGATAGCATAGAGAGTCATTGCAGTGCTTATTTAAGGATCGTCTCTTAGCAAAATGTGAAGTGGCAGGTTACAGCTGCACAACATGACATAGCATAATCCAAAAAACCCCCCAAAAAACCATGCAGATATAGCAGGGACATGACTGAACTGCACACCAGACCTACTGATGCTTCTGTAGTTACCTTCAATATATAAATATATATATAATATATAAATGCGCCAACTGCCAAGCGTGCAGTCTAAAATAAAATCATAGAATAACTCTGTGTTCTAGTAGGTCTAGGAACTTGTATGATCTCAATATAAAACTTGGGGAATTATTGTATCGTATTTAAAATTATGTTTTTGTAGTCTCCCTAATAAATCATAAAAAAAAAGAAAGGTTACAAAACGAGAGGAGGCCATTCGACCCATCTTGCTCGTTTGGTTGTTAGAAGCTTATTGATCCCAGAATCTCATCATCATGTTTAAGACTCGATTCTCTTACCTTAACACTGACACAGTAGGGATGGTAACACTGGCCACACTGGGCACAAGCAAGCAACCTTCCCTCTGGACCTCGTCCAAAACTTCCACACACCACACACATATCCTGAAATCAAAGAAGAGCGAGAACTAGAAGGGTGTTTGAGAAACGCAGCAAACCATGTGTACAAAACGGTGACGCTCGCAGATACAGAAACAGCCAGCGGGGGAGTTTTCAGCGTGGCCCTGAGTGTGTGATTCGTATCCCTACCATTATGAATGTGGATGCAAGTCTGTTACTACAATCTGAAACTGCATGTGTGATTCGTACCCTCACCATTATGAATGTGGATACAAGTCTGTTACTACAATCTGAAACTGCATGTGTGATTCATATCCTCACCATTAAGAACGTGGATATAAGTCTGTTACTACAATCTGAAACTGCATGTGTGATTCGTATCCTCACCATTATGAATGTGGATACAAGCCCCTTCACAAACATTCATAGCTTTCTTTAACAAACATCCAAATAAACACATTAAAATAGTATGTGCAGTTATTTAATGAAATAATTCTAAGATTTAGCAGCTTTAACAACATGCAAGCCTTTAATTGAGGACAATCTTAGTTTCTCATCTTGTAACACAGCTGTTGGACATTATTAGTTCCCAATTGTCATCACATCATTTTGTTTTGTACAGCAGCTATTATTTATTGTTTGTTATAAGATGTGTGGAGGTGCTGTTTGTGTACAAGCTGCACAATATTAGCAGTTACTGTTTCATCTGTAAAGTGAACCTGCTTACCTGGTACCAGCAATAATAATAATAATAATAATAATAATAATAATAATAATAATAATAATAACACCAGGGTCCAATTAAGTGTACACAGGTAACCTTGGCAATAAACCCCTTTTCTATTGCTGTCAAGCCAGTGCAGGACGACGGTGTATTACAATTGCAGTGTTGCTGGAGGAGGCCTTACCTGTTTCATAGTGAATCTGTCGCTGCTTGAGAACAGAACCACCGTGTTGTGCATTGAGTTCTCTTCCTCATCTTTCACTGAAGTGGTGTCAGCAACCATCGCCTGGGGTAGAACACAAGCATGTAGAGTTATCCTTTTATACCACTGCTGAGATCAATGGGTGTGAATACATTCTACACGATGTACTGTTCTACTGTAAGAACAAGTGAAGTTTAGTTTCAAAGTTTAAAAAGCCACCGATGACAACCTTTTGAGGTGAGTATTCATCTCATTCTGCCATACTAGCACAGAGGCCAATAACAGGCATTGATTTTATATGATAAAAATAATGCATTCTGAAACACCATCTGCTGGGAACTTGGGTAACAGTAGCCTTGTTACATAGGTAACAACTAAATTCCACTAGAAAACCACAGCACCTTTCATGAAATAAGTTAAAACCAACACTGTTCTAATGTCGTACTACTTTCCCAGAACATACAGAACCTGTTTAAGACAGTTAAGAGTGAAAATGATAAGATGTCAACCTACCCCGGGGGTGATGACTGTTCCTACTGCGTTCTTCAGCTTCGACCGCCCTCTACCCCCACGCCCAGAGACACCAGCCCCTCGAGGCCTCCTCCTCCCAGGAAACCCAGATCCACGGCCCTGCTGTAAACACAGTGTGAATCAGCCAGCTACTACACACTTTGCACTGCATTTCAGCAGGCATCCCCTCATCACACAATGGCACTGTACACAGCCCAGCCTCCCATACTTCTTTAATCATGTTAGCATTATTGTACGACCTTAAATCCGCGTTATATAAAATACAATTCAAATAAATGTTCTAAAATAACAAACAAAACAGTATTGTGTTTTGTCTGACAATAGTCAAACTGCTCAATGGAATATTCTTTTAATTTATTTTTTAACCTAAATCCAACTACTGCCCCCGTGACACTGCTTCCGGTCAAACATTTTTTTTTTCAAATCACGCTGAGCCTCTCTTCACACAACAAGGCAAAATGAAAGACAACAGAAAATACATTTCTAAATATACTAGAAAACAAAAGATGCTGCAAACACTAAAATAGTCATAAAAACTTTGCTTTCAGTGTTTTCTGACTTCCTAAAACTTAAACAAATCCAACTTGACGATGTAAATAAGTACTACGTTTACCAACTCAACTGACTCCTCCGAAAATTCTATACCACAGTGAGGAAGGTCAGAAAAACACTTTAATAACTATGTGCTATGGACTTCAAAAACATTACTTTCTTGACTGATTCATTAAACAAATATGGCCAGAGATAGCAAGTTCGAATTCTGGTTGTGCGAAGCAGCCGGTCTTCGCTGGGGACTCCGGGGTGTGTGTGTGGGGCACATTGGCTTCGGTGCTCCCGGGGTTGGGGAGGTGGGATCCAGCTTAGACTGCTACTCCTCACCGCTCTGCGGTGGCCCCTACAGGCCAGGCACCGAGGGGCAGAGATTTGCTGGGCTGGTCTTTGTCCTCCAGAGGCCTGTAGCCTACGGACATTCGCTCTCGATTTCCTGGGTGTACAGACGCCGATTGGCTTATGGGATCAGAGGACGCCCACTAAGCCTCGGGTGCCTGAGCTGTGTGAGGAATCGCCATGGTGAAGAAGAAAAACAATAATAATATCTGGGCATTCCAAATTGGGAGAAAATTAAAAATATTTGGAGATTCTAAATAAAAAAAAATAAAAATAGAAAAAATATGGACTGCAGACCTCGACTCATAGTGGGAAACTAAAGTCCCCTCGGAAAGAACTGTAGTTACATCTAGGGGACAATGCAGTCCGCTGTTGGTTACTATAGTTCTTCCCTTGGGGGCCAGTTTCCCACTATACGCCTCCTCTCCAGTCCATCCATCCATCTATTCACTGGACATAACATCAACCAAATATATTACCACACTGTAGGTCTCAATAAAGGCTGGCTATATCTAGAAAAATCAGCTTGGTCTTAAATCAGCAGCTAAGGCCCCCCAGGTCTTTCATTACTGCTTCATTCAAGCTTGTTTGTATGATAATTAATTTGAATGCAATACAAAGCTCCATTATTGATAAGCTCTGAGGTGGTTAAACTAATTGAAACAAAATGGTTTCGCTTGAACACATTTTATATTTATACAGGAGTTTCTAGCATTGCAAATGTTCTGCAAAACAAACTTGCAAAAAACATTGCACACTTCTATCAATTCCACCTTCTTTTTCTCATTATCTTGGGTAAATAAAAATGACTTTTACTTGGTGCACTGTGTGGAATCATGCATCTCTTTAGTTGCAGAATTCAAGGTTTTTATTCAATTCAATTACAATAATACAACCCCCCCCCTCTTTTGTTTTAGTAAGTTAATGACAGTTAACCTTTTCGCTGCAAGTGACAAGATATCTCGTCATGTAGCTGCTCCTTCTGTTTTGCATGTGATGAGCTATCTCGTCATGTAGTTGTCCATCCTGTTGTGCAAGTGAAACACCTTGTCAAAACCCACATGTTATATTGGCACAGACACAAGGAAGGGCTCAGCTTAGACCCTTTGATGGTTTGTTTTTTTACAATGTAAATGATTATCATGACAATCGTGGTTCAAGTCCCATTAATTGCAACTACCCCCAATCGATTCTATACAGAAAGGGTGCTGATGTTTTTAAGCTGTAGATGACGACATTCACAAACAAATATTGCCAATAATACAATTAGCAATCACTTTTAGTAGAAGACATAATCAAGACTGAACAGCTAGGTCCAACCCTAGTAAACAGAAGCATGTTACGAGGACATGAAGAGAACAAAAAGCACAGGACTGTCAAATTGAAATCAACGCTTCCATATCACCTCCTTCTAACCAGGGGAAAAAAAAGAAGCAAAAAGCAATTATTCTTTATTTTGATAGACACTTTTTAAAATGATCTTTGTTTTTATTGTGAGTTTTCTCCATGTTCTCTTTCCAATTACCCTCAACAAAGAAAAAAAAAGTGTTTAATGTATTCTACCAATTAAAATCTGACACATTTTTGAAATGTGTAATATGTTCCTATAAAATGGCAGATAATAACCAATTATGAAAACAAAAAAGAGCGAGGCAAGAACTTTTACCCCAGTGAGGGGTGCTGGGCAAGCAGCTGCAAAGCTCTTCGCTTGAGCAAGATGATGCAAAAAGCAGGGCTACCAGATTCAAGAGGGACAAACTGGGCCTTTTTTTTCAATCCACGATGCAGTAGCTGCTCTGAAGCCATTACAACAGTATATAACACAATCATAAATAAATTAAACATTGGGTGCATTTATTGCAGATCATAACTCATTGTTTCCTTTCTATTGTCATCTAAATCAAAGCATGTTAAAATGTACAAAAACCCAGATTAGGCAAAAATACATCAGCTATTACCATTTAAACATGTGATATACACATAATCAGAATTATTAAACAAATAATCCATAAGGCTGTTTATTTTATTTTGAATGGTGCTAACACAATAAATTACTCTGCTGTTAACTTGTTGAGCACACATATACATAGGCTTGCTACTTTTCGATATTAAAATCGGTAAAGCTCGTTAAGTCAAATTCCCCAAAAATATCAGTTCGACAAATAAATGTATATACGGTAAACGTCGGTAAAACCACTCGCTATTTTTTATATTCTTACCAAAAATAATCATTTTGAAATCATGTCTAGTTTGTGTAGTTTTTATACTTGCTGTCTGTCCCGTCTCCGGTCCGCTCTGAATGGCTGGGGGTCACTATCAGTCATCTCAGTGGTCTGTTAGTACTGTAATTTCACCCTGTCCTGACAGATCTTGTTGACTGAAGCAGTGCTAGAATGCTCTCATTTGCCAGCTACAGCGCCTGTCATTCAAAGCTCCTACTTTGAAATTAGCGGGTTAAGGTGTACGTAAGCTTTTGCTTTAGGTATACAGTGACAGTTACTAGTTTGACTTGCAAATGGAGCGCAAGAGACGGCTGAAGTCTTCGTGGCAGGGCGAAGCAGGCCCGTCTCCCTTGCCTTCCAGAGAGTCTGGCTGTGCTGAAGCAGGAGAGGGGGAGCTCAGACTCCAAATAGTAAATGCAAGTCAGTTCTGTTCAACTATCTAAAGTTTTGTTCTGTGCATATTATTTTTACTCATAAATTTATACTATAAAGGTCTGTGTAATAATACACTTTTATATGCTGCGTTTACTACGGTTTATTTAAGACCATTTTTAAATGTATAGCTCAGCTGTGACCAAACGTTATTTCAACTAGAATGTTGGTTTTGTTGCATGTTGGATATGACAAAGGGGCTTCGCTAAATGAGACGTTTTTCAATGGCATAAAAAGTCAGGTTTTTTTAAAGCATAAAGGTCAATTTCACCCATTCTCTGCTTGAATTGAAACACATGGCAAATTCTTTCTAAAATAAATGCTGATATTAATTGTCAATTTGGCAAAAAAATTAAAATTGAATAGTAGCAAGCCTAATCAATAGAAAAACCAGAACGATTTAACAATTTTACTGTTTCTGACCGGGACAAAAAATGAAGGCTAAAAACTACAACAATCTCAGTTTTCCCGTGACGTCTGGTAAACTTGGGGGAAAAAAAGCAACCTTGGAAAACCCTAAAGGAAGCATATTCGCCTTAAAGTTTCTACTGCCGAACAAACACCTGATTCTGCAAACACAGATAGGATATGTACAAACACCTGATTCATGTGTTGCATTGCGTGGCTCTGTCTTCTGCTGTACTGCAAATACAGAGATGTACAAACTTTCTATAAAAATACCTGCAATATCAAGAATATGCCTTTAAGGAGATGATGGTCTCATACAGCTTCAAATCTGCTAAACAGATCTATTCATGTAAAACAGCAACTGGAGTCCAAACAGATCACAAGTGTACACCAGCCCCTGCATGGTTGTCTCTCCAAAATGCTTCATCATTCTTCTTGTTCTTATTATTTTAATGCTGTTTGCTTTCCTACAATAGGCGGTTGTCTGATGCCAGTCTGTCTGTTCTATCAGTCCCACCCTGCCTGTGATTAGTCCCAGAGCAAGTCCAGAATACCCTGAAGTACTGTACTTCCTTGCTTGTTTATAGATGTATGAAAGATAAGCCTGCTGTCATACGATTGGCATTTCAAATGTGCTCTACAAGCATACTTCCTTCTCTTGCTAATTAGATAATCATTTAAAAAGAGAAACTGATAAACTGTAAACTGATAAAATCTGATAAACTGTTACCCCCCCCTGAAAAAAGCGCTTACGTGAATGCAAACCAAGCTTATTTATTTCTTAGCAGACACTTGCAGAGTACATTATTTAGAATGTAAAGAACTGAAGCAATTTAAAACTGGAAAATAAGTCCTGAGAAACTTCTGGTGCAATTAAGCAAGGGGTCTCTCAAAAAAATTAAATAAATAATAACAATAATTTTAAAATTGGTTTGTTTCATAAACCCTGCAAAGCTATTGTTCCAACAACAAATGGTAATTGTGTGTAAAAGGCAAGTCACAAGCTTATGAAAGCATACCTAGTGGTCTTATGTAAGAAAATGTTTCAGAATAGTTAGTGTTACATTGGTGGTGGCAGGACATAAAAGATGAGCACTTCTGCTGTGTGTGTGTTTTTTTGTCTCTCAAATACACCATCCAAAACGACATTTGCAAAAGTGCAGCAACACCCACCTGAATACCTTGCTGTGGGCCCAAATTCAATTCAAAATGAATAACTGAAGGGTGGCTATTAAATCACCATAATAGAATCCAAACAATTTACCACTTTGACGGTCCAAATGGGGGTGCTGGACAGCTGCCTTGTCTTTGAGGGGTCCCACCCTTCTGAACGGTCTGGGGACCACGAAGGAGAGCTGGACATGTTACGGGTGCTCCAAGCTCCCTGAGGTATGGCAGGTGAGAGAAGGGGATAAAATGCAGCAAAATAAACACAAAGGCGGCAAACAGAATGGTTAAAACAAAGCAAAGCAGGTAGTGAAAACAGAGAAGTTTGGGACAAAATCTCTCCCTCTCTCTCAAATTAAAATGCCACGTCAGAGGAGCTTTGCTAATACAGATCACGTACCTATGCAGGTGAAGGCGCCCCATGAAGGAGGTACAGAGTCTTAAATAAAATAACAACTTGCTGTTACTTTGTGTAACCTAGATATTGCTGGATCTCGGTTCTGGGTCAATAGCCAGCACACAATCCTGAATTAGATTTCGTATCAAAACCCTTTGCAGGTATTTGGATCTGCCGCAGCGTATCTCAATTAAAATAGACTTCAAAGTTCTGCAACAGTTCAAAAGCAGGTAGCGAAGCAGGATCTTTACCTGCCAAGCTCCACACTGGTTACAGAAGAAGTTTAAAACACTGATTGTTTATCCCCAAGGTTATTTTTTTATAAATTTAAAACATTTTGCAATGCAATTAAAATACATATCATGCAATAACTGTAGGGCTAAATGAGAGAATTGAATTTGGTTAACTGAAAATAATTTTCAAGGTATAAATAAAAGATTACAGCCAAAGGTGCATATATTTGTCCCAAACTTGCATATTTAATGTCAGACATTTAATAAAAGCACTACAAAACTCAGCCCTAAAGACAAACTTAAAATGCAAATAAATAAATAAAAAGCTTGATGAAGCGCATGTGGGTGGGTGTGGGGGGTCACCATGGTTACTTCCAAAAAGAGAAGCCTTGGCTTTAATACAACAGCACGTATTGACTAAACATTTTGAAAATGAACCAGCGATGGATATGCATTCTCACTGAAGTAACAGCTAAAGCCCAAATGAAAAGGATGTATTTGCTTCACTAGGATTACAAAAATAATGACAAATAAATACAAAATAAAAAAAAATCACATAAATGAGTTAAAGCTAAAGGAAAAATGTTGGTGAAGTGCTTCCGGGCAGATAAGGTATCCTATCGATGACTCAGCAATTACAGCAGAAGTGTTCTATGTTTAGAGCCCACATTCTACTGGTTGCAAGCTAAAATCGAGACTTTCATTTTTTGCCATTTGTTCTTTCTTTATATAAATACACTACCCCCACACACACACATATACATACATATATACACTACCGGTCAAAAGTTTTAGAACACCTCCATTTTTCCAGTTTTTATTGAAATGTACGCAGTTTAATGTCTCAATGTACTCTGAAATTAAAGCATAGAACAAATAAACAATTGGAGATAAAAAAGAAATCATGGAATCGTTTTGTTTAACAAAATTTAATCTAAATTTTTGACTCAAAGTAGCCACCTTTTGCAGATATAACAGCCGAACACACTCGTGGCATTCTTTCTACAATGGAAATCAAATATTGTTCGGAAAGTTCTTCCCAACACTGTTGCAGAAGTTCCCACAAATGTGTTGCACTTGTAGGTTGCTTTGCTTTCACCCTTCTGTCCAGTTCATCCCAAACCAGCTCGATGGGGTTTAAGTCTGGAGACTGTGCTGGCCATTCCATGATTTGAAGCCTACCGTCTTGTTCTTTTCTTCTAAGGTAGTTCTGACATAGCCTGGAGGTATGTTTTGGGTCATTATCTTGCTGTAGGATGAACCCTGACCAACTAGGCGTATACCAGAGGGTATTGCATGGCTGCAAAATGCTGTGGTAGCCGTTTTGGTTCAGGGTGCCACTCACTCTGTGCAAGTCGCCAACTCTGGATCCAGCAAAAGAGCCCCAGACCATCACGCTTTCTCCTCCATGTTTGACAGTTGGTGTCACACACCGAGGAACCATCCTTTCGCCTACTCGACGGCGTACAAAAACCCTGCGTGATGAACCGAAGATTTCAAATTTTGATTCATCAGTCCATAAGACCTTCTTCCAGTCTTCAGTAGTCCACTGACGGAGCTTCATGGCCCAGGCAAGCCTCTTTTTCTTATTTTGCCATCTTAGCAATAGCTTTCTTACTGCCACTTGACCTGTCAAACCTGCAGCTCGAAGTCTTCTCTTCACAGTTGAAACTGAGACTTATTTACTTCGACCAGTGTTAAGCTGTGCTTGAAGCTGTTGTCCTGTGAGCCGCCTATCACGCAAGCTGTTGATTCTCAGAAACTTGTCTTCTGATTTGGTTGTGGCTTTGGGTCTGCCAGACCTCTTCCTGTCAGAGTTTCCTCCAGTTTCCAAGTGCCTTTTGATGGTGTAGGAAACTGTACTCACTGACACCTTGGCTTTCTTTGCAATTTCTCTAAAGGAAAGACCTACACTTTTAAGGGTTATAATGGTCCATCTGTCTTCCTTTGTTAATTGCCTTTTTCTCACCATTATGATAGCAATATACTACTTCCTGCAGTACAATATTGTCCAAATAATGCTTAAGAGGGTGTAGGAACACAGTCTGTTCCAACACTGCTTTTATACAGACAGAGGGTTTGTAAGTAATCAACAAAAGCTGGGACACCTGTAGGAATTGTTAGCATCAACTTTCAAGGCTTAATTTACTTCCATTGCTGCAGAACAGCTGTAAGTTGTTAACCCATTACTTGTTCCCTGAAAAAAGGCCCTTTTGTATAACTCTGAAATGTACATTATTTTTCAGTTTTTGGTAACCTAAACTTTTTTTTTAACCTCTGGCAGTTTACCGCTTACCTTTGTACCATTTCAGGTTATTCACTGGACTTGAACTGCTTAAATTTCAATAAAAACTGGAAAAATGGGGATGTTCTAAAACTTTTGACCAGTAGTGTATATATATGTGTGTGTATATATATATATATATATATATATATATATATATATATATATATATATATATATATATATATATATATACACATATATATATATATATATATATATATATATATATATATATATATATATAAGTACAGTATTATGTCAGACTCCTCCAAGTATATATATATATATATATATATATATATATATATATAAGTACAGTATTATGTCAGACTCCCTCCAAGTATATATATATATATATACACACACACTATATATATATATATATATATATATATATATATATATATAAGTACAGTATTATGTCAGACCCCCTCCAAGTCATCGTCCATTAGTGACCAATATGTTTACTTTGGGAAACAAAATGTACTTCCGCCAAAACTGTGCTACCTCCAAGGCTATCTTGCATGGTGATATTTCTCTTAGGAAAACCAGCGCTATGGTTTGGTTTATTATTTACACAGATACGTTATCATAGCCTTGGCTTGTAATGCACTGTGAAAAATGCATTTGCAGGAATGAGACTAGAATTAAACCCATTCCTGGAATTATAAAATACATCATTTACCCACAAGAATACATCCCGCTGCCCCTATCCTGTTAAAGTGAATCTATAAAAGAGATTATTAATGAAATTACAGCATGTGGCCATTAGGAAGGAATGCTGGGTTAAAACACTCCAGCAATTATGGAAGTGCCAATCTGACAAGTCAGAATCGCTATGTTAATGAACACAGACATAAACAGGAAGTGCAAGTTCTCTCCAACGACTTTCAAAACCCACTCAGAAAATTACTGTGAACTGTAAAAACAATAGAAATGTTAAAAAAAACACTAATTTTAGTAGAAGACGTATATTATTAGATACCATAACAAACGTGAAGTTGTAAAGTAATCATTAATGTGGTATGTCAAGTTAAGCTTCTTAATGGGCTACGGTTAAAAGCAGCCATGTTAGTGTCTCGGACACAACCGCAAGGTAAAAACAAAAAATAGAAAAAGAAAAAAAGAGGGCTACAAAATCTAAAGTCCTCTTTAGTCCCCAGCCTCACAGGACAAGCACCGTTAGCGACAAAGGTGTACACCCTAGAGACAAGCTGGTGCACCCTGTGTACTGCCTACAAGCCAAGGTAATCACTAACAGAAACCAGGGAGTGTCAGAACCCTGGATGTTATAAAACATCTTCCACAAAACCACTGCACCACAAGAGAAAAAGCCTACCTGTCTCACTCGAGGCCTTCCTGGAGAAAATGTTCTTTTGGTGATGGCTGGCTTCCCCATGCCAATTTTCGGCGCGACGGGTATGAAAGTTGTTGAGGGTACCCCGCCACTGGACACTGGCGCTGCCTGAACCTGGGGCACATCTTTTGGGGGAGTTCCAACAGAAACAGGGGGTTCTGCCAGCTTGCTGGTGTCCATTGAAACAGAGAAAGACCTTTCCGGGGACTGTTGTGTCGGGGCAGTCGGATCCTCTGAAGATGAATTCATGTCTGAGAAGCTCGGTTCGCTAGCAGGGGTGGAGTCCATTTCCACTAGAAGACTGCTGTCAGAAACCTGAGCAACTTCGTGGTTTTCAATCAGTTCAAGCGCAAGGCGTTCTTGTTCCAAGGCAGGCGTTTCCAAAGGTTTCTTCTCATGCACCGCAGTCTCCTGACGCTCTTGTGTTTGAGTGGGTTCTGGAGCCGACACTTCCATGGGTTCCACCTCGGCAGCTTCAGTTTCAGTACCTGCTTCCTCGGATGCTGGTGGGACAACCTCAGCCGGCACTTCGGAATTCTGTGGCTGTAGTTCTCTTTCCAGCTGGGCCTCTGTAGTCGCTGCTGCTGCTGTTTCTACCTCTTCCAGTGTTTCTTGTTTGGCAGCCTTCTCAGTTTCTGAAATCTGCACAGGTGGTTGAGGTTCTGTTTCAGGGACCAGGGGGGGTGGAGGCGGGGGCTCAGAAACCTTGGGGGCCATTGTTGTTACTTCTTGTGCAGGTTCAGCAGCTGGGAAAATATAAAATGTATGAAATACATACATACATACATACATACATACATACACACACACACAGACACAGCTGGTCTCATACCCATCTTTTAATGTTTTTAACATTTCTGGCCTCAAGACATCTTGTTCAGTGGTACTCAACTCTGACCATTGAGATCCATTCCACAAGAAAGTTTACAAAACGAGGAGGAGGCCATTCGGCCCACCTGGATAAGGGCGTCTGCTAAGAAATAAATAATAATAATAATAATAATAATAATAATAATAATAATAATAATAATAATCTTGCTCGTTTGGTTGTTAGTAGCTTATGGATCTCAGAATCTCATCAAGCAGCTTCTTGAAGGATCCCAGGGTGTCGGCTTCAACAACATTACTGGGAAGTTGGTTCCAGACCCTCACAATTCTCTGTGTAAAAAAAGTGCCTACTATTTTCTGTTCTGAATGCCCCTTTATCTAATCTCCATTTGTGACCCCTGGTCCTTGTTTCTTTTTTCAGGTCAAAAAAGTCCCTTGGGTCTACACTGTCTATACCTTTTAGGATTTTGAATCAGATCGTCACATAGTCTTCTTTGTTCAAGACTGAATAGATTCAATTCTTTTAGCCTGTCTGCATACGACATGCCTTTTAAACCCGGGATAATTCTGGTTGCTCCTCTTTGCACTCTTTCTAGAGCAGCAATATCCTTTTTTGTATCAAGGTCACCAGAACTGAAGACAATATTCTAGATGAGGTCTTACTAATGCATTGTAAAGTTTTAACATTACTTTTCACTATATATCCGAGTTTTATAGCTTCCCCACATTGTCTAGATGTAGACATTTCTGAGTTAACTCCTAGATCTTTTTCATAGATTCCTTCTTCAATTTCAGTACCTCCCATATGGTATTCATAATGCACATTTTTATTGCTTGGGTGCAGTACCTTACACTTTTCTATATCAAATGTCATTTGCCATGTGTTTGCCCAGTCCTGGTCTTTATTCCAACCAGGTCCTAAATTAGTTAATTGCCTCTTATCAGCTTCAGTTAACTACATTAGAACCTGCTTGGAGTAAAAACCTGGACTGGATTAGATCTCGAGGGCCAGAGTTGCACACCACTGATCTAGTTTCACTATCAGTTACTACTTCCGTATTGACTGTTTTAAAAGCCATTTTTTACTGCCATACGGAGGCTGTGGACTGACAATGAGAAGCCAAATCGGCTTTTAAAACACTCAATGCGGAAGTTAATTGCCACCGATTGGTACTCTGTTGTAAAGGTGAGTAAAGGACAGCTTTTCTTGAACACATTAAAGTAATGGATTTATTGAATCCCTGCTGATAAATACTCATACAGGCCATGATGAGCAGGAGTAGGAGTATCACATTAGACTGGATTTATTGAATACCTGCTGATAAATACTCCTACAGGCCATAATGAGTAGGAGTATCACATTAGGCTGGATTTATTGAATACTTGCTGATAAATACTCCTTACAGGCCATCATGAGTAGTAGTATCAGCAGAGCCTATTCAAAGCACTGCTGCAGCACAGACGGTTATTACACAGGCTCACAATCACCTATACAAACCTCTACAATCTCGAGACCCAACATGACAAACTATACAAATCCAATAACAGACCATGCATTTTGAGAATAGAAAAAAGCTGCATCTAACTGGAGCACCCCTCTTAAATCACAAAACACAACGAACAGTAAAGAAGTGTTCTCTCTACCAGTCTCTACAGGTTTCTGTTCCTCGTTGAGCTGATTCTCTTCAGCAGCATGTTCCAGACTCCCTGGTTCTTCAACTGCTTCCCGTTCCCTTTCCAAGCATGCTTTAGAAAAAAAAAAGAAAAAGAAAATGAAAAGATTAAATGAGACCCGGAGCTTGAAATGGTAGTTCGTCATTAACCCAAGTGCATTGTGAAGCTAAGGACCTGTGACCCTCTCATTATCTTCCAAGGTAGCTGCCACTGACCCCTTCATTATGCAGCACACCTGCAATGTAGGGATGTGCTTTTGGTAAATTTTTATGAACGTTTAAATGCTTTGCAATGTCAGCGTTTAAACCATATTTACAAAAACACACACACACACACACACACTCTCTCTTTATATTACATTCTGATACTGACATTTTATTGCCATCAGTAACTTCATCCACAATAATTCTGAATGTTTTCATTTCAAATTGTGAAGCATTGAACTTCTGTTTTTGTGGTACAGCAATTTTGGCAGAATTATTTACATACCACGGTTTTGTCATTCCTCAAAATACTTCCAAACGTGGCTTCCTTTGTTTAGAGATGCCATTTTAAATATAGAACAAACTCAGAAAAAACGCTTGTCATTAACGTTAACCCTGCCGTGGAATTGTTGATCATTACAAATTGTGTTCAAAAGACAGATCTGAGTCCATAAGGACAGGTTGAGTCAGCAACTCAACAAGCGTGTTAGTAACATAATGTACCCATCACTGCCAGTACATAATGAGAGCCATCAGCATCATGCACTACAGTACAGATTCCCCATGCACTACTTCCACAGTATGTACCGGACATGCAAATCTGACAGTTTCTCCAGATATCTACACATTGCAATGTTTTGTGAAAAAGAACATCCTAACCAAGTTTCATATTATATAACAATAGTGTGTAACGTCTTTTAACGAACTTTTAATAATACAAAAATAAACAAAACAAACAAGAACCCTAACTTTCAGGAACAGGGCTGTCTAACCAGGGACAGCTAAGCGGTTTGCCCGTCCCCAAAACAAAACACACAGCTTTACACAATGTCACACGGTAGTACACCCAGTACCTTCCTTGTGACTGCTCGGCAGCAGGGCACACACCTTCCTGCTTACTTCTACTCAGCAGTCTCAAATAAGAGACTATCCTACAGACAGCCATGCGAGCTTGGGTTTAAATCAACACTGCAGTCCTGTATCCAGGGCTAGGATAGCCACCTGAAAACAGCAGACCAGCACACTAATGAGAAATAATAACAATATGTCAATCTATTCTCTTTTTATTAACATTTCAGTACAAGACACTGAATCTGTTTTATAAGGAGTCTACAGGTTGTATTTCTGTAAAAAGTTGCTGAGGGCTGAGAGGATTCTCCAAAAACATGAACAGCTCTTTTTTAAACTATTGTTTTAGCATATTTTTCAATAAACGTGCGATTCTTTCTAAACCATAATCTACATTCAATGCCAGATTTATTAAATTATTTATTAGCATTTAGGTATGTTACTATGTAAAGACATGCAGTATATAATATATATATTTTTTTAATTCATGTGTAAATAGGACTAGCTGAATGTAGAACACGAAATATCTGCAAGATCTCATATCTCTTCACCATGAGAAACTGCTGTTTTTTCACCACGTGTTATCCATGGTTATAACATGTAACTTCTTGTGTAGTTACATGACTTAAATGCAGCCCAGTCCAAATTCATATTATATCTAAGGGGGGGTTCTCACATCAATACAAAGTGTTGATTAATTGTGAACACAGTAATTACTGATCAGTTACTTGTAAACTGCTTATTTACCATCTTTGATTCATTATGTTATAATATCTTAACGTCAAAGATATGGAAAGTTCTGCCGACAAGCACAATGCCTACATTGTTCACATCAATAAGCTTCCGAGTCCTCGTCAATGAGGCAGTTAACCTTCAGAACCCTATTGGCATGAAGTGCGAGTCTTGTAACGATCCCCCAAGGGTGTCACAGCAGTGTTTACAGTGTGGTCTGGTGAGGACTAACTCCTCTCTGCTTGTTTGAGTCTAAGGGATTGCCAGCATGCCCTCTGACTCTCACACAAAGTGCTGTGACGAGTAATCAATTCATTCATTAGTTACGTCTCATCAGCCTTTCAAAAATACAGATATATCTGTTCTAGCATGTCGGCAGTGTGGAAGTTTACATCCGGAACAGCATCGCTCTTTTTAAAAAAAAGTTGGGTCAACTGAACAGAACTAAAAAAGGCAGAGGAATCTCAGAAGCGCCATCATTTAAATAAACAGGGCGACCCTGATATTTACCAAGCATAATGATGGGAAAAACCTCAACCCTACACATAGCACCCCCAATCCAGGATTTCTGCTAACAGCCTGAGATTCACATCTGCCAAAGACCTAAGTGCCTGACTCTACATGCAATCTGACAGCACAGCTGGTCTTATGAGGGACGAGGTCTTTTAGATGAGCCAGGCAGCTCCAGCGCACATTAACAAGCACAAAAGAAACTACACTGCTGTGTATGTGAACCGATTCAACAAAGCAGCAGGCTGTGCGTGCAAGAGACCACAATTAAATAAGCATGAGGATCAAATTACCCTCCCACCATGTGGCACCCAATCACTATCGACACACAAGTGTGGGAGGGAGCACAGAGGCTGCTCTTTCCTGCACTCTATTTAGCCTGTGGCTGGGCTGCTGTGCTGTCAATTCCTCACCTGATTCAGACAGGGAAAGGGGGAAATGGTTTAAATGGAGCAGTATCCTCCATCCAGGCTGTGGAGTCAGGTAACAGGTCAGCTGTAAGCCTGAACACTCCCTGTGAGGCTCAGCTCCTGCTCCTGACAGCACAGATCAATGAAACACAATTTGTCTCATCTGGCAGGACGCAAAGCTCATTTGTACCATACTCCTTTCAAATGGGATGTTAAAGTCACAACTCACCCTGCCGTTGTATACACTGCTAGCTCCGCGCACACACAATTTGGAAGAGAAAATAGCTGAACAGGTAGAGCAAAAACCAACAGAACCCCTAGCCAAAAAACAGGTCATGGGGTGGAGAGGGAACCCACGACATACACCCCAAGCAAGGAAAGTGAAGGCCCGGGTCAATGTAGAACAATTATATGGGCAAAATAAACATTTAAAAAACTGTTCACAAAACATATAGCCATGGTTGCGTACATTTTTTTTTTTTTAGATGTGCCTAGGATGTGCCTAGGATCTAGCAGGTTACCTAAGGGAGCACACCCCAATAAGCTCTGTGTGCATCAGGTGAAGACACTGCTTTGTAAATCCCTCTGAGTGCGGGAAGATCATGAATAGAAATCCTTGTTCTGTCTGTCTGCCAGGGAAAGTTCCTAAACGCAGGCTTACAGATCAGCACGCTGTCCAGTGTGTCGGTTAGGACACACATAAGAAAGTTTGCAAACGAGAGGAGGCCATTCGGCCCATCTTGCTTGTTTGGTTGTTAGTAGCTTATTGATTCCAGAATCTCATCAAGCAGCTTCTTGAAGGATCCCAGGGTGTCGGCTTTAACAACATTACTGGGGAGTTGGTTCCAGACTCTCACAATTCTCTGTGTAAAAAAGTGCCTCCTATTTTCTGTTCTGAATGCCCCTTTATCTAATCTCCATTTGTGACCCCTGGTTTCAGGTCGAAAAAGTCCCATGGGTCAACATTGTCAATACCTTTTTAGAACTTTGAATGCTTGAATCAGATTGCCGCGTAGTGTTCTTTGTTCAAGACAATAGATTCAATTATTCAATTATTTTAGCCTGTCTGCATATGCCATGCCTTTTAAACCCTGAATAATTCTGGTTCCTCTTCTTTGCACTCTTTCTAGAGCAGCAATATCCTTTTCGTAGTGAGGTGACCAGAACTGAGCACAATATTCTAGATAAGGTCTTACTAATGCATTGTAAAGTTTTAACATTACTTCCCTTGATTTAAATTCAACACTTTTCACTATATCCGAGCATCTTGTTGGCCTTTTTTATATCTACCCCATATTGTCTAGATGAAGACAATTGAGTCAACATAAACTCCTAGGTCTTTTTCATAGATTCCTTCTTCAATTTCAGTATCTCTCACATGATATTTATAATGCACATTTTATTTGCCTGCGTGCAGTACTTTACACTTTTCTCTATTAAATGCCATTTGCCATGTGTCTGCCCAGTTCTGAATGCTGTCTAGATCATTTTGAATGAACTTTGCTGCTGCACCAGTGTTTGCCACTCCTCCTATTTTTATGTTGTCTGCAAATTTAACAAGTTTGCTTACTATACCAGAATCTAAATCATTAATGTAGATTAGGAATAGCGGAGGACCTAATACAGATCCCTGTGGTACTCCACTGGTTACCTTGCACCATTTTGAGGTTTCTCCTCTAATCAGTACTTTCTGTTTTCTACATGTTAACCACTCCCTAATCCATGTGCATGCATTTTACATGGCGGGTAAACAGATGGGACTTTCCAGCTGTTATTGTGGTTCCTCTCCAGAGGGTGGGATAATCTTTGAAATAATCTTCCTACTTTACTAACTGCATTGGTGGCCACTGTTCCAAAAAGGAATATAGAGCTCTGATAACCTGGATTCTACCTGCTTCGGGGCATTGTGGTTAATACACTCTCTTCACTGCCGCTCGCACTCCAGCCTCTGCCATATGACAGCTAACCTACTTTCCTTCCCAGCATGGAATGAACCCAACCTTGTTCCACATGCAGCTTTCACCCTGCTTTATATCAAAACTCCCAGCGCTCAAGATTCAAGCTTTAGATTGCTATATGCACTGTAGTACCACTTATTACAGAAAGTACCACTTTCTGTCAACAACCTTACCATGTTAGAGCGCTGACTGCCAACTTAAAAAGACCAATTGGCAACCAGTTTCAGATTTCTGAGGCAGTGTTAAAAGCCAAGACACCATTCAGACCTTGCTGCGCCACCAATTGGTCGTAATTCAACAAAAGCATGTAAAAGAAAGAAACTGTAGCTTGTCAAAAACAGTTTATAATTAGATTTCCATCTATACTTTACTTCCCTCCTCCCTTGATCCACTCACTAGTGTTTATTCAAAGAGACATTTAGGGAGTTTCCCTTCTAGAGCTAATCTTATCTAAAGAGTCTCTTCCACATATTAAACTCAAGTTCTCGTCTGTCATCATCAACTCTACGAGTACAAAAGAGCCACTTGCAACCCCCCACCCCCTCATTAAACTCTGTTTTGCCTACGACTTTTTCCCCTGTTACATTGCTTTTTTATTTCACTCATTTCTGTTATTGCCATTGTGCTCTAAAGTAAAATAAATAAAAGCTGCATTCTGTCTCCTGACCCTGTACAGTAATCTCTTTATGGAAATATGCCAGCTCACCTCGGCGATTGGAGGAAATGAATATACCTCAAAATTGGATCAACAAAATACAACCGCTCAGAAAAACAACACACAATAAAAACGAGGGACACAGAGAAAGCCAATAAATACATGTGTGGAGCTACCTGCTCTCCAAGTTGCTTACATGTTTCTCTCTTGCTTGGTCCATTACCTGGTTCAGGCTCTACAATTGGCTCAGCGGTCTCCAGGACCTCACATGTCTGGCTTGCTTGCAGTTCCTCCAGTTCTACTTGCTGGCAGATTGTGCAAACATATCCGTCTTTTAGCAAGACACTGGTTTCGTTCTCTGCTTGTCTGTCGCAGTCTAGATGTATCCACCTAAAATCAATTAAGTAATGACATTTTCATTTGCAACCCTGGAACAGAAGTGCATCTGAAGGTCTTCACGGGTTTATGATGTCTGCCGTTGCCCAAGACAGGAAAATCCTAGTTGAACAATGTCAAACTTGCACCTCCATGTCACATGCACATGTTTCTTATTATCCACCTCAGTGATGATCACTTCCACTGGCTCACCAGCATGCACTGCAGCCAGTTCAAATAACAATGACTGGAGGATCGTCAAAAGATTTAGTTAGGACTCCACCTGCATGACTATGGGTTAGTCAACACACTCCAACATCCCACTACCTGTTACAGAATCAAGCTATATCAGTTTCATAGCTATCCAAGTGAGGGTTATCTTATGCCAAGTGTTTTTTGTAACAGGATGGCAACACTTACCTTTTGCACATCTGACAGCAAAGCATGTCCTTCTGGGAATCTGGGTGGAACGCCTTTCCACAAAGTGGACAGGACAAGCCCGCGTCCTGCTGCTGGTAGCAGTTATCACACAATAAACAATTGTGGTGCCACTGAGAACTTGTTCTGGTGCCACACTGCTCACATACTCTGCAATTCTGTCAGGGGGGAAAAAAGTTAAGATGTCAATTGTAAGTGCTTCACCACGCTAAGAAATATACATTACAATGTAGCTTGTTAAGAAAAGTCGTCATCCACACATGCACATTTTTACAAAAATAAAACTGAACAATGTTCTGTAATAATCAGAAACTTGAAAATAGTGCACTGTATTTTAAGAACGTTCCCCAACATCTGAGAAAGCAGTTGTAATCAATACATTTAAACGATTACTCTTTTCTTTGTAAAAACCTGAGGCAATGAGATGTTGAAGTCCTGCCTGCAGTGCTGTATGGAACGCTCTTGAGTTCCAAGTCAGATCTCTGCCTGTCAGGCAAGGAGTTCTGCTCATCCTCAAAGGGGTGGCGAGTGTAGATCACAAGAGCTCTTTTGGGATTTCGTAGGTAAAAAGGGTAAGAAATTTCAGACTGTCTAGCTATCTCAAATTACACTGGGTATTTGAGCTCCCAGCATGGAGGGATTCATTCCAGCCAGGTCAGTGGCCAGCAGCTAAATCAGCAATTAGCATCTGCAGGCTGTGTGGTAGGGAGGCGCTCACAGCACTGCCAGAGACAGGGGAAACATACATCAAAGAGATCAAATCTGAATAGTACGAGACAGGACATCCAAATAATGTTTGAATTGCATTTACTTACACCGTAACTGTCAAGTAATTAATCATAATTGTATTTTGTTTCACACAGGACAATTCACTCCAATCTGATCAAATACAAACATCACACCAGAAAGTTCTGCTTAAAGAAATAAGCAGGCAACTTTTATATTATTAGAACCATCGACTATCACCTTGTAAGGACTTGGTCTATATGGGCATTATAATACAGTATAAAAAGGGCATTTAAGGAGCTCAAATATGACCTTGTTTCATGCTCAGTACAGCGCAGTATAAATACCACAACAGAGCCACAGTCTGTGAGGGTTGAAGCTTTTCTAACCAGGACTACTCAAAATGAAACTATTATAATATAAACTGAAAACGAGGCAAATACCGCAAGAAACTGAAAAGGTGACAAGGGGGAGAGGTTTCAGAAGTACAGCTCTGTATCTAAAACGCTGAGTCAAACCCACACTTCTGAGGCTTGCTAAATCAGACAGCTTTATAGACAGCACCAAAGGGATTTACTTTGTTGAGAGCCAGCAGCATCACATCCACACCGCTCAATAACCCCAGGGCAGATTCAGAGTTAACATGGTGCAACACAACTAATCTAATGACAGACAGCTGTGCAGCAGAGGAGCAATGCTCAAGTGAACCAAAGCAATCAACCAGTCCTGAAGTTCACAGGGATTATTAATAGCTAGATGTATCAAACAGGTAGAGCCTTCACAAGACTCTGTATATTTTTATTTTGCAAGTGTAACCATAATTTTCATTTCTTTTTTCTTTTTTAAAAAACAATGTAACTGGAATAGCCAGCTTTAAAGGTGTTCTAGTGAACGGTTCCCCTTCCAACCACTGCAGCTCAACTGAGCTTCAAAAAAGCCAATTCTCACATCCCCTGCCCCCAGGAAACAAAGAACCAATTAAAGAAATGTGCTGTCGGTCATACAACCAATAGCAAGACATTGACGTAACAATAGATAGCTGCAGACTATGGAAGGGTACAATACAATCCCAATTTAAACTGAAAGAATAATGCAAAAATAAATAAATAAAAATAAATAAATAAATAAAAATTAAAAAAAGGAAATAAATACATAACATCAACTCAATTGAAGCATTGTATGAAAGACACAACTATATATAACCAAAGATGCAAAAAAACAAAAAATAAAAAATCCTTACTTTGCATCTCCAGCTATTTGTAGGTATGGAGTCCATTACAGGTTGTAGGCAAAACGTGTGATAACCCTTGTCACATGTGTCACATACCAACATCTTACTGTCCTCCCCAGGGTTCCTGAAACATGAGCACAGTATTACCCATCTGCAGCCAGTTTACTAAAATGCATGACCTCACTGGAATACCCACATGCTGTTGCAGCCAGCACCTTTCTGTGGTTCTTGGACTTCTGTTTCATGAGGCAATGCTTAATTGATTTGTGCCATGAATTAACTCTGCATTAGCCCAGAGATTTAGTGAATTAGAATTGCATAGAAATAAAATGAACAGAGCTATTGAAACGGAAAATTCCTTAATGTTTACCATCACCTAAAATTATCTTCCAGTGTTATTGGAGGGGAAAATGAACAGTTTTAATAAAGGCATTCAACATCAGGAAATGAATTCTAATGCCATTTCTTACTCTGTGCAATATACCATCTGCGCGCAGTATATGCATTGTGTTTCTCAGGGACGAGAGGGCTGGTGCTACAGTACACGCTCTTACCCGGTTGGGGAGTTGGTGTCAAGCATGTTGGTTCACCACTTACTTGCAGGTTTGGCAGACTTTGCAGTCGGGGCACTGCCAGCCTGCCCTCTTCAAAGGGGTCACCCCTATATCCAGGCACATCCCATGGTAATGCTGCCCACAACTGGTACAAAACAGCTGGTCCAGGAGGTCTCCTGGGCTGTCACACAATGCACAGTTCGCTTCATCCTTTGCTGTATTTGGAAAGAGAAAAAATAAAATGATACAGGACACACAGATTACTGTATTAAACTAGATTACGTTCTTTAGAAACAAAGCTTTCTTTTGTGGCGCAGTGTCACTAGAATGTCAATTAAGAATACTGCATTACATGCAAGTGGAAGCAAATATTATTATGTTTATTTAGCAGACGCCTTTATCCAAGGCGACTTACAAAGACTAGGGTGTGTGAACTATGCATCAGCTGCAGAGTCACTTACAACTACTTCTCACTCGAAAGACGGAGCACAAGGAGGTTTAGTGACTTGCTCAGGGTCACACAATGAGTCAGTGGCTGAGGTAGGATTTGAACCAGGGACTTCCTAGTTACAAGCCCTTTTCTTTAACCACTGGACCACACACCAGGTTAACTCGGTGCGTCTCAAACCTTGAAAGGTACAAACCTTTAAAAACAAATACTACTTTAGTTGAATCCTCTTCAATACATTTGATAATATCTGCACATTTCTTTTACAATATATATATATATATATATATATATATATATATATATATATATATATATATATATATATATATATATATATATATATATATATTTAAAGAAAGTGAACCTGGTCCCATTATAAACGTGCACACTACTGTAGATTCGTAAGATGTTGGGCTTGAATACAACTAAGCAAAGCAGCCTCATTTCGTTGAAGAGTGGCTGTGCTGGGGACATGTGAGTTTGCAGTAGAGGAGTATGAAATCTCTAGGAGATGATTACATCGTTAATTGAATTGAGCACGAATTGGGAATTGCTGGTCCCATGTCTCTTCAAATCCTGCTATGTCATCATGAGCCAGTGAGCCAGGTTACAGCTCCGCTGCAACAACCCCTCTCTGAAACAAGCCGTAACCTACACACAGCAGTTCTGGAGACAGGTCAAAGCGTTTTGCTTTCCCATTACTCAAGCCACTCAAAAAGGTACAGTTTCTTTCTCCCCAGTTGAAGTAAATGATGTCTGAGTGAGACCACCTGGAAAGAAACTGTATTTATTAAATTTATTGTCCATTAATTAAAATGATCACAACAATATATATATATATATATATATATATATATATATATATATATATATATATATATATATATATATATATATATATATATATATTTGCCACAGAGGAGATGGCAAAGCCAGGTGCTCCGGGACCTGGTTTAATATCCCTTAGGCTGGAGATACTCTAGCAATAAGGCCATTTTTTATTGACTGCGTGTCACTAATTGACAACTTGAGTTGCCAACAATTTCCAATTAACAAATCGAGTTGCTAGAATAGACCGCTGCTTGATTTTCATCAATTCAGTTGACAATTGTGTTCAGCCAATAATATTGCATTTTCTAATGACCTGACTTCACTCTCAATTTTTTCAAATAGAAAGTACAGCTACGTTGCAACTGATTGTTTTCATGATAAAAAATGGGATGTTTGAAACGGATTATAAAGACTGCAGGAAAAAAAAGACGACGAATAGATTGGAATTGACAAATATTTTTTCAGAAAATCACCAGTGGAGGGGAAAAGACAAACTGCAGATATTTTCCTTCCCGAACCCTTCTCTCTGCAAAATACTGAGTTCAGAGGTTCTTCAGTTTGTCTTTTACCTCCGCTGCTTCACACTCAAGTGTTTCTACGTCAACGTCTTTTCAAAAAATATTCCAATTACTAAAGCAGCTGCTGAAACATGTTTACTGCAAAACAGGCACCATCATAAAACTGCTTAAAAATAATTGTCAATTTCAGTGTGCTTGTGGCACATTTAGCAACCGCAATTAAGTTGTACATTTTTTGTTGTCAAATAGAATTGAAAAGAAAAATGGCTTGTGTAGTCAGCCTTGTTTGGATTAATATAATAAATGACAATAAATGAATGAATGAATGGATGAATGAATGAATGAATGAATGAATGAATGAATGAATGAATGAATGGGAGCTAAGGACTTACATCTACCTGTAGCCTGCTCGATGTGTTCTGGGCAAAGGAGAGTGTGACTCCGGATATCCTGAAAAGTGCCAGCTGCCGCTGCACAGGGATAATGGTACAAGCGGGTGCACTTCTCTTCACAGCATTTGATGGTTGCTCCAAGGCGCTTACAGTATGCACAGTGCTAAACACATGGAGATAAAACAAAATAAACACGTTAAAGTACCAGTAAAACATGCAAACTGCCAACCTATTAACCCTGGAAGGCTGTGCACTGCATGTACAGTATGACTTAATATCCTGTGTTGGGGTCAATCAAGGTTAAATAAATAGTGAGCACACTTGAACACTTTGCTGCATGGTGGGAGGATGTTTTCCAACTCAACCGACAGAGGAACAAGGAATTGATAAAGTGGGGTACATTCGACCTTGTGTAGAAGAGATGTGTTAGAGACATTGTTAGGAAAACAGAATGTAAGCAGAGTTCACAAAGTTCAGCTTCACACACACACAGTTAGGCAAGATATATAAGACAGGCACTTGAGAGAGCGAGTGAGAAAAGCCACCTGAATCCTCTCCTGACGACAGACCATCTCTGTACCTGAGCTTTCTCCCAGAGCATTAGGTAGCTGATCATTATCTGATTTCTGTTTATAGCTTGGTGCTACATTGTTGTGTCCAATAATGTTTAAGCTACATGCGTGTAACTTTTGAATATTGGAATCAATACTTGCATAACAATTGGTACACTCATTTGCAGACATCAAAACTGAAAGTTAGCTCAAATTTTAACCCTCCTATCATAAAAGGTACAATACATATCAGTTAAATCACACATAGCGCCTTTCATGAAAATCAAAGAAATCATAATCACAGTTAAATATAACACAACCACTAATACAAATTATTGCTGGGAGAGATGTCAACTATACAAGTTCTATTGCAAATATTATAGTTATTACAGCTTCATTTTTTTTTTTTTTAAGACTTTAAGAACTAGATCTAAAAGGCCCTTTGCTTTATTTGTACATGACAATGAAAGAAATGAACAAATGCCAATAGTCTGCAACATAATCCACTAGACCTGATTTTTATTACATGAGTGTAGCTGTTATTTACTTCATGCTAATATTGGACGGCTTTTGCCAAGATAAAATGAGATGGTAGTGGTGGTGGTGGGAATATATGAGCCTTCAGCGCGTTTCCTGAAGTGTAATGATGTCTCCAGGGATCAGCATATTTGCAGCCTCCCTAGCACCTCAGTATGGCAAGCGCCTGGAATAGGCTGGGTGGGGCACTTCGCAGGGGGGCTAGTCCACAACACCTCAGGAAGGCTCGACAGTGATGCTGGCGTCCCAGCACTACTCCCTTCCACAAACCGTGTGAGGATTGTGTGCAGCTACTCGGCAGTAATGGGAAAGCAGAAAGAACCTCAGTGATTTCACAAGGCGCATGATAGTGGTTCCCCGTGCAACCAGCTGAACCCAGCGGCTGCACTGACCAATGAGCTGAACCCAGCGGCTACACTGACCAATGAGCTGAACACAGCCGCTGCACTGACCAATGAGCTGAACACAGCGGCTGCACTGACCAATGAGCTGAACCCAGCCGCTGCACTGACCAATGAGCTGAACCCAGCCGCTGCACTGACCAATGAGCTGAACACAGCCGCTGCACTGACCAATGAGCTGAACACAGCCGCTGCACTGACCAATGAGCTGAACACAGCGGCTGCACTGACCAATGAGCTGAACCCAGCCGCTGCACTGACCAATGAGCTGAACACAGCCGCTGCACTGACCAATGAGCTGAACACAGCCGCTGCACTGACCAATGAGCTGAACACAGCCGCTGCACTGACCAATGAGCTGAACACAGCCGCTGCACTGACCAATGAGCTGAACACAGCCGCTGCACTGACCAATGAGCTGAACACAGCCGCTGCACTGACCAATGAGCTGAACACAGCCGCTGCACTGACCAATGAGCTGAACACAGCCGCTGCACTGACCAATGAGCTGAACACAGCCGCTGCACTGACCAATGAGCTGAACACAGCCGCTGCACTGACCAATGAGCTGAACACAGCCGCTGCACTGACCAATGAGCTGAACACAGCCGCTGCACCGACCAATGAGCTGAACACAGCCGCTGCACTGACCAATGAGCTGAACACAGCCGCTGCACTGACCAATGAGCTGAACACAGCCGCTGCACTGACCAATGAGCTGAACACAGCCGCTGCACTGACCAATGAGCTGAACACAGCCGCTGCACTGACCAATGAGCTGAACACAGCCGCTGCACTGACCAATGAGCTGAACACAGCCGCTGCACTGACCAATGAGCTGAACACAGCCGCTGCACTGACCAATGAGCTGAACACAGCCGCTGCACTGACCAATGAGCTGAACACAACCGCTGCACCGACCAATGAGCTGAACACAACCGCTGCACCGACCAATGAGCTGAACACAGCTGCTGCACTGACCAATGAGCTGAACCCAGCGGCTGCACTGACCAATGAGCTGAACACAGCCGCTGCACTGACCAATGAGCTGAACACAGCGGCTGCACTGACCAATGAGCTGAACCCAGCGGCTGCACTGACCAATGAGCTGAACCCAGCGGCTGCACTGACCAATGAGCTGAACCCAGTGGCTGCACTGACCAATGAGCTGAACACAGCCGCTGCACTGACCAATGAGCTGAACACAGCGGCTGCACTGACCAATGAGCTGAACACAGCGGCTGCACTGACCAATGAGCTGAACACAGCCGCTGCACTGACCAATGAGCTGAACCCAGCCGCTGCACTGACCAATGAGCTGAACACAGCCGCTGCACTGACCAATGAGCTGAACACAGCCGCTGCACTGACCAATGAGGAAATCAAGTCTCTAGAGTGTTCCTACAACACCAATATGCATTGTTACCAGAAAACTCAATTCCAGCAGGCCAAGACACCCTCCACAAGCATCTGCAACGTCAAACTGCAAATCTTCATCTACTTGAGGTCTGCTTTAAGGGCTATTTTCTAGTTGCTATTCAGGGATGTCAAATAGCTATTCAGAATAACACTGCATTGTTTAGTTGTGGGGTACTGTATATAGTCTCGTAATGGATGGCTCGCCAATAGCTCAATTATGTTTTAAAAAACATAATATAAAATATATTTGCCATAGATGCTAATGGCTATAAATGACTGCAGCAACTACAGTCAAGGTCTAACATAAAGCACCACAACAGCCCTATTCTCTTGCCTCTAGACTACAGCATGACTCCTTCCTCTGAGAAGGCGGGGAGGGAACACACACAGGTAGAAACAGGAGCCCTTGCATCAGAACTGTACAATAGGCATAGAGAAGGAAGGGGTTACTGTTATTCTATTTGAACTTTAGCAAGCTTCTAATTAAAATCTATCTTGGCATTAAAAACCAAAAGCTACCAGTAATCCAGCCATTAAAGCATTAATAGGCCTGGCATTTGGCTCAAGTGTAAATGAGTAAACTGACAATAATTGAACTGCTTACTGGTACAAATGCAATGCAGCGAACATGAGGGCCGTGTACATCAAGCGGTAAGCAGCCAGCTGCATCTGCCTCCTGAGTGTTCTGACCTTTCCATTTCTCAGATGAGCGAGCAGCGCTGCCAGGCCCGACCTTTACCAGAGGCCTTGTCCATCACACTGCTCCCAATCCCATGGGGAGCAAACCATTTGAAGCCGCTCGTGACACAATCAGATGTGACTGATGCACAACTGCACCTTTCCTCAGCAATCTCCCCCATTTCCTTTAACTAATGTCAGTTTGTGTAGTTCCAGTTCCTGCCTTGACATGAATAAAAATCTAAATCTAAAAAAGAACTTTGTCTTAAGCTTTAGCTTGAAATGTAATTCTGCAGCACCCTCAACCCGCTTTACTTTTAAACCAAAATTTAAACACATCAAAAAAAAAAAACCCAACACAAAACACATGAAGCAAGTGGTTCCCCTTAAAGGGAACTCTAAGCCACTTTTTCTGGAACAGAGACTTGAAACCTGGTTCCAGGAGACTGGAAGACCTCATTTGAGGCATAAACTGTATTGAACTCCAAGTCTCCCCTGAACCCTAGTCTCCTGAAACAAAGTTCCAAGCCACAAAGTGGCTCTGTGTTCCCTCAGCTTTATTGTCCCGACAAACTTTTGGTTCTTCACTGCAGTACTGTAGGTCACATGATCTGAATGCAGGCTTTAGCTACCCTTGATTATCACATCAACACCAATAATAAAGTGTAGAGTGGAACAGTGCTATGAAAAGGGCAGGTTCATGCACTGTTGAATAGCGATAGAGATTTGCTGCTCTTTAGATAATTCAGCTGACTAATGTGTTTATTTGTTATGCTGGAATGACTTGTCAGTATGATTAAATGATAAAACAACTTACTTTCCCATTACTTGAATGCATTTAAAAGATAAAAACCCACCTCAACAATCTTTAATACAATCTTATAAATAGTTACAAAAAAATTACTCCTACAGTAATGACTGATTCACTTATTTTACATTTTTACAATTTCACATTTAACCTTAAGGTGAGGTCAAAAGGTCACGATCAAGGTCATTTTTGAAATGAGCATATATGGGTTCCTAAATGTGTTGTGTAGTAGCCATAACCCTATATGCACTGTAAGGAGCTAAGCTAGTTTTACATTTGACCTTAGAAAGGGCAAAGGTCACAGGCAAGGTCATTTATGGTTTCCTATATGTGTTCCATAGTAACCATTAACATATCTGCACTTTATAAGGAGTTATAAGTTAGTTTTACATTTGACCGAAGACTGAAAGGATTTTAAAGAAATGTGTCAGGTGGCCATATTGGTTTACGCACAAACACCATTTTTGAAAAAGTCAATTGTATTGACACTGGGATGATGCTTGTCAACCTGATTTAAATCAAACCATTTTTCAACTGAAGCAGTTTTAAATTTAAGAAGAAAATGTAGGTCTAACGGCCATCTTGTTTTACAAAAGAACACAATTTTTCCCCTATATGAATTCCATTGTCCCCAGAATGATGCTGGTTAAACGGTTTGCAAACAGAAGCAGTTTGATGTTTGGAGCTGCTTTGGCTTAATTTAGAGGCAGCCATTTCAATAGTAAAATTTATCGCAGCAACCTCTGCTTCGCAAACTTGAAGCGGGTGTGATTGTTGATGATGTATGCAAAGTTCCAGATCAAATCGGTTCACCGCTTCCCAAGAAAATTATTTTGAAAGGTTTTTAAAGAAATGCGTCAGGCCGCCATCTTGATTGACACAAGAGAGCATTTTTTTTTTGCGTCTGACCTGTAACCTACACAGGATGATACCTGCCAAGTTTCATGTTGATTGGTTACACCGTGTGCGAACATGAGCAGTTTAAACTTTTGGGAGGAAAAACGACAATAAGTAAAAAAATCTTTACAATAACAATAGGCTTCCCAAGACAGCTTGGAAGCCTAATAATTATCTCAGACAAGCCATGATGCCCACCAGTCCAAAGCACAGAGCTACACTGATCAACTAGGAGAATAAAATTAAAACCACCTTTTCCATGAACTGTGACAGAGCATAGGCGTGTGGGTGGTGTGGATGTCTGTGTGAGTCTGGAGGCTTACATGGTGATGGCATTGCTTGATTATATAAATGTGGGAGTGATTGGTTGATTGTGTAAGTGACTCAGAGAAAAGTTTGGAATTTGGCCAGGTGGGGATTGAATAATGAATTGTCAAATCAGCCCTGTCCACAGTGTATGAAAGGGAGAGAAGTGGAAGCCTGTGTCGTAGGAAGTTTATTGGGAACATTTATAGTTTGTACTTCATGGCCCTCAAGCCAGTCTTCTGTTTGTTTATTAGGTTTTTGAATAAAACACCTTGTTTTATTCCGGAGCCAAACCTTGTGCTTGTCTTTGTGTGCAGAACCCCTGAAGACTGCACTAGACAGGCACAATAAGCCCTTCTGAATAGTGACAACATCACAGAACATACCAATCCATGCAGGGAGACACACAACATACCAATCCATACAGGGAGGTGCACACACACAACATACCAATCCATACAGGGAGGCAGACACACACACACACACACACACACACACAACAAACCAATCCATACAGGGAGGCAGACACACACACACAACAAACCAATCCATACAGGGAGGCAGACACACACACACACACACACACACACCATACCAATCCATACAGGGAGGCAGGCACACACACACACACACACACACACACACACAAACAAACCAATCCATACAGGGAGGCAGACACACACACACACACACACACACACACACACACACACACACACACACACAACAAACCAATCCATACAGGGAGGCAGACACACACACAACATACCAATCCATACAGGGAGGCAGACACACACACACACACACACACACACACACACATACACAACATACCAATCCACACAGGGAGGCACACACAACATACCAATCCACACACAACATACCAATCCACACAGGGAGGCACACACACACACACACACAACATACCAATCCACACAGGGAGGCACACACAACATACCAATCCACACAGGGAGGCACACACACACACCATACCAATCCTCACAGGGAGGCACACACACACCATACCAATCCTCACAGGGAGGCACACACACACACACACACACACACACACCACACAATAGCAATCCATACAGGGAGACACACACAACATACCAATCAATACAGGGAGACACACACACACCATAGCAATCCATGCAGGGAGGTAGACAACATTGTCAACTCGCTTCCTCTCAATTAGGGCTGCCAAACAAAACCACTCTTATGGCAAATATAACCAGAAAAGAAGCCTCCACAAAATATTCATATATCCCGTAAGTTACCCACATCAACCTCCATTATTTTTATTGCCTGTGGTTAGGTTAAGTCTGTGCCAGCATGTCTCACCATCAATGACACACACATTCCACAAAAACGCAAAAATCATCTAAAAAATGTTGTATATGTAAAAAAAAATACAATAATAAAATAGACTATATTATTAGAATGTATAAAATAAGAATTAGCAATGAAATGTTTAGATCACAATTCGGCAAGCTATTCTCCAGATATATGCAATAATATAAGTGTGACATACAGATGACATCCCAGAATGTGGTCTTCAAGAACTTACACTAATAAAACAACGTTAATAACAAGTCTCATGACGGTTACAGTCTCAAATTCAGTGTACATTAAATCAGCAGTTTAAAAATTAAACTCCTCTGAATCTGGATACACAGCTGAGACCAGACAGTATGAAACATGACTTTCTGTTCAGGAGACTCCCCCTAGCAGGGATCATACTGAAGCACACACAGTACAATATGTATAGCATGTTGTACAAATGAAAGCATTCTTCATCTGTACTCTGCTCAACTCAGATTAGTCTAGGCTACAGTGAAACCCATTGGCTGTTTCGATAGCCGATGATCACATGCAGCTGAGTGGCCTCTCCTCACCGTTGTGCTCCCTGAGTTGACAGCTTTGTCCACGTTGACCAGCACTTGCTCCTGCTCCCGGCACACTCCCTCCGACCAGGCCGCGCAGCACTGATGGGCCCAGCAATGCCCTGGAATGAAAGCCAGCGGTGCGTTAGCTGAAGGGCCATGGAGCCTGCAAGCACATCACATGGGCTGGGAGTCCAGGAACTGAACTACACTTCAGAGACATCTTAAATTGTTCAACTTTTTTTTTTAACCCTGTAATGCCCATTTCTGTATCACATGTGATACAATGCTTAGCCACCCCTCTATATTATAATTGTTTTTAAATCCAGCCCCACAACCCAGAATTTTTCATATGCAGTACATTATGTGTTCTGAACTGTTTTGTTCAAGAAATGGAATCTAGTTGCATAAATAAAATAGCTTTTCTCACATGAATTTGTAATTGTTTTGGTATATTCCACATTCTGATCGGTGTTCAGGGGATGATCAGTAAACAGGAAGCTCCTCCAAAAATATGATACAAACTGAAACAGCACCATTGGTATGATGGCTTAAACAGTGTTGTACTGTATACCTATTTTTAAATGGCTCAGAAATCCATATAGGCTTTGATGCTATGCTGTATGTGTAAAGTGCATAGAAACCTACTTCAAGCTAAATGTTTATGTTAATTCATCTTTACTGATATTTACATTCCACAAACTTAAAACACATATTTGCTCTCATTTAAACCAAATGCAAATGCAGCAAGTGTACTAAATGTGTGTGTTCTACTTGTGACAGTGCCAGTTTAGTGTAGATTCTTGATATGCCACCTTACTCTCAAAGCAGCCGAGGGAACACAAACACAAGCGTAGCTTTATTCCCCACTACAGACAACCATGTTGACTTCACTCCCATTATAAACTACTGAAATTTTAACAGTTCTTACCAGAGGGATCAGATAGAGACTGGAGGTCAGTGTCCTCAGGAAGCCCGACCTGACTGAGCTCATCCCAAAACTTGCTGGCTGGTTCATCACAGGGGCATGGAGTGTTCACCGTCACCACAGACACTACGGCGCTGCGGGGAGAAGTGTCTCTGACAAGCACAATGAAAGAAAAGCATTTTATTTGGCTGTGGTACAATGACTCAAACAAGGACTAGCTGTTCAGTCCCATGAACTCTGCCGGAAAGAGAACACACAGACTTAGAAGCTTGTGAATAAGCCAGTAAGAATATGTGGTACTGCAGCAAACACAAATACATTAACATTTAAAAGAGAATCTCAAGTAGCACTGGGCCAGCAATGTGAATAAAGCAAAGAAAGAATACACTTACTGAGAATATACTTAATCTATACCTATTTATAGAATAATGATGATGATACGAATAGGAGGGCATGAGTACTACCAGTTAGCACAAGTTCCTTCTTAATTTAAAATTGTAATTTAGAACTGCCAATAAATTAAACAAATATCCAATAAAAGTGCACTTCAGTGCCGATTGCAGTTTACTTACCTACCCCACTCAGGTTTCCTTAACATGCACTACCTTAAAAAAAAAACATTCAAAAGCCCTTCTACTTTCTTGTTGTTGTTGTTTTTGTTGTTATGGTTTTAATTCCTCTTCACCTCTTTCTACAGTATTATTATTTGGCAATGCTCCAAGTCTAATGACCAATCAGATAACTCCAATACAACAATGCTCTGCTGTTTGGACCCTGTCCAAGACTGCACTTGGTGCACTGCACATTACATCATCCAGCTTCACGGAAACGTCTCATTGGTTACAAAGAACTGAATTGGGCCCTCGTCCAATAAGCTCAGGGGTGTCTTTTGATCAGAGTCTTTACAACGGTCACGTGCCGTTAGCGTGACAGACACAAAAAGATCACTGTGAGTGAAAGCCAGCAAGCCAAATACTCATTTATGCATCTGGTCTTAGTCCCAACCCTGTTTTAAATTGTTTAATTGGACCAATTAAATCTCCAACAGGACCCTGAAGTAGTTAATTACATCACCTGTTAAACCTGGAGTGGCATGGCCCTCCAGGACCGTGACTGGACACCCCTGATATAGGACTACAGTTTTTAGCACGGTTTACCCAAAATTGAAAAAAAGAGAGACAATTAAATAATAAATCTTCCATTTCACTGAATGACTACAATAGACCAACAAAGGAAATCTGCCTATACCACAAAGCACACAATGCTTCTCCAGTAGTTTACTGAGACAGCCACTCAGAGCTGCTGAACCTGGTCATTCTTATACAAATCACGCTGCAGAATAATTGCACGCTATCCGACTCTCTGAAGTCATGCCAGAGCACCCAAGGTCATCTAGATTATGGAAACTTACTTTTTCTGCCCTCTTTGCCGGCGTGCGGTTGAGTTTAGTTTTGGCCTGCTGTTTCCCTCTCCCTCGTTGCTGCCAGTGCTGTCCCTCTTAGTTCGGCACTGGCTTCTCCTGGGCATGGTGTACCCAGGGCTGGGACTGAACTGCTTCAATTCCCCTTGGCCCAGCAAGCTCCGTTCTCCACAATTGCAGAAGGCACAGAGCTGTTCACTGCAAAACGACAGTTTAAAATAATATCACCCAACTGCACAGGTTTGTCCATAACATACATACACCCTGGAAGGCTGATTCAAACGTTACAGATTTCAATGTGCGTTCCAATGAGACAGCCCCAGTATGTGTATTTACAGTATGTGGAATAAATTCTTGATATAAATATTCATACAAGGTTTCAGATTTGGACAAGGGGTTCACAGGAAATTTAGAGTAAAATTTAGAGTACTAATTCTCAGAACAGTTCCTTTAAAAGCAGGGCTGATTTTCAGCTGGACCAGAAACTTGAATCCCTACATGGCCAAGAAAAGAAAGAAAGCAAACTGTGCATAAACCCAGAGAAAGCTATTACTAAGAGTACACTAAAACTAGGGATGCAACGGTTAGGATTTTCCCCAAACCGAAACACTCATAAAATTCCAAACCGAACAATACTGACAAAAGATAAAACCAAATTTTTTGTGCAGTGAAAAAGTGTCTGCAGACTCAGCACTAAGCCAGAGGCATTTTTAGGAGCTCATCACCATATAGACGGTTCACATTAACATTTTAATATATTAACAGAAATTAAAAGTTAAGACTTTCCTGATCGATTCCAACAGCCCTCAGTAGTGATAACCGTGGCTTCATACTCTCTTTTTTCTTTACATTGTGTCTAGTGCTATCATCCACTCATATAAGCAATGCAAAAACACTGTATTTAGCTTACTTGTCTGAGTTTAAAAAAAAAAAAAAATGTAAAGTGGTGCAATAATGGTATGTCCCATTCCCTTGGCTGCACAAATTCAGTCAGGTTTTTCATTTTTAAACTTTCATTTCAGTTTTACCAAAAACCAACAGTGACATCAGAAACAGCTAAAAGAGTAAAACCGACCCAAATCATAACTGACTATAGACAACCCAACCCAATATACACAAACAGTCAGACACACACAAGACACAATATATATATAGATGGGCTTCAGTGAGTTACAGGAAAATAATTTCATCTAGGGTTTCTGTGACATCATAAATTACAATGATACCCTTGTGATGATAACATTAAAGCCAACGAGGTTCAGCAGTACAGTTTTTTTTTTTTTAATAAAAACATAATGTTTCAGTGCTGTACAGACGTTCTGTCATTATCCGTTAGTGCTTAAGCTTTATCTGGATGATTGCCTTTACCTTGTTTTAATTTCCCGTTCCTCTCCAGTTTCTCCGAGATACGAATGTACTAGCTTTACATTTTTTTTTTAAAAAAAGAAACAAAAAAAACAAACAAACCGTATTCTCATTTTCTTGATCATTAATGAACATTTCTGCACTGTGGGTGTTGTTGAGTGATGTCTTGAGGAGTCGAATGGGTCAAAGTTCAAGTATATTTTCCTCTAGAGGAATTATCACGTTTTTACATCACTACTGTGGTATTTTGCCTTTATTTCCAAATGGCTCAGGATGCAAATATAGCCTTCATCCATATTATATAAATAAATCACATACACTTCGATTAGAAGTATTTTTCAATGTCTTTAAATCTTGAGAAAGACTTCTAGATGAAACGTTTTTAGTTGTATTTAGTATGTTTCTTTAAGTATTTCTTAATTTGGCACAGAACTTGGAGTAAATAAAACATTTTGGCTGGAGATACTAAAATATCAAGTGATGGATCTGAACTTACTCCATCACAGAAGTTGTCTTCAGAAAGCTTAGCACCCAACCTGAGAGAAACTACATCTCACACATTTAATAGGTTCCCAGGAGCATCAGCAGTCTGCTTTGCAATAGTGCAGCGCATTACAATTGCAGAGCTGTCTTTTTAAAAGGCCCAAATCTAGACCAAAACAGGCATCGAGGTTTGAGGATCCCCAGCGCATTCATTATTTTAAGAAATTCCACAAGGGAACTTATTATAGGTGTGCACTGTGCACAAAGGATCCCTCTTTGAGCTTTGTATGCATTCACAGCTGCCAAAACAGAGATTTCATATGCAATAGATGAGTAGACTGCTCAAGGCAAACCCATGCAGGGTACAATACTTCCCATTCAAGTGCAGTTTTTACTTTACCTCACAAACTCTCAGTGTAATGCCACCCCAAAAATAAAATATATTCATTGACCATCCATCCATCCATAATTAAAAGGGTAAGAAAGGTTTTAAGTGATCTCTCTCAATATTTTCACCAGTGATTTAATGAAAACACTAATTTGGTGTGCAGCTCAGTTTAACTGGGGCAGTACTGGATGCAACGCTGGCATAAACACATCTACAGATTCAAAATACCTTCAAGCAAAAAAAAACACTATAGTATCAAGCACCACAACAATAGCTTTTGTAAAAAAAGCAAGGTGAATGGGATCTCTGATTGAATGGATGGTAAACATGAAGTAAAATGTGTGTCAAAAAGCCTGCAGTATATACAACTGATATTGCTAAAGGATAAATCAATGTGTAAGTCAAGTGGTTCAGGTTTAGGGGCTGACCAAAATGATCAGCATTAGAACACCCCATTGCTTCTGTAGTTCAGCAGTGTGCACATGTATTAGAACACCCCATTGCTTCTGTAGTTCAGCAGTGTGCACATGTATTAGAACACCCCATTGCTTCTGTAGTTCAGCAGTGTGCACATGTATTAGAACACCCCATTGCTTCTGTAGTTCAGCAGCGTGCACATGTATTAGAACACCCCATTGCTTCTGTAGTTCAGCAGCGTGCACATGTATTAGAACACCCCACTGCTTCAGTAGTGTTGAGTTGTTGTGCATATGAAATCAAATCACTGGAACTGAAAATCTTGGAAAAAATACACTGTTTCTATATCCGATTACTGACCGAAAATGTACATTCTGTCACAGAGGTTTTCATGCAGATAGGTATATAAAGGATATAAAATGAGCAATCTTGAGATGTTCTACTAAATCTAAAAGCTATGTATTTTTTGTAGAGCTTGAAATATGTACATGCCTTCCTACAGTAGTTCTACAGCCACCAGAGAATGTCAGAGCTCATGATATTTTACTTGTGGTTCAGAATAAGGATTCTGTTAACACAGGTTTCATTCGTACAGCACACGGGGGAGTATGTGTTTAAAATCTCTTGGGCCTATCAAGTTCCTTCCTGATGAAATGTGTTTATCAATAAAATGTAACAGTGTAGGGGATCATTTGAATGGCAGTACCACTTCCCATGAAATCGAAATACTATTCACTGTTCCGTGTCGGAAACTAGCTGTTTTTATTTGTTGCACTATATTTCCCCAAGTATGCAAAGAAGTGCACAATTCATTTAAATTAATATGCTTTAAAAATGCATCTAAAAAGGGTTATAATTCTCTAGCGAGCATAGAGAGAAAATATCATCACATTTTGAACAGGAGCTTAAATTCTGCTCCAAACTGGAGGTAGGGTCTTGAAAAAGAGTATGAGGTGTACACTTGCTGTATTTGATGATCATTTTGGACGACCCCTTACTGAAACTTGACGGAGAATCACAGAAGACAGGGGTGCACCAAATATGAAGAAAACCCGTCAAAACTGAGCTTTCTACGTAAAGCAAAAGCCTACAAAAAAACAACAAAAAAACCCCACATGGCCTCAATTTGGAGGCCGAAGACAAGGGTACCAAGCTTCTATGACACTGAATATGACGTTGCCATCTGAAATGAGCAACGGCAGTAGAATTTACACAAACATACAAGATCCCTTCACAGGAATGCTTCTTGGACAAAGGAGACAGAGGAATTAATCTTCTTGAACAAAGAACAAGACCCTACATAGCAGGAATAGGCTGTGGAGCGATTTTCCATGACAAGACATCGACTTCAGCTCACTCCAAGTAATGAAACAAAATCATTGCAGGGAACATGATCTGGTGTGCACTTCCATTACTTTACCTAAACAGGACTCAAATGGGGATTTTATATTTATTTATTTTAAACATATTGTAGCACGCATGGATTTTCTTTTTAAAACATGATGTCTGGTACTACATTAGGTTAAATGTCATTCTCAGTTTCTGTGCCTTATTCTCAGGTTCTCTGTCTGCATGTGCACTTCCTGGGTGAACTCATCTTAGCAGTGTCTTCTGGGTCAAAGCATGGCACTGATTGAAAGCAAGTCAGTTAACAGGGGAAGCAGCTGGTTGGTTATTGACATGAAATAAGCCATTGAAGGGGTGGGGACAATGTGTGCAAATGTGCAACATTCATTTAAAGCATCACTTCCAAACATTGACTCCTTTAGTTTTATATATCATGTTTAAAAAAAAAAAAATTTACTACAGCATGTGTTTCTTTCAAAACTGGTCATTTCAGACCCATATAAATGAATGGAGGAACACAACCGGTAAGTTATGGAATTATCAGCTATATTCACTTTAACCCTTTGCGGTCCTATGTTGGACCAGGTCCAACATTACAATTTTTCCTTTCCTGTCCGACATCATCAAAAAGACGTCAAGCACAGGTCTCTAGTCGTTACTTTTTTCTCTGGAAAAAGTGGCGGTTCTGAGCAATACACATAGTCCCTTCACCACAGAGATAACACGGACATAAACAAACAAGATAGCTGCTTCCGCATCCAGCGCTCAAAGAAAATCACAGACATTTGCCAAGCTTTTTGAGATGTTATAGTAATAAAATAATGACTTGGATAGCATTTCTGAGGAGTTTGGTGATAAAATGAGTGATCAGGAGATGATTTATCAGTATGCACTACTATGAAGAGATATGTGAAAAATACAGCGAACAAGAGGTGGGGCGGGGCTGGAGATGCAGTACTGATATGCAGTGACTTTTAAACCTGTTTTACTATGAATAAAATTACTTTTAAACAGCGTGTGTAAAATAAACAGCGAGTGTGAAAATAAATTGGATCGGACGCGCCTAACAGGCGCTGAATAAATGGACTGCAAAGGGTTAACCCTTTGCGGTCCTATGTCGGACCTGGTCCGACATTGCAATTATTCCTATCTTGTCCATTGTCAGACCCTGTCCGACATCATCAAAAATGCAAAAACAGGTTTCTAGTCGTTTTTTCTCTGGAAAAAGCTGAGAAAACCATTCAAATGGCCGAGTGGGAGCGACAGGAGCTGAGACAAGCCGATAAAATTTTTTTTAAAAAAAGGCGCTCTCATGAATAGTCATACTTGCCCCTGGCATCACATAGGGGCGGTCATAAGGAAACAAGCTGGCTGTTACTGAATCAGTGCACAGAGACTATCACGGACATTTGCAGAGCTTTTTTGAGATGTTATAGTAATAAAATAATGACTTGGATCGCATTATTGAGGAGTTTGGTGATAAAACGAGTGATCAGGAGATGATTGATCGGTATGTATGACTATTATTATTATTATTTATTTCTTAGCATATGTGAAAGCGATAGTGAACGAAAGGATGGGGCGGGGCTGGAGATGCCTAGTTAGTGCTTTGTTGATATGCAGGGCCTTTTAAACCCATTTGACTGTGGAAAAAAATACTTTTAAACAGCGCGTCTAAAATTAACTGCGCGTGTGAAAATAAATTGGACCTGACGCGCACTTAATAAATGGACTGCAAAGGGTTAAATCTCTTAAATCTTCTGTGTTAAATTAAAAACAAAAATCTTACCAACACCCTTATTGTAACATATAAATGCACTGAGCATAACTTCAATCTCTTAGCATAAAGAAATGAAAGGGTTAACATTCTGTACACCGTTACTCACAGCACAGCAGATTGATGTTATCACTCTCTGTGCTAATTGGGTGCAGTGCCTAGGAAACCTTTTCCTCCTCCTCCTCCTAAACTAATTACACCACCAGCCCTCCAGTCTACAAGCTGCCAGGCTGCCGAGGGCTGGCTGACTTCATTTATCCTACAGCTCCTTTCCCAGCATGCCCTGCTCAATCACTCCCACTGCCAGCCACCCACCCCCCCACCTCTGACTCAGCAATCGAGTGCAGCTCTCCAACCTGCTTTTGGTTTGTGTAGCAGCTCCTGCAGACTCCTCAGATACGGAGCGACTGAGAACTGAGGACGACGGCTTTTCTTCTGCTGCTGGGATGCCTTCGTTCTCCAGTGGCTGTTCTTTCGTTTCTGTAAAACAGAAAGAAAAAAACAGAAAGGAGTTTTTTTGTTAACAATGCTCTAGATCCCTCTGCTACTTTTACTCCTCTGTGCCACAAACCAAATACAGAATTCAACCCATTGCATCTGGGTGTTCTTTAAAATGTTCCCATAATTTGGGTTCTAATGGAATTGAACACTGCAATAATTGCACTAAATGCAGGATGTTTTTCCCCCTCAGCATGAGGCCATCCACTCGTTTACATTGTATTCATTTCCTTTGTTAAGACAGTGCAGAGGCCTATGAGCACTGCTCCCTCTTGTCAGGGCCCTGTGAAAAGGTGATGTATTCTTCCTCTGATGAATGTGTGTCAGTTAGTTGAAACATTACAGCACATTAGCATGTCTATTTTAATAAAAAAATATTTTAAGGAGGGCTAACCAGCGCTTTAAAATCCACCCGATAGTTGTATTTACATTACTGGCATACCTTCTTTGTGCAGAGAATCCTTTGATTACTCAGTAGTTTCATTTTTTGACATTAATTCAGGATATGCTAATGTTTCAATGTTTCAATTTCAGCATTACAGATAAACTGCATTCTGGTGCCTTTGCTGACCTCCAGTCTGAGCTGATCCGGGTTCTTCCGCATTCCTACTCAACCCCCATTGATAGTCTACCCGAGTTGAGTGAAAAGACTGTTTCCATGCAATAAGGGTTTGTTGGCGGTTCTTTCCCAGCATGCCTTGCAGCTAAGGTCACATTCATTTGTTTACAAAACCGAAAGGATGGACGTTATTGCTTTGCTTCTGACAATTCTAAAAACGTATTTCATTACAAACCACTTCAAGAAAACTAAACATGCTGATGAAGACAACAGGAACAGTGCATCAACTACGACTGTCTGTAGTACAATAATTCTTGTTTAAGAAAATCTATATTTTGGTGGCGTTCCGATAACTTCAGATTTAGGACAACACCATTCACTGTTCAGCTATTCACTAAACCCATACAATCTCTATACATCTGAGTTAAATCACACAATTTCTGAATGAGTTTCACTTATTCATTCAAAGGGGTCGGTCCTTAGATTGTTCCTTGCACAACCAGTAAGTGTCCGAGAGTAACTGGTACATTTTAGTTTACTGCAGTTAACTCACAAGATTACACATTCAACCCTTCCTAGTTTAGCCGTGTAGTACCAGGTACAGCAGGTCCCTGCCCTCAGTGTAGAAATGCACACTTAAGAAAGGTCACAACCAGACTCTTCAGGCAGACACCAAGAAAGAAAATACAGACAGACAGAAGTAACAGAACTTTGAATCTCAAGCCCCCGCCCGTGTGTCATGAAAGAAATGTTTCACAAAGGTAACGGCACACATGACGTGACCTTTCACACTGACCTTTACATGCTGTATTCTACAGTTTTGCTCCGAATTGCCCACACAGCAGTTCAGATGCATGCAAAGGGCAGCACACTTTCCCTAGCAGCGGTAAAGGGCTTGTTATACCTATACCTCCGCTTTTTGCATTTGGACTGTGAGATGACAACTGGAGGTTTAACACCAGCAGCAAATTTTAAAAAGTAACTAAAACACAATATCTAAAATCCACAGCCAAGCATAACAAGACAAAAATATTGTATTATTTTGTAACCAGAGCCAGCAATTTACTAGAATGCAAAAGAATGGGGTGTGAGATTTGAAGTGGTGCATCTCTGACATCAAGGGAAATATGGGCACCAAACTGAGCAGCAAATTTGAAACCAATATCTGATTACAGTAGTGTGCACATGTATTAGAACACCCCATTGCTTCTGTAGTTCAGCAGTGTGCACATGTATTAGAACACCCCATTGCTTCTGTAGTTCAGCAGTGTGCACATGTATTAGAACACCCCATTGCTTCTGTAGTTCAGCAGTGTGCACATGTATTAGAACACCCCATTGCTTCTGAAGTTTTAATTTGTTGTGCACATGGAATCCAACCACTAACTGAAAATCTTGGAAAATTGTCAAAATAAGCAAATGAGTGATTGTCGAATTTAATTGACTGCCATTTAGTCAGTGGAGGATGGCTGCCACCTAGTCATTTTTATCTACAATGCCCAGTAAAGTGTGGACTTTTGTTCACGTTGGCAGAAACACTTTTATTAGGTTATCCCACTGTCATTAAAATGATGTATATGCCACATGTATAATCTCCATCTAGATTTCAGGTTGCAACTAGCTGTACAGCACTGTTCAGAACAAATAAATTCATCCATGTCCAAATTAAACCTTTTCCTGGCAAAAAACCCTAAAACAAAACAAAAAAACAAACAAACGTGTTTGTTGAAACCGTGACAATCGTCTGACACGCTCCAGTCAGACCATTCCAAAATGCTGTTTGGTACTGTATATCACTACAAAGCATGAGCCCGTTAGTGTCATTGTCCAATTCCCTTTTAATCAATTCCAACACATCACTGATCAAAATTGCAATTAGCAGTATTCTGTTAAAATGAGCTTCTCACAGTGGCAACACATTACTTAAACTGAAGTCACTGTTAGCCCATTAAATTGGCTTCAAAACAGCACAACAATTATGTCTCAAAAATATAAATTCCAATTCCTTCAGAGGAATTGTAATTCACCCTGGATAAGGGAGTCTGCTAAGAAATAAATAATAATAATTAAAAAACTCCGTCCCTGCTCCCGAGCCTGTGCTGGTGTAATCTGAGATAAAGCTGGACTCACCTGTCTCCACAGCACTTTCTGTTTCTGCAGTCTCAACACCATCCATGCTGTCTTCATCATCAACAGATGCCTTGCCTCGACTGCGAGATCTTGAACACAAAACAAGAGAGTGTAGGGTTACTTCATCTTCAAATGTTTTCTCATTAGAAAATCAAACAAGAAATAGCCCATTCCACAGTACATGTGTTACAGCAACATTAAGGACTCAGGAAATTACTCCTTAAGAGCTTTTACAATTTTACATCAAGAAAATGTTCCTTTCGGAATCATTTGTCAAAATAACTTTAAAAAGATATGTATTACACCAAATGGAACACCAAGCTCCAACTGTAACACACGCAATGTGGAATGGGCCAATATACCTGGGATACAAAAATACACACAACCCTATACTCAATAGTGAAAAATCAGGTGTAGGGAATATTTACAAAATACTATAAAGTGTACTTATAGTATTTAATGTGCAATTACAGTGTGTGAAGCCAATTCAGAAGCAGCGCTCTCAAGAGTCATGCATACTATGACTAGGGCCTTCACGCCAGAGTGACAAACCTTTAATTCAGTCCTATACCTTAACATGTGTGTAGAGCGACTCCAGCCAACAGATCAAGAATAATTAATTGACACCTTAACTTCTGTACTGGCAAATTAAAAACATGACTTAATAATGAGGGACAATTATGCCATTGCTGTGGAACACAGGCTACTAGCTTCTTGATTCATAATCTTTACTTTTGGTTTTAGATTAATACAACTACCTTCTCCCTTTGCCATAAGCTGAAGGCCAATAACATGTTTATAAAGTTTTATATCCACATCATCTGGACAAATAATTTCCCTGACACAGACAAGCCAATAGCAACCAAGAAAATAAATAAATAAATAAATAAATAAATAAATAAATAAAATTAAAAAAAGAGACTAGCACTCTTTCAAAGTGTTCCCCCTGAAGAACCCCAATGATATTGATCTGATACAGTGGTCTGAACAACCCCAGTGATATTGACCTGATACAGTGGTCTGAAGAACCCCAATGGTATTGATCTGATACAGCGGTCTGAAGAACCCCAGTGATATTGATCTGATACAGTGGTCTGAAGAACCCCAATGATATTGATCTACTACAGCAGTCTGCAGAACCCCAATGATACTGAACTGAAACAGTGGTCTGCAGAACCCCAATGATACTGATCTGAAACAGTGGTCTGCAGAACCCCAATGATACTGATCTGATACAGTGGTCTGCAGAACCCCAATGATACTGATCTGATACAGTGGTCTGCAGAACCCCAATGATACTGATCTGATACAGTGGTCTGCAGAACCCCAATGATACTGATCTGATACAGTGGTCTGCAGAACCCCAATGATACTGATCTGATACAGTGGTCTGCAGAACCCCAATGATACTGATCTGATACAGTGGTCTGCAGAACCCCAATGATACTGATCTGATACAGTGGTCTGCAGAACCCCAGTGATACTGATCTGATACAGTGCTCTGCAGAACCCCAATGATACTAATCTGATACAGTGGTCTGCAGAACCCCAATGATACTGATCTGATACAGTGGTCTGCAGAACCCCAATGATACTGATCTGATACAGTGGTCTGCAGAACCCCAGTGATACTGATCTGATACAGTGCTCTGCAGAACCCCAATGATACTAATCTGATACAGTGGTCTGCAGAACCCCAATGATACTGATCTGATACAGTGGTCTGCAGAACCCCAATGATACTGATCTGATACAGTGGTCTGCAGAACCCCAATGATACTGATCTGAAACAGTGGTCTGCAGAACCCCAATGATACTGATCTGATACAGTGGTCTGCAGAACCCCAATGATACTGATCTGATACAGTGGTCTGCAGAACCCCAATGATACTGATCTGATACAGTGGTCTGATGCACTTGTCCAGTACATCGAATAAAGCTGCTGAATTAATATATACCAAGCAGCACCACAAGAGAAGCATAGCATAGATACCACAAAAACCAACAAATAAACAAACAAACAGGGAATTCAAACTTTCCACAAAGTTTCTGAAAATTAACAAAAAAAAAAAAACTGCCACACCGATCAATGCAGATTCAAACCATGCCTTACTTAACCAGCTGATACGTTTGACAGCACGAAGGATTTTTGACTTTTTTTTTTTTTGACAGGAATATCTTCTGGTAATAGTTTAATATTTCACGATTTAGCATACGGTACATGGTACTGGCTATTTAGTCTACTATATATATATATATATATATATATATATATATATATATATATATATATATATATATACACACAGTACTGTGCAAAAGTTTTAGGCAGGTGTGAAAAATGCTGTAAAGTAAGAATGCTTTCAAAATAGACATGTTAATAGATTATATTTATCAATTAACTAAATGCAAAGTGAGTGAACAGAAGAAAAATCTAAATCAAATCCATATTTGGTGTGACCACCCTTTGCCTTCAAAACAGCATCAAGCATCAATTCTTCTAGGCACACTTGCACACAGTTTTTGAAGGAACTCGGCAAGTAGGTTGGCCCAAACATCTTAGAGAACTAACCACAGTTCTTCTGTGGATTTAAGCAGCCTCAGTTGCTTCTCTCTCTTCATGTAATCCCAGACAGACTCAATGATGTTGAGATCAGGGCTCTGTGGGGCCATACCATCACTTCCAGGACTCCTTGTTCTTCTTTACGCTAAAGATAGTTCTTAATGACTTTCGCTGTATGTTTGGGGTCGTTGTCATGCTGCAGAATAAATTTGGGGCCAATCAAATGCCTCCCTGATGGTATTGCATGATGGATAAGTATCTGCCTGTACTTCTCAGCATTGAGGAGACCATTAATTCTGACCACATCCCCAACTCCATTTGCAGAAATGCAGCCCCAAACTTGCTAGGAATCTCCACCATGCTTCACTGTTGCCTGCAGACACTCATTCGTACGCCTCCAGCCCTTCGCCAACAAACTGCCTTCTGCTACAGCCAAATATTTCAAATTTTGACTCATCAGTCCAGAGCACCTGCTACCATTTTTCTGCACCCCAGTTCCTGTGTTTTCGTGCATAGTTGAGTCGCTTGGCCTTGTTTCCACATCGAGGTATGGCTTTTTGGCCGCAAGTCTTCCATGAAGGCCACTTCTGACCAGACTTCTCCGACAGTAGATGGGTGTACCAGGGTCCCACTGTTTTCTGCCAGTTCTGAGCTGATGGCACTGCTGGACATCTTCCGATTGCGAAGGGAAGTAAGCATGATGTGTCTTTCATCTGCTGCAGTAAGTTTCCTTGGTCGACCACTGCGCTCACGGTCCTCAACGCTGTCCGCTTCTTTGTGCTTCTTCAAAAGAGCTTGGACAGCACATCTGGAAACCCCTGTCTGCCTTGAAATTTCTGCCTGGGAGAGACCTTGCTGATGCAGTATAACTACCTTGTGTCTTGTTGCTGTGCTCAGTCTTGCCATGGTGTATGACTTTTGACAGTAAACTGTCTTCAGCAACCTCACCTTGTTAGCTGAGTTTGGCTGTTCCTCACCCAGTTTTATTCCTCCTACACAGCTGTTTCTGTTTCAGTTAATGATTGTATTTCAACCTACATATTGAATTGATGATCATTAGCACCTGTTTGGTATAGTTGTTTAATCATACACCTGACTATATGCCTATAAAATCCCTGACTTTGTGCAAGTGTATCTAGAAGAATTGATGCTGTTTTGAAGGCAAAGGGTGGTCACACCAAATATTGATTTGATATAGATTTTTCTTCTGTTCACTCACTTTGCATTTTGTTAATTGATAAATATAAACTATTAACATGTCTATTTTTGAAAGCATTCTTACTTTACAGCATTTTTTCACACCTGCCTAAAACTTTTGCACAGTACTGTATATATATATATATATATATATATATATATATATATATATATATATATATATATATATATATATATATATATATATATATATATATATATATATATATTTAATGACAAAAGATAGATAGAAGGACAAGAACATCACATAATGTACTGGATGCGTGCCCAGAATGTGCTGGAAGTGGAATCAGCACAAAATACAAAATGAAGTCAATGAATATTGCACTTTATAACTCAGTATGCTTGGTACATGCAGGAGGTGAACACAGGAGTTATTGGATTAAAATATACTCAACATCTGCTACCACCATTATTGGATTATCTATGAATCAAATGCTCAGCCTAATTTGCAGACTAGGTGTTATACTGTAAACAGGTGTTTGAACCACTTGAGAAATGGACTGTGATGGAAACACTGCAGCAAAGAGAATGCATGTGAAGAAGATGTAAAATTGAATTTTTTTAGTTTTGCTTGCTTACTTTCTTCTTTCCCCAACAGCAGATTCTAGAAAATTCTTGAACCCTTTAGAGTCCATGTTTAAGAGCTAGGATCAATTCACTTAGGGTTCCCTGTTAATGGGTTAAACTTAACTGTTTAACCCTTCAAGTACTAAATACATTTTTCTAACGATAGGGGCGAGGTGTCCAGGGGCCACTTAGGCCCCTCGAAGTTCTTTGTTTTTTTGTAGATAAAAACTTAAATTTGTTCATTATGGGAGCATGTTCTGCGATTATTTCCTATATATTTTTTTTTAGAAATCATAATGATAACAAAAATGACCAAACACAGGACAAACAGGGAACTTTTAAAGCTAAGCAATCTTCACCTGTGCCATGCAGACCCAGTACCAAATAAAGCCTTATTTTACGCTTATATATAAGTTCAGAACACACAGGAGATAATATAGTAAGATATTACTGATCCCACAGCCTTGATGCATCAATCTTGGAGTCTTAACACAGATATCAGTCACACAGTTTGACATTGTGCACTATTCTTAGTAGAGATGAATCATTTTGTTTCATAAAATACAATCTACTTACCCCTGCAATGATTGTTTTTATAAACTTCTCATGTATCAAATTCAAGCTTACCCCTCCCATTATGCAAGTAATGTAATTAATATATATATATTTTTTATACTGTTGGCTATAAAAATAAGCAATTACTATTAGTTTTGTTGATATTGCTTTGTAATGCATGTTTTACTTATCAATACTAACTATTCTGCAGTAACACAGCAAAGTCATTTTTATTGGCAGAAGGGGGTCACAGTGCCACTAAGTTTGAGATCCGCTGCTATAGAGTGCTGCCTGGTTTAAAAATGTATCCCATGACAGGACATGTTTTTTCAGATGGGACTCTAGTTCATTAGGCTATAAATACAGTGTACATTAGATTTACAAATAATTCTTTCAAATGGAACTTCTGGAAATTTGTTTTAGAAAAATAAAAGGTTGCAAAAATGTAAATAATCAGATTAAGATCTATTTTTTTTCTTTTTAGTTATGTATTTTTTTCTTTCAAAAAACTAACAAAAACATGGGGCACTTTACACTTCAGTTAATACTTAATGGATTGTCTACAAGTAGAGTTAAACATACTGTGATGGGAAAAACAATAACATTTAATTGTCAACAATCTTCTACTTTAAATAAACACACTATTTCTGTAGATCAATACATATTATCAATCAATCTGAATTTCTAAAGCAATGTTGATGCTGAAATTGTAATAGAAACGCTCTTTCGCTATTTGTGTGACTTTTTTTTTTTTTTTACTTTCCTGCAGAGTCCTGGCAAATAAGGGAGAGCTGACAGGTCTGTGTTGGTGTATTGTTCCTAAACTGAACATGTTGTATAAAACACATAGTGCGGGCACCTGCCCCCTGCCCAACACACGCTGAATTTATGTAACTTGATACATTACATTTTGACTTAACTTTTTAGTATGTTATCATAGCAATATAGTTAGAGAATTTAAAACAGGTAGATGCTGCTGTATTGACCCGGTATAAAGTTAAAGTTGTTCACTTTATTTTGTATTACTGCACACGACACAGCACAAACCCTATTTGTGCTTTAACCCCACTTCACTGCCCTGCTACCTTCCACTCCTCTCCTGCTGGCTCTCCCTTGCCATATGCCTTCTCCCAGGACCTTCCCTTTCAAAGCTTCCTCTGCTCAGTTGTTCTGGACTCTTCTGATCTCTCATGTTTAAGAGCTTCCTTCTCCTCCCACTCCCATGTTTCAAGTGCTTGGGTGTCTCTCTCTCACACACCAGATCAGCCAATAGGACACAGGGAGCTGCCTTCAGAGCACTCAGCTGCTTGTTACCATAGTAACAGAGGCGAGCTTCTTGCGTCAGGCATTACACCCGCCAGCATTGCAAGGCTGTATTGCGAAAAGAAGCAGTAAGTTAATAAAAGTTTAAAAATACACTATCATAAAGTATCTTGGATACCGATCTGTGATACCAAAAGTACAGCCACAAGAATCTCATGTAACATTTAAACCATCAAATGTTCAAACTGAACTGAAAAATAGTATTTATTGCCAAGTTATTCTTGTATTTTATAGTACTACTGTATTCACTCAGGATAACCCTGCTAACATGCAATAACTAATTACTAGTTGTCTCTTTCCAGCTCTGGGAACTGAAGCTACTCTTCAAACCCTGGGTCTCCCGGCTCCTCTCCTAGTTAAAGCCACTGCTGAACCAGCTGTAAAGTAATACAGCCCCTGCTAATTCACATCACTACCTATATGGCTGGCTGCCACTTCATGCCTGCTACACTCTCTTACCTGTCACATGCACAATGCTTGCACAGGTCCTAAACTGGCTGGAAAGCACTTAATAGGTTAGCATCAGCCCAGCCCACTGTGCACAATGCCTCGTTAGGGTCAGATTCTAGTGGGACCTTGGGGGCTCCACTCCACACCTTCTGGTGCCCCTCCCCCAAGCAGGAATACTTGATAATCTCTCTTGCTGTGCAAAGGCACTTTTTAGAGCAGCTGTTCACTGTATAAACTCGATATGCCTACAGAAGCCTCACAACAGGGATGGAAATAAAGCCTCTCATTGCACAGTACTTTGATTCATTCCTGGTTTTACCTTAAGTTTAATAACACGCACTCAAGCTCACATTAAAACCTGGAACGGGTGAAACAGCTATGCAAAAGGAGTCTTATTGTCATCCCTGCACAATATACTGTATATAACTACTCATGAATGCAATTTTTCGAAAGGAAAATATATTTTGGGCAGCAATTTACTTTAGCAGCTTCAGCCTTAATTTGAGTGTCTAGGCAAAATGACAAGGCCATTCTTCAACACTAGACAGATTACAGAGACTGCAGCAGTGGCGGCAAGCGTTTCTGCCATTCCTTCAGTGAAAGCCAATGCCTCTGTCATTGTCCCCGATGAAGAACAATCACCACCAATAGACCGTCATAACTGTATTGATGCATCCCGCACACACAAAATAACCACAAATTGTTATGTATTAAAAGTCTTGACGAACTGAGAAAGCGCCATCTAAAAAAAAAAAAACCCAGACTTGTTGCTTTCTCTCCCTTTTTCACAGCATTGAAGGAGGCAATTGTCAAAACGCTGAATGATGGAGCGATTAAGGCAAGATGTCAAAAGCAAACAGGCACTCAAAATGAGTTTGACACTTTTGGAGGAACGCAAGTAATTACTGCTTTAGTTTGGTCCAGGCTCAATCACAAATGAGCTGACATCACAGCTCCTACCTAATAAACCATGCTTGTGTTACAGCTAATGGAATACTCTTCACAGCTAACTTGCTGTGTGTGTGTGTGTGTGTGTGTGTGTGTGTGTGTGTGTCAAAGCCTTCTGGTTTCTAGTGTCGTCGGATTTAACCCTTTTTACTGGCAAATGCCAAGGTTATTGTAAACGTAAGTGGAAATAAATAAATAAATAAATAAATAAATAAATAAATAAAAACACTCACTCAGAACAGAGTACCCCAGCAGGATGGTACCATGCCCATGTAGGCAAACATCCCACAAAATCATAGTAACCGTGGAATCCAAGAGAGAGACAGTGTGTGTGTGTGTGTCCAAGACAGAGAGAGTGTGTGTCAGAGAGAGTGTGAGTGAGTGAGTGAGAAAAAAAGAGAATCAGTCTTTTCCCTATGTGTCAAAAAACTATTTGCAGTAATCTGCTAGTTGCCAGGGTTTGTTCAAATGTAGTTCTGTACATTGTAAGCCTGTCTGTCTAAATAAATAAATAAATAAATAAATAAATAAATAAATAAAACAGATTTGTAAAAGCAATGTGATAGGCAGAATATAAAATGTCCTCCAATAGATGAAATCAATGCTATTCAGACTTACAAATTACATATATCTATAATAGTCACTTTAGTGTGCTTTTAAACAGCTTTTACAACGAGACTACTGTAAGGCCAGTAAAGCCATTGCACGCCAAGGCTGCAAATACAAACATGGAACCATCAGCAGCAATCAACTCACCATGACTTGCATCCACCATGTGTATATGCACAAATGAACATGCATAATGTAACACCCTATGGGAGCTCACTCTTCAACAACAGCTTCAACATTGGAAGGTCCTTTTTAATTCAACGTTCCAGGCTTCCTTTTTATTTGCCTTGCACAGAAACACTGCTTCTACCCGCTGTCTGTCTCCATGGCTGTCCTAAAGATCCTGATACATCTGCCAGATTTCAAACTGGTTAGTGGAAACACACCCTACATACTCAAATCCAGCTGCTCCACTGCCTGACAGAGCAAGTCTGATGTACACGCTCTAATCTAAATGCACATGTACAGTGCCGTGAAAAAGTATTTCCCCCAGTCTGATTTTCTGCATTTTTGCATATTTTTGACACTGAATGTTATCAGATCTTCAACCAAAACCTAATATTAGATAAAAGGAACCCTGAGTGAACAAATAACACAAAATGTGATACATATTTAATTTATTTATTAAAGAAAGTTATGCAACACCCAATGCCCCCATGTGAAAAAGTAATCACCCCCTTAGACTCAATAACTGGTTACGCCACCTTTAGCAGCAATAACTGCAACCAAACGCTTCCTGTAGTTATTGATTAGTCTCTCACAGCACCGTGGAGAAATTCTGGCCCACTCCTCCATGCAGAACTGCTTCAACTCAGTGACATTTGTGGGTTTTCGAGCATGAACTGCTCGTTTCAGGTCCTGCCACAACATCTCAATGGGGTTTAGGTCTGGACTTTGACTAGGCCATTCCAAAACTTTAAATTTCTTGTTCTTCAACCATTCTGATGTAGACTTGCTTGTGTGTTTCGGGTCATTGTCTTGCTGCATGACCCAGCTGCGCTTCAGCTTCAGCTCACGGACGGATGGCCTGACATTCTCCTGTAGAATTCTCTGATACAGAGCAGAATTCATGGTTCCTTCAATGATGGCAAGGCGTCCAGGTCCTGATGCAGCAAAGTATCCCCAAACCATGCCACTACCACCACCATGCTTGATTATTGGTATGAGGTTCTTACTGTGGAATGCAGTGTTTGGTTTTCGCCAGACATAGCGGGGCCCATGTCGGCCAAAAAGTTCCACTTTTGACTCATCTGTCCATAGAATATTATTCCAGAAACTCTTGAGGATCATCCAGGTGCTTTTTGGCAAACTTGAGACGAGCATTCATGTTCTTCTTAGTGAGGAATGGTTTCCGCCTTGCTATCCTGCCGTGAATCCCATTTCTCCATTTGGACAATATGGCTCTGACTGTGGTTCGGTGGAGCCCCAGAGCCTTAGAAATGGCTTTGTAACCCTTTCCAGACCGATAGGCATCAACAACTTTTTTCCGGAGGTCAGGAATTTATTTTGTTCGTGGCATGATGCGCCTCTAGAACCTGTGTGCTGACAACTTCACTCTGATGGTAAGGGACAAAGTTAGTCAGATTTATATTGGGCAGGGCTGGCCCAAATCAGGCCTAGTTGTTAACCAAAGTATTCAAACAGCTGACCCTAATTATCCCTTTAATTGGGTTGAGTTAACTAGGGGGGCAATAACTTTTTCACACCTGAAGATTCATGTTTGATTACCTTGCACACCAAACAAATGAAAGAAGCACCAAACTTTGGTGTCATTTTTTCTCTCAGACTCCCTCTATATACTACTACAACCCACAAAAAAATCTGACCAAAAACAATGTGAAAAATGTGCAAAAATGCAGAAAATCAGACAGGGGGCAAATACTTTTTCACGGCACTGTAGAAAGAAGAATCCCGCAGGTGCTTGCAATGCAGGGTTACTCATATTTGTGTGATGTGTGGCAAAACCTTTTTTTTATTTTATGGTGGGCAGGGGGCGTACCAACAATTTGAACTGAAAGGTGTTTATATTTTTTCAGTGCTTGGTTGGTGAAGTGCAATAAAGCACAATTTAAACCTCCCTGGAAAGATACAGATTTTTAAAAGCGCCACTTTTTTTTCTAATGCAATGATTCAAACAGAAGCTGGCAGGTTGTAGCAGAATAGGCCAGCATTGAAACCTGGGAGTTGATTGCTTGATCACATGCAAGGAGAAGGTTTTGTTGTTGCCAGATTCGGCGTACAGGTTTTCATTTAGTTAAGGAGAGCAAATGTGGTGAAATGAATGAAAGATGAATGTTTAAAGAAATATTTAAAATGAGAAGGTGTTTGTAATAGCACTGGGATGTTGGTGAATCTCATCTTGATCAGATATACTTTATATTGTTTTTAACTGAAATTTTCTTTCATCTGATTTGAAATAATTTCCGGAGTCTAACTGCATCCCATGCTGCCTTGCTCCGCTATGTGCAGCTTATTAAAAGGGAGATAATGAGATGTCCAAAAAATATTCTACCAAGGAATATTATACCTCCATGATTATACAGACAAAACAGTGCTGGAACACCTGAAAGAACTAGGATATTCAAACCACTGCTCTTTCAGCACATCTTCAAAACAGTGCTGGAACCCCCTGAAAGAACTAGGATATTCAAACCACTGCTCTTTCAGCACATCTTCAAAACAGTGCTGGAACCCCCTGAAAGAACTAGGATATTCAAACCACTGCTCTTTCAGCACATCTTCAAAACAGTGCTGGAACCCCTGAAAGAACTAGGATATTCAAACCACTGCTGCTTCAGCACATCTTCAAAACAGTGCTGGAACCCCTGAAAGAACTAGGATATTCAAACCACTGCTCTTTCAGCACATCTTCAAAACAGTGCTGGAACCCCCTGAAAGAACTAGGATATTCAAACCACTGCTCTTTCAGCACATCTTCAAAACAGTGCTGGAACCCCCTGAAAGAACTAGGATATTCAAACCACTGCTCTTTCAGCACATCTTCAAAACAGACTTCATCCAATAGGGACACTCATGCATTTAGAAGCTACAAGCCAATTTAAACACAGCAATTCATTTTAAAAAGAACCAGAAGCTGCTGATAATTCCTGTGGTTTCTTTATATTTGTTTTATAACATTGGTTTGTATGTAAACCTGGTTCATTATTTAATTACAATCACAAGCAAATCTGTAGCTTTGTGTGTATTTTTCAGGTCTGATGTAAGCTGCCTTGATTGCTGTACAGCTATGGCCAACAGTTTTGCATCACCCTATAACTAATTGTGCTTCGTAAAGTCGAATGAACCTGCTGAATAATGCTACTTTAACATAATTAATTGCAACACGCTTTGTAGTTTTCCATATACTTAACAAAAAACTGATATTGAAAAATGTGACATTTCAAAATCTAACATGAAATACTGTACTACTATTGTGGCTTCCAGTAGACTTTTGCGATATCATTTTGTAGTTTCTTTAATTGCATGATGTTAAATAAATCTAAATTATGTTCATATAGTTTTTAAATTATGTCTAAATCCTAAAATTATAGGTGATGCATCACTTTTTGCCATAGCTGTAAGTAAGTGTCTAACAATGATGATAAAAAGCTGTGCTGGCTCATCACATGTCAATTTGAATGGGGCTGTTCTTTTTGCTATTTCCTTAACTGTAGGACTGAAGCAGGTATAATCTGCTCTCAGTGCAGCTTCAAATCCCAAGGATCAAGTTCTCACAGTATCCTAAAACCAGCAGATACTTGAGCCAGAGCTGTGATCAATGACCTTGATCAATCATCAGTCAAAATACAAGCAGCAAGACACACGCTGGTGAATTCAGGTCACAATTACTGAGCATGCATTAGGGATTGAATTACCTGGAATGGCAGAGAAATGGGTAACTTCTATTGGCAAAGTGCACAAAATCAGCTTTTGGAGAACAACTGTTTAAAAAAAATAATAATAAATGGGCTCCTGAGTGGTGCATCCAGTAAAGGCACTCTGCGTGGAGTGCAGGATGCGCCCTATAGCCTGGAGAGCGCAGGTTCGAATCCAGGCTAGGTCATTGCCGACCGTGACCGGGGGTTCCTAGGGGCGGCGCACAATTGGCCATCCGGTAGGGAGGGCTTAGGTCGGCTGAGCAATCCACAGTTCACCGCGCACCAGCGACCCCTGTGGCTGATAGGGCGCCTGTGGGTCTACAGTGGAGCCATTCAGATCTTTGTTGTCCTCCTGCACTATAGGTCTGGTGGCTTCTCTGTGGATCCGCATTGTGAAAAATGACGGATTGGCAGGAACATGTTTCGGAGGACGCATGTTTCAGCCTCCATTCCCGAGTCAGCGGGGTTGCAGCGGTGAACCGGGATAAAAATAATAATTGGGCATTCCAAACTGGGGAGAAAACTGGGGAAAAAACCATTGGCGTCGACTAAATTTAAAAATAAATAATAAATAAAGGGCTGGTAAAAGTGACCATTAAAATGTTAAGCGCATCAAACAGTTTAATGATTCATTTATTTAACAAATGTGTTAACTAAGAACAAATAAAAAGTTAATGAAATGAAGCATCTTACTCCTGCAAGTGTCTTAAGACAGACAATTATGCCAAGCTGTCAGAAGCAGCCCACTCAGATTATCAAATATAGAAGAGTTTCAAATATAGAAGAAATTTCACATTATAGCAGGACACACATTGCGATCTTTAACTCAAAATAGGTTTTACATGTACTGCTCCATCCCCAGGAGCTGCACACAGCAAAACTGATGAGTAACCCAATAGTAAACATACAAGATTTACTTTGGAATCAAATGCAAAGGGGGTTACAACCCCAACTAGAAAGTAAACAGGAAATTATCCAAGTTCAATACCACCGAACAAACAACTTTGAGAGTGTGGTATAAAAAAATATATTTGTTTAGTTTAGTTTGTACCACATCAAGAAATGACTGCCATACAGACGATATGCGATAGATGAACTGAATTATCCATGAGGAGGCAGCATTATCTAGTAATATAAAAGCAAATCTCTATAATTCTCACAATTGAAATGTAAATCAATAATTGAGTTATTTTAAAGAATATGAAGAAACCTCCCATAACCCTTGTCCCTACAGCACCAAACTGTTCAGCTCCAGAGAACAGAAAGCAGGGCTGCAATGTTAAAAGTTATTCAGCATTGCTTCCTCAAGACTTTCCATCATTTCTATGTTATGCATGGCAACTCACTTTCCTCTGCAGAGCCTTGCATTCAAACTCCAGCTTCTAGAATCAAACAAATTCACTCTTTTTCTTTACAGAACAAAACCTAAAAGGCTCTTCAACACCCAACCCCCAGCCCAGTGCACTATAACTTATCCTCACGATCCTACTACAGTGGGAAAAAAGAGAAGCTGTTGGCTAAAGTAGTTCCAGCAGCGTGGGAGGAACAGGAAACCCGACATGGAGTAGCATGCTGGAGCTGGACTGTCGCACACATCTTCCGAGCTCCTGTGCCATGCAGCAGTTTAACCATTGTGATACCAGGACATACACATGCTAAAAATAAATATTTATGGTTCGCAAGTCATATTTAAACAATCCATCAATTGGAAGTCATTTGTGGCTGTCATAAAACTACAGAATGCACAGATGTTTATTATGCTATGGCACTATGTACAGAACATACAAGATTTGTAGGGCAGGGTGTACTTTTCCAATGACACCAACGGCTCGTTTTCTCATGGATTTGGCCTTCCACCCCACCCGCGCACACTTACATTTTAATTGAAAAGTAGAATGGAAAGTTTTTTTTTCATCTTTATTACAAAGGGGTACATGTTTTAAGAGACCAATCGTTATGAACAACCATCAGATAATTAAGACAATAGATAATTAAGAGAGCAGAAGAAGAATCACATCAGCTCAATGTGTTTTAGAAGCAACAACCTTCTCTTCCAAGCCTTACACGCTCACTTAACTGATGCAAGGCCACGTGGGACCCAAGCATCGCTTCTTGTGTACACATGACACAACAGCAGGGAAGGGGCTGCCTGGCATTCAGGAGCATTAGCCAGAAAGTCACCCAGGCCAACTGCCCTTGGACAGACAGACAAAAGAAGCTGTGATGCAGTTTGAAAAACAATAGAATTTAATTGGTCGCTTGTTTCTTATAAAAACAGAAACATTCCCAAGCTTGTTAAAACACAATTTGCAGTTGCTTGGCTGCTAGGCTAACACACTACTTTTCTTCAAAAATCGCAATTTAGCAGCAAGGCTTTGTCTGACAGAGCCGACGACAGCGTAACCCCTGAATATTTTCAATATTCATTTTGTTATTATTAATAATTTGGCAGTCTGCTGCACAGTTTTAGTCACACACCACTTGTCCCAATCTGCATCAACAAGCTACAGTACGTGTTTCTCAGTTAACACACCTCCCTCCTCTTTCCGCTACAGTACAAGAGGTTCTGGGCCAAGGATTTAGGAAATGGCTGGAGAGAGAGAGAGAGAGAGAGAGAGAGAGAGAGAGAGAGAGAGAGAGAGAGAGAGAGAGAGAGAATTAACTACAAATGCACCTGTCTATTTCGATTGGCTGTATTATTTATTTGCCATACAAGTATAAGTCAATGCCAATGTGTCCCCCTGAAATATCAAGGAACAGGATTAAAAAAATACATTTAAAAACAAAAGTAATAGTACTACACTATATGGTTTAGAAAAGTATACCGTAAATTATCTAAATCGATCAATACATATGGATATAGATATAAAAAGCACATCACTTACTTCTTCTTCGATTTGATGGGTGCGACTCCATCTTTGCGAGGCCTGCCCCTGGGTCTCTTGTCTGTAATGGCCGGGCTGCCTGCAGGGGTGGCCCCAGTGCTGCTGGCTGGAGCAGGTGAAGGTCCTTGGTCAGAGGGCTCCAGAGTCTTGTCCTCTGATGACATTCTGTTGGAAGGAATATATTCCTCAGTCAATTTGTTCATGTACTCTTTGATTGGCAACTTGGGAAACAACTTTCCTTTTTAAGCAATTCCCCACAACGTACAAAGCTCAAGCACTGAATCTAAACATTTAAAAAAAGTAAAATGTTTGTTTGAATTTTTTTTCTGGCACTCAATGTTCTATTTCAATGAAATAGCAGAATAGGTGACGGATAACAAAAGGCTAACAGATGTATTGATCAAACAAACAACTAGATTCACTGCATCTAATAAAGCCTTCACACGGTGGAGCCTACGGAACACCAAGCAATTCTGCCAGCTGGTAAGACAGCTGCAGCGGTCAAGTCCTGTGGGGCATTTCCTGAGATGATTGCAAGACATGCTGCTCAAAATAACAAGGCATCTCTCTCCCCTGTGCCAGGGCCTGGGGCAGCAAGGGGATACACACTGGAATGTATTCATCTCGTTCCCCTGTGCCAGGGCCTGTGGGGAGGAGCAGGGGATACACACTGGAATGTATTCATCGCTCTCCCCTGTGCCAGGGCCTGTGAGGAGGAGCAGGGGGATACACACAGGAATGTATTCATCTCTCTCCCCTGTGCCAGGGCCTGTGGGGAGGAGCAGGGGATACACACTGGAATGTATTCATCGCTCTCCCCTGTGCCAGGGCCTGTGAGGAGGAGCAGGGGATACACACTGGAATGTATTCATCTCTCTCCCCTGTGCCAGGGCCTGTGGGGAGGAGCAGGGGATACACACTGGAATGTATTCATCTCGTTCCCCTGTGCCAGGGCCTGTGGGGAGGAGCAGGGGGATACACACTGGAATGTATTCATCGCTCTCCCCTGTGCCAGGGCCTGTGAGGAGGAGCAGGGGATACACACTGGAATGTATTAAATCACTCTCCCTTGTGCCAGGGCCTGTGAGGAGGGGCAGGGGATACACACTGGAATGTATTCATCGCTCTCCCCTGTGCCAGGGCCTGTGAGGAGGAGCAGGGGGATACACACTGGAATGTATTCATTGCTCTCCCCTGTGCCAGGGCCTGTGAGGAGGAACAGGGGATACACACTGGAATGTATTCATCTCTCTCGCCTGTGCCAGGGCCTGTGAGGAGGAGCAGGGGATACACACTGAAATGTATTCATCGCTCTCCCCTGTGCCAGGGCCTGTGTGGAGGAGCAGGGGGATACACACTGGAATGTAGTGACCTTGTGTGTTGGAATTGATTAAAAGGGAAAGGTAATGGGAATTGGAAATTGATTTTAAAAAGGAATTGGAATTGAAAAACAGGAATTGACCCCAACCCTGATCTAAATTTAAGGAGGCGTTGGGAATTCAGACAGGACCCCAAGATAAACCACTGTAAGTGCACCTGTTTACTGTCTACCAAGAACTGGTAAAAAATCTCACAATTTAACCTTTGTTGTTTTGTGATTTTAACATCATACGTGTAAATGTCGCAACATAATACCTAGGTGGTTCTTCTCAAGTTAAATCGTTGGCCAATGAATAAACGTGCCCTATTCAAATAGAACAAGACAACAGCAGGGGTTGGAAGACAAACTGAAATGAGTTTAACTGTTGAAGGATGCGAAGACAACATTTTTCAAACGCAGGCGTTTAAATTCAGTCAATGCTTATCAACATATCCGGTGATCTAAATGCAACACAACACCAACACTGTGAAAAGTATCCATCTTGTGTGATGTAATACCCCCAAAAAACGTTCCGGCATTCCTACAATTCACACCCTGCAGCACGCTGGTTCTAGAGGAGTTTCACCCATGTGTGCCTCCTTGACAGAGCCCACAGAAGACAAGAGACAACAGAAACCCTCCATCTGAAATAAACCACTGGATCTTTAATGAAAACAACCTCTCACTACCAATCCAAGCAGCTGGTCACTGTTAATATTAAAAGAACATTAATTTCCTCTGAATCCAGAGGGGTTTGACTGTTTCTAATGATGCTGGGCAGCAGCAACAGCAAGAACCCTTTCCCCAAAGGGTTCTGCACATCTCTCTGTGGATCACTTAATTAAAAAACAACAGATTTCAGTAAACTCACTGCTTCTGTCTTGTATTCTGCATCCATGAACAGAATTCAAAGATACAGTTTGAAATGGTTTACAGAAAAGCGTACGCCGCCTTACTGTAACACATCGGTGCCACTTCACACCAGTTAAATATATTTTGAATCCAATAACTTTCACACACTTAAAACTTGGGACTCCTAGACACTGGCAACAATGTAAATGGCGACACACAGTGCACACATACCTGAGAGTTCATTAATCTAACGTTAATCTAAAGGGCTATTATAAAACATGGACAGGGAACTGAGAGCATAATGATAATGGAGCTCTCAGATTGTGGCAATGATAAAAAATGGTTTGGACAACATACTTGCTGTGGTGCACTTGTCATAAATAACAGAACCAGCTCACTGTAACTAACTTGTTTTTACAGAAAAAATAAATGAGCATGTAACACAGCCAGCTCTTCTGTTTACATGTTAGTAACATGTAATCATAAGAGCTAGCTGTGTTGCATGCTCTCAGACCAGGATTCCACTAACTAACACTAAGTATGCCAGCAAGCCACTTCCAATATTATACCTGTATACAATTAAAGGACCCCAATGCCATACATACTTGCAAAACATCTAAAATATAAACATGCTGAGTTTATTGCAGTCATCAGCTGCATAGACTTATCATTCAGCAGAACAAAGCAACAAACAAGGAAGTACAACATTAAGATACTGTTTCAGTTTCACTTTAGCATCTTACCAAGCTGTTGCATTTTAAGCAGTTGAATATGGAAGCAATCACTTGCTCCTAAAGTGGCACCCAACAGTTGGATTTGGTGCCCAATTTGTTTTTGTCTGCAGCCCTGTATAAGTCACAGCAAAGTCTACTGCAAAGCTGTGTTACTATTCTGAACGTGAAAGTGAACACTTAAGTGCTATTGATCGTTTCCAGGAGTTGTTCTTCAAGGCACTGAAGCTGCCAATGTTTAGCACCTAACTCCTCCACCCACACACACCACCACAAGAAACACAAGGGGGCTGACTGTAGAACACAATTAGTGCTACTTGACTTCTGTGAAGACAGCCATATGCATTTTTACACCAGTAAGACTTGGGTGAAGAGATTGAGATTGCAAGTTTAAGCACTTGCAAATTGTAGACATTTAGCCCTGTGGCTAGTGCCATTTCAATAAGTGATTTTTTTTTGCCAAGTATGATATAGTTCATAAGATTGTTTGGTTTAGTTCAATGCACACACATTCAGAAGTGCATCTCAAGTTGAAGCAGGATAGTTTTTCAGATAACGCAATAAATCAGGACTGAAGCACAAGCGTAGATTTACCAACCTTACAGGAATATTTCCCTTTCCCTGTTTAAAACTAACCAAACAAGGGGCTTGGCTTTCCTAAGACACATTCAAGCCTCACAAGCATTAATAAATAGAATTCAAACATGCCTTTTAAGTACGGGACAAACAACGATAAGTGCTGAAAATCGCTAAAAAATAATTCACTGTTTTGAGTGCTGTGAACACTTTGAGTTGTTTATCCCACTTAAAACATTTCTTCCAAATGGCTACTGGCGTATAGTGGCAGCAGTACATCCAGCAGCTATTAATGCAGTCAATGAATGGATGTACAAGACCTAATGAATAATCACAGCCAGCTTCAAAACACATAGGACACAAGTAACTGTATAAAAATGGAGGACATTCTGCCCATCAATGCTCGTCTGATTTCTCATAGCATGTCTTAAGATACGGTTTACAAAGTATATTTCTTAATGTTACCATTCTAATACAGCAAAGGAAAATTAGGAACCAGAAGTAAAATAAATTCAAAAGGTGGCTCAAACCCCCTCATCACCAACAGAGTGAGAGAGAACCTCTGTAATCAGGTTTGCATGCGATACTTCCGACTCAATCCAGGTGAAATCGCTCAGGTTTCCATTCTCTAGACTGTACTTTTATTTGTGGCAGATTGTCATGTGTTAAATAGACAGGATGAGCATGTATAGAGGTGAGTGGGTATATCGGTCTTGCGGTTTACGTACCCCACACATCGATGCTGATCCTTTTATTCTACAGCACCATTACGGTATGCAACAGGGAGGGCTAGCTTAGTGTTCCTACTGCATGAACAAAGTGAAGGAAAAGGCCCTTTTCATGTGTCTCGTACAAAACAAGTCTCCGTGCTACTCAATGCTCGCCCCAATGCTCCCACTCGTACATTCCATTCACTTCTACCTTCCTGTCAATCACCATCCTCACTGCCGTGTTGCCTTTGAATCTTTCTACTGCAAACATGCTTCAAACCAAGTGATGATACTTGCAGCCTTGTGAACTGATTATTTTGATAATGGTTTTGAAGGAAACTCAACGGCACAGAACACAAGTCTCAATGCCTCAATAGCAGCAACAAGTGACTGCACTGGGGTGGCCTACTTATTTTTGTTATTTACAGTATTCAAACTCTTTTAGGCAAGTGAAGAAATCTTTTTTTTCTTTTTTGTACAAAGTCTGTGTAATAATCATTAGTAACAGCACTAGAAGCGTACTTGTGCAATGTCACGTGAACTGGAGATATACATCCAATAACATAGGTCTTAGTATTAAAATACATTTTTACATGGAGTTGATACATGCATTTTATTTACCCTGTGCCAAAAATATACAGCTCATCTCTGCTCTTAAATAATTACCTGTATTAGTAAATGTTCGTGTTAAGCAATATGACCGATCATTTCTTAATTCTGTTTACCATCAGCTGAACAAAGTCATGTAATTTATTTATTTATTTTATATGCTAGACTTTTTCGCAAACCACTGCAGCACCACTTTCTTTTGCGCAAATAATAGATCTTAATATAATAATACATACTAGGGTAGTGCAACATGGTACTTTAGGTGTCTTCTTTTAAAACATTTATAATTTTGATTGTCCTTTAAAAAATGACTATGTCTTTGTTCAGCTTTTTGGTGTAGTAAAATAGAAAATACCAAAAGTTTAAATCATTCCTTTAAAGGAAGTGTAATTTTTTTGGTGTTTTTTGTGAGACAGTAATTGAAGTAATTTACGGTTGTATTTCTCTTTTCTTTTGTAAGCCTTCATTTTACAGCTTGCATGATGTACTGTATGCCGTGATATTAAGGTTACCATGGTATTTATTTTCGACCGTTACATTTTATACCGGCCCATCTCTAACATACTGGAAATTTACTGTCAGCTGGTCTTATTTCAGACAACAACTCCTATAAAAACACCTGAGGATTTGCTTGAGATGATTCTGTATCTCGCTCTTTCCACCTCTTCCAAAGGAAGGCTCAAGGCAATCTGTGACTGGTACCTATGAGTAATCATTAGTAAGCACTGAATCACTACAGCACTAGTCTTGCTAACTGCATTGACCCAGAACTGACACTTAGGGTTGTCTCTTGGCATCCAGCTCCAGCTTGCATGCTGTCCAAGTTCGATGTAGAAGTTCACGGTCAGGGACCTGCAGACAATCGTGGAGGCAAGCACTGTATGTTGGAGTATAAAACAGACTTCGGTACACAGTAAGCTGCCGAGTGTCGGACGATGCAGAACGATTTGAAGGAGTATAAAACAGACTGGGTACACATAGACACTTGGTAATGGGCAGAATCCAGTCATTCTTACCCAAACCGGTTTCAGGCAAAGTCAAATACCAAACTGTCACACGGCTGGCTGAGTGGTGTCGTCAGATCCAGGAAATGAATACACAGAGACAGGACAGATGAGGTGAAATGATGAAAGCGCTGTTGCGCGGTTTATTATAAATAAAAGGTTTAAACAAACAGAAGACAGGACACGGCACTTTACGCCAAATAAATCAGATAAACAAACGGACTAACACTTAACAAACGGTGCACGGACAGACACACAAACAAACACGGTGAGTCTATATATAAACAAACAAGTATCGTGCGGTCCTACCAGCACGCGATAGCAATTGTTATTTACTTTTCTTTAACTTTAGTTCTCCTCCTCTCTCTCCGTTCTCCACTCACCGAACACACAACCCGAAAGTGAGTAAAACATGCATCTATATATACTGTTGTGCGGGATTCAATTACCAATTAATTATTCACTTGAATCCCAGCACGTGAACTAATTATGTGCAACCTCGTGCTCACATATTAAATACTTTAAATGCACGTGAAGTGATGTGCCATCCTCGTGCCTAAATACAATTCTACATCTTAAATAACTCGTGCTGCACACACCCATTTATATCCCGTGCAGCCATATCTATACACCAACATTAACACAAGCAACATACAACATAGAAATGCACACATGGGCGGGGCACATTGCCACACAAACACTTACAAACGAGTCACACTCCAACCACAGCCATAAATATCAATCCGCACAAAAACATTTCACATGTATAAAAACAGCCAAGTTAAACAAAAAGGGGACAGCCCTGTAAAAATGCAATGTAAAAGTCAAAGAAGTGAAGTGGTGTACGTGAACTATGGTTGTTCAATTTCAGTGCCATTCTGGTTCTTTCTGAATGAAACAGAGCGTTCCAAGCTGTTCTAAGTCAGTGTAGCATCATCACAATAACCTGGTTCCAATGGAAGAGTTCTGGGGGCTGCAGTGCCCACCCATATTCTCTCTACTGCTCCCCACAGAGTATTAGGTGCCATGGATAATTGTTACAAAGACACAGGCTGGCTCAATGCCACGCCTCACCTCATTGTTCACGTTTATGTAAAGAGATAGCGCATGGACTCAAGGAAAAGTTTACAGTTACCAACGCCAGTCTATGACGCGAAACATGCAGTTTTGACATCAGTCATTTAGAAGTCTTTCGATGGGAGTAAGAAATGAGAAACAAGAAAGTTCTTCAATCTCTCAATAACATTAGTCGTACCTAACAGAGGCGTTTCATTTCTTTATCATTCTTCATTTCCTACAGGTATAAACTTTAACTAACCAATTATTATATATATATATATATATATATATATATATATATATATATATATATATATATATATATATATAAAATATCAGGGTTCTCCCCAGGCCTTTTCAGCGGGCGACTTCGCCAGTGAAGTGGCTGTGCCGCCAGCTGAAAAATCCCGATCCGCCCGTCTTGCAGATGCTACTGTGCCTTTAACAATAAGGATTGATTGTGCTTCAAGCTGACCATTTGCGCGTTGCTGGGTAAAAAAAAAAAAAAAAAAAAATCTTGGAACCACATGACAGCTGTGTTAAGTCTTGACACTGTTTAACCAATCAGAGAGTTGAAGGGGCAGATTTTCTGTGTTAAACGCTTTGAGACACTAAAACGTTAAAATGACTGCTAAAAAAACAACCGATTATTTTCAAAGCAAAAATACTGACAATGAATGCAGGGTTTTCAAAATAAGTTGGCGATCGGCGCAATCCACCGCCTAATACTATATTCGCGGTAGCTACTTTATTAAAAATATTAAGATTATTTTCGGGTATTATCATTGTCCATTTTTTGTCGTATTATTGAACTATAAGGTGACATAGTACATAATAGCTATACATACAGTACTGTGCAAAAGTTTTAGGCAGGTGTGAAAAAATGCTGTAAAGTAAGAATGCTTTCAAAAATAGACATGTTAATAGATTATATTTATCAATTAACTAAATGCAAAGTGAGTGAACAAAAGAAAAATCTAAATCAAATCCATATTTGGTGTGACCACCCTTTGCCTTCAAAACAGCATCAATTCTTCTAGGTACACTTGCACACAGTTTTTGAAGGAACTCTGCAGGTAGGTTGGCCCAAACATCTTGGAGAACTAACCACAGTTCTTCTGTGGATTTAGGCAGCCTCAGTTGCTTCTCTCTCTTCATGTAATCCCAGACAGACTTCGATGATGTTGAGATCAGGGCTCTGTGGGGCCATACTATCACTTCCAGGACTCCTTGTTCTTCTTTACGCTGAAGATAGTTCTTAATGACTTTCGCTGTATGTTTGGGGTCATTGTCATGCTGCAGAATAAATTTGGGGCCAATCAGATGCCTCCCTGATGGTATTGCATGATGGATAAGTATCTGCCTGTACTTCTCAGCATTGAGGAGACCATTAATTCTGACCAAATCCCCAACTCCATTTGCAGAAATGCAGCCCCAAACTTGCAAGGAACCTCCACCATGCTTCACTGTTGCCTGCAGACACTCATTCGTATGCGCTCTCCAGCCCTTCGGCGAACAAACTGCCTTCTGCTACAGCCAAATATTTCAAAGTTTGACTCATCAGTCCAGAGCACCTGCTGCCATTTTTCTGCACCCCAGTTCCTGTGTTTTCGTGCAGAGTTGAGTCACTGGCCTTGTTTCCACGTCGGCGGTATGGCTTTTGGCGCAAGTCTTCCATGAAGGCCACTTCTGACCAGACTTCTCCGGACAGTAGATGGGTGTACCAGGGTCCCACTGTTTTCTGCCAGTTCTGAGCTGATGGCACTGCTGGACATCTTCCGATTGCAAAGGGAAGTAAGCATGATGTGTCTTTCATCTGCTGCAGTAAGTTTCCTTGGCCGACCACTGCGTCTACGGTCCTCAACGTTGCCCGTTTCTTTGTGCTTCTTCAAAAGAGCTTGGACAACACATCTGGAAACCCCTGTCTGCCTTGAAATTTCTGCCTGGGAGAGACCTTGCTGATGCAGTATAACTACCTTGTGTCTTGTTGCTGTGCTCAATCTTGCCATGGTGTATGACTTTTGACAGTAAACTGTCTTCAGCAACCTCACCTTGTTAGCTGAGTTTGGCTGTTCCTCACCTAGTTTTATTCCTCCTACACAGCTGTTTCTGTTTCAGTTAATGATTGTGTTTCAACCTACATATTGAATTGATGATCATTAGCACCTGTTTGGTATAATTGTTTAATCATACACCTGACTATATGCCTACAAAATCCCTGACTTTGTGCAAGTGTACCTAGAAGAATTGATGCTGTTTTGAAGGCAAAGGGTTGTCACACCAAATATGGATTTGATTTAGATTTTTCTTCTGTTCACTCACTTTGCATTTAGTTAATTGATAAATATAATCTATTAACATGTCTATTTTTGAAAGCATTCTTACTTTACAGCATTTTTTCACACCTGCCTAAAACTTTTGCACAGTACTGTATGTGCCAAAAAAAGTATTCCTTTTGTTGTGATATCGTAAAAACATGTACCGAGGTGCTTGTGAGAGATATTGGGGGTTCATATATAGAGGCTGTACGCCTTTACGAAGAAAGGCATGATGGGATATCAGCAGAACACTTGTCAGCTGACATACAAATGCTTAAGTGCAGCGGTGCTGGATTATTACACTCCAGTTTCATGCAACAGTTAGGATGGTGACCAAACGTGTGCGAGTACAAAAAAAATAAATAAATAAAAATGGTTAAAATGAACAGCTGCATTCAAAACATGTAGAACAGCAAGAAACAAAAATAGACATGCATTACCAAAATGCCCTGAAAACTTAACATAAAGAAAACAATTTAAATGAAACAATAAGCTCAATAATTAAGCAAAAAAGGAAGTGAAAAGGTTACCTTTTTTTTGTGAGCTCCAATAAACCTACGTTATCTTCCCCCAGTCAAATCGTACAGTTCTTAAATAAGCACGGTAATTTACCATAATAAAAAAGTCATGAAAAATAAATTTAGAACATAAAAAAGAGCAAACAGATATAGTCAACACATTATTCAAATTCTTTGTCGCATTATATATTTAAGGTAAGGCAAGTTTATTTTTCCGTTAAGCACTCCCGGCTATAATCTTCTGCCATCCGCTGAACCCTGTATATGTATGTATGTGATATATATATATATATATATATATATATATATATATATATATATATATACACACACACACACACACACACACACACACACACATCATAGCACCGAGACGGCACTGATTCGAGTGGTAAATGATATGTTGTTGACTTCTGACATGGGCTCGCCTTCAGTACTTGTTCTACTGGATCTAAGTGCTGCTTTCGACACTATTGATCATTCTGTCTAAATTAATCGCCTTGAACATTTAGTGGGATTGTCATGTACTGTCTTGTCCTGGTTCAGATCCTATCTCTCCAATAGGTTTCAGTTTGTTAAGGTCGAGGAGGAGACCTCTTTTATGTCAAAGGTTACGTGTGGGGTTCCTCAGGGTTCAATTCTTGGCCCAATTCTGTTCTCTCTATATGTTGCCTTTGGGTAATATTATTCGTGAGACATGGAGTTAATTTTCACTGTTACGCTTGATGACACTCAGCTTTACCTGTCTCTCTCAAACAGGGTGATGTATCTGCTGCTAATATTTTGAATACCTGCCTTGCTGACATTAAACATTGGATGTTTAAAAGCGTTTTAATGTTAAACTCAGACAAAACAGAATTGATGATAATGAGACCTCAGAACCAATACACGAACATAGATTCATCTGATTTTCTACTCAACGGTCTCAGAGATAAAAAACCTAGGTGTCATTTTTGATTCAGACCTCTCCTTTGAATCACACATTAAAAATGTTACAAAAATTTCCTTTTTTCATTTAAGAAACATAGCTAGACTGAGAGGTATGCTTTCCAAGCAGAATGCAGAAAGATTGATGCATGCTTTTAAATCTTCAAGGATTGATTAGTGTAACAGCCTTTTTGCTGGTATTAGTAACAATGGTATATCTCGGCTGCAACTTGTACAGAATTGTACAGAGTTTTAACTGGGAGTAAGAAACGAGATCATATCACCCCTGTGCTGGCGTCCTTGCATTGGCTCCCTGTTCAAATTTAGGATAGATTTTAAGGTGCTATTATTAACCTACAAGGCTCTAAATGGCTTAGCTCCACCCTTTTAAAAGGACCTTTTAAAACCATACGTTCCTAATCGTCCACTTCGATCACAGGATACCAGGCTACTTTCCATACCAAATACTCAGAAACAAAACTCAGGTGGTAGATGCTTCAGTTACATTGCATCGAAATTCTGGAACGACTTGCCCAGTTCTATAAAGGAAGCTCCTTCTGCCGATGCTTTTAAATCTCGTTTAAAACTACACTTGTATAGCTTAGCTTACGCAAGTTTTTAAAGTGATATTTTCTCGTTTCTATGTATATAACATATAATTATACCTGCTGATTTTATATATATATATTTCTATGTGTATTTTATTTTATGTGTTTTATTTGCTGAATATATATTTCTATGTGTGTTTTATTACTGATATATATATATATATATATATATATATATATGTATTTCTATGTGTGTTCTATTTTCTGATTATATATATTTGTATGTGTTTTTTATCATGTAAAGCGCTTTGTGGCAACCTCGGTAAAAGCGTATACAAAAATAAAGATTGATTGATTGATTGATTATATATATATATATATAATCAATCAATCAATCAATCTTTATTTTTGTATAGCGCTTTTACCGTATATATATATATATATATATACACAGTACTGTGCAAAAGTTTTAGGCAGGTGTGAAAAAATGCTGTAAAGTAAGAATGCTTTCAAAAATAGACATGTTAATAGATTATATTTATCAATTAACTAAATGCAAAGTGAGTGAACAAAAGAAAAATCTAAATCAAATCCATATTTGGTGTGACCACCCTTTGCCTTCAAAACAGCATCAATTCTTCTAGGTACACTTGCACACAGTTTTTGAAGGAACTCTGCAGGTAGGTTGGCCCAAACATCTTGGAGAACTAACCACAGTTCTTCTGTGGATTTAGGCAGCCTCAGTTGCTTCTCTCTCTTCATGTAATCCCAGACAGACTCGATGATGTTGAGATCAGGGCTCTGTGGGGGCCATACTATCACTTCCAGGACTCCTTGTTCTTCTTTACGCTGAAGATAGTTCTTAATGACTTTCGCTGTATGTTTGGGGTCATTGTCATGCTGCAGAATAAATTTGGGGCCAATCAGATGCCTCCCTGATGGTATTGCATGATGGATAAGTATCTGCCTGTACTTCTCAGCATTGAGGAGACCATTAATTCTGACCAAATCCCCAACTCCATTTGCAGAAATGCAGCCCCAAACTTGCAAGGAACCTCCACCATGCTTCACTGTTGCCTGCAGACACTCATTCGTGTACGCTCTCCAGCCCTTCGGCGAACAAACTGCCTTCTGCTACAGCCAAATATTTCAAAGTTTGACTCATCAGTCCAGAGCACCTGCTGCCATTTTTCTGCACCCCAGTTCCTGTGTTTTCGTGCAGAGTTGAGTCACTTGGCCTTGTTTCCACGTCGGCGGTATGGCTTTTTGGCCGCAAGTCTTCCATGAAGGCCACTTCTGACCAGACTTCTCCGGACAGTAGATGGGTGTACCAGGGTCCCACTGTTTTCTGCCAGTTCTGAGCTGATGGCACTGCTGGACATCTTCCGATTGCAAAGGGAAGTAAGCATGATGTGTCTTTCATCTGCTGCAGTAAGTTTCCTTGGCCGACCACTGCGTCTACGGTCCTCAACGTTGCCCGTTTCTTTGTGCTTCTTCAAAAGAGCTTGGACAACACATCTGGAAACCCCTGTCTGCCTTGAAATTTCTGCCTGGGAGAGACCTTGCTGATGCAGTATAACTACCTTGTGTCTTGTTGCTGTGCTCAATCTTGCCATGGTGTATGACTTTTGACAGTAAACTGTCTTCAGCAACCTCACCTTGTTAGCTGAGTTTGGCTGTTCCTCACCTAGTTTTATTCCTCCTACACAGCTGTTTCTGTTTCAGTTAATGATTGTGTTTCAACCTACATATTGAATTGATGATCATTAGCACCTGTTTGGTATAATTGTTTAATCATACACCTGACTATATGCCTACAAAATCCCTGACTTTGTGCAAGTGTACCTAGAAGAATTGATGCTGTTTTGAAGGCAAAGGGTTGTCACACCAAATATGGATTTGATTTAGATTTTTCTTCTGTTCACTCACTTTGCATTTAGTTAATTGATAAATATAATCTATTAACATGTCTATTTTTGAAAGCATTCTTACTTTACAGCATTTTTTCACACCTGCCTAAAACTTTTGCACAGTACTGTATATATATACACACACACACACACTACCGGTCAAAAGTTTTAGAACACCCCCATTTTTCCAGTTTTTATTGAAATTTAAGCAGTTCAAGTCCAGTGAATAACCTGAAATGGTACAAAGGTAAGCGGTAAACTGCCAGAGGTTAAAAAAAAAGTTTAGGTTACCAAAAACTGAAAAATAATGTACATTTCAGAGTTATACAAAAGGCCTTTTCCAGGGAACAAGTAATGGGTTAACAACTTACAGCTGTTCTGCAGCAATGGAAGTAAATTAAGCCTTGAAAGTTGATGCTAACAATTCCTACAGCTGTCCCAACTTTTGTTGATTACTTACAAACCCTCTGTCCGTATAAAAGCAGTGTTGGAACAGACTGTGTTACTACACCCTCTTAAGCATTATTTGGACAGTATTGGACTGCAGGAAGTAGTATATTGCTATCATAATGGCGAGAAAAAGGCAATTAACAAAGGAAGAAAGACAGACTACTATAACCCTTAAAAGTGTAGGTCTTTCCTTTAGAGAAATTGCAAAGAAAGCCAAGGTGTCAGTGAGTACAGTTTCCTACACCATCAAAAGGCACTTGGAAACTGGAGTAAACTCTGACAGGAAGAGGTCTGGCAGACCCAAAGCCACAACAGAATCAGAAGACAAGTTTCTGAGAGTCAACAGCTTGCGTGATAGGCGGCTCACAGGACAACAGCTTCAAGCACAGCTTAACACTGGTCGAAGTAAGCAAGTCTCAGTTTCAACTGTGAAGAGAAGACTTCGAGCTGCAGGTTTGACAGGTCGAGTGGCAGTAAGAAAGCCATTGGTAAGATGGCAAAAATAAGAAAAAGAGGCTTGCCTGGGCCATGAAGCACCGCCAGTGGACTACTGAAGACTGGAAGAAGGTCTTATGGACCGATGAATCAAAATTTGAAATCTTCGGTTCATCACGCAGGGTTTTTGTACACCGTCGAGGAAGCGTGATGGTCTGGGGCTCTTTTGCTGGATCCAGAGTCGGCGACTTGCAGAGAGTGAGTGGCACCCTGAACCAAAACGGCTACCACAGCATTTTGCAGCGCCATGCAATACCCTCTGGTATACGCCTAGTTGGTCAGGGGTTCATCCTACAGCAAGATAATGACCCAAAATATACCTCCAGGCTATGTCAGAACTACCTTAGAAGAAAAGAACAAGACGGTAGGCTTCAAATCATGGAATGGCCAGCAGTGTCTCCAGACTTAAACCCCATCAAGCTGGTTGGGATGAACTGGACAGAAGGGTGAAAGCAAAACAACCTACAAGTGCAACACATTTGTGGGAACTTCTGCAACAGTGTTGGGAAGAACTTTCCAAACAATATTTGATTTCCATTGTAGAAAGAATGCCACGAGTGTGTTCGGCTGTTATATCTGCAAAAGGTGGCTACTTTGATGAGTCAAAATTTTAGATTAAATTTTGTTAAACAAAACGATTCCATGACTTCTTTTTTTATCTCCAATTGTTTATTTGTTCTATGCTTTAATTTCAGAGTACATTGAGACATTAAACTGCGTAAATTTCAATAAAACCTGGAAAAATGGAGGTGTTCTAAAACTTTTGACCGGTAGTGTGCATATATATATATATATATATTACCAATATTTTCCATCCTATGATGCACGCTTGAAATTGATATTGTAAAACGTATGCACTAAAATAAAATAAACATGTTTAACCAAAGCAGCGGTCATTCTTCGTAAAGTGTACTGTAAATTCCAGCAACAACGTGCATCAAACCGTTTACTTTCCATGACTTTGTACTGCACCTTTTACAGAATACGGTTTTATTAAGGACGTAATTCATAAGCTTGATGAAGTTATGCTTTTTGTAGACAGTATACCCTATTATAAAACTCACTGTTATGCAGAACTTGAACCAGATTCATTGGCACTTTTCTCCATTTTAAGAATGGCCAGTTATGTGGAAATGAGGAATCCCATTTTAAACGGACAGGAGTTGTACTGTTCCACAGCAGACACTGCTACCTTACTCAATAGCTCTGCAAACATCTTCGTTCCCCAATGTTTTGGAGCAGTGGACCCCGCAGCAGAATGCAGGGCTTGATTTCATTTGTGTGTGTGTGGGGATTTCCCCTATGCTGCAGCCAATGGGGAATGGCAAAGAAAAGGCACTTTTGCATATAAAAAACCTATATATATATATATATATATATATATATATATATATATATATATATATATATATTTTACTGCATCATCATTCACACTGGCGTTGCTTTAAAATAAGAGGCCTAACACTCGAACTGTTCATTTCTGTGACACAGAGCACTCTCCATTGCTTTTGCTACTGCCTGATGTGAAGTTGTTGCATGCAGCAGAAGAAAAAGGTGCTTTTCTTTTTAACCAGTGCTCCATTTTTTTTTTTAACTCTTTACACTCAGCCCTATTTCCACCTATTTTTCACTGCATGCATGTAACATATCAAATGAAAGGCCACACAATGTAATTTCATATTATGTAAGTTGCAACAGGATCAGGCATACTATATGTGGTAGAGATGAAAATATACGGGGAAAATAAATACATGTTTTTTCCAAAATAATCATGTTTAGTCACTGCTATATATATTGTAATCACAGATGGGTAAAAAAAAACAAACAAAAAAACCAACCACTGCACCGTTGAACCTCAATATGAAATGAACAAGGGGGTGAAGCTGAGCTTCTAAGCTTTCCAACGATACCGCCCCTTTCAGTCTAGCTGCTCTACAATGACGGAGCAATAAGCTCAAAACGAAACCTAAGCTGTGAACTCTGTCACATGATGAGAGGCTTAACTTCAGGCGATCATAGCTACGGCTACGAGTACCACACACACACACACACTGAATACGTCTTTGGAAAGCCAGGTAGGTGGCTTTTACAGTGCCTGAGTAATATGTGTGTAACCTTCGGTGCCCTGGCGCCCCAAAATGAATGGGGCTGAGTTTTAAGAGTTAAAGCGAAAATCACCGCTTGCAAAACACCTAGATAGACTTAATATTGTCTTTTTTTTCAAAACTGTTTACTTACTGCAGTGTACTGAGTTTCTATAATGCTTGAAGATAGCGGCCGAAAATCACGTACAAGAGAATAAAGCCTTGCGGAAGTTAAGCTATCTAGCACTACTTTTATTTATTTATTTATTTTAACCAGAACTACCTCAGAATGCGGCTCATAGTGCTTTCGTCACTGACACCCACTTCCTTACAGATTGTTGTAGTGTTTCAGGCATTCTAAATTGGGTGGAAAATACAGTAGCTTGGTGACTTAAAATATCTCTGCAGGATTTTCCCACACTGAAAGTTGCAGATATGCGGGAGCAACTTGGAAAATGCGCGACTCCCGCAATCCTGCGCTGAAATTCAAGCCCTGGAAAGGAATATCCACTGGAAACTGTCCTCAGGGCATCAGATGATTCAAGTGCATCTGACAAGCACTCCCACCTTTCCCTTACCGAGCTCGGCACCTCTCCGAAGATCAACCCACTCTGACCCTAACAATGAGTTTTGCCTCGCTTCAGTTTAAACGTTCAAAGGCTAGTCTATTCCTTAATTACAAAGACACATTAGATGTGGGTTATTACCAAGGATCCTAGGAATCCATTTGCTGCGGGGAAAAAAATGATTTTCGATGCGGTCGGAAAATGTTTTGTTTTACATTTGCAAAAAACAAGGCTTTTTTTGGTTGTTTATAACCAAATCAATACACTTGTCACATATGATCATCAACACAGACAATTTTGCTTTAAATTTAGTAAACATACTTGTTCAATAAAACTGCTTAGGTTATTACACATTATGAAAATTTAAAACATGTGTATTTGACATGCAAATTGTTGACAACAGTTTTAAATGTTTTGCCAAAATTCTAAACAGTAGTAATAAATCAATACAACAGTTCCCTGTAGAACTTGGGGAAATTGGTGTGGAAACCCTATCAGGACAAGTGAAGTAACCATCTTTAGACACGTGCATGTTCTTAAGGTGAATATTTTAATTACCTGTTTGCATATTTTCTCAGGCTCAAAATCGACTAAGCACTTATTTAAATGTATTTCAATCTCTAGTATATTTCACAAACACAGTTAGCCTCAAAGCAGTTCTGCTGTGTTTATTGAAATGACAGGATGGCAGCTGCACAGAGACCCAGAGCTCCTGGTGACACAGGCTGCACTGGGGAACCACAGGGTCCAGCCCTCCTGCTTCAGTGCTGCATCTCCACAGGCCAGCCCTCCTGCTTCTAGGTGTCTGCATCATCCACAGGGTCCAGCCCTCCTGCTTCTATAAGGGAGTGTCTGCATCAACCACAGGGTCCAGCCCTCCTGCTTCTATAAGGGAGTGTCTGCATCAGCCACAGGGTCCAGCCCTCCTGCTTCTATAAGGGAGTGTCTGCATCATCCACAGGGTCCAGCCCTCCTGCTTCTATAAGGGAGTGTCTGCATCAACCACAGGGTCCAGCCCTCCTGCTTCTATAAGGGAGTGTCTGCATCATCCACAGGGTCCAGCCCTCCTGCTTCTATAAGGGAGTGTCTGCATCAGCCACAGGGTCCAGCCCTCCTGCTTCTATAAGGGAGTGTCTGCATCAGCCACAGGGTCCAGCCCTCCTGCTTCTATAAGGGAGTGTCTGCATCATCCACAGGGTCCAGCCCTCCTGCTTCTATAAGGGAGTGTCTGCATCATCCACAGGGTCCAGCCCTCCTGCTTCTATAAGGGAGTGTCTGCATCAACCACAGGGTCCAGCCCTCCTGCTTCTATAAGGGAGTGTCTGCATCAACCACAGGGTCCAGCCCTCCTGCTTCTATAAGGGAGTGTCTGCATCAACCACAGGGTCCAGCCCTCCTGCTTCTATAAGGGAGTGTCTGCATCAACCACAGGGTCCAGCCCTCCTGCTTCTATAAGGGAGTGTCTGCATCAACCACAGGGTCCAGCCCTCCTGCTTCTATAAGGGAGTGTCTGCATCATCCACAGGGTCCAGCCCTCCTGCTTCTATAAGGGAGTGTCTGCAACAGCCACAGGGTCCAGCCCTCCTGCTTCTATAAGGGAGTGTCTGCATCAGCCACAGGATCCAGCACTCCTGCTTCTATAAGGGAGTGTCTGCATCATCCACAGGGTCCAGCCCTCCTGCTTCTATAAGGGAGTGTCTGCATCAGCCATAGGGTCCAGCCCTCCTGCTTCTATAAGGGAGTATCTGCATTGTCTTGTTTTAAGTGACAGTCAAGCTCAAAATATAAAATCCAAAAGACATCTGTTTGAACTACAATATGTAGGATGGAGGAGATGCAAGCGATTAAAATCTACACTTTGTACATGCAGGAGAAAGCAATTGCAAATGCTAACTCCACCCAGCTAACTGTGATTCTTTTAATAATTTTGTTAGGTTAAATATGTCAGTTTGTTTGACTTGACTACCAGGATGTCTGTTAAGCTTTACTTCCTTGTTCATCTGGGTCAAAGCATGTTACTGGAAAAACATGGAAATATTTAGTTAGCTGCAATAACTTTAATAGAAAATAGAAGATGGCCATATAGTTTTCATGCACAGCTATCCTCAGACACCACGTCATGTGTTTTAATGGCTGTAAAGCAGTTTGCAGAAAATCTCAAAAGATCAGAAAAGTTCATTACCAATCAACAATGCAAAAAAAAAAAAAACCTGCCACAGAACTGGACCTTCTCTTGCAAGGGTTTAGTTTCCTGTTTATTTCACACAGAAAAATGTACAGCTCCTAGTCACGTAAATATTAGGGGTGGCAAATGTTTAGGTTTGCCTGAACACTGAATCACATCAAATTCAAGATAAATCAGAGCCTGAATAGCACACATTCAGGGTGTTTTCATTTCGCCCTTTCAGTCCTGGCAGGTCCTCAAGATCTCACCTTATCTTAGCAGCATATGCTAACCTCTGCCATCGGAAATCACTTTGGAACCTCACAGGACTCCTAGGTCCAAGTCTGAGGCAGTGTAGAAATATATGTAACAAAATATGTACATTTGTCCTGTTCTCACGCATACGCAATAAAGGAGTTTATTCTTCAGCTCAACAAAAATTCAGGAGTAAAAGGGTTAAACTTTTGTAACCAACCAGAGAAACCATCATAAGAAAGGAGTTGTAAACTATTACAACTTGCATTCTTGTAACACTCTGACTGTGAAGAAATAACGAATAGTGAATAAACTGGCCAACATCGTACACTTACTACTGTGCATTCACAGTTTCACTTTATTTGAATTTCCCGCTATTACATTCAAAAGAAAAAGGCGGCACAACAGAAACCCATCTGCCATGAAACCCCTCAGAGGGTCTCTTTCACAGGAGATAGGTCTCACTTCTTTACGTCATCCGGCTTCTTGACCGTAATCTGCTTTTGGCGTCTTTTTTCTTTCTTAATCTATTTTACAAAATCTGAAAGCAAGTGAGTTGTTACCACAACTTCAGAGACTTGGAAGGGGGTGGATTTGAAGACATCAGGCAAAGGGGCAGAACTGCAAAACTACTGGAATCGTTCTGTGTCACCAGAGGAAACATATGCCAGATTGGAGTTTCAGGCACTGCTTTTATACAAATCAAGATGAACAATAGAAAATGAAGTTTGAGCATTGCTCTGTGTGCCGCTGCTTACAAAACACCCTATGCTAAGTCTCCGCTGTAATTAGAGCCTGTAGTTTTTTCAATAGGATTTAAAAAAAAAATTTCAACTTTGTAACAGGAAACATGGAAGGTTTATTATGGCACCCTACAATAAAACGAACCATGCTGCATATCATTGGAACATGCCCAGGGCAGTAAAGGGTTAATACTAGTATGTTTCATTAAAAACTTACTTCACCCACATGTTTTTCTACCACCTTTAACTACCATCTAAAAAGGAAATGTACCAGTTTCCAAGCAGCCAAGCCCTACAATCCCGGTGCAATTTAAAGGGCTTCTTGTGCAATACAAGAGCTGGTTCTTTTGTTGTTGCTGATGTTTCCTGGTGCTCTTTGTGCTAGCTCCCTCCCCGTATGCCACAATTTCTGCTCCCATTTCTTCTGACAGTGCACTGGCGATTACACTCAGTGGACAAGCAGCAGGCCTCACCCCAGCTCTGTCAGATAAGGACTTCAGCATGGGCGCAGCATGTAATGCCATGGGGCCTATTATAAGATAGCTATCGATTATCAGCAGCAGGCAATGGGGAGCTCAGTATGAAATAAATATCAGACAATGCATACACACTGTATACAAGTGCTCTGTCTTCCTTAGTCTACACTGCCACAAGCTTTCCTCACTCATATTAAATATGCACACAAAGAAGTCTCAATTGGGTCTGACTGGGGCAGTCCTGTCATAGAGGAAGGAGGCGACTCCATTGTTGAAAGAGAGAGACCATGTGAAAGATTCAGATAGCCTTTGTTGCCAACTGTACAGCTGGCATCAAAGCAGGTGCAGACATTGGCTGGCACAGGTCATGTGCTGGGCCAACAGAAATTTAAAAATTAGCATGGCTAGAATGGAAAATAAAAATGAGTTGTGGAATTGAATACATCTCAATGTTCCCAGCTCCAGACAGCAAAGAACAAAGGGCTCTCAGCTGGTGTCTAGTGGAGTCCCCTGTACAGAGTTGAGGTCGGGGTTTTGCTTTTTTTTCTTCTTCTGGGTTTTCTTTTTAATTTTTTTTGGTAAGGACACAGGTTTGTTTTGATGATGAACTGTGGTTTGTGATCAGAAAAAAATATCTAGTTTTATATGGATAAAACTTTGAAATGCCAACCGTGGTGTGCATGGAACACGTTGTAAATTAGACACTGCATACTTTACCATATAAAACGTGGTTGTTTTTTGCTTACAGCAAGGTCAACCAATTTTTCAGTGGGTGGAAGCTGATTTATAAAACGCTCATTATTTTTATTGTACTTTACAATTAGTTAGTTGATTGACTCACACTAGGAATAATGAATGTTTTACATGTAGTCTTGTACACAATGCTGTAGTGCTTCATACAAAGTGTTTCTGCCCTGTAAAGCCGCTTTCACACTGGCACTCCTACCCGGGTTCTGGCCACCTGGGTCACAATACCACGTAGTGTGAAACCACGTACCTGGGTCGTACCCAGGTTGACCCGTGTCCCAGCAACCCACCTCAGTATGTGGTTCTACACACTTTGATCCGGGTTGCGTGAGTCAAAATGCATGTCGGCTGTTTATAAGTTGACTAAATAAACAGCTACGCCTGCGTGAAGGTTTCACTTCCTCAAGGAACGTTTATTCTGTTTAGCCATATTTGTGTTGCTTGAGACACAGCATGAGCCAGATTGCAGCAGGGATGAAGAAACATTTGCTCTAATCAACATTTGGGCCGACAGTTCAATCCAGAGAAGCTTGGATGGAAGCGTCTGTAACAAGCTGCTTCTAGGGCATTGATACACGGATTGTGTACTTGCGTCTGTCACCCAGGTCAACCCTGCTTTATCAAAAGCAGTGTGAAATCACGTAGCCAACCCTCATGACACTGGGTCCTGATCCTGGTTTGTTCCGACCGGGTACATCATGCCAGTGTGACAGGGGCTTAACACCTGGAAGTTGGCGTGGATAAAGGTTTCTGCCAAATAAACTAATAAAGAAGGAACCACACTCAAATGGAAGGTTTTTCAGGATGGCTTCTTTCTTAACTGCTTACAAAAACGCTTTGGAAATTAAGCTGCTGCTGCAAACTGCATTGTGCAAAACACACACTCAAAAGGAAGTTTAAATATGAACTGTCCATTCATGAAATGCAAAAAAAGGAGTAACATTTATGAGTTCCATGTTTTTGTTTAAAAAAAAAGACAACACTTTGGTTTGTCTAGTCTGCAATATGTTTGTCTGTGGCTGGCAACAAAAACAGAAGACAAGCAAAAAATATGAATTGAGAAACTGAAAACTTCAAGAAGCACTCAGAACCACCCTTAAAGTAGCAGAGCAGTATAAAATAAAATCACTATTACAATGCAACTGAAACTACATGCACTTACTCCAATATGTTTTAAAGGAGTGCAACCCGCTTTGGGTCTGATTTCTGTAGTGGGAGAAGTGGTGATGCACAAAGAAGCCTTTAGTTTCCAACCACTTCAATCGTTTCTCAATCAACCTTACCTGCACAATGGTTGGGTAGTCCCTCTGGGATTCCGCAATTGTGGGAAAAAAAATCACGTAATTTGCTCTCAACGAGAATTTAATTATTTGCAAAAAAACGAAAACTCAAACATTTGCTCCCTAATACCGCTGCACATGTCACTAGAGCTTGCGCTATTTGTGTAGTGAGAAGTGTGGCGGGTTTCAGTTCAGCTATGGAGAGATTCCTAAAGCCATCGGTGAGCTCCGGAAACAAATCTAAATGAGCACCGAATGTAACGGAAAAAGATAGGGTACAAATGCAACATGCAAGTCCAGTATTTCCAGTAACTCACCGTCATAGCTTCTGTTAAAACGGCAGAAGACTGTAACAACGACCATGGATGGACAAACAGTGACAACTGAAGAACGGAATAAGGTAAGTATTATTATTATTATTATTATTATTATTATTATTATTATTATTATTATTATTAAAAAATATTTCATAGTTTAGTCGTAAGTTCAAAGAGAAGCATTGTTCTGTTACTCCTATGTGAAAGGTCAGAGAAAAACAATTAGAACCTTGCTTGTACTCCCTATGTTGCAGGTCCTGAAAGATGTCACTCTAATTACATATGTAAATACACACGTTTTTTGTACATGGTGTAGTAACATGAATGCTCAAAAAGGAAGGGGCCGGTGAACTATATATATATTAGATATTATCCGATTACTTGGGATGACATTTTTTTTTTTTTTATTACTTTCCCGTTTTTTTGTGTTATGTGATGGTAGCACTTTCACATTGTCGTCTTGGTCAAAGAAACAAAAAAATAGTTTATCAGCCAATCAGTGTCGCCTGTCACTGTTTCCAATTGCTTGTCACAGCTTCCAAACTATTTATATGTGCTGTCTTGATGTGGATACGTTTTAAAATTACAACATTTTGGTGAACACCACATGTTTCAAAAAATACCCTGTTACATCTGTACAAAAATGTAGTACACATTTGTAAAACAGTGCATTTGCAAAAAATTACCGATGCTAATTTGAATCCCAGTGCACAACACAATCTTATTTTGCTAGGCAAATGTTATTATTACTAATGTGATTAAATAGTCATATGTTTTGGCCATAACTGTATTTAATATATTTAAGAAGTGTTTTATGTATATTTTTAAAAATGGCATCAAATAGTCAGTGCTGTAAGAGTTTTAAAACAAGTGAACTCTTATTGTACGTGTTTTTTTTCTTCTTTGATTTCCATAAAATATGGCAAACATGTTTGTTGTTTTTTTTTTCTTCAGCTTTTAGTAATGTAATTTAATTTTTAAAAATGTAACTAACTGTGGCTTACTTTCTTATTTATTTACTTACTCAACACTGTTTTTCATTAAAAAGTCATTGCCGCAGAATTTTGCAGAAAACACTTTTCTCGTTGCAGATTTTAAACTTTTACCGCGGGCTTCCGTGGGGACTAGTTGAAGTTGTTTCAGGTAAACGCGTCATGTGACATTTCCATTCGTGTAATTAGTTTGATGAACAAGTTTTGTTTCGCTACACCCATAGGTTGTTCAGCAGTCCGGTTCTGCGTTTTTTATTCTAATGCATATTATTTTTATTAGTTGCTGAGTTGCAAAATGTTCTGACGTGGTGACTGCTCATTGCCTAGGGAGTAGACGCCTTGTCGCTCGCTTACCCCACCCCTCATCACAGCACAGGGAGAGCAGTGCTTACTGAAATACACGCAATGCATTTCTGTGCTGTTTAAACAAGACAATGTTGATTAATACGTGGCCCACCTAACACCCCAACTGTGTAAATATTTTCAAATTGTAGACCCTAAACTGCATTTCACGCTGTTGAAAATGTTTAGACGCTGTATACCGTCTGTTGGGTTTCATGTGTGAACCCTAGGCAAATCTCCGACGCATAGTAATAATAATAATAATAATTAAAAAGAAACTGGAGTTACTTGGAAGCAGATACTTTATCAGAAACATTATTAACGCCACCTCAACACAGTTGCAGTACCGAAAGCACGGTACGTGTCTCGGTGTTGTAGGTAATATAACCGACCCTAAAACAAAGAGCCAAACAAAAATCAATCTGCTTGTCAAAAAATTCTGCTTCTGAAACAAGAGCTGTGGATGAACGGGCACTTTGGCACTTGCAAATAATGAAGTCTTCACCTTTTTTTGGCACGGTGTCTTTGACCCTCCATATTGGAGCTGAATTCTGAGTCTTCCCCACTCCCGAAGCAAAATGTAAAATCAAACAAGTCCAAAATAATCGGTCAATACTTTTTGTGGTTTCTGTATCAACAACAACAAAAATATCTATGTATTAGAAGAGTCGCAATACACTTGAAAAAGGTGCATTTTTACCCTGCTTTCACTGAAGAATCAGAAATACACACAGCTTGTAGCCTTTCAATTGTCACCAAATAGATGATTACTGTAAACGTTAAATATTCGAATTAAATCTTAGATGTTAGAAATACAAAACGTCAGTTCTAATAAATATGCATTTAAAATACAGTAATTTGACAAACGAAGAACAAAAAAAAATAAAACACGCCTGAATAAGGCTTCTGTGTCAAGCAGCCTGCATAGTATAATACAATGGGTCCTTGAACCTTGACTTACAGTAAAATCATGATTAATTTCACAAAACTTCAGATAAACAAGAATACGTGTAGCCCAGCTGTTTTAAACTGAAGTTGTTAACCTGTCAAGTCGGTTAAATCGTAATAATGACTTACATAAATTGACAAAAAACAAACAAACAAAAAACAAGAACACAATTCTCAAAGTAACTTGATGCTAGCAAAAGTAGCCCATAATGGAACAGAGAAAGAAAGGAAACCGATGTATCCAGCACCATAACCAAAACCAAAAGTTCATCAGCGTTTATTAAATAGACGTACAGTTCAATCTTACCTTTTTCACCCTAGAAGTGTGGAAGTATTGCCTTCATCACCTTTATTGTCATCTGCGAAATGGAATACTTTTATTTTGTATTTTTTTTTTTTTTTTGGAGGGAGGTGGGGGGGGAGATTTTCACTCTCCAGCTGTAGCAATAAAACAGAAACTACCGATGCAGTATGTGCGCCGAAAAAAACCACAGCACATATTCCAAAAAAAAAAATGCTATCTTCTAAGTTAATGAAAAAAGTGAAACGGGGTCAAAATGTAGAACCCAGTGTGTTCACCCTTTCCAACAGTAGACTGTCAAACAAAAAAGATGAAAAAGCCGATCTGTTGTATTCCAAAAGTATCTCCTGTTAGTTTTCACCGGAAAAAATATTGAAATGTATCCATATCCTTTGGCAGTTTCGGAACAAAAATAATGGTGGAAATAACCAAGGAAAAGAAACCCCTTACGACATGAATGCAATTCTTTTTTTCTTTACAGCTCGCAGCCAACTTGCACCAATAATAAACCCTCCTTGCAACTTTTCTTCAGCATTCGATTGGATGGAAAAATATTACTTCCGTCGATTTTAGCTACAAATGTTCCTCTTAAATCAAGAAAAGGGAGTTTTTCCCCTTAAAATTGTGAATTTAAAGTTATTGCATTCACTCCATCATGGTGGCCATGTTTGAGCGAGACCTAAGCACTGCCTGTCAACAACCCTCTGACAAATAGTCCCCAATTAAACATCAAATAGCCCGTCGTCTGTGGGAACGAAGCTCCTAAAACAAATTTAAAATACACCACAAAAAATTATATGGCATTTTCAAAAATCTGTGTCTGTTTTATGATAGGATTTCCCAGAAATATTGTTTTGACAATAGACTCTCTGACCCTGCGGAGTGATACATCGCAGCACCATCCAGGTAAAGAGACTTTTTTTTTTTTTTTTTTTAAACCAGCAGCCAAGTGGAGAGTCAAAAAATGTAATAGATTTCGGCACACGGAGTGGAGTTTCATTTCAGCCTCATAGAATTGTCAAAGTTGTTGTTATAAATATGATTGTAGGTTTGTTGTTGTTCAGAGGAAATAAACTATTACTGTATTAACACGTATGTTATCATACAACCAACTTTTTGTTTTAACTTTAATTTCTATAAACGTTACATTGTATACTCCCTCCTCCCTCTAGTGATAATATTACAACGTGATCTCCCTGCTCGAAGACAGATCCGCAGAACTAAAAGTAAACGGCAAAAATAAATCTTTAACCACGAGTTATCAATATTTAATATATAAAAAAAGACCTGCAATTACGAAATGGCGTATCTCAGAAGTGGTACAAATTGTATTTTGTATTTAAAAAAATCCATTAAAACACTCATTAGTAAATCGTTTTGAAAGCACTCATTAGTGTCCTATGTGTCGCAAAACATCCATTAGGATAGTAGTAGTCTTCAGACTTTAGTGGGGGAAACACGCAGAGAAACCAATAATGACAACCGTTGTGGTTCAAGGTGAGGAATAGCTAGCTGGTCATCACAAGAACTGCTCGCCTTTTTGGAGGATATATGTACATCAGTGGTTTTCAAAAGTCGTCTTTTACTTAACTGCGAACTGCACATTTGTTCTAAACATGCATTATTTCCCAGCGCACATTAACCCAGCAATTACACTTTAAACAACAGCTATGTCTATCTACCTTCCTCATCAGACTGCAATTCAAATGGAAAATAAAAATTCATCAAGCTTGCTGGTTGTGGGATAGCTGAGAAAGCACATTCCTGTTGCGCTGTGCGACACTCAGATGCTGCCCCCAACTCACAGTCTCAGGAACTCATTTAAAATGAAACTCACAGTCTCAGGAACCCATTTAAAATGAAAAAAATGGTGCAAACTGCACTTTGGTGTTAAGACTTTGATAAAGTGCTACTTGGAAAGCACAAACTGACCAACGTTTCTGAAAATCTGCATTAGATAAAAGGACTCTCTATGCAAAGCGAGTTTCTTTAGGCCAGGGGTGTCAAAATCAGTTCCTTGAGGGCCGCAGTGTCTTCTGGCTTTCGTTCCACCCGAGCTCTCAATCACTTAATTGGTCTAATTATTTGATTAACTGGACACATTTAACACTTCTCTTCAGGCCTCAAAATGTTTCATAGGTAGTGTACCTTGAATCAAGCGCATTTTTAAAACCATCAACTGTAAAAGATCTTGAAAAATATGAAATATGTCAAATTCAACAAGCAATTAGGTCAATTATGTTAATTGAGAGCTTAAGTTGGAATGAAAACCAGAAGACCCTGCGGCCCTCAAGGACTGGAGTTTGACACCCATGCTTTAGGCTGTTATAATGTGGAGGCGAAAAAGACAAGACTGGGCCCAGTGCTCATTAGCCCATAGCAGCAGCCATTCAGCCCCGCTTGTAGTTCTGCACAGCATGAGCTGGATAAACATACTCAGCATACATTACCTTCTTCCAGTCCCTGAGGTGCGTGCACCCCTGTGCTTTCTCATCACAGGTTCAAATCTACAGCGAATAATGGCACTGCAGTTCAAAGAGTTGACCCACAACCTCCAATCTCTGTATGACGGTGCTATGCATGGTTGATTCCGAATACTTAACTGCTATGAACAAAATGTGTAGAATCTACTGTATGTACCTGCATGACGCCTCATCACCATAGGCTGAGCAATGGGTGTAATCAGCTGCTTCTTAGTCAATGGCTCATCATTCCTATGGTAAATACTGGTAAGCTGGGGGACACAAAGCCACTTGGTTTCTGGAGACTGGGAGCCCTAATTTGGAGTATCGTTTGACCCACCATTGACAAGCTTCAGCTTAGTACAAGTGTAGGATTGAACACTTTAAAATTCCAAGTTGTGTAACAGCGCAGAGGCTGGGCGCAACCTGGAGTCCCTGGACACCGCAAGAGAGCGTCTTAGGCACAGTGCAAAAGAGCCAGGCTCGTCTGAATTAGTGGTTTTAGAGGTTTTAACCTCATCTCATCTCACCGACAGGGCTACTGAATACAAAAACTGTATGAGCAGTCTTAAGAGATTGATGGGGCAGTACAACTGCACTAAAAAATAAATGCATTCAATTGTTCTCTATTTGTAACTAGAAACCGTGGAGTAAAAAGCTTTCAAAATTAGCCCTACTGAAAAAATAACACCTTCACAACGTTCAGAGTAGAAACTATAAGAACACTAGAACATATACCCCAAAAACAGATTTCTGAATTTTAACCCACTTGTATCAATGGTCTGCAACTACTAAATATTACAAATACACCACTAAAGTACTGTGACAGAAAGACAATGATTCTTGGTGATAAATCTCCTTCCTGACCTGTGAGGGCGCTAAGTAATGAGAACAGAGCACACTGGACTGCTTGGCCTGACACTTTGTTCCTAGGGATAAAAGGAAGTTGGTCATTTAGAAAATGGGCGGAGCTTCGGTATATTATCTAATCGACCTGGAAGGGAAATGATGTGGCGGATTGGTGGAGCGGCTGCAATCATTTTCCAAGGGGTCATGAGTGACGGTATAAGTAGGGGACGAAGCAACGTAATCTGTTCCTTCATTTTGGTTAAAAGCGTTGAACCTGGAAGGGCCCTGTCACAGGATGACACGAGTGGAAGGGCTGTCAGGCGGCAATGTAGGGAGACTCGGAGACAGACTGCAGGTGAAAGTGCTACGGCGCGTATTTATTTACAAAACCAACACAAAAACACAACAAAATAAACAGTTTAAACATAATCAGATCTCGCACACTTTAACAACAAAAAAAACCACTACACACAGGATGAGAGATCTACATTCTCCAGAATCATAACACCAACTAAAACCTGTACTCTCAGTGCTCCCTTATATACACATCTGTGCAGCAATTTACACCCACTTAATTAATTTAATCCTCCACCACATTCTCACATGTTTTTAAAGTGCCAGTGAATTAACCCTTTAATTACCCACCACCACTACAAACACACATATACACACACTATATACATAAAATACACTATATACATAGGGCAGTACCCTCATTCTGCCACAGACCGGTATTGTTGTATTGTGAGTGTTTTGTTTGTTTGTCTAATTGTTACTTGTTATTTATTAGACAGCTAAACACGTTCCGGATCTGTCGCATCTTCACATTCTCATACATTTAGGACACTTTGGGCCTAATTCACTGAAGGGTGGTAGCGTTTTTACCACGTGTCAAACTGTCGGAACCTGTAGTAAATTGCTGTGTGTTAACGGTGGCTGTATATGCTAATGAGATATTTTAGCATGTGGTATTTTTTTCTAGGAAAAACTTTAATGAATAAAGAAGTAAACTGGAAAAAATACCACACGGTGTGGTAAACAGTTCTCACGCAGTAAAAAGGGAAAAATACAGCCCTTTAGTGAATGAGGCCCTTTGAACGCAGTCTCCTGTTTACATTGCAAATATAGCAATATGTGTGTGTTAATAAAATCTTATTTGATTAAAACTGAGCTGATTTATCAGCAGCAATGACATGTTAGTTGCTATGGTGACAACGAGAAAAAAAATTGAAGGAATAAACAGGATAGATCTCAATGGTTCAGTTTGGTTATGTTACAATCACAAGATAATTAATTCTCAGGAAGTTTTACACAATGATCTGAAGAATAAACACGATAGATATCTCAGGATCTCGATGGTTCAGCTTGGTTATGTGTTTGGTTCTGTGAATCACAAGATAATTCATTCTCAGGATGTTTTACACAATCATTTGGTTAGGAGTCACCATACAATAGTTATTTTGCATGTAAAACAAAATCATACTTTTTTCTGCTTAAGGAAAAAAACACAAGCAAAAACCTACCATTGAGGTAACTTCATAGTTCAATTTGTGTAATAGGATTAAGTTGCACCATTTCCATGCCTGACATAACAAATACATAAGAAGATAATGAATCCATATACTACTAGGGTCAGTCATTGTATTAAATGTTATAATTGTGCTATAGTGTTTTATGCTTCCATCGGGGGAAACCTGTCATTTACTTGCAGATTGAAGTCTCACCAGCCTGGCAAAAGGTAATAGATTTCATGATAACACACACTGTAGCACTAGTGAAACTTTAGGGCTATGTCCAGCCAGGGAAATAAGACTCCTATTGTATAGCAGCTTCACCCATTCCAGGTTTAACTGCGGGATAGATTAGCCACAGTATAGAAGTAACAAGTTCAGGTATGTATTACTCATAGTAAAACCAGGAATGGATCAAACTGCTATGCAATGAGAGTCTTATTTCTATCCCTGTATGTTTATCAATTTAGTTCACATTCTGATTGTGTATGTCCCTGTGCTTTATTTGAAAGTGCTTTGTATGTTGTTGTGTTATGTAGCTATGGCTCATTCCAGAACACTGAATTGCATCCATAAATCAAGAGGTACGCTAGTTTTTTTTTTTTTACCATGACCCTTTCTCACTGTGTGTGTTTCACAGCTCTTAATATGCATGCACAGCACACCTGCTCTGGCACTAGTCTTTCCATCACATGTGGTTAATGCATCATCAACCACAAATGGAGGAAACCCCTCCTGAGAAGCTGGTCTGCTTGAACTGGAATGACCCATATTTAAATATTCTATTGGTTTGCAAGAACCACAGATTACGCTCCGATGTATGGGAATGACATCTGTTTAATACCAGTGCTTTCAGGAAAAAAAATAAAATACAAAACGCTATCTAAAACATAACAGCTTCTATTCCCAGCAAACAAATAACCCACATTCATACAAAAAACTCATAATTAGAGACTACATTGATCTAGTAGTATTAAAAACTGAGACAAATAGATGGACATGATCAATAATAAGGTCTACACATCAAATGAGCACTCGACATATAAGGAAAATATTGAAATGATATATACAGTAAATAGATGAATATTATTGTTCACAAGCTGAGCATTATAACCTTGATCCACAACCAGTTCTCGCACAACACTGCCCCATCTTGACGTATTTCAAAGGAAAGATAAGTTGCATTTCAATGACCTTTTTTACAAATGCATCTTTGAGTCTTTGGTTAACAAGCTTGTTTTTCTTTCACCATAATCCAAATCTTTGATAAATGTGCAACAGAAAATACTGATTTTAAGTCAAGTAACTCAAACTCACCTGCTTTCCAGCTGTGGCAAAAGGAAAGGTTACCGATATAACCCTTTTCAACACTTCATATGACAATAAATGCAGCAGGTCATTTTTTTCTATGAAATTGACCATTTTTCTAGCTATAAAGAACTTGTGTTATAAATACACACACCCAACCTTCATTGTGAACTTATATAAGTTACATTCCCAGTGTTGGGAAAGTAAACCTTTCATTCAGTTAAACTGGACTTTACAACTGCTTTTATATCATCACACAGTGTGGGCACTCTGCAAGCAGAATCCACACTATCACCATGGTTACAAAGGGAGGACAACACTTCTATATTCTGTAGGGTTTTTAAAATATTTCTATTAAATCAAAGATCATGTCCTAAAAAGAGATCACCAAACACACTGCCACCCTTCTGTGTAAAGTTTCATACTAATTAACACACTGACTCTGATTAACCGCTTGCAATGTCTCTATTAGTTTGTTATTAGCAACTCAGCAGCCAATCTTCACCACCCTTTTGTCTAAGTGTAAGAGATAATGGATTGATCCTATTGATCAAACAGCAATTAAGCAAGATTCATGGGTTCAATTTGAGATATTTTAAGACATTGGAAAGTTTAATAAATTGACCAATTCTGGAAAGTATTTTTGTTTGTATTTTGCTGTGTAAACAAAACACACACACACACATATTTGTATTCTTGTTGAAATTGCTCATAGAATACAGTGTTTTTGTTGTAATATGTAATCATTTCAATAATATGGAGGAGAATTTCACTATCTTGCAATCCCTGTACAGTGCATGAAGTTTGTTTGGGGGACTCCTTTGGTCATGTGACAGGACAGAAGCCCTGCTGCTGTAAATAGTGTGTGTGTAAGGCCCTGTCCACACTTCATAACCGATCTCGAGAACCGTACTCGAAACTGTTCTAATTAATCCAGCTCAAAGTGTCCACACTGAAGTACCATTTCATGTTTAGTCAGGCTTAATGCGTCCACACACCATTAGAATAGTTCAGTTACAATTCCCAGCAGCGCAACGAACCGTGGAAATTAATACGATAGTATCCCGCCATGCACTGTATTTTATTTTAAAATAATGTGTTATGCCCCATATTAACAGAGGTCCATATTGCATAAAAGAAATATAACAAGCATTGTGGAAAAAGTAAATCTGAACACACACACACAAGTAGGGCTTGAAGTTTTCAGGTTTGATTTTTAAATCAGGTGAAGTCCCTTTAAACAAATTTAGCTGATTCTGTTTTATAATTAAACTCAGAAAAAGCTGTTAATTACAAAGCAATCTTTGTTTTTACCTTCATAGCTTGCCTGAGCCTAATTCTGTACCTCTTTTTTTTATTTCAAACAGAGCTGACAAATTATGTGATTTGTTCATCCTCGATCCTACTTTTAACTATATTTAACATTGTGCTTTTGTTATTTTCCCCACTAGTTTAACAGAGATGTCCTGACAGATTTTTTGAAGCATAAAAATGAATACCTAGTGCGGAGTGTACACTGATAGCAAATCCTTCAGGCACCTGCTCTGAGTATTTCGCCAAACATACCACAAAGCATTTTGGGATATTGGAGGATACACAAAGAAATGTAGTTTGGTATTACAGCGTCCACACTTCTGATAAGCCGCACTACCTGATGCGATCTAATTAGAACCAGACTCGAGACTACCTCCTGAGGTGGTCTCGAGTCCGGTTCTCGAGTACAGTATTAAATGCTGCGTAGTGTGGACACAAACCGTATTTAGCACTTTTAAGCCAGCTTAAATGCAACTAATATGGTTTAAAGGCATAGTGTGGACAGGGCCTAAATCTGACCCTGCCAACAACCACAGGTGTGGCCATTCCCCAATTATAATGTATAAAAAAGAAGCAAAATCCTTTGCTTGTTGAAGGAGTTTGTGAGTGAGTGAGTGTTTGTTTGTGAGTTTGTGCTGTGATTTTTGTATTTTTTTTTAACATAGTAGTGAATGCTAATGCCCAGCCTACACATAGTTATTGTTTTGTTTAACCCTTTCATTTTGGCCCTCTTGCCGTGCTTGTTTTGTTCCTGGTTTTGTTTTCGTTGATAAACATCTGCACCAGCTCTTAACCTGCAGCTTTCTGTCTCTGGGTCTATTTCCTCCCAGTAGCAGCCTGGGCTGTGACGCCACCCTCTCACAGGTCACACTTTTTAAAAAAAAAAAAATTTAGTGACCAATTATTACTTGTATTTATTTACCCCCAATTTGAAATGTCCAATTATGTTTCTTCTCCTCAAGCGCTGAATTAACAACAGATTAATGGAAGGCATGGGTGTTGTTGTCCATCAAATCAACAGTACAGAGGTCACTCTTGAAATCGGGACTTCAAGGATGTGTTGCAGTAAGAATACCTTTGTTAAGAAAGAGGAACAAGACTAAAAGGCTAAAATATGCACAAGAACACAGAAATTGGACTATTGGACAATGGTCAAAGGTGCTTTGGACTGTTGATAGATGGACAACGACACCTGTGCCTTCTGCCAGTTCCGTTGTCAATTCAACATTTGTCTTCTTTCTATTCCTTAAGGATATTATCTTCAAGTGTTGCTCATCCTTGTTAGACAGCTTTTTGGGTCTTCCAGTCCTGGGTTTGTCAATTACAGATGATGTTTCTCTGTACTTGTTGATTATGCTTCGGATACCACTCCTTGAAAATCGAGTGATGCGAGCTATTTCACTCAATGCTTTTCCTTCTTTATGCAAGTCAAGGTTGTTATAATAGTAGAAAACACTAGTGGAGGCTTTGAGTACATTTTTGATGCTCATAATGCATCAGAGTAGAAAAATACAATATGTCTAAGACTTACACAATTGTTGCTTACACAATTTTCCAGTCTTCCACCCCAGCCCACCTCTTCAGCCAGGAGTCCTGAATGTCAGAGCAGCTCTGTGCCTGCCAGACTCGACTTGGATGACATCATCTGGAATTCCAGTCTCTTTAAGGAGGACCACTGCACTGTGCCCTGAGGCAGACTGCTCAACCTTGCTGCAGCATTATCGACAGTACACTGGATCCTTAAAGACACATTACTGAACTGGACACTATGCAGGACTAAAAACTCCTTCATAATGGCTGCAAAACACAATACAACTATGTGGATAAAACATGTTGTGAAAAGATTTACTGCAATTATTGTGATTTAATGGCATCATTTTTGCAGCCTTATAGTAACAAATGATGTAATTTGACAACAATGTAATGAATACCTGCATTCCCATTATTTCAGTTTGCATTGCTATTGTGAAAGCTTATGTAAAATTTATGGTGTTATATTGCCTTTATGATGGTGTTATGAATTAGCAGACATTCTAAAGAACTGACCATTTTCTGTTTCTCTGTTCTCTTTTTATTGACACCTGGCCAAGTAAAAACCTGACTATCATGGATCAGTAAAGCCCTGTAAACTGCTCTTACTTTAAAGAGAGAACCAGTGTCTTCTGTTGCAGATTTCTTGCTGTGGAGAGCCAAAGGATTAAATGGTTGTCTTTTCAGGATGACTGCTCTGAAGAGCTAGCAATGGAGTGCTCTTGAGATGAGGAACATAGTGAGAGGAGACTTAAAGAACATCTGTATTGCAGCCTAGCCTGAAACCTTGGGACACATCCTCTGTGGCATCAATTCTAACCCTTTTAGACCCTTCTATTTATAAACACCTGCGTCCTACCAACAAGGGAGTACAGTAGAGCTCTGTGGACATTTGAACAAGCCAACAGGAATCTTGAAGTCCAGGCCGGAATCAGAACAGCACTGTCTCTCTCAGTGAATTTCAGCTGTATCTCACAGTGTGGGCCCCCATACAAATGGGGGAGTTTTAACAGCTGCTGTGAATGGTGACTTCCCTACAGCAAAAGATCAATTATATCAAGCCTTACAAAGCCTAATTATTCTATACTGATGCTTTTCATTTTTTCCCCTTAAGTAATTAAATATTAACCCTATTCCCTTAGAAAATGCTACAAACAATAACAAGGCTTTGCCTGAGAAATAGAAATTGCTGGTATTTACAGCTGCACATTAGGAAAGCGATCAGCAGTGGTTTTTTAGGAGATGCTTTTAGAGACATAATTACAGGGTGAATTGTCATTTGTCAGAAGTTGTTATTATGGTATGCTGCCTGTCAGTGTCAAAAGTCAGAGGTAATTAGAGAGGGTGAAGAAAACTGGAGGAAAAAAATATGTAGACCAAACATGAAGTCTGTGAATATATTACAATGTCAGGGCAATGTCGGAAGTGGGTGATTTCATTTATAAATAGCTGTGCGATACATACAGGTGATCTTTGACTTTTACGGGACGCTAAGTTGCAGATTTGATTGTAGACCGCAGATGGAACCGGCTGCAGCCCCAGTTTGATTCTGGGAGTGTGATGAGATTGAGTTTTATACACTGGTTTCATGGTGCAGATGGGAAATTAACTTAAGTAAGGACACCCCTATAATGAGATTTGCAATCTCACTGTACACACGATACATGATACGTGTCAATAAGGCCTTTTTAGGCCCGGAAAAATGTCAGGAAAACTCTGGAAAATATGTCAATATTAATAATATAGAAAATAAGCAGAGTGGCATTGCATGTGGCATTTCTCTTTAAACTTGGCTAGGAAAATGGCATGAGAGATACAGTAAATGTGTCCTCCAGTTCACAAACAAAGCAAAACAACAACTGTTATTATTGAGGCCTGTGACAGGATGGCGCATGGGATGAGGCCCAGAGATAGACTGCAGTTAAAACAAAATACTTTTATTAAATAAAAGACTCAAAATAAACAGGCACAAGGGCCAAATAAAAGTTTTTTTTAAAAACAGAAACAATAAACACAAAGTAAAACTTACAAAAATAAGGCTTCCAGGCTGAGCTTTGCCTTCACTGGACTGCAAAATCTCAAAAACCCAGCACACAAAGAAAACCAACCCTTACTTCCTCAGCTACCTCTCTCTAATGACACACCGAGGCCTCCTTTTATGTCAGGTGGCTGGGTGCTAATTAATTGTTAATTACTCCCACCTGACACAATTAACCTGGGCAGGGAGGGGAATTTAACACCATCCCTGCCAATATTTACAAGGGCAGCGCCCTGCTCTGCCACAAGGCTATCTTCACATGCCAGGTCAACATTAATGCCATGTTCCCCATAGAGCCAATGCCTCATGTACATTGCTGTAGAAGAAGGCTTTATTGATGAATCATTGATGGGTCACAGCTCACATACACAATGAAGATACTAACCCTTTTAATGCTACGTGTCTGTGTACCTTGGTCTAGTGTTGCCTCAGAAAGGATTTACTGTGTGCAGGGCTATGGTTTGGCTCAGGTTAGCTGTGGCTGGAGCTTGTTTGAACTCACACATGGTAACTCCCATCATAAACACGAAAACAGACCTCAGGACATTTACAGAGAGGCTTTTCTTCATTTATAATATAAACGAATAATTAGAATACAAATCAATGTATTGCACATACATCTTAACCCTGCAATATATTCTAGGCTGGTGTTAGTGGAACTAGAATTCAGTTTGCATTTTCTTTTATCTGCATAAGATTGAAATCACCCAACTGTAAAGCTTTACCATGTGTGTTATTTAAAGACTGGCCTTTAAACGGCAATTTGTTTAAAGCTGACAACGGTATACAGTACCACAGTGTCCTGCATATTTAACAGTATTAAAACCATCAAAAAAGGCTTTAAAATAGTCTTTAAATAACTTAAAGTGTGCTGCTGCTTACAGTAATACAGTATGAATAAAACACATTGGAATGGATACTGTATGCAGTACAAAGTCTTGGTTCTCTGGATGCTATCACTATGGTAAATAAATAACTTGCAGCACTAGTTTTTGACTCCAGTTTCCGTCCAAAATAGTGACTTAAAGCACAAATTGGCACAGGTACGGTTTCTTCTTGTTGCTGTTTAGATTCACTTACTATCATTTTCTGTTTCATGGCTTTACATACTGTTGACTTTTTAAAACTCAGTTTCAAGCTGACAATGACAAAAGCATGTCTGCCTTGGTGGCAGACTCCAGGAACACAGGGTCCTTCTTCCACTCCTGCTGTTCACCATTCATCACATGCTCTCCTTCTGCTTTTCAACACAGTGGAATATTTACAGGGGCACACTAGCAAATACATTTCTACCCAATTACTATCCAGCACCTGTCCTGTTGCTCCAATGTAACTGCTGTGTGCAGGACAGGTGTGGGACTTTTGTTAGGCATGTTTATTCTGCCTGCACACCACTGTGTTTGTTCACACTGATGTCGCAATATGTAGAAAGCAGTTCATTTTTGCCATCATCGTTTGGGTATAAAGTAAGTTAAGTTAAAACCAACAAAGATAAAGCGAGCAATTTAAATTGATAACACTAAAGATAGTAAGAGGTATGAAAACAGATTTTTAAGATGCCAGCTATCATACGTTTAACAATTAGCAGACCGATTAAAAGTTTGGACTGGATGCGATCACATTATTACATAAGGTTGATTTATTTTTTAAAAGGTAACACTTTACATGAAGTGTCTCTAATTACTGTGTATTTACATAGTAGATACTTAGTAAATACATGTGTACTTACACATCATTACAATGCTATTATGCATAGTTACAATGTACTTAATGTGTAAATCTTGGATGCACAATATATGTAAATATGCAATTGTATAATTAAATAGTTAGGGTTATATCATGCAAACAAAATTACACATTAAGTCCATAATAACATTGTAACTCCATAATAACATTGAAGTAACTACTATGTAAATACAGACACTTAGGGGCTGATGTAAGGTTAGGCATAGAGCAAACAATTGCTGATCTAAAATCCACATTTCCTGGCGGCCAGGTCATTATTTTGCACTGCGCCCTATGTAAGCTTAAGAGCAATGCAAATTACTCAACACACACAAATAATGAGCTGCAATCATGATAATGAGGGTCGTAATGAGCGCCGCCTGTGCATCGGGCTATTTAGCGGCCGCACTTACAGCCCAGAGGTGAGGTGAGTTAGGAGTACAGAGCAGTAAGCGCTGTATGAGATTTGTGGAGCACGAAAAGCAAACCAAACAAAAAAATATGTCACAAGAAGGGCAGCAAAGTCCTCTTGGTGCACGGAAAAGAAAAGTTTTCTGAGGGGGAGCTGAGAGTTACTTTGAATTGAGTTATTTGGAAAAGCCTCAGCCAACATCAGTTATGCTAACAAAGATAGTATAGACCTCTATAGTGGAGAAAGTCAATGCTGTCAGTGTTACCAGGAGGACAGTCAACCAGGTGATGAAAAGGTGAAATTCAGCTATTAGGTCTAGGATGACCTGCAGAGTGAGACAATAACGCCTTACCACCACATCCTCCGGCATCCCAAACAAAGTGATCCTGGGTTTGAATATACAGGGTCTTCTCCATGTTGCCCTTCTCCTCCAAAGGTTTTCCTGCCTGTCCTCAACAAGAGCCAAGTGTCGTCGCATCGGGAAGTGTACCACAGCAGCCATCCTGAGGCCAATGAAAGGTCTCTGAAGGTGTGTGCTTTTATACAGCTCTTAATTACTCGCTTCTACAATGGTTTGCACTTTGTAAGAGGAGGTGCAAAGTTTTTTGAGGGTCAGCAATTGCCCAATTGCAAGACAAAATCCTCACATCTCATTATAATGTTTGCACACGCTTAGTATTTCAGATCCCAGCCCAATTCCATGCTTTTTTCTTAATTTCAATACATTTCAATGTCATTTAAATTGATTAATGATGGCAAATTAATTGATTCTCTTGTGCCCACTCGTTTTTAATATATCAAAGGCAGCGTCTTTACAGGTTAGGGGATTGTGTACAATCTCACAGCCCCCCATTATAGGGGCCCCGCTTAGACTGACTGCTGTGCAATAGATACAGCTGCTCAGGGGGAGGCAGTGTTGCTTAACAACATGCCTTTTACACTTTACCGTGTTGCAAGTTTTTATATTAAATTGGTGTCCCAAATAGTTTCCATTTTTAGCAGGGGATTCAGCACTGGTTGTTTGTTTATAAACAGGGGTCCTTAATCCCACAAGTTCTACTGCCTTGTTCAAAATAGCTCAGACGGGATTAAAACCAAGATTTGCTGGGTTTTAATCCTTTGCTTTGAACACTAGACCAAGCCATTCATTACATGCTGTATTCCACAGATTAAAAATCCCCAAGATCATGTGCCCTGGATTCAGGTGGGATTCAGGGGCAGCAGGGAGGGACATGTGTTCATGTCTCCACGTAAAAGCAAATCCTTGTACTAATGAATACTTCAAAAGCTTCTTCACTGCCAGCAGCTCTTTCCGTGGGCCACTTATCACTTGTCCAAGTAAAGAATAAATTAAATTTAAAAAAGAACAGAACATTTAGTTCATGCTTTTAGTTTTACCTCAATAACTTTGTGCTTTCTGTAAAGTTATAATTGATTAAATAAACAAGTTAGATGAATGATTAGAATTACCTTTAACTCTTTATCTCTCAGTAATAAATAACCTAACAGGATTTTGGTTTGACTTTAGAGTATTTGGAGTCCCAGTACTGTTCCTTGACAGTTATACATATTTCAGCAGATTACAGCGGTTTTAATATATTGTCTAGCAGACATCCATTGTTCCTGAGGTCTTGCGCAACAAAGAATACAGTAAGGTCTCCTGCTGTTTTAAAGCTACAGCAAATGTACTTCTTAACAAATCATTACTAATATTAATGATTTACAATACAAAAACAAATCTCTTTTAACAATACTAATATTAACTACACAGGGGATTTAAAACTGGGCTCATTCCAGCTCAAGTGCTTTTAGCAGTAGGGTTGACTCACTGCTTCCTGATATCTCTATCTGCCTTAAGTTGCTGCTGAGTTTGATGTTTTATGATTGATTCTGTGTTTTTTACTTGTTATTGCCAGGTCATCATTGTAAATAAGATTGTGTTCTCAATTGGCTCACCTGGATAAATAAACAGGGGTGCGAATAGTTTTGAAAATTGGTGCTAAACTGTGTTGAAAGTTTAGCACCAGAGAAACTATCATTGATTGGTCGAAGTGGACCAGGAGAGGTTATTTTCTTTGTGGGAAGCCCTTAAAACAAGCTTATAAATGAGACAAACACATGGGGAAAAAAGTAGGTTTGCAAAATTAACATAATTGCAAACATCAGTATGTTATGCTTACTGCTGCGTTATCCGTAAATGTATAGATTTTATAGTATTGATTACTTGGACCCCAAAATGTATCACATTTTGTCAAATGTCAATGATTGAATGTTACCATCATAACCAATATCAGTTCTAAAACAAGCAGATGGAAACTAACACAATGCAATGCTAACATACAGGAAGTGCACTGAATAGCTTGAGATCCACGGCATGACAATAATAAAATGATCCCATGCGTTTCATGCCATTCCAGATTGAAATGCTGCAATTAGAGTACAAATGTGTAATAATAGCTGCCTGAAGAAGCTTCTGGCTGTTGTTGCTGTGTGCGGTGATATACCTAACTACAGTACTGTCATAACAAATATTTTCCTCTTTTAAACATCTGCATACACGGCTTAGGGGAATGTAGCCAATGCTATGCTTATGTAACTGCTTACGATGTTACATAACAGGTTGCATGCATGACAGAAAGCAAATTCATTGCTGCTGTTTTCAAATAAACTGGGGAGGTGCAAGTTACCTCTCCAATAGAAGATGTGTTTGTGTTAGACCTGAACATGAATAAATAATACATTCAATATTTCTTAAGTACATGAAAATGTTGAAAAAACTACAAAGGGCACAAAAAACGTGAGACAGCAAGCTCTCGACAGATTTCTATTGCACAGGTTAGAGGCACTTGTGAGTTTTGCAATGTGGATTGAGATTTTCATTAAATGTCTCTGCACAGCTATATCCCAGCTGAGGCCCCTGCACAGGTCATTTTGTAAATAAAGTTCTGTTTACTTGAATGCGTTTGGCAGAGATGCTAGATCACCACATCCAATATTTAAATCCCTTCAGGTAAGTGTGAAAGGAATGGCCATTATTCCAAGTTAAAATGCAAGACGCATGGTCTGCATGATATATACAGTACTGTGCAAAAGTTGTGGCAGGTGTGAAAAAATGCTGTAAAGTAAGAATGCTTTCAAAAATAGACATGTTAATAGATTATATTTATCAATTAACTAAATGCAAAGTGAGTGAACAGAAGAAAAATCTAAATCAAATCCATATTTGGCGTGACAACCCTTTGCCTTCAAAACAGCATCAATTCTTCTAGGTACACTTGCACAAAGTCAGGGATTTTGTAGGCATATAGTCAGGTGTATGATTAAACAATTATACCAAACAGGTGCTAATGATCATCAATTCAATATGTAGGTTGAAACACAATCATTAACTGAAACAGAAACAGCTGTGTAGGAGGAATAAAACTGGGTGAGGAACAGCCAAACTCAGCTAACAAGGTGAGGTTGCTGAAGACAGTTTACTGTCAAAAGTCATACACCATGGCAAGACTGAGCACAGCAACAAGACACAAAGTAGTTATACTGCATCAGCAAGGTCTCTCCCAGGCAGAAATTTCAAGGCAGACAGGGGTTTCCAGATGTGCTGTCCAAGCTCTTTGAAGAAGCACAAAGAAACGGGCAACGCTGAGGACCGTGAGCGCAGTGGTCGGCCAAGGAAACTTACTGCAGCAGATGAAAGACACATCATGCTTACTTCCCTTCGCAATCGGAAGATGTCCAGCAGTGCCATCAGCTCAGAACTGGCAGAAAACAGTGGGACCCTGGTACACCCATCTACTGTCCGGAGAAGTCTGGTCAGAAGTGGCCTTCATGGAAGACTTGCGGCCAAAAAGCCATACCTCCGACGTGGAAACAAGGCCAAGCGACTCAACTATGCACGAAAACACAGGAACTGGGGTGCAGAAAAATGGCAGCAGGTGCTCTGGACTGATGAGTCAAACTTTGAAATATTTGGCTGTAGCAGAAGGCAGTTTGTTCGCCGAAGGGCTGGAGAGCGTACACGAATGAGTGTCTGCAGGCAACAGTGAATCATGGTGGAGGTTCCTTGCAAGTTTGGGGCTGCATCTCTGCAAATGGAGTTGGGGATTTGGTCAGAATTAATGGTCTCCTCAATGCTGAGAAGTACAGGCAGATACTTATCCATCATGCAATACCATCAGGGAGGCATCTGATTGGCCCCAAATTTATTCTGCAGCATGACAACGACCCTAAACATACAGTGAAAGTCATTAAGAACTATCTTCAGCGTAAAGAAGAACAAGGAGTCCTGGAAGTGATGGTATGGCCCCCACAGAGCCCTGATCTCAACATCATCGAGTCTGTCTGGGATTACATGAAGAGAGAGAAGCAACTGAGGCTGCCTAAATCCACAGAAGAACTGTGGTTAGTTCTCCAAGATGTTTGGGCCAACCTACCTGCCGAGTTCCTTCAAAAACTGTGTGCAAGTGTACCTAGAAGAATTGATGCTTGATGCTGTTTTGAAGGCAAAGGGTGGTCACACCAAATAAGGATTTGATTTAGATTTTTCTTCTGTTCACTCACTTTGCATTTAGTTAATTGATAAATATAATCTATTAACATGTCTAATTTTGAAAGCATTCTTACTTTACAGCATTTTTTCACACCTGCCTAAAACTTTTGCACAGTACTGTATGTTCGAATGAGCGGCTCCACTACATGCTTGTTGCCAGGGATATTGATCCCTGGGGTTCGATAATCATCTGGACAGGTGACTGAAGTGATTTGAGGCCCCTCGAATTTCCAGACGACGCCTGTGTCACTCTTATTACCAGTGCTGTACTTGTAGAAGTACAAATCTTACTTTTATAAAGCATGGTACACTCACAACCTTTTGTTTCTTGCCAGCAGGAAAGCAGTAATAAAATGGCACGCGTTCACATCTTAGTGCAACCCGTGCACTGTGTTCTTTGCATCTTGTAATGAATTGAAAAGGCATGTGAAAGGCCTCTTGTTTGACAGCACTGGGAGACCTAGGCCCTCTGAAGGATGGTTTATACTTTTTATACTTCCGGCTGTCTGAAATGGTTGGTCTGATCCTGTGGTGACAGACCCTGTCCATCCAGTCACACTGCCCCCATCTGGAAGCCATACAAGTGTGAATTTTTATTTTGTGTATAAAAGAGCATATGCGTTATTGCATTTAAATGTAATAACAGTGTATACTGGTAGCAGGCAAAAATACACAGATCAATGACATAATTGCATTCTGTACATACAGTAGAAGATAAACTGTCAGGACAGGGTTCGCTTGAAGCTTATAAACTCCAGTCTCTCTCCATCGTCAAGAGATTATAATGGTAAGTTCACAAGATGTCTGAGATAAAGGCTTCTGCAATGTCTAAACCTTGCACAGCTTTCCAGTAATACAAAGGCTACCCAAGCAATTCTTGCTGAACAAATGACAACTGCTGGGAAGTAGCCCTGGTAAGCTTCTTTAACTATCTTTAGGATAGGAGGTAACTCAAGACATAGACCCCTTTATAAAATTCTATTTTTATTCATGCAATTTGCAGACAACTCCCTGAAAATTGTAGCTTGGTGATTTTTATTTTGTATGTTTGAGAAGTAATGACCGCAGCAATGGTTTGGTGATCAGATGGCCGATTGCTCTTTGAGCTAGACCTTCACGTGTGTAAAATAAAAGCTGCAATACATGAGTGTTACAGTAGCATTTGACATCTAACCAGCGCGTGTTGCACTAAGAACAATAAAGTAGCCTCTTGTTTGGACTCTAACATGCATTTATTAAGTTAGCTTAGAGATGAACCCATACTAAGTGTTTTGCTGTGTGTGTGTCCTACCTCAGAGCCTGTATCAGGAATGCACCCCAATTCATACTAATGGTGTGTGTGTGTGTGTGTGTGTGTGTCCTACCTCCGAGCCTGTCTCAGGAATGTACACCCTGCTTGTGTGTACACAACATAGACTACATGGGAGCTGGTGAAAGTAACTTCCTGCAACATAATGAATCACAAAAGAATGACCTGGACAATGGCAGATATTAACCAACAAAATGATTCTTTACAGGAAAACAAAACAGAACTATCTTCTGTGGTGGTACATGTTTACATGGTGTGAAGAAGCCTGATAAAAGCAGAAAAAAAAGAAAAAGTTTTAATAATTCTAGCTCACATATAGGGCATTTTCAAAGGCACAGTCGCTTTAGCTTTTTTTTTTCTGTGGACATGTTTCTATTTAATTGCTAACTTTAAACTGCTGCTAATTATTCAAACAAAGAAAGTATATAATTGGGTACATTTTACAGTACTGCAGAATCACATTTTTTTAAATATAATTTTACCAACCTCAGTGGGAGGGAGGCAGGGAGGGAGGGAGAGAGAAATAAAACTTGACATCCTTCACAATGAGGATCGATGAACAGAACTCATTAGGGGAGTCAACGGAAAAAAAACAAAACAGGCTGTCACTGGCGAGAGACAAGTAGCTCTTTCAAGAGAAAACCAGTCTAAACAACCCTCCCCTTCCCCAGTCTTTTCTATTGAAAGATCCGAGTCACAGAAACTGGGCGCCGCCATCTGTAATAAGAAAAGAACACCTGCTTGTAATTTTGCTTTTGGTGTGAGAGGAAACAACAGAGAAAACTTGCTTGTCATCCTTTAAAGTGTCTACCAGTGTCTTTTTTGAAAACACCATTTTGTGAGTGACCATACTCTGCCACGACCTACAAAGATACGGCTTGCTATAGCCGGCATCGGCGCTTGGCCGCTGCTTCCAGGGCGTGCCTGCCTCTGCTGTCCTGGATGCCTCTGGTGCATACCACTGCACAATGGCCTGTGTGCTTGCAAACAGCACTAAATGGTAGTCACTGATCAGCTTCTCCAGAAGCTCTGTGCACTTCCTTAGACTGGCCTCCTGCTGGGCCAGGCTCTCTCCGCCACCGTTCCTGTCGATCCAGTAGAACGCAGAGATACTGTCCACTACTGTCCAGAGCATGTTCTCCAGGTAGTGGAGTGTGAGCAGCAGCTGGACAGTGCTGCTGCAGTGCACAAGGAAGAGTCTGCGCAGGCACTGCCGGACTGTCTCCTCGGAGCTCTGGGGCAGACGCTGCTCCAGGATGCTCACTAACCGAAGCATGTCAAAGTGGGAGTCCATGTCAATAAACAGGACTTCCAGTTCCAGTCCTCCTGCTGCAGTCGGGAGTATGCAGCGTGACACCAGGTGATACAGAGTCTCCGTCTTCCCTGTTCCTTCCGCACCATGGAACTCGATGACATCACCTGTCAAAAAGCAGCCATCTGTAAGGATATTGGTTTTAACAAGCAGGGGCTTATGCTTACAGGAAATAAAAAATAAAAAACACCAGCTTTCAAAATGAAAATGCTGGTACTCTCAAACGAAGTCTGACAATAAAAAACATACAAAGAATTATGACTGCAGGTTTCAATGTAATACTCATGACATCAGTAGTTCAGCTTGGCAGTGCCCTGTTTAGAAAGCAGGATCATTTAGCTGGTGCATTCGGACTGTGTCTGTGGTTAAATTACTGTTAGTGACGATTTTAGGATGGTGCTGGCTTAAAATCGTTCACATCTCACTTACAGCAAACATACATTTAAATCTGACATTGCATTTGTACTACTTTGTACTACAGTGGGTGCAGAATACATCTCAAACTTCCTGTGATATAGTGTAGAATGAAAGACACATTTGCTGCAAGGTTCTTTAGCCTTGGAGGACTTTGCAAGGTTTGTCTCCTTTTCAATACTGCAGCAGACCTATAGAGATCTACAACAAAATGCTATTTTTTTATTGCTGCAGCTACATAACAATATCATTCTTTAAAGTGTTAAAACTGCTTGAAAGATTAAGCACTCTTAATACAACCAGTGCACTGTACATGAAAATGTTTTTGAAGAATACGTGCCTAACAAGCAAGCTGCTGCCACCACCCCCACACTCAGTCAAGTGAAGGTCGGCATCTACTTCCTGGACTACCTGTGTCTGCAGGGCTTGATGCTGCATCGTGCTCTGTTACTTCCAAAGTAGTTCATTTTATATTCTGTGCTAGGGATGCACTTCTACAGATGAAGATTTTCCAATGGCTACAACTTTGACTAAGGTCCCTATTCAATTAACACAACATTGTGAAAAATAAGAAAAGTGCTTAAATGAGAGAATGCTTTTTTTATTTTTATACACCAGTTGCAGTTCCTTTAAAACAAAAGAATAAGGGATTAGGGTGGTGCAGTGTTTCGTACAAACGGGAAGAGGAGAGATTAGTTTCGTACCTTGAACTGGAAATCCTTCTCCAGCAAAAATCTGTGGTTCAAGGCTTTTCAGAGAACGTCTTCCCTCAAGTCTAGCAAGCAACTGCAAAAAAAAAAAATAACACACAGAGGACCCATTTCTTAAGCACATATTTTGATGTGAAATCTTTATATTACTTCATGTGATTTCTTTACCATTGTCTTCTGACTAGTAACATAAATCGTAAGATATGTAAAGAGATGACAATTCCTTCTGAAGTAGTGCTGGGAATAACACGTGCTTTTCGTATTGGAATGCTCTAATTTCAGGGTGAGCAACAGCTGGGGAGCTTACTCCCCAAAGGATATTGCTGCTCTAGAAAGAGTGCAAAGAAGAGCGACCAGAATTATTCAGGGTTTAAAAGGCATGTCGTATGCACACAGGCTAAAAGAATTGAATCTATTCAGTCCTGAACAAAGAAGACTACGCAGAGATCTGATTCAAGCATTCAAAATTCTAAAAGGTATAGACAAGCATGGGGTTTCCATGCAGGTCAATTTACACGTGAAATGGCGATGCGCGTGCATGTTTGGGAGAATTACTCGGGTAAATCAGGTTTGTGGCCGGAAAAAACGGCCAAAGAGAGGGATAGGGTAAATCTCATTTACTCGTGTAAATGACGAAACACACGGGAAAACCACACCCAGTTTCGCATGGAAACCCACATTTCACATGTAAATGTTAATAAGCGTGTTTATCCTTAACTATAAATACTGCAAGGAAGCAGGTCAGTTGTTTCTGAGGATTCCAAGATGGCAGAAAGTAGTGACTGATGGGCGATTTTATGGTTAGCAGTGGTGTAGTTCACCTTAATGATAATGCGGGCGGGTTTTATTTTATTATTGTGTTTTGCTGTGTCTGGTCTGTCATGTTGTATATCTATTGTGGGTTTACAGTTCTGTATAAAACCATGAACTGCGTTATGCCCGTGTTATAGTATTAATGCAGCTGTTTGAGAATACCCTTGCTGCTTAAATGTCTAACTGAATTAATTCCCGTCCTTTTTTTTTTGATCCCAGCTATGTCCAAAGACAACGTGTGTCTGCCCTTCATGTTAGTAAATATAGTTTGTGAACTGGATGTCATGAGCCAGCTCGATCGCCCAAAACAGCGCAACGACATGCAACAAGTTGTTGATGGTCTCTCAGAACTGACCAAATAAAATTGTAAATGAACGCATTGTGTTTTATTTGTTTGCATCATTAATATTTGACACAACAGTAAATCCAACACAACTTAAAAGAAAAGAGAGAATCTCTGACAGCACGAGCCTCCTCAGATCGCTCCTGTCAAATTGAAACTGGCGACTGAGGTAAACTTCACAGTTGCCAAGTCCGCTTATAATAAGCAGAATTGGGCTTTTTTGAGAGTCACTGGTTGGAACTTGCATAAACACCCATACTCTAACATGGGTCGCTTGTTTTGGTCTTGTTTTGAAAGGCAGTGTCGCTTTTTTTTTCTTGTGAGACTTGGCAATACTGGTAATCTTCCCCGTCTGTCACAGCAGGCAGTGCCAATTTTGGGAACAAACTAATGCTGCACTTCAGTCTGTTTCATCAGTATCTGCCACCTCTCTTTCAAGTGCCCACTACCCGTATTTGCCCAAATGTGGTGTTGAATGCTTCCTCAGCAGCTGTCAGCCGTCTGGACAGGTAGGGTTTCTAGGGTAGGGTTTCTAAGGCAGGGTAGTATACACAGCATCACCTGATCCCCTATATGCTGTATTGCCTGAATGAAAGGGATATATGTCTGTATCTATATATATAACGTCTCCGCCGGTTTTCAGCCATGGTGATCTGCAATACCTGTTGGCCAGTTTTATTTTATACCTCTGAGTTTATTTTTAATTAATGAGTTGTAAAATACATTAGTTGAAACAGTATTCACTACTAATGACATTTGAAAAACAATTTGGGCAAGAGTCGTAAAACACATTACTAACCAGCCAGGCACAAGGTAATTTGCTTTATTACAGCATCTTAGATTCATCGTGTAGCAGGTCTCTGCGCATGGAAACCACATTTTCACAAAATTTCACTAGTAATCTTCAAAAACAGCATGAGTACTTTACGCATAGCTAATTTACATATCAAACCCCACCTTTCCCATTTATTTGCATGACGTCGAGTGAAAAGCCCGGTTTACTCGAGTAAAAAAAATTGAGCGAATGGAAACCCAGAAAAGCATTTTACAGGAGACATTTTTTTCGTGTAAACGTCTTGAGTTAAAAAAAAAAAAAAACTTGCATGGAAACCCCATGAATGTTGACCCAAGGGACTTTTTCAAGTGAAAAAGATACAAGGACCAGGGGTCACAAATGGAGATTAGAAAAGGGGCATTCAGAACAGAAAATAGGAGGCACTTTTTTACACAGAGAATTGTGAGGGTCTGGAACCAACTCCCCAGTAATGTTGTTGAAGCTGACATCCTGGGATCCCTCAAGAAGCTGCTTGATGAGATTCTGGAATCAATAAGCTACTAACAACCAAACGAGCAAGATTGGCCGAATGGCCTTAATAAAGGATATATGCTGTTCTCATAAGGCAACATCTCATTATATATATATATATATATATATATATATATATATATATATATATATATATATATATATAGTGTTTGGTAGCCAGAACAGTTGCGGTGTGAACAGTTGTTTAGGTATGCTGAATGTTTTTACTGCAATTTATTTTATTCACGCATTGTTATTTATTTAATCATAATGAAATGATGGCGTGCATGTATGGAAAGTGGCTTGTTCACAATATAAAAGGCTGCATATAACACAAAAACATTGCAACTCACTCAGAAACTCCAGAAAAAAATATATAAGACGAGTACTTCACTTAAAATGTGCTGCTTAATATTAATCCTGTAACAGTTATCAGGTAAAGCAGCTTGTTACTGCACATCAACAGCATGTGTAATGTGACGACCTACCTCTGTACCGGTCTCAGTCTGTCTAAAATCGTGTGTCATATTGCAACAAATGTCTCATCTGCACTCTCTTTAAATAATAAACATTCCAATACAACTACCGCTTCAGCTATTTCCTGATACGTTCCTAGCGTTTCCATCCAGCCCGCTAACTGCAGAATGAAGGCTCGCACAGCGTAGCTCACATAGGGTAGTGCTGTGTGCGCAACTCGTAATTTGCGTCGTTCTTCATTCACTCTGCAAGACACCTACGACGTGACCTAAACAGGACGTGCGACTGAACACAGTGGGTGCGTTCACGAGAGGCAAACTTTGCTAAGACTGCGCAGATTCTGTAAAGATTCTGAAAATTCATTGGCTACTTGCTCCGATTCTGTGCAGATTCTGCGCAGAATGACGAAAGTCTGCGTGTCGTGAACGCACCCAGTGATTACCCTGTGAGAATTAATTGGTGATCCACGGCATCATGTGATCTGGCTGCAGCATATACTGATGACGTCTATTACGAGTTGTGCACGCAGCACTACGTTGTGTGAGAGCTGTGCTACTCGAGTCCCAACAGTCTGCGTTCTACAGCAATACCCCTCCCCCGCCGTCCCCCTTTCCGCCCCGCCCCTTACATCTTTAGGAACGCCTACACCAAAGTTCTGTTTGTGAATAGGAACAGAATCAGCATTCGGGGGTTGAATGGCCTCCTCTCGTTTGTATCGTCTTTTATGTTCCCATATAGATTGAGGATCCACTTGGACTCTAGCACAGTTGTCTTTTAGGGGGAAAAAAATGACCTTGAAAACAAATGTGGTCAGAAGAAATCCCTTCTGAAAATAGGCACTGTGCTTCGGTTACTCAACAAACTGCTGATTTGGTAAATGTACCATCATTCCTTACTCAAAATGAGGTGCATATTCAAAACAATGCCACCTCTCCACCCCAGATACAATACAGTTACTTCTTTGGTTTCATTTATGAATTTATGTGAAATCACATGTGTCTCTCAAATATGAGTCTTACCAGGCAAACTGACTGCAAAGCCTGGTGTTTCATTGACACAGACCACACACTAGTACTGTTTGCAATTTTATCCAAAGCTGCAGACCTCAGACACTTTTGTTTTTGTATTTTTTGTTTATTATTGTTTACAAGGCAAGAATACAATAAAAAATTCAGATACAAAAAACAAACTAGTTACTAGTTGGCTACTTTACTGTGGAATAACTTGAATGTAAAGTTTTGTAAATCATAGTAAAAGTTTGGTGAAGCACAGCAAAGCAGCATAACTAAATATGGTACAGCACGCTAAACCAAAGAAAATGCAAAGCATGGAAAAACTTCAAAATTACAATGCAAATTTACCATTGTTAACTTTTTAAAATGTAAATTCAGAAATATATAGAAATATTCCACTATAGTGTAGTATTTGGTATTTAATCATATCTTGATGTAACTATCACTGTCACTTTTATCTGCTGTATTATCAAATTGTATTTTGTCACACTTGTACTTGCTTGAACTAGTCATTGTGTTTATCTTGCTCTTATTGTATTATTACTTGCACTGTAACACTTGAAATGTATTTGCTTACGATTGTAAGTCGCCCTGGATAAGGGCGTCTGCTAAGAAATAAATAATAATAATAATAATAATAACTATAGCACATCTGCCCTTTGACGACTTTAAAAAAAGTACAAAATAACAAAACAAACAACAACAACTGGATTAAAGACTTACTTGTACTTCAAGCCACTATAAAGATAGCAGCACCACAATTCAGATTGAATCCTGGGATGAGTGTCTGAAGAGAAAAAGCACCAGCCAAGCAATATGAATCCAGTTACTGTATGATCATCTGAGAACAGCCTCCTAAATAAAAGACAAGAAGGATCATTGATTAAGACGTGTCATAAATCCTTGTTTCGCTGTAAGAACTTCCATTTCTCCCCCCTTTTCCAAAGTCTTTTAATCATCAAAGCATTTGGTTCAAAGTTCTACTCCCTTATGGTACCCCCAAAGCATTGCATTCCTTACTGTGTATTTTAAAAACCACCCTTTCTTTTCTATATGGTACATTTTGTACAAAGGTAAATTATTCAGCGCTAATGAGGCTCAGGAATATATTAAGCTAAATTTGGTGTTGCTTTCAGATGTACTAAATCAATTGAATGTCAAATTATTAGGATTGTAGAAATGACAACTTACTCATGGGAATGAGAGCAGTCTAATTTCAATTTCTGACTAAATGTGTTCAAACGTTTAACCTTGCCCACCGAATAAGGCTTAAGACTGGCTCAACGGAAACACTACTCACAAGGTAAAGCTTTGTGAATAGGGTGCTGTGCCTCTTTGTTCTTTTTCCTTGAAGAGTTTTCAGCCAAATTGGCTATGTTACTTTGGCTACGTCTAAAAGAGCAATTAAAACACAAGCGCTAGCAGCAACTTTGAAGATTTACTTTGCAAGGACTTGATTTCTCATGAGCAGGAATAACTAGAGCCTTGATCAACACTATTTATTACTATTATTTATTTCTTAGCAGACACCCTTATCCAGGGCGACTTACAATTGTTACAGGATATCACATTATACATTGTTTCACATTATACAGATATCACATTATTTCTTTACATACAATTACCCATTTATACAGTTGGGTTTTTAATGGAGCAATCTAGGTAAAGTACCTTGCTCAAGGGTACAGCAGCAGTGTCCACAACCCGGGATTGAACCCACAACCCTCCGGTCAAGAGTCCAGAGCCCTAACCGCTACTCCACACTGCCCATTTAATTTCACATAGAGCATCCTTAGCTCCATGCAGTTGACTTCATCTAAGCCATTAATTAAGGAGTCAAAGAGATTGGTACTGGTTTATTTTATTACCCTAGTCGAGTCTTTACTACCAGTGTCTGGAGCCAATATTGCTTGACTGCTAATTTGGCAATTTCTCTCTTTTCAGGGCTTGTGTTAAAGGAAGATGAGAGGACAGTTAAGTATTATTATTTGTTTATTTATTATTATTTGTTTATTTAGCAGACACCTTTATCCAAGGCGACTTACAAAGACAAGGGTGTGTGAACTATGCATCAGCTGCAGAGTCACTTACAACTACGTCTCACCCGAAAGACGGAGCACAAGGAGGTTAAGTGACTTGCTCAGGGTCACACAATGAGTCAGTGGCTGAGGTGGGATTTGAACCGGGGACCTCCTGGTTACAAGCCCTTTTCTTTAACCACTGGACCACACAGCCTCCTTATAAGGATTATAAGGATTGTCTCAGGTTTGTATGAGTTTCCATTTTTCAATCAGTCTTTACTGTGGGTCTGCTCGTGCCACTAGACCTTGTTACAAGCTCCACACAGCCACCACCTGATGATCAGCACACTGTTGCTGGTGTTTCTGTCCAGTTGTACCAATCCTTGTGAAATGCTCTACAATTTAAACCTATTTGCTGTGGCTCAGTGGCATACATCTACCCTGATGGAAATTGAAGCTATGACCAGTACTGGTTTATGCTGGTCAGATCCAGTAGCTTCGTGGTTTTCAGCTGGTTGAGCTGGTTCAGGAGACGGTGCTGGTTTATTGTCTTCACTATTAAATACATTGCTGTAACCCTGGTCTGAGTAAGAGGCCAATACATTTTGGATGGTGTTGCTGGAATGTTCAGCAGGGTTGACAAGCTGTCCTGCTCAAGAAGCAAAACAGAAATTAATAAGGAGATGTCATTTTTTCAATTGCCAACCTCAAATGTATTATTATTATTATTATTATTATTATTATTATTATTATTATTATTATTATTATTATTAGTTTATTTTAATAAATGCAATAACATCAACACATTTTAACCACAGTATATTTACAACATGTAAGAGGGTTTGTACAGTAAAACTATTTAACAAATGCACACACACACACACACACACAAGAAAATCATTTTTAAACACCCGTACTATTGCCTACATTTGTCACCACACATGGATATATTTTGATGGCGCTTACCACACCACATGGTTAAACTAGTCTACTGTTGCCTGTTCGGTGGTTGACAAAATAAAACAGCTGGCCGAGGTCACTCCTCTGAACAGCATGGTGTTGCCTGCAACCAATGAGGGACCACGGTTCAGGTTGCCATAGGAACAATATTCCCTGTTTGAGACTGGAACATCCGGGAATGCGCTCATATCTCTGACTTTGCCTTTGACTCGGGAAGTGCTCGGGCTGTCATAAATGTCTATGTGGTTACCAGGCACAGCACCGTTACTGCAATCTCATTCTTTTTCAGATTTCTAGACCTTTTTACTAACTGTCTATTCATGATGTTTTAGGGAGAGACGTTACGTTAGTTCATCCAGACCATGGCAGTGCATTTACCTCCTTGTGTTGTAGACTGTGGGACTGGGTGAGTTACAGTGCGTAATTGGCATCAGCTGTAACAGTTATATAAGTAGTTTTCGCATTACATTTTAGTTACTTAAACGACAGATAAGATGTGCTTTGTTATTGACGCAACATAATTAAACACTCACAACAACAGTACAGTAAATACTGTGTCAAGTATGTCAAAAAAGTGTTTACTATATTATCTCCTTTAAACTGAAGCAGTACGGTACAAAATATGTTTGTAGTTTGTATTTTCACGCAAGTTGGAATACATATTTTTAAAATAATTTGTGCAAAACCTTTGTTGATAATTGTATGCTTTAATAACTGATTTAAACGGGTTCATCTGATGTTGTGCATGCGCAGCAGAAAACTTGTATCGCAGCTGAAGTCCTTGGCTGACTGCAGCACTATCTTCTGTTACACCGGGTCTGCATGCAGTGGGGTGATACATAGCACCAGTGTCAAGACGTCTGTATATAGAGGAACTGTTTACAAAGTTATATTAATTAACTGCATTACAGCATCCTGTTTGCAATCATGCATTTCAATAAGACATTGACATTCTTTTATTCTTCATACCAGCAGCCAGTAAGTCCATGCATTATGTACTAAGGGTAGGAAACATCATGTTTCTGAAAATAGGTCACAACATGAACTTCTGAATCAAGGTTACCATCCAAGGAATAGCATGAATGTTGACTGCAACCTTGATTAGGGTTAAATATGTAAGCCTTTATTTGTGCTGTTACACTTTTAATTTACTCTATACACAAGGAAGCCTGTAACTAAACTCATGAAACATCACATTCTTTAAAGTAAGAAAAATCCAAATAATGTCACCTCGAGTGCGTTCTAGACATACTATTTTTTTTTATATTAAAGCAGTATTATGCTGTGGTTTCTAAATGCTGCATTTCTCAATAGAGTGCTACAGTAGCTCTATGTTCTTACCTCTACTGCTCTTCTCAAGGTGAAATTTAGAAAGTAGGTTGAGGCTGTGCTTTGAAAACACATTTGGTATGAATGATTGACAGACAATGGGTGCTGCAGAGCACATCCATTGTATATTTTAACACATGTTTGTTAAATGCCAAATTTCAGAGCATGTAATGGTTTACAATCATTAATAATTTAGGCAATTATACTGGTATGACTTAATAAAAGAGATCTGTTTTTCTTTTAGGGTTAAAGCAACATCATACGTTTCAAACTGAGCTATAGTCAAATAAATCTTGAGGTCCTTGAAATTCAAGATGCATTCAGTTTGTGCATTTCAGTTATGAATATCTCAAAGTACACACCATTATGTGTGTGTGCAGCATACTCCGCGCAGATATGATTTGCATACGTTTTCTTATTTGGATGTTTGCTGAAAGCTTTCGATGCGTATAACTTATGAACATCTTATTGGAATGATCTGAGGCTTAACCTCAAACAGAAAGCAGAAAACAATTGTAAAAGAGATTTTCAAAGAAAATGCCCTACTGTTTTTTGTCCTGTGAACAGTATGGAACTTTGCTGTCGTTTGTCTCTTGATCTCTTATTTGCAAGTACAATTGCTGCTTTAGTTTGTATTTGATTAACTGTTTTTTTTTTCCCACAGTAACTCAGAGGGAAATAATTATGCAAAGCAGGACAGTATTGAATACCCTCCAGCTACAGGGATGCACTAGTGGAGACGCTTGTCAGTTTGTCACCCTTTAGTAATTGACATACGCTATGTAGAAAACCACTTGTCCAATTTTGTTATTAAACATGGTTAGACCAAAGGTATTTAGAGTGTCAGAATCTGGGTCTGTGCACATTTGTACCTTGTAGTACAATATTTAAGTTGCATAGAAGTTTGAGGGTATATTGTGCAAAGCATGGTTTTTAACAGGATTTTAAGCAAATGTACTCAGAATTTTACTTGGTTAAGCTGTGCTGTTTATGTAAATGCAAAGAAAATTCACAGCAATGTTAGTACCTGGAATGTATTTGCTGTTGTACCTAGTTTGTGTTGTGAACCCTATTAAAATAACTGTTTACCATCTGCCTGTTTTCAGATACACTAAAATTGGCTATGCTGGTAACACTGAGCCGCAGTTCATAATACCATCATGTAAGTATTTATAATTCAAAGTATATTATTGGTAACCACTGTCTTGTGTGTTCAGTAAATTAAGTTAGTGTTCTGGGGTCTTATCATAGTTAAAATGCTAACTAAGATTTCTCTTGAGAATGGAAGAGCTTTTAAAATGTTTTACTTGCCTCTACTCATGTCTTTTCTTTTCAAACAGTATAATATGGGCAGCGTCTCTTTTTCACCTCTCCAGCTCTTACACTGTACCCATTAGAACACGTGCTGTACTGACCAATACAGTATTGGAATACTCAATACATAGAGCAGCATTAGAATGAGCAGGCTTGCCTTTAAAGGGCAGTAGAATTATTCTTTTTTTTTCTACGTTATGCCAATGATCTAAAACTGGTTATTTTCAGTACTTCTACCAGTTTTGCTAAAATATTAACAGGTTTTACAGAAGAAAAACTATTAATGTGTGGGGGTTGAATACTTATGCAAGCAAGATATTTCAGTTTTTTATTTTTCTTAAAAATATTTCCCAACATAAAACCAATGTCACCTTACAATAATTGATTTTGAGTTTCAGTGTTTTAAAATAAAATATCAAACAGAACAAAATTTCAATGTACCATTTGTAATTCAGTAATATGAGAGAATTGGTCAGGGGTCTGAATACTTTTGCAAGGCACTGTATATATATATACAGTACTGTGCAAAAGTTTTAGGCAGGTGTGAAAAAATGCTGTAAAGTAAGAATGCTTTCAAAAATAGACATGTTAATAGATTATATTTATCAATTAACTAAATGCAAAGTGAGTGAACAGAAGAAAAATCTAAATCAAATCCATATTTGGTGTGACCACCCTTTGCCTTCAAAACAGCATCAATTCTTCTAGGTACACTTGCACAAAGTCAGGATTTTGTAGGCATATAGTCAGGTGTATGATTAAGCAATTATACCAAACAGGTGCTAATGATCATCAATTCAATATGTAGGTTGAAACACAATCATTAACTGAAACAGAAACAGCTGTGTAGGAGGAATAAAACTGGGTGAGGAACAGCCAAACTCAGCTAACAAGGTGAGGTTGCTGAAGACAGTTTACTGTCAAAAGTCATACACCATGGCAAGACTGAGCACAGCAACAAGACACAAGGTAGTTATACTGCATCAGCAAGGTCTCTCCCAGGCAGAAATTTCAAGGCAGACAGGGGTTTCCAGATGTGCTGTCCAAGCTCTTTTGAAGAGGCACAAACAAACGGGCAACGTTGAGGACCGCAGACGCAGTGGTCGGCCAAGGAAACTTACTGCAGCAGATGAAAGACACATCATGCTTACTTCCCTTCGCAATCGGAAGATGTCCAGCAGTGCCATCAGCTCAGAATTGGCAGAAAACAGTGGGACCCTGGTACACCCATCTACTGCCTGGAGAAGTCTGGTCAGAAGTGGCCTTCATGGAAGACTTGCGGCCAAAAAGCCATACCTCTGACGTGGAAACAAGGCCAAGCGACTCAACTATGCACGAAAACACAGGAACTGGGGTGCAGAAAAATGGCAGCAGGTGCTCTGGACTGATGAGTCAAAATTTGAAATATTTGGCTGTAGCAGAAGGCAGTTTGTTCGCCGAAGGGCTGGACAGCGGTACACGAATGAGTGTCTGCAGGCAACAGTGAAGCATGGTGGAGGTTCCTTGCAAGTTTGGGGCTGCATTTCTGCAAATGGAGTTGGGGATTTGGTCAGAATTAATGGTCTCCTCAATGCTGAGAAGTACAGGCAGATACTTATCCATCATGCAATACCATCAGGGAGGCATCTGATTGGCCCCAAATTTATTCTGCAGCATGACAACGACCCCAAACATACAGCAAAAGTCATTAAGAACTATCTTCAGCGTAAAGAAGAACAAGGAGTCCTGAAGTGATGGTATGGCCCCCACAGAGCCCTGATCTCAACATCATCGAGTCTGTCTGGGATTACATGAAGAGAGAGAAGCAACTGAGGCTGCCTAAATCCACAGAAGAACTGTGGTTAATTCTCCAAGATGTTTGGGCCAACCTACCTGCCGAGTTCCTTCAAAAACTGTGTGCAAGTGTACCTAGAAGAATTGATGCTGTTTTGAAGGCAAGGGTGGTCACACCAAATATTGATTTGATGTAGATTTTTCTTCTGTTCACTCACTTTGCATTTTGTTAATTGATAAATAGAAAGTATTAACATGTCTATTTTTGAAAGCATTCTTACTTTATAGCATTTTTCACACCTGCCTAAAACTTTTGCACAGTACTGTATATATATATATATATATATATATATATATATATATATATATATATATATATATATATATATATATATATATATATATATATATAATCAGTGTAGTGTTGTTAACCAGCAGTTCATCTCTTTTCAGGTATTGCCATCAAAGAGTCAGCAAAAGTTGGCGACCAGGCACACAGAAGGTTGATGCAGGGAGTGGATGATTTAGACTTTTTTATTGGAGATGAAGCTATAGATAAGCCAACTTACGCAACAAAGGTGATCACATTTTATTTAATGCACATATTTCATATGTAAAATTATAGCTGAATTAAGATGATATCTTTTATAACCTCAAGGTTTTTCCAAGTCAGTGATTAGATTGGTTAGACTCGTTTAGGGGTTATGCAAACACAAGACAGAATTATTGTGGGCACAGATTTGGATCAGATGCCAGCCTGTGATACTGATGCCCACTCTCTTGCATCACATTGAGCAACATTCTAGAATACTCAGTAGAAGAGCCAACCTTTCTAATATACAAAACTAGCCTGAAATATTATGAAACCCACATAAACGTTTGGTTTGTTTAATTATCTCTAATTGTCTCCTGCAGGGAATTAAGATCCTGGTGATGACAATATTAAACAGACTTGATCCTACACATTGCTGAAAATATTGCACAACCAGGATGCTGTTATTAAGTCTGTTATTGCAGAGGTTGAATCCCAGTTCCATGATCTCTAGATAATCCTGCAAACAGACTTCGGCCTCACATTTTAAAGTTTTTATTTTAAGTTAACACCAAGTTCTTTCTATTCAGGAGATACAGATGTTCTGTGGAGGGTGGGAGGGGGCTAACCCCTCACAGTTTGGAAGCACATATCTCGCTAACCATTGTCAAGAGAGTTGGAAGTTTGGATTTTGTCCCACTTGAGATGGAATGACCTCTCTGTGTGGGTATTTGTTATGATGATATTCTTGCTGTGGACATGGATCATGATGCCCGACTCTTTCATAATGCTGCCCCCTAAGTGTGAACTTTATATTCTTGCCACTGTATCTATATTCTCATGACAGACCTTGTTTCTTGGTGGCTGGTGTGAAGACATTTCTCCCTTGGGGTTTTTGTTTACTGGAAGGTAAAATTAGATGTAACGCACTGAGGTCTAATCGTTTTTTATTTTATTTTATTGTAAGATCTTTTGCGATCCATCTGGTTAGACATACTGTACATAGTAGATACACAATGGCAATGCTCAGATTATAGAATTCAGGGCTGCAGTGGGCCATTAAGATACCACTGAATTGAGTTTTTTTTTTCTGAATTGTTTTTGTACCATATTAATTTCACTACTTTTAAATAAAAAAGGTGATTTTGTTTTTAAAAGGGAATTGGCAGTTAAAGCTGTGTGGAGTGACGAGGTACCCCATATTGAGACTCCTTGAACTTCATATCAGTTGTGTGCTCAATGTAACATATTGATCCAAACATGCTGTCTGCATTATGACATTAATCAAGTACTGTTTTTAATACATTTTAACTTATTTAACTCGCTTAACTTTATTGACGCTCAAAAGGAAGAAATATGCATAATAGACCCGGGTAGTTTCTTTCCTGCATTGAAACCAAGTACTGTATTTCTTGTCTGTCTGTAGTGGCCAATAAGACATGGTATAATTGAAGATTGGGATTTGATGGAAAAGTTTATGGAACAAGTAATATTTAAATATCTGCGAGCTGAACCAGAAGACCATTTTTTTCTAATGGTAAGTAGCAGAACCAAAATAAATTGTTTTGAGTAAGTATATGTTGCTGCTCCAGGAACAGAAATAGTGGAGTTTACCTTAACTGTAGTTTTATTGGATTCTTTGTTTTTTTTTTTTTTTTAAAGAATACACATTTGATTTCAATCAAAGGCATAAGGCAGACACTCTTGCTTGCTATAATGGATAAGATAGGAGTTTGTTTTAGTTTTTGTTTGTTTTTTTGATGCTCATTATGTTTCAATGGAATGCTCTTTGGAAGGCAGACGTGCTGTTATGCAAACCACGATGCATACACAGTATCACTGTGCATCAGTACGTTTCTCTGAATATTTAAAATAGTATGGTCATTTTTTAAAAGAAGAATTTCTTTTCAAAGTGAGAAAGAGCAGTAGTACAACAGTAAGAATGGGTAATGATGTAATGGAAATGTTTTTGCATGAGACGCTTCTGTAAATATCCTTTTCTGACCCCAGATTTGTCAAACCCATTAGGTTTTCATACAGCAGTGGTTCTGTCCAGTATATGCCTTTCTGTTGTATTTCAGACAGAGCCTCCTCTGAACCCTCCAGAGCACAGAGAATACCTGGCAGAAATCATGTTTGAATCGTTTAATGTACCAGGCATGTACATTGCTGTGCAGGTACATACATTACAGAGTATTGTATAATACCAACACCAAGCCTTACCTTTTCATGGAAAGATACATTTTTTTTTATTCCTTGTTTTAGGCTGTTTTGGCTTTAGCAGCGTCCTGGACTTCAAGGCAAGTTGGTGCGCGGACACTTACAGGAGTTGTCATAGACAGTGGGGATGGTGTCACTCATGCAATTCCAGTGGTAAGGTCCACTTTTTAAACACGTGACAACTACTTTATTGTATAACTGGAATGGGTAGACATTTAGTTTCCTGGATGCAGGTGTTGTGCAAAGCTTTCATATTCTTTCCCAAAATTTGGAATCAGATGTAAATTGCATGTTTAATATAAACCAGTAGTGTTTGCCAGTGCATACATTAATGAATTCAGTCACAAATGGCTATTACATAAGTATTTGAATATTATTATTATTTTTAATTGGAGGAAAGCTTGTGGGGTATAGAGTATAGGTTATGGAAAGACTAGCACGTGGGCTGGTTTGTAAATCCACCAGAAATTAAACCTATTGAATGAGTGCCACGTTGTCTGTAACAGTTCATTCATACTGATTGCTACCCAAAGACAGCAAGATCAGTGGAGAGGAGGAGCTGTTGTGAGTTTTGTTAACTGTCGTTTTCTGTCTTTCCTCAGGCAGAAGGTTATGTCATTGGGAGCTGCATAAAGCACATCCCCATTGCAGGCAGAGATATCACGTATTTTATTCAGCAGCTTCTGAGAGAGAGGGAGATAGGAATACCTCCTGAACAATCATTAGAAACAGCAAAGGCAATCAAGGTAATTTACTGATTGGTCATGCAGGGAAATGGAAATTATTTCTACACAGTGAGCGAACCAACCTATGACAATTTAACTTCTCACTAGCAGTTTATTTCTTGGTTTGTAATATGTAATGCAAACAACCCCACTGGTATTTGTATCCACATATACATTGGAAGAGTGGTCTGGCAATTAAAGGAAGTTATGTGACTATAGGTATAAACAGTCTAGTGCAATAATGGTTAGCTGCTTGAGGGTGTAGATTTTTTTTGTCTGTTACTTTATTAAATTGTATTTTGTCTTTTTATGAACTGTTGTTCATGAGCACACTCTCAGAATAAGAGGCTAATCTAAAGTACCCACAATATCATACTGATTACGTGACTCCATCAGTCAATTTAAATACTTTTATTGATTTGAGAAAAAAAATTCAAATTATGTACTGAAAAGTGATGATTATTTTTGATTGTTTACTGAAATTTGCAGATAAAGTATATTATTAGGCCTATATTAATCCATAATTTAGAGGCACATCATCAATATCATTATCACCCTTGCAGCATTACAGTATATCATACAGAAACCAATATAAAAAGTGGTTCCTTATCTTTTCATCTTTGTTACATGTGACTTGTGTGATTCAAAAATGGTCATGCTTTTGAAAATCAGGACATTTAATCTACATGAGTCATACCATAGCCGCGCTGGGTAGTGAAACGCTATTTATGCAATTAAATGGTATTTTGTTTTTATTTCTGTGTGTTTTTTGTTTTTAATAGGAAAGGTATTCCTACATCTGCCCAGATATCGTTAAAGAGTTTGCGAAATATGACGCAGATCCTGATAAATGGATCAAGAAATACAAAGGTATTAATGCTATCAACAAAAGGGAATTTCTAATAGATGTTGGATATGAGAGGTTCCTTGGCCCTGAGATCTTCTTTCATCCAGAGGTAAGGAAACATTATTTTTTTGATACGTCATTCAAGTTTTTTTGCAGAAGAGCACCACCTGGTGGCTACAATATTGTATGCACATTGAATATATTTCCTGATAATAATAAAATGCACCAGAAATGCTTCTTGCAGTATGATACTAAAGTTTAGCCAAAATAAGACCCTGTAGCGTTTCTTTTTATAAAGTATCTTTAAAGGTTTACCTTTACTGTACATATTTTCTCTCCTACACTTTCTATATTGAAAACATGAAAGCACCAAGTCTGATAATTTCATATAATAACTTACCGTATTCCTTCGAATTTAATACATGCTTTTTTTAACAATTTTTTGCTTCTCAAACATACCCTGTGTCTTAAATTCGAGTACAGTATAGTGATGCGTGTATAAAATCGCCAACAAAAGACATGACTATCCGAGTACAGAAACAGCAATGTGACTGACTGCCGAGAAAAGACAACAAAGACATCTGCCTGAATACACAAGCAGCAACGTGACACTGCTGAGAAAAAACAAACCAAGCTTCCTGAGGAATTCCAAGATAAATATTTACAATTTTAGTATTTCTAACAAACAGTACCAGCTTGGACAGATAGATCGGAAATGCTGATCAGACCCCGGTATTTTTCGACATGCCAAGCAATACCACAGTACTTCAGTGCTGTTACTGGGATGCCAGTGAGTGGTGGTATGTTGTGACGGTTGGCGATTCCTACAGAACAGTATCCTAATCCCAACCGTGAACAATGACCACACCAGCCCCGTGCACACATACACAGAAAAACACAAAAAAAGCAAAATGTATCTGTTCCATTTTATCGAAGATGGGTGGTGTTGAGAACCCCTATATGATAACTCCCTTTGTTGATAGTTAGTTAATCATAGAGTCATCATAGCACCTTGTTTCTTTAAATTTTCATTTACGTCAAATAATATCAATAATATCCAAACGATATAATTCTTAAAAACCGCCAGACACAAACAATCTAGCTCCATAGAGTTCTTAACTAAAAAAACCAAAATATCAATTTGCAGCAGCTGCTTCATGAAACAAAACAATTGACAGCATCACTTATATGCAGGTCATTTTGTTTACATTCATGTGCTGCTCCTCTTTCTTTTAGTTGTTCAGACTCCAGACAGGTAACTTTTTGAGTTTGTTCTTGGTTCTTGTTGTAAATTCAGCAGTCTCCCCTGTGTTATCCAACAGATGAGGGCCAACTATGCCCATACCCTGCGTTTTTAAAAGCCTTTTGGACTGCCACAATGTGCACGACAGAGACGCCATCTTAAGTATTATACAGTGCGCAGCACAATAAACAAGCTCTGTGGTTAATCTACAACAACACTGTTTTTAAGTTTGATTGAGGTTGTATCTTTGTACATGCATATTTATTTTAAGTTTTATTTTTTCCTCAAATTGAGGGTGGTAAAGTTGGGCTGCGTCTTAAATTCGAGGGCGTCTTAAATTCGAAGGAATACGGTAGTTAAGATAATAATAATTCTGTTTATATATTTGTTTTCTCCTGCTATCGCAACCATATGTTTTGTTGTATCTCTTGTAGTTTGCCAACCCTGATTTTATGCAGCCCATTTCAGACGTAGTTGATGAAGTAATACAGTATTGCCCTATAGACGTCAGGCGGCCGTTATACAAGGTAAATCATTTTACTACATATCAACATCCTTAAACCAAAACCTCAAGAAGAGAACAGAAGAAATAGTCTGGCCAGCGAATACAAACATTACCAATATGTATAAACTACACAACTGTATGATGTACTATGGTGAACTGATTATAGTGTATTTTAAATCTCAGAACTTTGTATGGTCTCACATTTTCCTACATGAGACACGCACATTATTTTAGTGCTATTTTTTGCCATAGCAGTTGGTGTTAAAAATGTACCAAGCGCTTCTTTCACATACTCAGTGCTGCACTTCCCAGTCCCAGCATTTCAGAGACATTGGTTTAGACCATACTGACTGAAGGTAGGTTTGTAAAGTTTTCTTTGCAAAAACATAACATTGTGTGTTCTAACGTGATATGTTTCCTCTGTGATATTTATTGGCCACCCTGGGACAGAAAATCATCCCTAACATTGTTTTTCTTGACCCGATGCTGTACCCAGAACACAAAGGGCTGGAGTGACAAGTACCACTTTGTAATTCTGGGGTTGTGGTTCTTTATTGTTTGGAGCCACTTTAATGGTACATGGTTGATTTTATCAGAACAAATCCCAGGGGATGAAAATTCAACCGGACATTTTATGGCTAATCACTCTCTGTCAAGAAGAATCTTGTCTTGGGGAAATGGGTTTCCTACTCAGAAAGAGAACACGGTGCTCAGCCCCGTCTGTCTCCTGACACAAAGCAGTTTGCCGGCAACCCAGATGCTCCGAGGGGCCGCAGGATCACTGCCAGCCTATTGAGGCGATTTCCCCAATCCTCAAATAACTATGTTGTAACAGGATGGCTGAGTGATGACGTCCCAGACCAGAAAGCTGACAGAGACACAGGTACTTGCGGGTTGAAAGCGCTGGTGGTGCCATTTTTATTGTAACAAAAAATAAAAACACTTTTTATAAAAAAATTAAAAAAAAACAACACACACAGCTCACCGAGCAAAATAAAGGTTTAAACAAAGCAGTCTCCAACACAAACAGAACTACTGACACCAAACAAATACCGTGCTGGTCTGCCCAGCACAAGTAGCAGTTGCTTTCTTTTTTCTCCTGTCTCTCTCACATACCTCCTTTCTGCACACCCCCCCACCCCCAAACAGGTTTATATACACGTGGCCATCTCCAAATCAACAACCAATTAATCAATTCAGAGACGCCACATTCTGCGCAGGGTTTAATACACGTGGCCATCTCCGAATCAACACCCAATCAATTCAGACACCACATTCTGCACAGCGTTTAGTGGGATGGGACTTTAATTCCATCACAAAATACCTTTTAAATCCTAATACAATACATTATTTACAGGCAGGGCTTTGCCCTGCCTCCTCCTTATGTGTAGCGCTTTTCTTATGCCCTGCCACACAGGTCATCTAAATACGCAGCTGCTAAGGGGCTCCCGAGTGGCGATCCGTAAAGGCTGCCCTATATCCTGGATGTTGCCAGTTCGAGTCCAGGCCACTGCCGACCATGGATGGGAGCTCCCAGGGGGCTTGGCATAATTGGCTGAGCGCCGCCTGGGGGGGGGGGGGCTTAGGCTCACCCTGCACCAGCGACCCCTGTGTTCTGGCCGGGCGCCTTCGGGCTTGCCTGTAAGCTGCCCAGAGCTGCATTGTCCTCCAACGCTGTAGTTCTGAGTTGGCTGCATAGTGGGCCTGCAGTGTGGAAAAGAAGCAGTCGCCTGACGGCACACGCTTCAGAGGACAGCATGTGTTCGTCTTTGCTGCTCCCAAGTCAGTGCGGGGGTGGTAACGGTGAGCTGAGCCTAAAAATAATAGGCTATTCCAAATTGGGGAGAACATTATAAAAAACAATTGGCTTAAAAAAATAAAAAAAATAAAATAAAATAAATAAATACGCAGCTGCATAGTCCTGTGACCCCTCAGCAACTTCTCCATCAGCCTCTGAAAAGTAGCTGGGGCTCTGTGCAAGCCGAAAGGCAACGTAGTGAATTGATGTAACCCTTGAGGTGCTGCAGATACACTGGTTATGAAGCCTGGGCCCCCCTGTTACACTCATCGATCGGGTAACACCACAAGCAGTGAGGGAAATTATGGCTGTTGGATACACCACCATATCACCATCAATAGATGTGATGTCGCTGACGCATTGGTATGTGAGCAAGTGTGGCAGAAGCAAATCCATGTATCGTCAGACCCCTGTGCCATTTTAAATCGGTGAAACTGGGCTGTTTCTTCATTGGACACATGAGAGTTTCAATATATGTGTCTAAATCCCTGTTTACTGTTTTTTATCTATTTACTTTTTTCAATTGGAGCATGATCAACAATAAATGAATAAAAATATTTAACTAGGTATGTGGCAGGACGGCTCGAATGGTGATGTACCCAGACACACAGACGGGTACTGCGAGTTGAAAGCGCTGGTGCGTGTATTTATTGAAACAACAAAAATAAACAAAACACTTTTACAAAAACACGGCTCACCGAGTCAAAACCAAAGTTTTGACAAAACAAAGTCTCGAACACAAAAGATGTACCGTGCTGGTCCCTCCAGCATGAGTAGTAATTATAATTATTTCTTTTACTTGAGTTTCTTTTCTTTTAACCTTTCTTTTCTTTTCCTTACTTTAATCTTACTCCTCCGCTCTCGTTAGTCCTTCCTGAACACAAGCACCGTGCTGGTCTTTCCAGAACGCATAGCAATTGTTTACTAATTTTTTACTTTGTTTACTTTCGTTTTACTTCTCTCCGCTCTCTTGTTCTCCACTCTCTGAACACCCACTCCAAAATAATACATTCCTCAGCAGGGCTTTTCTGCCCTGCCACAAGGTATAATACATGGTCTTTCCTTAAAAACATTAGATTCATGATACCATCCACACTTTGATTACACTGTATCCAAGCTAGGTGGCACTGTATGACTTAAAAAGACCTGATGTGGAAAACATTCTGCTGCATAGACATGTACAAATAAGTAAATCCTACAAAAATATGAACTAGATTTTAAATATAATTGAGATATACACCAAGGAAATTGAAGAGACAAGACAGGATGACTTGTTTACACTGGGCTGCACAAATTTAGGGCATGTCATATGCATAACTAATGAGGTTGTTTTCGTGAATGTGCAGACATGTCTTCATAACAATGCATCTGTATCAGGGGTCTATATTTAAATGTATTATCTGAGACACATTTGAGTATTTGTGTTATAGCCACCAGATAAGAAATGAAATCTTGAAACGAAGTGAACAAGTCAGAGGAAGACTGAAGACTCTGGAAATGAGCTTGACCTTTCTTACATTTGAAGCATGTTTCATTGCATTGTGCAAAGCACCCGTTTGTATCTGTTTTATGTTCAAGTCTGTTTGGATGGCAGGCTAGATCTGACCTGAATTCCAATGTCTAAATTATATGTATAAAAGCAAATTCTTGTCTGATCAGCATTGCTTTACATCCTAAACCAAGATTGCCCATACATTACATTTATCACGGGGGGAATTTGCCTTGGGGTTTTCACGAAGGGGAAAATATAGGTTGCCATGTTAATGGAGTGCTGTAGTTGTTCCACAAATGAGGGTGGAAGAATAACTGAAGGGTGGTTTGTTAATACTACCATACTAATGAGTGGAATGAACACAGCACTGTGTATGTTCAAAGAGTATTCTGTGTATTACAGTGTATGGAAAAGAAACAGTTTAAAGCTCAATTAAACCATGGAATTATATCAAACTGCATCTGCTTAGCAGTGCAGCGTAATTTGAAATTGTGTGATTCTTTCATTGGATATAAAGTTTCTGATTGTGCAGCGCTGAATATTAAGTGTTTTTAGTGAAGTGCCTTGAAAGGGAAGGTGTTGAATTTAATGTTTCCCAGGTTTTCTCCTGGCCTGCACAAAACTATTGCAAGTCGTTGCCCCATAGTATAGGCCCTATTGCATTGCTGTTGTAGTCACACTAAAGGTGATTTGGTGAGGGTAGGCAATTAATAGATTTTATGGATTTTTCTTCCCAACCCCATTAACAACACTTTGACCCCTGTTATGAGAGATGGCCTGCTGTAAGTGTCGCTGCAAATTCCCCAGTAGCCAGTATGTGTCAATATCTAGTACTGATTATCAACTAGTTTGTCAGTGGTAATGGATCTTTTAATGTCATTTCCCGGTTTGTCCTTTCTCGAGGGGACTAACTACTGACCTTGCGGAGCAGCACTACTCCCCTTGGTGTGAGTGATCATGAGCCGTCCTCGCCCTGGTGTGACAGGAGCTGGGGAGCTATTTTTTTTCAATGCTAGAAAAATATCAGTATCCACCTTTTCTTTGAAGTAGGGTTAAACCAGATGATGTATTTCTTATCCCGCAATGTCCTGATTGATTTAATTGACTTGGTCAATTCTTCAGTGGATGTTCACACAAATTACAACAAATAGTAATTTCACACAATTGAAAGATGTGAGGGAAATCATTGTTTTTGGCAGACTGGAAGCTAAATCAACTTGTTATTCATGAAAGACAGAACAGCATCAAAAGATGCTTCCCCCTAACCTATCACCGTACCTGACAAGTGTACCCAGTAGCTGCAGTGTATTTGCACAGGTTTCACTGTTGATGGCCCCCCTGCGCACTTTCATGGAATTGGGCTCTACATTTGTGAAATACATGTTGTTATCCCTCCTATTCCCTTCATGGAATTAAAGTGTCAAAAGGTAAATGTTTAAATGTAGCAGTCAGCTGGGATTTTGTTTGAATTTGATGACCTTAAATTATGCTAGCTCAAGGCTATAGAAAATATAGGTTGTTAGTTGAAAAGCGAACTGAGATTTCCGAGCTGCAAGGGATGCCTTGACAGGTGTTTTTTGTTCTCTCCATTCGGGAGCCACCATTGAGAAAGTGATTGAGCTATCACTCTGAAATCCATGCATGTCCCCCGGTTTGATTCTCTGAAACATGGAACTCAGAACCGTACCTTATAGGTTTTCAGAAAACAGAATATAAAGTGTGTCATTTCAAAAGCATTTGCAATGCACAGTGCGTGATGCAGTGACCTCTCTCTGGGTGTTATATATATATATATATATATATATATATATACAGTACTGTGCAAAAGTTTAAGGCAGGTGTGCAAAAATGCTGTAAAGTAAGAATGCTTTCAAAAATAGACATGTTAATAGATTATATTTATCAATTAACTAAATGCAAAGTGAGTGAACAGAAGAAAAATCTAAATCAAATCCATATTTGGTGTGACCACCGTTTGCCTTCAAAACAGCATCAATTCTTCTAGGTACACTTGCACAAAGTCAGGGATTTTGTAGGCATATAGTCAGGTGTATGATTAAACAATTATACCAAACAGGTGCTAATGATCATCAATTCAATATGTAGGTTGAAACACAATCATTAACTGAAACAGAAACAGCTGTGTAGGAGGAATAAAACTGGGTGAGGAACAGCCAAACTCAGCTAACAAGGTGAGGTTGCTGAAGACAGTTTACTGTCAAAAGTCATACACCATGGCAAGACTGAGCACAGCAACAAGACACAAGGTAGTTATACTGCATCAGCAAGGTCTCTCCCAGGCAGTAATTTCAAGGCAGACAGGGGTTTCCAGATGTGCTGTCCAAGCTCTTTTGAAGAAGCACAAAGAAACGGGCAACGTTGAGGACCGTAGACGCAGTGGTCAGCCAAGGAAACTTACTGCAGCAGATGAAAGACACATCATGCTTACTTCCCTTCGCAATCGGAAGATGTCCAGCATTGCCATCAGCTCAGAATTGGCAGAAAACAGTACACCCATCTACTGTCCGGAGAAGTCTGGTCAGAAGTGGCCTTCATGGAAGACTTGCGGCCAAAAAGCCATACCTCCGACGTGGAAACAAGGCCAAGCGACTCAACTATGCACGAAAACACAGGAACTGGGGTGCAGAAAAATGGCAGCAGGTGCTCTGGACTGATGAGTCAAAAGGCAACAGTGAAGCATGGTGGAGGTTCCTTGCAAGTTTGGGGCTGCATTTCTGCAAATGGAGTTGGGGATTTGGTCAGAATTAATGGTCTCCTCAATGCTGAGAAGTACAGGCAGATACTTATCCATCGTGCAATACCATCAGGGAGGTATCTGATTGGCCCCAAATTTATTCTGCAGCATGACAACGACCCCAAACATACAGCGAAAGTCATTAAGAACTATCTTCAGCGTAAAGAAGAACAAGGAGTCCTGGAAGTGATGGTATGGCCCCCACAGAGCCCTGATCTCAACATCATCGAGTCTGTCTGGGATTACATGAAGAGAGAGAAGCAACTGAGGCTGCCTAAATCCACAGAAGAACTGTGGTTAGTTCTCCAAGATGTTTGGGCCAACCTACCTGCCGAGTTCCTTCAAAAACTGTGTGCAAGTGTACCTAGAAGAATTGATGCTGTTTTGAAGGCAAAGGGTGGTCACACCACCATATTGATTTGATGTAGATTTTTCTTCTGTTCACTCACTTTGCATTTTGTTAATTGATAAATATTAACTATTAACATGTCTATTTTTGAAAGCATTCTTACTTTACAGCAGTTTTTCACACCTGCCTAAAACTTTTGCACAGTCCTGTATATATATATATATATATATATATATATATATATATATATATATATATAGTAGTCTTACATTTAAAATGACTAACTGTAAAATGCATGGATTTTTCCTTTTTCTTTTTATTGTTTATTGTAGAATATAGTCCTTTCAGGAGGATCCACAATGTTCAGGGACTTTGGACGACGCTTACAGAGGGATCTGAAGAGAGTGGTAGATGCAAGGTTAAAACTTAGTGCTGAGTTAAGCGGTGGCAGGATAAAGGTATGTCTTTAAAATTATTGATGTGGAGTCTGACCACAGATTAATTACCTGTATCTCTGGAGCTTTACTGTTGAGCTGCTGGTATATACAGGGTTATTCATAATGCAACACACCAAAGGATGTTTACAGGAAGACAGGGGCACATAAAACATGTTTTTAATGAAATCTGCTGTACAAAGAAACAAAGCACATACAGAGGACATTTGTTAAATATTTTCAAGTATAAAATTATAATTTTTTTTTTTTGTTCAGCCCAAACCAATTGAAGTTCAAGTGATAACACATCACATGCAACGCTATGCAGTGTGGTTTGGAGGATCCATGCTGGCTTCAACAGTAAGTACAATTTTTGAATTTTGTAAATCTTTTTTTTTCCCCGTGGCTTTCACTTTTTACTGTATGAAATTACTGTTTTCGGTTACTTTCCAAAATTCGTAGGTGTTTTTTTCTGTCACCATATATGCTATATAGTAACTTGACAGTATTTCACACTTCAATTGTACGTTTGTTCCTTTGCTGTCTTCCCCAAAGAAATCCTTATGGTCACAGACATATTCTTCTGGGGTGTTTGTTTGTTTAGACATTTTTTTTACATTTTGCCACAATTTGTAATTCTGTTTTAAATCCCATGAGAGTAAAAATACTCCCCATCGAACTGTAATGTAGCTTTAAATCTCCTGAGCAAGAACAATCCTCCTTTTCTAATTGTAATCTCATTTTAAATCTTGCAAGCATGTTACAATCCTCCAATAGAAATGTATTTTATTTGCTTGTTTTGTCATTAATAATAATTTCCTGTATTCTTCAATTGTTTTATTTTGAATTGTTTATTGTTATTATTTATTGATATTATTGCTATTATAATTAATAATATAATCCTGTTTTAACCGACATGAAAAGCGCTTTGAGATACTGTGCTATATAAATAAAATAAATTGAAATTGAATATTACTGTTCACACTTGTAATGACTTGAATCAGATGGAAATGACATCAAGATTAGCTATACTGTTTAGTTATTCTTATACAGTGTCCTGTGGAAGTATGAGGCTGTGGTTAATAAAGAAGGTTAGGGTTCAAATCCCTGGCCCAATGGTTTATCATCAGACACAATAATAATAGTAATACAAATATACAGATGAACCCGCTTTATATCATGATTGCCGGGCAGGCATAATTAGTGATATAAAGCGAGTCATGATATAAAGCGAGTCATGATATAAAGCGCATCATGATATAAAGCGAGTCATGATATAAAGCGAATCATGATATAAAGCGCAGTCATGATATAAAGCGAGTCATGATATAAAGCGAATCATGATATAAAGCGAGTCATGATATAAAGCGCATCATGATATAAAGCGAGTCATGATATAAAGCGAGTCATGATATAAAGCGAGTCATGATATAAAGCGGGTTTCACGTTTGCCTATGACATCACATTGACGAGGGCGAGAAAAAAAAGAAAGAAAACTAACAGTGAATTAAAGAGCAGTGTTTTTATACTGTACATTTAGTCATTTCTACAAATGCATCTAGTTTGCTACAGGACAAATACATTGTGTATCATTAAATGGAACTAAACAGTTTGTGACATTATCTAAAAAAGGCATGAGTTGTCGACTGATGAGAGCTATCAATTAGGTGTTGCACTTGGTGTTTTTTTTGTGTGCATTTGTATAAGACTGACTATGTTAAAGAAGACAAATTTGGCGACGTTGGTGTTTTGTAACTGAACTGTATCCCGTTAACACCGCCCACGCAGCATTTGACAGGCAGCACAAAATGTCAGTTTATCAGCCGAGATAATTATTGGTTGGTAGTTGCGTTGAAAATTAATTATATCCTGTGGTTACCTAGTAAAGCCTGGCCACCCAGTATTTGACAGGCTGCATAAAACGAGACAATAAGCAGGTTTGTGAGAGAACCTATGGTGCATGGCGAGTGGTTTTTGAAAAACCGTGATAATAAATGAGGTATGATATTAAGCAAGGTGATATAAAACTGGTTCATCTGTATATGAAAGTTTTTTTAAATTTGCATTTCTTTTCTTTTGCAGCCTGAGTTTTTCCAAGTGTGCCACACTAAGAAGGATTATGAAGAATATGGTCCCAGTATCTGTCGCCACAACGCTGTTTTTGGAGTCATGTCATAATGTTTGCCTTTCAGCATTTAAACCCCATAGGATAATTAGCACAGACAGAGTGATATTTACTACTGCAGGAACTTGGAATGCTGATGGGGAGCTGGGAAGCTCCTGCTGCAGTCAGAGCCTTTTCAAGTGAAGCCATTATGTACTGACTGTTTTCCAGGATCTCTTTATCTTCCTTTGTAACCAGCAGAGCATATTAGGGTTGTGAATAGGTCTGAATGAGGAGGATGAAATAAAAAAACAATCAAATCAAATAAAGCAGGGAGTGCTTTAATATTGTATATACAGTATATACAGAGAGTATAATCCTTAACATGCAGAACAGATTTGTGTTTATATTTCATAGCATTTTATATTGCATAATGATTGACAGAATTATCAGCATTGGAAAGGTACTTCAGGGGTGCGGTGGTGTTTTGAAACCAAAAAAGTGTCTAGTTTAAGTTCTGAAGCATGTGAATATTTAGTAGGTTTTAACTTATCTTTCAAATGATTTTATTTAATCCATGCTTTGCAGACTTATTATATAATGCTATTTTTCAGAAACGTGTGTGTGTGTGTGTGTGTATATACAGTATATATGTATGTATATATATATATATATATATATATATATATATATATATATATATATATATATATATATATATAGGCGAGGAAAGTAACATTTATTTATCATTGCTGTGTAATTTGTTTGGATTTTTCGTTAATCTATAACAATAAAGTAGGTTAGTACTTGGAGGTTGCTTGCTGACTGGAGGTTAAAACAGCTATCGTGGACTGTTGTTAATAAAGGCCCTTCACATGTTCTATAGTGAGTTTCTTTCTTTTTTTGTCAAAGATAGCTACCTTTTCATCCATATGCCTTTCTACTGTCGCAGAGACCTGGAAAAAGTGTTTGACCACCCCCTTGTGGAATACCATGCCAGGTGCTTATTTGCAAAGTTCTGATGGTACAGCCCAGTTTGAATCCCAGGAGAGACTTGTCTAAATTCACAGTATGATAGCGGTACAGTTTTAGTGGGTAGAGCAATATGCAACAGTGTAGAGCTAACCAGACATGCAAAAACAACCGTGTGGAAGGACAGAAGGGAGAGCGTGTGCTGCTGCCAGGTCTTATAGCCGCAATGGCTTTCCAGTGTCATCCACGCTGAAGGTAGCCCAACAAAAATACTAATTCAATGGCTAGGAATGCTCTTTTTCCTTAATGTTGTATTTGCGAAATGTCAGTTTGCATTCTTCCGGGAAGTTTTAGGTTATACTGCAATGTATATATCGCAGTTTTTCATTACATATCTAATTTGTGCCACAAATGTTTACATTATCTATAAATAAGAATACTGTAGCTCCCCGAACTCGTTTGAAAGTACTACAGTGATCTCTTACTTTTTGATAGGCAGTACAAGGTGAATCTGGCAGTGTCTACAAAGACTGTGGACCATACATTTAAGTCCCGGGTAGATAATTCTTCAACTGTTGTTAAGCTTTCTGATGTCTTGAGCTTATTACCACTCTCTGAGTCCTTATCAGTAGATGAGCTGGTTAATACCTACAACACCACCTTGACTGATATCTTAGATACTGTAGCGCCAATCAAAACTCGGAGATCAAAACTGTCTTTTAAAAAAAAACTCACCGTGGTTCAAAAATATGAGGGTCGTAAAATAGAATGAAGATGGTGGGAATCTAAATTGCATGTTCATTACATCGCATGTTTCATTACATCACCTGGTTAAATATAGGAAGGCTCTGGCTTTGGCTAGATCATCATATTATTCTAATTTAATTGAAACAAATAAAAATAATCCTAGGTGTCTTTTTGCTACCCTAGATAAATTAATGAATCCTTCCCCTTATAGTCCTACCCTTGACATTGGCTCCTCTCACAGCTGCAACGAATTCTTACATTTCTTTAAAAATAAAATACTAGACATCAACAATGAGATTCCACAGACACCTTTGATTAAGCAGGACTCCAGCACAATTTTACCAACTACACCTATTAAGGCTACTATGGGGGCTTTTTCTTTGATTACCTTACATGAACTGACAGAGCTAGTTCAACAGGAGGCTGTGTGGTCCAGTGGTTAAAGAAAAGGGCTTGTAACCAGGAGATCCCTGGTTCAAATCCCACCTCAGCCATTGACTCATTGTGTGACCCTCAGCAAGTCACTTAACCTCCTTGTGCTCCGTCTTTCAGGTGAGACGTAATTGTAAGTGACTGCAGCTGATGCATAGTTCACACACTCTTGTCTCTGTAAGTCGCATTGGATAAAGGCATCTGCTAAATAAACAAATAATAATAATAAAAACATATAAGAGCTACTACACATTCTCTTGATCCTATTCCTTCAAAACTATTAAAATAAGTTCTTGGTGTTATTAATACCCAATATTTTAAAAATTCTAAATGGTTCACTATCCTCCAGTATAGTTCCCTCAGCACTTAAGGTAGCTGTGGTAAAGCCTATGCTTAAAAAACACAATTTGGACCCTAAAGTCCTAAATATCTGTAGGCCAATCTCCAGCCTGCCATTCTTAGATAAGGTTCTAGAGAGAGTTGTTACAATTCAATTACAAACATTTCTAACTCTTAATGGTATATTCGAGAAGTTTCAGTCTGGTTTTCGTGCTGCACATAGCACTGAGATGGCCCTTGTCAGAGTTGTGAATGATCTGCTGATAAGCTCTGACTCGGGCTTTCCATCAGTCTTAATTCTTGATCTAAGTGCTGCTTTTGATACTGTAGACCATTCCATCCTACTGAATCATCTTGAAAGCACAGTAGGACTGTCTGGCCTTGTCCTATCGTGGTTCTAATCTTATCTTTCTGGTAGGTTTTTGTTCATCTCAATTGGGGAGGTAAAATCGGCATTATCGGAAGTTGTCTGTGGTGTTCCACAGGGCTCCATTCTAGGTCCCTTGTTGTTTTCATTATATATGCTACCGTTAGGTGACATTTTTCACAGACACGGAGTGAACTTCCATTGCTATGCTGATGATACCCAGTTATATTTGTCCCTAAAGCCAGGAATTGCTTCTGCCTGGGTGTTATTTGCTACTTGCCTTACAGACTTCAAGCATGGGATGTCACAGAATTTTCTAATGTTGAATTCAGATAAAATAAAGGTTATGCTAGTGGGCTCACAGAACAAACTAAAAGGAAATGTGGGACTACATGAGCTCGACCCTTGCAGTCTCTCATCAAAACTTAAACTAGAAATTAAGAGTTTGGGAGTCATCTTTGATCCTGATCTATCATTTGAGACTCATATTAGGGAAATCTAGCCAAACTTAGATCAATTATTTCCGCATCTGATGGCGAGAGACTAATGCATGCCTTTGTTTCATCTAGAATTGATGAATGCACTTTTTTCTGGTGTCCCAAAACGTGTGGTATCCCGCTTGCAGCTTGTTCAGAATACTGCTGCTAGAATTATGACTAAAACCAGGAAAAGTGAACATGTTACCCCTGTTTTGGCCTCTTTACACTGGCTCCATGTGCAGTATAGAATTGATTTTAAGATTGTGCTGTTAACTTACAAGGCCCTGAATGGATTAGCACCTAGTTATTTGCAGGAGTTACTGACCCTGTATCTTCCAAACCACACTCTGAGATCACAATATGCAAGGCTGCTGGTTATTCCTAGGGTCAACAAAAGCAACACGGGAGGTAGGGCTTTTTCTTCTAGAGCTCCTAAATTATGGAATGCTCTGCCTTTGTTTGTCAGGGAAACTGAGACCATTACATTTTTCAATTCAAGACTAAAAACACACTTTTATAAAATGGCTTTCTTTGTGGGTTTTAATGTAATTTTAAAATTGCTTCTTTTGTATTATGTGTATACTGTAATTTAAATATGTTATTTAAGTAGTCTGATTGTGGCAGTTGTATGTGTGACATGCTATACAAATGTATTGTGGGTTGTTCTTTTTTCTGCTATTTACTGTACAGTGCTTTGCGATACTTTTGTATAAAAAGAGCTATATAAATGCAATAAATAAATAAATAAATAAATAGGGGCGAGGCTAAACCTATTGTCTACCCAATACTATACAGACCTTTCACTAAATGTTCTGCAAGTCTTTCTCCCCGCCTCCTCAGCAGCTGTATCTCCCTTCTGAGGGTTGGTGGTCCTCCATCACCCAGCCTTGGTTGACCGCTGACCGATGTTGGAGGTCGCACCTCAATTGAGGGTGTCTCTTGCTGGATCAGAAGGTGAGATCCTGGGGCAAACAGTTTAATCATCCCACCCTACATTTCATACAACATGTAGCAATGCTGTGCCTCGATCGTTGAATGCTACCTCAGAACATCTTGATGGAGCTCTTGACAATCAATCAATTTTGACAAGCACAAAAAATAAAATTTCCTTTAAACTGACACTTGTCATTATTTTTCAATTGGACTGTCAACTCATATAACAAAGACAGACGACCTAGAAAAGCAGATCAAATATATTTTACATTTCTATTGTAACAATTGCCATTCGTTTAAATATTCCATCCCTTCTGACTGCTAAATTAATAAGAACTTTATTAAAAAGGCTTATGAGTTGGTCTTGTGATTTAAATAATTCAATTTAGCTTACCAGTTACCATTTTCCTTTTCTCTCCTGGATTGGTTTCAACACAGCAGGCTTGCTTTAACCTGTTCAACAACATAGTTCAGTATTGGATACCAACACTGGGTAGGAGATGGGTTATGCTGGGTCCTTTCACTGTATGCCTTTATATACCTTCTAATAGAGAAACCAGATCTGACAGCACAGCACCCTTACCAAATGATCTTCAATGGTAAGGCAATGGTTCTCTACAAAGGGCCACTGTTGGACAAAGTAGCTGCAATTGTATAAGCCATTGCTAAAAAGGTACCACAGGAGTGGAAATATTTTTTTATATAATAGAATCGCAAATGAATGAACCAATAGCAGCCAATCCAGGGAGCGGTAGCTACTAAATACCAACCTCCCATCAATTTATTTGTTTATTTAGCAGACACCTTTATCCAAGGCGACTTACAGAGACTAGGGAGTGTGAACTATGCAGAGTCACTTACAATTACATCTCACCCGAAAGACAGAGCACAAGGAGGTTAAGTGACTTGCTCAGGGTCACACAATGAGTCAGTGGCTGAGGTGGGATTTGAACCAGGGACCTTCTGGTTACAAGCTCTTTTCTTTAACCACTGGACCACACACGGAAACCACGGAAATAAAAGCTTTCTGTTTTTGTCTGATTGCACAAGTGGCAAGCTATGTTGGCAATATTAATTCAACATATTTAACTATTCTTTATCAGATGCTTTTCTGTAAAAAATAAATGATATGCTCTTAAGGAGATTCCAGTTCTGCTTGAGCAGTGGCCATCCCTTTTGGGAAGAGGTTGAATTTTAAACAAGCTATTTTAATGCACATGATCAGTCCTCCAGCAAATGAATGTGTGGAGCAACTGAGCACTTGTACTACTTTCATCTCCCTAGGAATTCCCTGGGCATGTACATCATACACTATCGCCTACACACAGCAACCATTGAGAGATCTAGCACTGAGCATCTTCAAGCTTGCTTACAGCCAACGAATGCGATGCAACCAGTCGGAAGATGAAATATGCACTACAGTTAGGGGTGCTATGATTCCCTTTAATTTCTAAAGCATTAAACATAGAGGTGTCAGCATTTATTGTTCAATATCCTGAGTAGTTCCATCAGTAGAGACATCTAATTCTGGAGCAGTAAAGCATGTCGTTATGGAACATTTTCAAGTTACTAGACTTTGCCAAATCGTACATGTTTATTGTAGACTTCCAATAGCTTAGTAAACTGCGTCAATGGCAAAGGTGACTAGCATGACTGGTTAGGCAAGTCTTCTTATAGCAATTTTAGCCTGGCCTGGTGCATATGAAGTAGCTTCGGGGATTAAACTATGATACAGTTCAGGAAACGGAAGACTTCTTCATTAGCAGGTCCTGGACTTGTCATTTCTATCAACCCTGGTGTGTTTTGATTTGCATCGATGAGGTATTGGAATCAATAGCAATATGTTTATTTGTGCAGCAGAGTTTTAGAAAATGTTGCTTATTTTGCAGCATATACTTCAGAGTCCTCCTTGGTTAGAAGCAGACAGTTCCACACACAGGCTGCAGGGGTTGCTTGTTACCTTGTTTTCAAATTCGTCTCAACCTTCAAATTCGTCTCAACTGTAAAATTCCTGTGTAGTACTGTAAGCTTGCCAGGCACATGCCTGCTGTATCAATTCTACAGATGTTGCTAGTTCTTCATCCAAGTGCTTCGGTAACTGAGAAATCTCATGACAGAATACTGTAAATATCGTATAGTTTTAAGAGCCATCTAATGAATGAGATATCCACTGCTATTGTTGTCAATGCACAGTACCTGTACAGAAGACCTGTTCACTAAATGTGTAAAGAAACTACATTATTTATTTATGCATTTCCAGTGGCGGCTCTGATTTATTGAAATAAATAAGCTTTTACATGTATGTATTTATTTGTGTAATATGCAATATAACAATAAATACACAGCTTTAACGCAGAAGCAGCCATCCGATCCAGATTCTCCACTCAGTCACACTGTACGTTCAGAGGAGGCAGATGCCTCTGTAGTTATGATTAGCACGTCTATTAGCCAATCATATCCTTCAATTTCTTCAGCTGGCTTGCATGGAACACTGAGTAAAAATATTATATATATATATCAACAAAATGGAGCTTATCTTTGTTCTGTTTAAAATTCCCATTACTGTACTTAAATTCTTTTTTTTTTGGCTCAGATATTTTCACTATAGTTTTTTATGCATTGGTTTTTCAGTGCAGGGGGCTCATTTCCATTTCAAACGCAATGAATTTTTGAGATATACATTGTCTGTTGTGTACTTTGGTCAGGCACTGCTGGATTGATCACTGTTAGGAATCATTGGACACACATTCAACGCTTCAGGCCGTCACACAACGGCTCACTGTTTGCTGAATTTCCAGCCTGTTTTATTTAAATGCAAATGCTAAAACAAATGTCAGTAATTGTTTTGCACTCGGGCAGGAAAAACGCTAAATTGTTTAAAAAAAAAAAAAAAAGTTTCACATAAAAAAAATGTCAGAGATAAATGTTTAGGAGTGGACATTTTTCATTATGTTAATTATATTTCTCTTAAGAGTGCTACAAATTTCCTGTCACAGCAGTTGTCATATTTCAGTATAATTTGTGCTTTAACCACCCATAAACAACAATGGCAGTGATTGCTATAAGTTAATTTATCTACAGCTGAGAAACACTAAGCACTTAGGAAATACAGAAAGGGGTTCTGATAGTTATTTTCCATCTGCATTGCAGGGACCATTACTTGTGAGGCTGTACAGCATTTTAGAGTCAGTAGAAATAATGAGCACATTTCTGTTCCCAGGCACTCACTTAAAGAAGGTGTAGTTTACAAAATAATTCCATTAATCTTACCTGTCATGCAGATAAATTGGGGAAATATGTCTCTGTAGCAGGGTAGTGTCGCAGTCAAGGCTGGTCAGCAGCAGGAAAACAGCCACAGAGTCAGGATACTGCATTTTTAAGCATGAATGCACACTTTAATTAACAACAAACACAGTGAAACAAAGATACAAGGGCCAGAATAAAAGGTTCAACCTAACTCACATTGTTCAGGCTGGGTGTTTGTTTTTACTGAACTATCCTTCCCCAAACAAGGATTCAGCTCCCTTTTTATAACATGTGGCTGAGACGTGTGATCAATTATTCAATCAAGATACAGCCACATTCCTCACGTGTAATTGGAAGGGATGGAATTAACCCCATCCCTGCCAAACTTCAATATAAAATACACAATTCACACTATTTACACTGGCAGGGCCTGCCACATACCTCCCCTCAATCGGCCAACTCTCCCCTTCAAACACCAATCCCCTCCCACAATGTCCGTCTTTCCTCCTGTGGATTGTTGTGGGTGGGTTGAAGGGCAAGTTGGTCTCGACGCTGGGGCTTTCCCATGGAGACCGAGAACCGACGACATGGGACCCAGGCGACGTGGACGGGGCATCAGAAGAGCAGGTTGGTTACTGGGCGGGTGCAGCAGCCGGTGTGAGCCGTGGCGATCGTGGAACGATGTCAGGGCCTCCAGGGGGAGCGGAGCAGGAGACCAGGCAGTCCACTGTGCCTGTTAATGCAGTGACCTTGGAGCTAGGCCAAACAACCAGAGGTCAGAACATAAATGAGGGGTGTCTGGGAGCCTGGGTTGAGAGCTCTGACCCAGAGGCACTGAGTCGGAATGCAGGGGTGTTGGTCCTTCAGCTGGGGTGGTCCTGGGTCTTCGGTTTGGGGCGTCTGTTTAATCCCTCTTGTGACCCCTGGGCTTTTGTAAGGGGACGCCCATTTAACCCCCATGGTTACCCCAGGGCTTCTACAAGGGGGCACTAGTTTAACCCCCTTTGTACCCCCTAAGCCTGAGTGACTTTTTACTGGTCGGGGCTCCTCTAAAGAGGGTGGCCTCCATGTGGGGGTAAGTGCCAGACTTACTGTCAGCGGTACCGCTGGCAGTGGCACTGGGCTCTTCGGCGGTGGCGGCGGTGGCGGCGGTGGCGGTGGTGGCGGCAGTGGCAACGGCTCTTGGCACTCCGGCAGGGGCAGTGCTGCTCAAAAAGCACGTGGAGGCTGGAGAGTAGGTAAACTCTGGCGCACAGCAGGGCATAATGGATTGAAGTAAATCACTTTCTTGCCGATCATTGGGCATATTGGTTATCAAAGGACAAATAAGATACCTAAAACACCTAAAATATGCTTGCTGTTTACACGATTTGATCTAAGGTTAAATGGAAGTAGCTGGCTGGTTAATGACAGAAAATGTGTTATTTAGTAACTTTTTTTTCTGATACATGGTGTGGTCGGCTGGGGTTGTTTTTTTTTTAGCAGGTATCCAGTGACATTATACTTGTATCCCTATCGCATAACATACCATATTACTGAATATATGTTGACTGCATGGTTAGAACATTTAACAAGAATACATTTGATTTCTGAGTAGTTCAGTGCTGGGTAATTTTCACATTGGGCAGTTCGAAGGTCAAGCCCATCCCTTGTTGTTCTGATGTCATATGTCAGTGTGACAGGGAGGACCATGTCGCTGGTTCTTGCACAGATGTGTGTGGTTGGGACTCATAACAGGAGATGGGTTGCTAGGCAACTAATGCAGCAGGTAGGCTCACCTGATGATGAGATGACTCATCATGCTAAAGCAAATCCTATCCCAGTTGCTGGGCTGACCTTTGTCCCCCAGAGGCAGGTAGCTTGCTGACATCCGCTCTCGAGTTCCTGGGTGTAAAAGAGGAAATTGCCTTGGTCGTGGGATTGGAGGACGCCCATTGAACCTTCAGCTCTTCTGAGCTGTGTGGGGAATTGCTGTGGTGAGGGAACATAACTGGACATTCTAAATTGGGGAGAACATTGTGGTTTAAATAATTGGGCACTCTAAATTAAATAAAAAAACGCTTACTTTGTAAATGTGATTTCTTTCCCCCTCACTTGTGCTATGTACTGTTGATCAGTTGAAAATATGTCTGCAGACCTTCTGAGGCTCATTTCTTCTTCTGCACTTGTTTCTCTCTGCACAATATTACTTTTTAAAAGGGATAGGCACAGAAATTACCGTTCTGCACTACAAAAACATTTTAACAGGCTATTTAAATTATTTAAATAAAAGGTTGATCTTGATTTCTGATTCATATTTAATCTTGTTCTTTTGCACACTTCAGTGTGCTGAATCTCATTAATGTTGCTCTAATTTTATTACCTTTCCACATCTTTCGACCCTCATTGATTTTGGGTGAATATTTCGCACTGGCACCATTTTGTCTACAGTCTATCTGCCACATTGCTTTCAGGGGTTTCATCTTAGTCTATTTTAGGTCTATAGCTACAGTATTCAGTGTTTTTATCCTACCACTTGGCAGGGCGGGTGGAATTTAACATCTGTGTAAATGAATCTGGTCAATAAGCCCAGTTCTGTCTCCTTGCTGAATTCATGTCTTTTTGCATGTTTCTATCTGCACAGTAAGCCCAATCTGGATTTTTTTGGAGTGATGCAGTGCGTAATGAACCAGACAGAGAGTTATTCTAAGGGAAAAAATGTAGCTTTTATTTTCAAAGTCCAGGTCTGGTGGCCAAAAGAAAAGTCCCTGGCAATACACAACAATGTGTAAAACGCAGGGAAAATAACACGGGTTGCAGTCCCAAATAATAATAAAAGATATCTTATTTAAGTGTCTACTGATAATAATAACAATAATTAGTACAAAAGCAAATAAACACTCACGAACATCAATCACAGGCGTTTTCCATCCTTCTAGGTTATTTATGTTTTAACCAAAGCGAAGGAACAGATTGCGATTTCCCTTCCGGGTCAATGCGTTCTTGCAATGGAGTCTCACCTTCATCCAGACTGGCCGACTTCCCGACCCTGGGAAGAACTGTCAGACCAGCCCATCCAAAGAGCTCTGTTCTCGCTGCTTAGTGCCCTCACAGGTCGGGAGGGAGATTTACAACCAAGAATCATTGTATTTCTGTCACAAACACGTATACACTCAAAGGTTTGATGCCCATCTCTGGTGTTCTTCGCATTGGACACTCATTAGGTAAGTTCCTCCATCAGATAAAGTTGGAGAGTCCTCAGTCTTACAATAATGGGACTAACTAGGAGGGCAGGCAGATCAAACTAACTTCCCTGCAGCGTAGTACAGACACTTCACGATCTTGACTTCCCTCAAACTTCACAGTACTAACTTCCCTGTTCCCTAACCAGGGACGTTGTGCATGTTTTTTTTTCTCTAAACTACTTCCCCCATACCAGTAGCAGCTCATGACTTTAATAAGTGGGGAGGCTAAATATATATATATATATATATATATATATATATATATATATATATATATATATATATATATATATATATGTGTGTGTGTGTGTGTGTATGTATATATATACAGTGCCTTGCAAAAGTATTCAGACCCCTGACCAATTCTCTCATATTACTGAATTATAAATGGTACATTGAAATTTCGTTCTGTTTGATATTTTATTTAAAAACACTGAACTCAAATCAATTATTGTAAGGTCGCATTGATTTTATGTTGGGAAATATTTTTAAGAAAAATAAAAAATTTAAATATCTTGCTTGCATAAATATTCAACCCCCACACATTAATATTTGGTAGAGCCACCTTTCGCTGCAATAACAGCTTTAAGTCTTTTGGGGTAAGTATGTACCAGCTTTGCACACAGTGTCAGAGTGATTTTGGCCCATTCTTCTTGGCAGATTTGCTCCAGGTTGTTCAGGTTGGCTGGTCGAACCTTGTGGACTGCAATTTTCAAATAGTGCCACAGATTCTCAATGGGATTGAGATCAGGACTTTGACTGGGCCACTGTAGGACATTCACCTTTTTGTTCTTGAGCCACTCCAATGTTGCTTTGGCCTTGTGCTTGGGATCATTGTCCTGCTGAAAGGTGAATTTCCTCCCAAGCTTCAGTTTTTTAGCGGACTGAAGCAGGTTCTCTTGCAGTATTTCCCTGTATTTTGCTCCATCCATTCTTCCTTCAATTTTTAATAAGATGCCCAGTCCCTGCTGATGAGAAGCATCCCCACAGCATGATGCTGCCACCACCATACTTCACTGTAGAGATGGTGTGTCTTGAGGCATGGGCAGTGTTAGGTTTGCGCCACACATAGCGCTTTGAGTTTTGGCCAAAAAGCTCTATCTTGGTCTCATCTGACCACAAAACCTTTTCCCACATCGCAGCTGGGTCACTCTCATGCTTTCTGGCAAACTCCAGACGTGCTTTCAGATGGTACTTTTGAGTAACGGCTTCTTTCTTGCCACCCTCCCATACAGGCCAGTGTTATGCAGAGCTCTTGATATGGTTGACTGGTGCACCATTACTCCACTCCCAGCCACTGAACTCTGTAGCTCCTTCAAAGTGATTGTTGGCCTCTCTGGCTTCTCTCACAAGTCTCCTTCTTGTTTGAGCGCTGAGTTTTGAGGGACGGCCTTTTCTTGGCAGTGCCTGGGTGGTGTGATGCAGCTTCCACTTCCTGATTATTGATCCAACTGTGCTCACTGGGATATCCAAACACTTGGATATTAGTTTGTACCCTTTCCCTAATCTATGCATTTGTATTACTTTATCTCTAACTTCTGTAGAATGCTCTTTGGTCTTCATTTTCCTTCAGATTCACAGCCTGACCAATGATCCTTCAACAGTGGGGTTTTTATCCAGAAAATGTGACAGCAACTTTAATGGTTCACAGGTGGAGGCCAATGGTAAGGTAATTGTGTCCTCGTTAGGGTAATTTCTTTCATCGGCGTAAACTGGGAGCTTCCACAGCACAGAGGTTGAATACTTATGCAAGCAAGATATTTCAGTTTTTTATTTTTATATTTTACAGTGTAGAGCTGCTTATTACAATGTCAAAATAAACAGCATTTTAATCAAAATATTGTGTATTTCATAGAAAATAGAACTAGGAAAATATTGAATAATAAACAAAAATCGGGTATAAAGCAGTAAAAACCGAAGTCCAGTTAAAAAAAAAAAATCCTGGAATTTTTTTCGGTAAAATTTGGAATAAACTGGAAACGCGGAACACAAACAGTAATACAATGTCCAGATTCCCGAACAACGTTAGCAGCCAAATGGATAAGTAACTTACCCCAGATCCCTGAGGTACAAGGATCAAATTTGACTCTTTAAAATGTTCTTATTATTATTCATACAATATAGTGTTGATAGCCTTTGTTTGCAAATTGGATTTGTGTAAAGGGTTAAGGTAGTATAGAATGATAACATAGTTTGGTCCAGGATCTTGCTTTTCTGTCCGACAGTAGATGGGTCCCTCAATATCGCTCCTCTGGAATACAAGTATCTGCTCAGAATTGGCTTGGTAAAATCTAAATGTGTAATGCTGCCTATATAAGTGTTTATTCACCCGATCACTTGGAATATGCTGTTGAGCAAACAAAAAATGCATCGCATCTCCATTTTCTGTGAATGTTTAAAAGCTTTGGGAGATCTGAACTGGATTGCTAAGAGTGAACTGCTGAGACTGACATCAGCACCGTGTGTGGACCGTGATAGTTTTCACAGTGCTCAGTTTCACTCAGTTATCTCCAGTTATGTAACAAGGTGCTCCAAGCGAAAAAAGAACACCACCCTGCAACAAGGGTTGGGGTTAATTCCTCTATTTCAATTCCAATTTATTTCAAATTAATTTTTATAATCATTTCTGAATTCAAATCCCCATTCCCATTCCATTTTAATCAATCCCAATCCCAATCCCAAATCCTTTCAATCGGAATTACTTTGACAGAATTGGAAATGGGATTGATTAAAAGGGAATGGGAGAACATTTCAAGGGACCATTCAACTTGGGAGATGTCTTGCTCATTAAAATAGTTTGCACATTTTTAAAGAGGAGATGATTATCTATTCAGAGACACCAGGGTATTTACTAAGTAAGGGGTCTGAGTGAGGATAAATGAGAAATACAATCCCCAGCCCTCGTCTTGCTGTAAATCAATAGTTGTTTCCAAATGTTTTGAACACTACTTTTTTTTTTTTATAGAAACACAATTAGGATGCAGAGAAAGCCCAAAGGAACCACAGGATTCTATTTTATAAAGAACACCAATAGATCACCTTTCCAAAGAGTGTATTATGCAGACATGTTGCATGATGTGCTAAAAAAAAGCTTTGGTCAGATTTGTTTTTAACCAACACCTGAGTGATTTAACATGGAGAAACCAACAGATGTCTAAAAAGCATTAATGTTCACGTTTAGTATGACTGAATTCTGCAGCCCTGATACTTTCTTCTTGTATGCAGTGTTGACCTAAATCTGTCAAACAAACCTATGCTGGAAGAAGAAACTTTAATCACACATTTTACAACTTTACAACACCTAATTTATAACCAAGGGGCACCTATGTAAATGCATTTTAGTTTAGTCATCATCTTGGCATGGAACATATTAGATGTCACATTTACTGATAATTTACATGTCTGTCTTAAAGGGATATAAGAGTATGCACGCAGCAGAAACTCTGATATATACATAGAAGCGAAATATAGGCCAATTCTGAGTTACACTACCATACCGCTGTCTGTTTATAGTTTTACAGTTGTATAGGGGACCTTAAATATTTACCCGGTCATTCGTCATTCAGCCACAATTTGTCTAGTGTTAATTTACAACTATGGCCAAAAGTTTTGCATCATAAAGTCGAAAAATGTTACGTTAAGAATTACATACCGCTTTGTAGTTTTCCATTTACTTAACAAAAACATTTTAAAATGTGACATTTCGAAATCTAACATGAAATACTGTACTACTATTGTGGCTTCCAGTAGACTTTGCGATATCCTTTTGTAGTTTATTTGATTACATGAAATAAAATATCTAAATTATGTTCATATAGTTTTTTTTTATTTTTAATTCAGTTTCAACCCTAAAATTCTAGGTGATGCAAAACTTTTGGCCATAGAGAATTTCAATTTCCAGTCAGTAATCAATTATATAGAAATAATAGGGACGCACTAGCTATGTTTCCATCAACAAATTCCTAGCGAATACAATATTTCACACAAAAATATATGCAAATTTTATCGTACAAAAACAGGTTTCCATCAAACTGGATTCTAGCAAACAAACAGATGTACGTAATGACATCACATGTTAAAAAATGGTTGATCTTGATCTGAAAAAAAAAGGTTTGATGCATTTCCATCATTTTTTTTTCTAGTCGCTCGCTCAACTAGCGTATAAACTGTAGCTGAATAATGTTTTGTTAACATATTAAATTACATACCGCTTTGTAGTTTTCCATGCACCTGAAAAACTATAAAAAATTAAAAAATGTGACATTTCAAAATCTAACATGATACTGTGCACATCATTTATCGGACATCAACACCTGAGCCGCAGCCCCAGAGGAAGAGAGCGGAGGAGCCGTGTACCAGCGCGGCTGCAGCCGAACCGGGGGCTGCAGTGCCGGCCGACGCAGACAAGGAGGGGTGTACACTGCAGTCGTAAAAAAAGAACATCTCCTGCTGCTGCCGGTCTGGCGGCGGGCGAGGAGGAGTCTGTGTGGGGGTCCCTTATGGACTCTCATGACAGCGGCGTAGGATATCAACCCTCCGTTGCGGTGGAGCCGAGCGCCAGGTCTGGACAAGAGAAAGGCGGGCCTCAACCCGCGGATCTCGGGTCTGAGGACCCGGTGCTGGAAGGGAGCGGTGTTGGGGGGTATAGACTCGGGGCTCAGGTAGGGCCTGTTGGTGTTCCCCCCAGTGTTGAGACTCCTCAGCCTGCGGGGTCGGTAGCAGAGATGCCGGCGGCTGATGGAGATTCTGTGGGCGAGGAGTAGGACGGATCGGCGGGATCGGATGAAATGGATGGGAGGACGGGCTCTCCGACACCTTGCAGCTCTCTGACATCACGGCCAGCCAAAGCGGGAAACTGTATTCACTGAAAGAGATCAGCGACTTTCTTGAAAGAACAAAAGGTAAGAGGTTAGTAGACATTAATTCCTTCTTCCCAGACCAGAAACTGTTTTTGTGTTCTGCAGATTTAATATTAAGGAAATCGTCTATAAATGAGTTTGAACAGAAAAGAGGTCTGACTTAAAAAATATGTCAGTTTGGAAAATGTTAGCCGCATCTAAACATTTTTAATGGCTAATTTTATTAAGAAAACTTTTATTTTAACGTGTTTGTTATTTTTTGAATAATCTGTTTTATCAATGGAGAAAATTATTTTAGGCACTTTTAACATGAATGGGTGTGGGGATTTTAATAAAAGCGCACAATTATTTGATTTTTTAAACAGCAAGCGTTCAAACGTGCAGGAGACACACTCAGACAGCAGTAATCAGTCTCACTGGCAGTCTGAGTGGAGGGGCGACTGTATTTTAAGCCATGGTTCTAATTTTAGTGCTGGGGTTGCTGTTTTATTTTCTCCAAAATTTGGGGCAGAGATTTTATCTATTGAGGAGATTGTTCAAGGTCGACTTTTAAAAGTACAGATAAAACACGCTGGTATTTTTATTGATTTTATTAATATTTATGCACCAAATGTTGGGGAGGAGAGGATTTAATTTTTTAAAAAGCTCAGTCAGGTACTCGGGGGTTGCAGCACGGATAATTTCCTCGTGGTGGGGGGAGATTTTAATTGTACTATTGATTTTAATAAAGATAGAAACCACAGGGAACTCCATCCCCAATCTGTCAGGGAGTTGCCACTGTATTAAATACTTTTGACCTGGTTGACATTTGGAGGATTTTTCACCCCACAAGTAGACAATATACATGGATCAAATGTAATCAAAATCAGCTGTCAGGGGCGCGCCTGGATAGGTTCTATACTCCACAACAGCATATTAACAAAGTCACTAAAAGTAGTATAGCGCCCAGTAGCTTTTCTGATCATCATTTTGTTTCCGTCACTGTTTCACTACCAATCAAATCACATTCCAAATCATATTGGCACATTAACAACAATCTGCTACAGGACAAAAACTTCACTGATTATTTTGAATTGTTTTGGAAAAATTGGCAAAATGAGAAAAATAATTATAGTAATTTAAGACAGTTGTGAGATATAGGGAAAATTCAAATAAAACTTTTCTGTCAACAATACACACAAAATGTCACCAGGTCAGTGGATTCAGTGGTCAGTGAGCTGGAGAGAGAGATTGTTGAGTTTGAGAGCCAGCTGGCCAGCGAGAGCATTGAGGGGGCGTATCGAGGCCTGCAGGAGAGGAGGCAGCTTCTGGGCAGCCTGCTGGAAAAGAAGGTGAAGGGCTCTCTGCTCAGAGCCCGCTTTACTGAACTCAAAGATATGGACGCCCCCACAGCCTTCTTCTTTGGCCTGGAGAGGAAAACAGCGGAGCGCAAGACAATGTGCTGTCTGAGGCTGCCTGGGGGGAAGAGAGGTCTCCAGCCCTGTGGAGCTCAGGCATGTTGCAGTGAGCTTTTATACTTATCTCTACAAGGCTGAGGGCTGCGACCCGGGAGAGATGGAGCGGCTTCTCCAGGGTCTCCCCAGCCTGGACAAGGTGGAGAGCAGCGGACTGGACACTCCGCTGGCATTCCCAGAGCTCACTGCGGCCGTGGCGTTGCTCTCCAAAGGGAAGGCTCCCGGACTGGATGGACTGCCTGCAGAATTCTATAAAAAATTCTGGAACTGTGTTGGTGAGGACCTGTACCAGGTCCTGCAGGAATGTCTTCGGGATGGGGAGCTGCCGCTGAGCTGCCGCAGGGCAGTGTTAACACTGCTACCTAAGAAAGGAGACCTCTGTAACATCAAGAACTGGCGCCCTGTCTCCTTGCTGTGCTCCGATTACAAACTGCTTTCCAAGGCTCTCGCTAATCGCCTAAAGACCAACATTGGATCAGTGGTGCACACAGACCAGTCGTACTGTGTGCCCGAGAGATCGATCTTTGATAATTTGTTTTTATTAAGAGATCTTTTTAATGTATCAAAAGTCTATAATATTGATTTTGGTTTAATTTCGCTTGACCAGGAAAAAGCTTTTGTTAGAGTTGTCCATGAGTATCTGTTTCGTTGTTTTAAAAGCTTTTGGCTTTGGCCCTGTTTTTACTTCTTTTATAAGACTCCTTTATCACAATGTTTATAGTGTTGTGAAGGGTAGGGTAGGGTAGTGTATGGCAGCAGTGTGGAGTAGTGGTTAGGGTTCTGGACTCTTGACCGGAGGGTTCAATCCCAGGTGGCGGACTCTGCTGCTGTACCCTTGACCAAGGTACTTTACCGAGATTGCTCCAGTAAAAACCCAACTGTATAAATGGGTAATTGTATGTAAAATAATGTGATATCTTGTAACAATAGTAAGTCGCCCTGCTAATTAATAAATAAATAAATAAATAATAATGGTCTGACCGTCCTCTTCCCTGTGCAGAGGGGGATACAGCAGGGCTGCTCCCTCTCAGGGATGCTCTATGTCCTCTCTATAGAGCCCCTGTTACACCAGCTGAGGGAGAAACTGCCTGGATTGGCAGTACCAGCTGCGCCCAATGCAACCCCTATTAAGCTCTCCTCATATGCTGATGAGCGTGTTTGTTACAACTGACCGAGACGTCGCTGTGCTGGAGTCATGCATTATAATGTATGAAAAGGCAACCTCAGCACGAGTAAACTGGGCAAAAAGTGAAGCTTTTCTTGTTGGCAGCTGGGAGGATCCCCCATTACTGCCTTCAATTTTAAGCTGGAACTAAACTGGAGTCAAACTTTTAGATATTTATTTTGGGAATGAGCAGTTCATGCAGCAGAATTAGGAGGGGCTGCTGGACAGGGTGAAGGGTAGGCTGCAGAGCTGGCAGTGGCTCCTCTCTCGGCTGTCCTTCAGGGGCAGGGTCCTAATCATTAACAATCTTGTCGCCTCCATGCTTTGGCATAAGCTGGTTTGTCTGGATCCTCCCCTGGTTTTGTTAAATGAGATACAGAAATGCCTGGTGCAGTTTTTTTGGAGCGGGCATCCCTTGCTGCGCCCGGCTGTTTTGTATCTCAGGGCAGAGGCTCATTGATATCCCTAGCAGGATGGCAGCGTTTAGGCTGCAGGCTGTCCAGAGGCTGTTGTACACCTCACAGCTGAGCTGGAGAGACCTGGCATTTTGTTTATTGCAGAAGGCAGGGAGGCTGGGTTTTGACAGACATTTGTTTTTAATATCTCTTGATTGTTTTTGGCATTTTGTTTTAGGGTTGGAGGGTTTTTATAAGAATCTGTTAAATGCTTGGAGACTTTTAAAGATCACAAGGTCAGAAGAATCACAGAGCACACAGTGGCTGTTTGAAGAGCCCCTGGGGCATTTAATTGATTTTAACCTTTTTAGTTGGAAAGCCTCTGTCCGGCACTCTCCCAGTTTTTGAGCAGGTTTCTGGCGGAGCGCGTGGCCCCAGAGCAGGAACCCCTGTTCCCCGCAGTGCTGGTCTCCCTATCAGTGACAGTGGAGGAAGAGGAGGAGCCGGCTGGAAAGCTGCTGTCGCTTAGGAAGGTCACTGAGGTGACTTTCCACACAATTGAGAAGAAGACACTGTATGAAATCTGTGTGACAACCAGACATTTTAATAAGTTGAAAGACCTGGTGGACACTAAGTGGAGAGCTCACCTTGGTGTCCCTGTTGATGAAGTTCCTGTCTGGAAGGTGCTGTATAAGCTTCCCTTGCCTAAGCGCTCCGGAGACCTGCAGTGGAGAGTGCTACCTGGCATTTTTGCCACAAATCGATATATGAGCCGAGTGGAACCGGGGGTCAGTGTCCAGTGCCCCTTCTGTCCCGCGGAGGAGTCTGTTTTCCACCTGTTTGTGGATTGTCCTCGGCTGCAGCCTTTCTTCTTGTTTTTAGAGAACCTGCTGGCTTCCTTGGGGGTTATTTTTACTAAAACGTTTTTTGTTTTTAGTGTAAAGTATAGTTTTGCACGAAGGGATGGGTGCTCATTGTTTAACTTTGTCCTTGGTCAGGTGAAATTAGCTATTTTAAAATCCCGAAAAAATAAAATTTTAGCCACTGGTTTTATAAATCCTGTCAGTATTTTTAGGATCCTGATGATCTCCAGGATCAAGATGGAGTTTGCCTATTTTAAAATGGTGCACGACCTGGACAGTTTTGAGAGACGTTGGTGCATTGGGGAGGGGGTGTGTGCCGTGAGTGAGGAGGGGCAGCTTGTTCTGCTCATGTGAGAAATAAAGAGTGGCTTTATTTAGTTTTTATATTGTATTCTAATTTATAAAATAAAGGGATTTAAAAGTCTCTCTCTCTCTCTCTCTCTCTCTCTCTCTCTTTCTCTCTCACACACACACACAGGACAGTGAAGTCTTGTACTGGGTCCTGTTTCAGCAGTGCTGGTGAAAACAAACTCTTTTTAAAAACTGGCCAGTTTCCCTGCCCTTTAAAAAAACTGGGCATGTGTAACAGGCCATCTGCTGTTACGAATATATAAAAGGCAGTAATTAAGGTATAAGTGAATTACTGTAGTCTGAGTACACTCCACTCAATTCCACAGGGAGATTACTAATTGAGTTTAACTCAACTTTAAAAGTAGAATAGAAAAGTGGTCTTGAGGTGTTCTCATACATGTGCACACTACTGTGTGTGTGTATATATATATATATATAAATATATATATATATATATATATATATATATATATAAATATATATAAATAAAATATAATATCAAGTAGTTTCACATTAAAGCAAGACAGGTTCATCAAATCTTAATGAACCTGTCCGTTCTTTCAGAGTTTTGGATACCTGTGCAACAAACAAAGCTGCTTTTTTGTTTTATTTTCAGAGACATTCAGAATGAGATGAAAATAATCATTCAGTGCTTTGACATGAAACAAGGTGAGAAGCACCGATTGAAAATAAACCCATCAACATTAGTGACAAGCTGATCAAGCAGACTGCAGGACATATTCTCCTTTGACAGATTTAATAAACCATTGCCAACAAAGCGGCCATTATTGTTAATTTGTGAAACTTCTGCAAAGTAACTGAATGACACATAATGATCCTGGAAAAGGTTTATTATAATATGGGACACAAATGTGCAGTTTGATGTGAGTGCAAATTAATGGAGAGTTTAATAAACCAATGCTCGATTTTAAAACATTTAGATTTGATGAGATTGCTTTATTATTTATTTATTTATTTATTTATTAGCAGATGCCCTTATCCAGGGCGACTTACAGTTGTTACAAAATATCACATTACAGATAAGAGCAGTTATAAAATACAATAAAATCAGTAGTAAATAAGAGTAAATTCAAATGAGAGAAAATTAAAATGTGTGTGTGTGTGTGTATATATATATATATATATATATATATATATATATATATATATATATATATATATATATACAGTACTGTGCAAAAAGTTTTAGGCAGGTGTGAAAAAATGCTGTAAAAGTAAGAATGCTTTCAAAAATAGACATGTTAATAGATTATATTTATCAATTAACAAAATGCAAAGTGAGTGAACAGAAGAAAAATCTAAATCAAATCCATATTTGGTGTGACCACCCTTTGCCTACAAAACAGCATCAAGCATCAATTCTTCTAGGTACACTTGCACACAGTTTTGAAGGAACTCGGCAGGTAGGTTGGCCCAAACATCTTGGAGAACTAACCACAGTTCTTCTGTGGATTTAGGCAGCCTCAGTTGCTTTTCTCTCTTCATGTAATCCCAGACAGACTCGATGATGTTGAGATCAGGGCTCTGTGGGGGCCATACCATCACTTCCAGGACTCCTTGTTCTTCTTTACGCTGAAGATAGTTCTTAATGACTTTAAGCTGTATGTTTGGGGTCGTTGTCATGCTGCAGAATAAATTTGGGGCCAATCAGATGCCTCCCTGATGGTATTGCATGATGGATAAGTATCTGCCTGTACTTCTGAGAGGAGACCATTAATTCTGACCAAATCCCGAACTTCATTTGCAGAAATGCAGCCCCAAACTTGCAAGGAACCTCCACCATGCTTCACTGTTGCCTACAGACACTCATTCGTGTACCGCTCTCCAGCTCTTGGCGAACAAACTGCCTTCTGCTACAGCCAAATATTTCAAATTTTGACTCATCAGTCCAGAGCACCTGCTGCCATTTTTCTGCACCCCAGTTCCTGTGTTTTCATGCATAGTTGAGTTGCTTGGCCTTGTTTCCATGTCAGAGGTATGGCTTTTTGGCCATAAGTCTTCCATGAAGGCCACTTCTGACCAGACTTCTCCGGACAGTAGATGGGTGTACCAGGGTCCCACTGTTTTCTGCCAATTCTGAGCTGATGGCACTGCTGGACATCTTCCGATTGTGAAGGGAAGTAAGCATGATGTGTCTTTCATCTGCTGCAGTAAGTTTCCTTGGCCAACCACTGCGTCTACGGTCCTCAACATTGCCCGTTTCTTTGTGCTTCTTCAAAAGAGCTTGGACAGCACATCTGGAAACCCCTGTCTGCCTTGAAATTTCTGCCTGGGAGAGACCTTGCTGATGCAGTATAACTACCTTGTGTCTTGTTGCTGTGCTCAGTCTTGCCATGGTGTTTGACTTTTGACAGTAAACTTCTTCAGCAACCTCACCTTGTTAGCTGAGTTTGGCTGTTCCTCACCCAGTTTTATTCCCCCTACACAGCTGTTTCTGTTTCAGTTAATGATTGTGTTTCAAACTACATATTGAATTGATGATCATTATCACCTGTTTGGTATAATTGTTTAATCATACACCTGACTATATGCCTACAAAATCCCTGACTTTGTGCAAGTGTACCTAGAAGAATTGATGCTGTTTTGAAGGCAAAGGGTTGTCACACCAAATATGGATTTGATTTAGATTTTTCTTCTGTTCACTCACTTTGCATTTAGTTAATTGATAAATATAATCTATTAACATGTCTATTTTTGAAAGCATTCTTACTTTACAGCATTTTTCCACACCTGCCTAAAACTTTTGCACAGTATATATATATATATATATATATATATATATATATATATATATATATATATATATATATATATATACAGTTGTAGTCAAAAGTTTACATACCCCAATGGAAATTTATAATTTCTAGAAATGTCTTGAAAACAAAGAATTTTAGGAAAAATTTTTTGTAGCAAAAGTTTTGCTTTTGTGGATGAGGAAAAAAAGTTACAAGATTATTTATTTCAGCAATTTTTTTTGCAAAACTCCAAAAATGCTAATTCAAACGTATTCCTACCCTTTGATGCCATGATAGTATTGTCTACAAGATGCTACAAATTTAAATATGATAATGCAGAACCTACTAGAAAAGCCTAGAAAATGCTGGATTGTAGGGGAACATTTTTAGAGAGTATAAAAGGGTTAGGCATAGGATGATTGCTGTCATTACCAATAAGTCAATATGGGAAAAAGTAAAGAGCTATCTGAAGACCTTAGGCAGAAAATGATTTATTGTCATAAAGCTGGAGAAAGATACAAGAAGATTTCCAAGCATTTGAGTATCCCAATTTCAACTACTGTTTCTATTATCAGAAGTACAAGACTCATGGTACTGTCACAACGCTCCCTCGGTCTGGAAGAAAGAAGGTTCTTTCACCAAGAGCAAATAGAAGAATTGTGAGGAAGGTTAATAACACTCTGATATTGACTGCTAAAGATATTCAAAGTGAATTGGCTGCAAGTGGGACTGGGGTTTCAATTTCAACCATAGGTCGAGTATTGCATGATGAAGGTCTCAATGGTCGCAGGTCAAGGAAAAAGCCACTCTTAGGAAAACATCACAAGAACAATCGCTTAAAGTTTGCAAAATGGCATTTGAATGATGGATATGAGTTCTGGTCAAAGGTTTTGTGGAGTGATGAAACAAAAATCGAGCTATTTATACAAAAATATACAAATATACAAAAATCTGCTTCAGAATGGTTAAAGAAGAATAAAATCAAGGTTCTGGAATGGCCTACTCAAAGTCCTGATCTACATCTGAATGAGACTTTTTGGTATGAGTTGCAGAAGGCTGTGCACAAGAGAAGTCCTCGGAATTTGAATGAACTGGACCAATTTTGCGTTGAAGAATGGTCAAAAATCACTAAAGAATCATGACAAAAGCTCATTGACAAATATCCTAATTGTTTAAAAGAGGTTATTATTGCTAAAGCTGCCTCAACTAGTTATTAATTTCATTTTCCTTGTCAGGGTATGAATACTTTTGAATTAGCATTTTTATAAATTTCCATTGGGGTATGTAAACTTTTGACTACAACGGTATATAAAGTTGTGCAGTGTTGTGTGATACACTACCAGTACGGATTCTGTCCTGTCCCGTCGGTGAGATGAGGTTAAAAGCTCTAAAACCAGAACTGCAGACAAGCATGGCTCTTTTGCATAGTGGTTAAGAGTCTCGCTTGCGATGGACAAAGTTGCAGGTCTGCGCCCAGCCTCCACCCTAAATATATATATTTGCTGTAGGTGTAATTCTCATCTTGATGGCTATCTAAAATCAGAGTACTTGTGTGGTTTTGTACAGCATTGGGACAAAGGTTCGGTACACTGGATGCTAATGAGGAGAACATGATTATTAAAACTGAGCAGATACATGCAAACAAAGTCAGACAAACAAATGATCAGAACACTGCTCCTCTCTGTAAGTACTGCAATCTTACTCGCTTATACTGTTTAAATTCTTTTACTCCTCCCAGAAAATGTGCCTTTACACTAATGTCAAAAGAGGGACCTTTTTCTGTTTCTAAATGCTGGGCCATCAATCTTAAAATGAACGTCAATCTCTTATAATAATAATAATAATAATAATAATAATAATAATAATAATAATAATAACTTTAAGTTATTATAGCGGCTTTCACACCTAGGTGTCTCATGAAAATACATTGCAGATTCAGCATTTCTTCCACTTCACATAAGGAATTCTCAATTCAAAGTGCATTCCTTGGCTTACCCTTGTTTATTGGCACCCAACATGTTTTGATTATACCTTCCTGCAACACTTGGCTAAACATGTCAGAGCCACAGAAGCAATTATGTAGAACACCGATATAGGTTTTCTTTTGTTGCAGTGGCTTGTAATGAGATTTAAAGCATAATTAAAAAAAACAAAAAGACTGTGAAAATGGAAGTCAGACAAATAGAAAACACATGTCATCCCACACATAGCTAACCTTTTCATTAGCAATTTAAAGAGCATACTTTATTGTCAAAAACAGTGTAACTACTGTAAAGAAAAAAAAAACAGAGGCTCTCATTGTCTGCAAAAACAAAGCAAAACAAAAATCTTATGTTGATTTTGGTTTCCAAAAAATAAATGTTATATTAAAATACAGTAGGCAAATCAGGTCCTTGTTTCATGACTAAAAGGACCAATCATATGAGTCACTATAGTGTTATGAAAGGTGCTGAATTGAGATTTCCATATACAAGGGTTGGGGGTGTGAAGGGTTATGAAGGTTCACAAGTCACTGGTCTGGTCTTATCAAGAGTGTATACATGGCAGAAAGGACAGAACAAAGGTTGGAGTACAGTACATGGATGACTTGGCATAATATCTGTTAGCTGTAGCATATAAACACTCAGAAGTAGAGACATTCAGTGAGCTATTCGGGAGACTCACGATGACATCCTTCACTCCTGTAGCTGAAAGAATGTCCTCCAGCTCAGGTAGATATCATGGACCTATTCTATAACTGTAAGACAGATGACCATTATACTGCGTCTAGAGGTATAATTGCAATAGCTGTGTATTTCTGTATTACTAATAATCTTTGAATGCTAAGCTTTGAATAATGGAAGTATAATAAAAAAAAAAAGTTTGATTGAATTTACTCACTGTTGCCAAGTATCATTGCTAACATGGATTAAGGTAAATAAAAGTAACATGAAATCAGATAATGATCAGTTATCTAACCTTCTGGGATGTAGCTCAGGTACAGAGATGGTCTGTCGTTAGGAGAGGATTCAGGTGGCTTTTCTCACTCGCACTCTCAAGTGCCCGTCTTATATATCTTGGCTAACTGTGTGTGGGTGAAGCTGAACTTTGTGAACTCTGCTTACACTGTTTTCCTGATAATGATCTGAACACTGTCAATTTCTTGACGTGAGTTACAATGTTGTTCCAAACACAGAACACATGCAAGGTTAAAATGTAGCCCACTTTATCAATTCCTTGTTCCTGAGTCTGGGGTTGGAAAACAACTGCAGCTGAGCTTCAGTGCTATTTGTTTGACCTTCGTTGACCCCTACAAGGGCGTACATTTGGAATGTGATTAGTAGGCTTCCATATTCAGGGAGAGCGTGATGCTCAGCATGAGGTTCATATTCAAAGGACGGCTTCAGAATAATGTATCCCACACATCTGCATGTCTAGGGCCCTTGTTTACTGTTTTGGACTTGCTATTGCATTACAGCTGTATTATCATTTAACTATCAATGCGGAATAACTGTACGGTAAATGTTACCCCCAAAAAACTCATCTGGTACATTGTGCATTTGATGAGACAGGCTTTGTAAAATAATCCACACATCCTCCATTCAGTGCAGTCTGCGCATTTAAATAAAAGCAGGGAAGACTTTGTAAAAGGGTTGCGCTGATAAAAGACAGTGGCTGTGGCTGCAGAAGCTGAGCAGGTGCAATTGCAGGTTTGGCTGCAGTACAGTACAATGCTCCACCACTGAACTAGCAGCAATGGTAACATGGTGGGGTTGTTTCCTCAGACGGGCATGGTGTATACCAACAATGGTAAACACACAGGCGGTTTTACAATACAGCTTGTGCAAGTCAAAAACAAAGCACTGTTCAGAACAAACCTAGAAATCTGACAGTATGTGGCAGTGCGCTGCTTTCCCTAAAAAGGAAGGTTTGCACGCATAGTCTGCTAGAAGGACACACACCCTCACTACACAGTAGGTTACAATAGTGAGAACTCTTCTTGCAAAATGTAAGTCCATTCTAGATAAAGTGATCCTGTAGCTGCTCGGTTTGTAAAACCTACTGATCCTGAATGAAGATGCTGGTGTGTGTCAGCAGCTCCACTTTAAAGACAGGCCTACTGATGTATTACACATCATATATCAGAACAACGGTCTGTCCAATTGTCATGAAACGTGGAATTAACATTTTTTAGTACATTAATAAAGTGTTACTTCGTGAGAGGAGTCGGGAACCATTGAAATATTTATGATTGAACAGACTGGATTGAAGCTGCCAATGTTGTGAACTCAGAAGACATTTTAACTGGAAGACTCGACGCATAACCGATGTGAAACAAAAGTAACTGGTCAAAACTGATTTAGGACCAGGGATATGAAAATAAAAATATCAAAACAATTGCAATTATGTTGAAAAACACATTGCAGCAATACCTACAAGAAAGCAGGACGCTAGGGAAAGCAGTGCAGTGTGTTTTAACCCCTGCATTCTGTTCAGTAACACTCTGAATGATTGGGAATATCTCATTCTGTGGATATACTGTATGGTGGAGTCTGTCTGCATGTCCATCCGGCTGTCTCTATGTCACACTTACATTTTTATACAGTTGTCATGGAAGTGTCAGATTATAAAAGGAGGTGTCTTTCTGTACCTTCATCCATCTGTCATTTTTGCATATATCTCGGTCATTTCTTATAACATGTGATCAACCCTTTCATTGCAAATTATTTTTCTCTACTATTGATATATGTCTCTGTCATCTGCTTTGTCATCACACTGTAGCTCTAATTCTGAATGTACAGCTGTGGCAGAGAAGGAATGCTGTTCCTAACAGTGTACCCATTGACTGCAGTGTCTTTGTGCTTCGCTGAGTAGAATTGTTTACTGATATTGTAACTGCTGTTGTCTTCAGTATATTGCTGGGGATAAGAGGGTCACCTCAATGGGTTTCCCTAGGGGATTTTTATTCACATTTCTTCAACCAGTCTATACAAATGCTGTAATAGTGATTAATATGATGGTCAGAGAGGTTACTTTCTGCTGATGATAGGAAGATTTATTATTACTGGGTTTCTGAAAATTGTATCATTTTTATAATTAGGAATATGTTAAAAGACTGCTAGATTTGAAGCACTGCTCATACATTTCATTCTTTTTCATGATGACCACAGGAAACAAAAGTCTAAATCATCACTTTTTTGAGTAGGATTAGATTTTATATTTGCTTTACACTCTGAACAAACAATGATGCATTCCTTGCTTATATTCTTCTTAACGTCCTTTAATGTTTTGAGTGGGAGTTGTGGATTTGTGGGAATGATATAATAGGTTGAAAGGGTGCCAATGCAAGGAGACTAATTGTAGAAAGCAAAGAGGTGCGATTTGGGAAAGGAAACAGGACAATTTTCCTTTCTCGGTAAGCTTTAATAAATATATAGCAGCTTACCCTGGCTAATGAAGCTGCTCACACTTGTTTGTGAATTATAAAGTATGAAGACAACACTTCAGAATGTGTTGCTGCATATGGTATGTCCCTTTTAACAGTTTACCACAGTGGTATGTTTGCATGATTGTCTTTGCAGTTTTAACATGCTTTCCCATGGTATGCATTTACCATAGTTTATCATGCTTTCACAAAGTTTTGTTACACTTTTCATGTCTCTAATTACTGTATATTTATATAGCCATGTCACAGACGGTTCTGGCACATCTCTTTTGTGCTATAAGTCATTAGATCCTTTTGCATGGAAGGCCTCGGTTTTAAGGATGTGCAGATCTTTGATGGACCCAGATTCAGTTAAAATGTTTTTGCCCATGGACGATGGGAATGAGAATGCAGAGATGGGAGCCCAGCTAACAAGATTGAAGTTTTTGCAGGTATCAGGCTTTTAAAGACTGTCACCCACACCTGTGAGCAGAAACTGACTCACTGAGAAACTGACCCAAACTGTCACAGCTACTGGAAGTAGGCTGATCTTTGGGATACAAATTGAACATTTGTGAAATTACAACAAATATTGTAATGACTGAAATGTGTTTTATAAAATATTTTTAGCAGATCTGCACAGGCCTGTCGTGGTGTTCACAGAATCAGTCCGAGAGAGGCCTGGCACAGAGTTTGAATCCTGTTGGGAATGTGCTGAGTTATTAGACATGAATTGGATGATTTAAACTAACCTGTATTGATTGAAGTAATATGATATACGCTTTGTCAATAATTATAGTAATACTGTATATACTCCTTTCAAATAGATCTGTAAAACCAGTAAAAAATATTATTAACAGTCTATGAAAGCACCTGGTGGAAGGAGTCAAACTTGGCAGGCTCTTATCATAAGGCCTTGTTAAGATATTCCAGTTTTATAAGAAAAAGTAGGCTAGAATGGCAACACCTGCTTCGACTGGATTTCGTATGAACAGAGGAAGGGGTCTGTGACAGGGTGACTGGGCGGTGACGTCAGGCAGAAGCAGGAAGGAAACTGACACCAGGCAAGTACTGCAGTTTAAAGGCGCTTGTGTCGTTTTATTTTCAAATAACAAAAATAAAATAAATATTTAAACAAAAACACTGTGCTCACCGAGCAAAATAAATAGTTGAACAAAACAAATCACGAACACAAAATATACATAAACCATACAGGTCAGGCTGGGCAGTCGCTGTCACTGTTCCTGTATTCGTTTATTCAGTTTCGTTTTTGCTCTCTCGCTGCTTGCTCTCTCCTCTCTACACCCACCACGAGCGCAGAGAGCTGCAGGCTTTTATAACAGGTGACCATCTCCTGATTAGCAACAAATTAAATCACCTAATTAATTTGGGAGATGGCCACCTTCTGCACAAGTTTAAAATACCATGTGGATGGGGCTTCCCATCCATGTTACTAAACAGTATAAAAATAAACAAACGGCTACGCCATCACTAAACAAAACAATAACAAACATACGACGCTCGCCGTCATGGATACAATAATAAATTACAATAAAACAAATAAACAATACAAAATAACACAGGGGCGGAGGGGGACCCCGCTCTAAAATAAAATAAACAAAACAATGTACAGGGCACCTCGCCCTGTTACATATCCCCCCCTTGTGCAATGCACACATGGCCCCAACGGCCACCTCCCCCCTCAGTCTTAAAGTCCCGGAAGAGGGGGAAGCACAGTGTTCATGGGGTGGCCATGGTGGGAGGTCCGCAACCCCAATTCTTTGTGGCAAACAATACAAAATAACACAGGGGCGGAGGGGGACCCCGCTCTAAAATAAAATAAACAAAACAATGTACAGGGCACCTCGCCCTGTTACAGGGTCAGACTTAATTCAGTAAAATAATATTACCATTTCTAGGAGCAACTGTTATACTGAAGTAACTGAATTAGAAATACATGTTATAAAATAATTTGAATTTAAACTGTTATACAAATAACAGTATTGTTGAAAGAACATATTACATTTAAAAACAAAAGAAGTTCAGTACTAACTGACACTGTCAGAATATTGTAATAATTGTACTGTGTTTTAAAGAATATAAAACCAGCATAAATAATATTGCAGCAAATTATGAACAGGTTACAATGATTTGAACTAAGAAAACTGAACAAGTGTTAATGTTAGAAAAACAGCTTGTCTGTGTGCCTTTGTCATTACTGCACATACACTCTTGGAAGCCAGTCAGACTATTACGCGTGGATACCTGTAACCTTGAAAGAAGCACAGAGGCTAGGTATTGCAAATTAGTGAAAAAAAAGGGTAACCCTTTTTAGACAGAACGATATTTGAAACTAAAAAGACCTGTTTGATTTTATGTGATTATGTTGTTACTAACCATAGAGGTTTTAAATAAAACAAAGTATCCTGATCTAATAATAGAGTGATAAAACTCTGAAGACAAATATGTATATATTTTAAGTATTTGATCTAATAAGAACCATAATATTTAAACTAAGTGTTTTTGCTTGTTTAAGGCTCTACTGTAATACAAATAGACTGTAAAAGCAGGAGCGAGCATTTAATTTAATCAATTTAAGAATTAGTTAATTTTCTTTCTCCAACTAAACAAAAAATCTTTTAGACATTACAATATCCATTTAATTAAATAATATAAATGTTTAGTTTATATAAAGGTTTTACTGCAATAAAAACAGGTACTGTTAGGTTGGAATACTAGACAAATAAAGTGTAAACTGTATTCAATTATTTTAGTACACAATAAATCTACAGAAAAATAGCCTTGACCTTATCTGCTTGCAAGCAGAGCAGTGCTAGAAATGGAAGGTTCTTTTTGGCAGTCAAAGTGAGATTTACTTGTAGTCCACAGTTTTGAATCCAAGGTCTTTCTATGATAAGAAAACCTGGCAGTCGAAGCGAGCATTCCATGAATTAGGAGAGTTGTGTCCAGTATCAGTTCTTATCAAATAAGTAGCAACTTTTTTTGGGACTTCATGCGGTGAATTTGGAAAAGTGCTTACAATGGTGTTTCAGATTAATCAAAACAATAGTCTTTGCAAGAAAACAGGGTGTCTGAATCCTGCTTGAGCAGGCAACTTTTAGAAACAGAGAGAGGTCAGGCATAGTCTGAGTCCACAGTTAAATAAGGCTATTATACTTAACATGTTCATTATAGTTTAAAATTTAAATAAAAATAACTGAACTGACCACTGTATGCTTATTCAAGGGCAGTCTTTGTCCCATACTTTGTTAACACACATTGACAACACACTGAAAAGGTAACATAATATGCGGCTTAGAGGGACATATAATTTTGACCCAGGTTAATATAATCAAATAGAGCTGGTGTTACATATTAAAAACATCTTATACTTGTATTATATTATCGCAAGGATTCTGTGAACTTTGGTTCACGTGATTTTTTAGAAAAAGGAGGAGTTGGTAAAAGAGAGCGATGAAATCATGCTCCAATATTTTTTGGCAAGAAGTTATATCCAATCAGTTTTGAAAAAGGAGTTGACCAGATCCTTCTTGAATGTATCATTAACTTAAAGATAAGAAATGTCAAGGCCGAGTGATGATTAGATTTAATTGGGGCTTCTGATTATTCAAGGGAGGGAAAATCCTATATAAGCCCAGAGCAAGACCCCATTCGATATCACTCAGCTTGCTAACTACAAGCTGATGTGATCCATGCTCTGAGGATCTCTGAAAAACTGATTACAGTTTGGTCGAATTTAGAAGTCTCTACCTTTTGAAGACACTTCTTATTTTTCCTTTCCTTATATTATATTCTACACTTCCATATATTTTGGAAGGTAAAAACTGTTTTGAATTTATATCTCTTTTATATTGTATAGACATTATGTTTTAGTCTTAAGAGAGTGAAATATATTGAATGTTCTAGAATTTAGTGGAGGGCGTTTTTAGCTTGATGCATGCATAGCCTGAAGGCTAAATATATAATAACCATATTTGTATTACTGTATTGAAGTACTAATGCTGTTAAACCTGTAAAGCACTGGATCGCCCAGACTACTGCTTAAATGAGTCTGTGTAATTTTCTCAATTGTTTAAAAGTCATCTGGATACTTTGCAAGCCCAGTGCAAGAATGATCCACTTAGAGGAGTCCGAAACATCTTTATGTCCTCCTGAATGTCTCCCCTGAATTTAAGAGTGTGCTTAGAGTATAGGGTTAGGATAGGGCTAGGGTTATATTTTACAAAAAGATTAACACATTAAGTGCATTGTAACTATGCATAATAACATTGTATTTATGTGCAACTACACACGTATACTATGTAAATACACAGTAATTAAAGACACTCAGTGCTTTTATTGTGGTAAACTTTTATAAGGAGCTGTCCTTTTCGTTCTTTCCTGAGCTGAAATACAGTAGGCTGTTATGATTTTAAACTGATTGAATGCAATGTGGCGTCTTAGGGATTTGTGGCCTTTAAAGGAACACTGATTCCAGAAGACTCTGCTCCTCTGTTCTCTGGCTGCTATGTGCCCAGTTTTCCTTTTAAAACGTCTGCCCATGACTGCGGAACCTGAAGCAAGATTGATCTCAGTTGACAGTATGTTGTTCTATATTGCTGTCCCCAAAGAGATTTCATAGTTCCTCTTGTTTCTAGATCACCCTTCAAGAACCGTTTCTAATGCCACTAAACAACAAGTCCCCCTTGTCACCAGTGGTGTAGCGGTAAATAAAAAAGTGGGTAAACGCCCTTCTTTGGTGGAGTTGAACAGATAGATTGAACAGATAAACATGAACAGATACATTGTTATTGACCCTCAGCCAACCAGAGCCCCTCCATACAGTTATTTCCCCTCTCAGGTGCTGTTCATGTGTGAACAGTAATAGACCCGATGGTGCACTTCACTGAAAAGTTCTGTGAGTGTCCTTGCACAGGCTAGGATGAAGGCTACTAGCACCGCCCTGCAGGTCCAGTGTGCCTAACAACAAACATTAACAGAACATAAACAACCAATGAGAACACTCACATACACACACACCCACACACGTACACACGCACGCGCAATATCTTGTCTTTAACCCAGGATTTGCATATCACAGGAGAGTAGAAATGAGTAAACTCTGTATCCCTTATATGATGTGGGTAAATGCTATATTGCCCAAATTAAAAGTGGGTAAATGCCGTATACCTGCAAATACCCTCAACTACACTACTGTTTGTCCCCACCATGAAAGATTCCCAGATACTTTGCTTTAAACTAAACATTTGCAGCCACGCTAGAATATCTAAGTTTATGCAGAGATGGGTGACATAGCATTGTAGCCAAGGCGGTACTGTGCGGAGTACTCTGCTCATTCTGCTCTATGAGTTGTTGTTGTCTGTCAGCATCGATTGCTCTTAAATTATTCTTTGACAAGATGGAATCAGAAAGTAAAAGGAAACAGTTGTCAGGTGGCCAGCATGTCTAAGGCTATGCAGTCTTTCTTTTCTGATACAGTAAGTAAACTATATGCTGCATGGCTTCTGTTAACTCATTTAAAGGTTATTAGATTAAGTTTAATTTCTAGTAGTTTCAATTGGTTCTTTTTTTACATGTGTGATTTTGTTGTGCAAAATATATTTTGATTATCTGTAGTTTCTAAAAAATTGCTGAGTTTGAAATGATGCAGAAAGATTTCTGTATTGCATTTCTATGTTTAACTTCTATGTCAGTCTGGTATGTGCAGAGTCAATCCTGCAACTCACAAAGCCTCTTCATTTGTTCCTGCAACGTGAGGATGTCGACTTGATTCAAGCATGTGAAGAAGCAAATGTTGTGGATGACATACTAAAAAGCATGAGACAGGATGCCAACACTCATTTTTCTAGACTATGATGAGGTAAAATGTCTAGCAAATTGTGCATTTGTTGAAGAATTCATGCCACGGATTTGTGGAAGACAAACTCAGAGGAGCAATGTTCGTGCTTTAAATCCACTAAATTACTACATGAAAACTATCTTTATTCCTTTCTTGCACCATGTCATTTCAGAACTGACAGAGCAACTCATTGAATGCCACTCACACTTTCTTGTTCAGTACTTCATACCAACTAAATTGCATGGTATGGAAACTGAGAACATAGTGTTGGATGTGCAAGATGCATACAAGGCTGACCTCTCCATCCAGTCCAACCTGGAAAGCTTTTAAGCAGAGCTGCAGAGATGGAAGGCAAAGTGGATAGCTGTCCCTGAGAAGCAAACTGAACAACATTCTCTCAACACTGTCTACTTTGAATGCCGCATTCTACCCTATCAACACATCTGTTTGTGTTTTGGCCACAATGCCAGTAAGCGTTGCTATGGCTAAAAGATCATTTAGTGCACTACGAAGACTGAAAACTTGGCTGCGGAATCGCATGGGTGAAAGTTGGCTTATGGGTTTGGCACTCATGCACTTGCATCAAGATATTCCATTTGATGTGGAGCAACTGCTAAAGGATTTCAACCCATGTGGTGATCGTTGGAATACATCATCACTTACTGTATGTACCAGTGCTAACTGTTGTAAAACACGTTGTTTAGATGTTTTAAATAAACTAATTCTAACTAGTTGTGTAGTTGCTTTGAAGGGTAATTTTATGGTTTCTATTATATTTCATATGCTGATAGAGTATACACCACAGACAAACAGCTTTTATTATGTGCGTGTGTGCATGGGGGGTTAGGCAGCATCTTAGCAGCTTTGCATACAAAGTTGAAATTCCTGCCTATGTGCCTGTCTATTCCTGCAATATCTTTTAGATATTTTATTAACATATCCCTGGTGATAAATCAGTATTGACTACTTATTTTCAATGTCCTCTGAATCACAACATCGGCAGCTTCAATTCGGCCTGTTGAACTACAAACGTTTCACTGGGTCACGACTCCAGCTATAGCAGATGAATGCAACCAGTGCAGGCTTCAGCAACCCAGGTGGATGCCATCTTGCTCCCGGAATAACTAGGGCTTTCTAGAATTCCAGACTGGGCTTTAACCTACTTTGACAATGTTAGAAATCGAGGCACTGTAATGGGCTCAAGCGATGGAGATGTGGGCACTCAACTTAACTGCTCTGACTGGAACATATGCAAGTTAACCCAATGGGCTGGTTTCACAGACCCCGATTAGCACTAATCTTGGACTATCTAATGCTATTTTACGTAAGGTAGTCCAAGATTACTGCTAATCGGGGGCTGTGAAACTAGTCGAAACTGGAACATATTTAAAGTCAGAAAGCTCCAAAAGACCAAAGGGTCTCAGATTTGGTACTTTCCTGCCTTTCCTTAGGGTTTGAAACAGTTCAAGCCATTGGAATTGTCTGACAGTGATCTCTAGATTAACTGAAATACCTAAAGCATCATGTAAGACTGATTTGAAATAATAATAAATATGGCTGTCCATTAAACTACAAAACAAAACTAACAAAATACTTCCAGTAAATCTTACCATCTCTTCATAGATCTCACATGTTTTTTATATGAACTAGAATATTGTATTCCGGTATCTGCAGCCATTACTTTATATGAAAACCAGTGCAGCCCATACAGTACAAAGCACAAGCGCAGAGCAAGTGCAGGATTATAGTCAAATGCAATCTCAAATGAATATAGGAGTCTAGGACTGAATAATACAATAATATTGATACATTATTATTAGTATTACACCACACCTTAGAAAATTAATTATTATTACATTTTCATTTTCAGTTACAGTTTTGATATCTGGTAGAGTGCAGTATGGGGGCTATGTTGCATTTATTATTATTATTATTATTATTATTATTATTATTATTATTATTATTATTATTATTATTATTATTATTATTTATTTCTTAGCAGATGCCCTTACCCAGGGCGACTGACAGTTGTATACAAAAAATACATATCAAGAATTACAGTACAATTAAGAGCAAGAAACAAAATACTATGACTTCAGTCCTAATAAGAGCAAATACAAAACACAGTACGATTTGATATCGGGGCAGTTCAAGAGCAGATAACAGTGTTGATATTTACATCAGGGTTAGATACGAGTGCAAGTGAAATACAAAATACTACAGATTGGGTTAAGTGCAGGATTAAATACAGTAAAATAGGGAGCAGATAAGTGCAAGTTAAAGTGCATTAAAGGCAGAGTGCTATATTGTCCAGAAGGGAAGAGTTGAGTTTTACAGGTGTTGTCTGAAGAGGAGTGTCTTGAGGAGGCGCTGGAAGGTGGTCAGGGACTGGGCAGTCCTAACATCCGTAGGAAGGTCGTTCCACCACTGCGGGGCGAGGGTGGAGAAGGAGTGGGCTCTGGAGGCAGGGGAGTGTCGGAGAGGTCGAGTGGGGGCGTAGGGAGAGATGAGGGTCTGGAGGTAGCTGGGTGCAGTCTGGTCAAGGCATCAGTAGGCGAGTACAAGAGTCTTGAACTGGATGCGAGCGGTGATCAGGAGCCAGTGGAGTGAGCGGAACACCAGGCGAGCAGCGGAGTTCTGGATAAGCTGGAACGGATGGGTGGCGGACGCAGGGAGGCTGGCCAGGAGGGTGTTGCAGTAGTCTAGGCGGGAGAGTACCAGGGCCTGGACGAGGAGTTGCGTGGAGTAGTTGGTGAGGGAGGGCCGAATTCTTCGTATGTTGCTCAGGAAGAAACGGCAGGTGTGTGCTAGAGTGGAGATGTGCTGGGAGTAGGGAGGCAGGGGTCCAGGGTTACTCTGAGGTTCTTGGCTGAGGAGGAGGGAGAGAGCGTGGTAGATTCCAGAGGAATGGAGATAGAGAGATCAGAGGAGGGGAAGATGAGGAGGGGAAGAAAAGGAGGTCAGATTTAGTGAGGTTGAGTTTGAGGTGATGCGAGTGCATCCAGGAGGAGATAGCAGAGACAGGTAGAGATACAGGATTGGAGAGGGTCGAGCAAGAGTTGTTAGACAGGAAAGCAGAGAGCTGGCTGTGTACTGCTCGCTTGAGGGTTTTAGAGAGGAAGGGTAAGAGGGAGACAGGACGGTAGTTCTGGAGGGAGGTGAGGGAGACAGGACGGTAGTTCTGGAAGGAGGTGGGGTCGAGGGTAGGTTTTTTGAGGAGAGGGGTGATAGAGGCTTGTTTGAAGGCAGAGGGAAAGAGGCTAGAGAGAAGAGAGGTGTTGAGAAGGGAGGAGATGAAGGGGAGTAGAGCAGGAGCAGCAGCTTGAAAGAGGTGAGTGGGGAGGGGGTCCAGGGCGCACGTGGTGGGTTTGTGGCCCTGGAGGAGGGAGGAGAGGTCAGAGAGAGAAGGAGGGTGAGTTAGTAGGGGAGACAGAGGGTGTTGGGGTTGGAGAGGGAGGGAGTGGGGGAGGAGAGGTGTTAAAGAGTTTGCGGAAATCAGAGATTTTAGAAGAGAAGAAAGAGGCAATGTCATCAGAGGAGATAGAGGAGGGAGGAGGAGGGGGGAGGGTTGAGGAGGGAGAAGAAGGTAGAGAATAGTTTCCGGTGGTTGTTAGTGGGGGATTGGATAATAGATTGGAAATAGGAGCGTTTAGCAGAGGAGAGAGTAGAGGAGAAGGAGGAGAGGAGGGAGCGGTAGATGTCTAAGGCAGCAGGAAGTCTGGTTCTCTTCCATTTCTTTTCAGCAGAACGCAGTTTGGTTCTTGCTGAGTGGAGCACAGAGGAGAGTCAGGGTTGGGGAGGGGCGGGAAGGTCAGGACGTGAGGGGACAGAGGGAGTCGAGGGAGGAGAAGAGGGTGGAGGTAGCAGAGTCTATAGAGAGTTGGGAGAAGGAGTCTATAGGAGGGAGGTGAGAGAGAACGGTGGAGTAGGGAGAGAGGGGAGAGACAGAGAAAAAGAAATGAAATAGTGATCAGAGAGGTCCAGAGGGGTGGCAGAGAGGGTGGAGGGGCAGCAGGCCCTGGAGAAGGTGAGGTCCAGTTGATGGCCAGCTTTGTGGGTAGGAGGGGTAGCCTCATTAATGGTGGTGGTATTGTACGCCTTATTGAAATGTATTCACTTGAAGCATAAGCTTGTTTGGTTTCCTTGTTCCACCCAGTGCTAGTCCTTTGCAAATGCTTTCACACTGTATGAGAAAGGGACATATATATATATATATATATATATATATATATATATATATATATATATATATATATATATATATATATATATGTATATAAACTTTGCTGAAAAATGAGCCACAGCACTTGACTTGCTCCTGGAAACAGGGGTCTGCATTACTGGTTGATATAAAGAAAAGATGCAGGCTCTCCACATCCCCCTCCGCTGTGCTTCTAAAATCTTCCACATCAAATATTGTGTTTACTTATTGATAACAAATGAAACATGCAGCTATCCTGCTGTTATTGTTAACCTGGTTTATATGAAATGGCAGAATCTACTTTTCATTTTAAAGCTGTTTTCTGTGCAGCACTATGTGCTCTAAATGAATTGGATGTCTGGGTAACCACATCTCTTCTAAGGAAAACATTCTGTACAGTATCTCTTATATAAAGGTATTCCCCTCAGGGCAGGCTATTTAATGGAGGTTGTTAAATTCATGTATGCTTTTTTGATAATGGATTATGAAGAAATAGAAAGTGGCTTTTGTAAGTTTACTTTCCATTTGGCCTCAAAACAAATTCAAGAATTGGTTCTGAAGTATACATTTCTAATCAGTTGAACCAGTGGTTTTCAACCCTGGTCGTTAAATACCTCCAACAGCCCAGAGGCTTGTTTCTGTATACCAATACGATATTGTATCTTGCGAGAAGGATGTCGGTAGCAGAGCATACTTTAACTCTATTTGCTGTACTACATTTAAACAGATAGATTGAACATATAGGACAATGAGGAAGCAGACTTTGACCACATTGACATACAAGAACGTTCGGAGGGCGTGTACAAGAACTGAGATTTTCTTTCATCAAGCAGAAAAAAAGGTCAAATGAATACAGCATTTACATATTTTCTGGCAGATTTATTAGGAACAGAGATTAAACATAGTTGAACGATAACATTCGAGGTCTATTACCAGAGTTCAGGGACCTCGTATTGACCAATCATCTTAAAGGAATCCTTTTTCTAATTCACATCGTATTCCAACATACACTATTACGACAGGTAGATATTATTAGGACAGGCATTTACCTCATTGCATTTGGAGATACATGGCTGTTCTATTTCAAGCAGTCTATTTAGGACACAGTAGATCTAACTCCACCATCATTAAAATAATTAAAAGAAGGAGACTTTAGGGGCTCCCGAGTGGCGCATCCAGTAAAGGTGCTCCGTGTGGAGTGCAGGATGTGACCTATAGTCTGGACATCGCGAGTTCGAGTCCAGGCTATTCATTTGCCGACCGCCCGAGAGCTGCGTTGTCCTCCGACGCTGTAGCTCTTGGGTGGCTGCATGGTGAGTCCGCAGTGTGAAGAAAAGCGGTCGGCTGATGCACACGCTTCGGAGGACAGCGTGTGTTCGTCTTCGCCCTCCGGAGTCAGCGCAGGGGTGGTAGCGGTGAGCTGAGCCTAAAATAATTGGCCATTCCAAATTGGGAGAAAATAATAAAAATAAATGGCAACGAGTAAATTAAATTAAAAAAAAAAGGAAAAAAGGAGACTTTTACAAACCCAGCTAAACAGTGTATTTTGTGTTTAAAAGTGAGCAAAATGACAGGGTTGCTTCTCATTTAATATTTAAATGGCAGCAGTCTTTAGATCTGCCACTGTTGTAGGGTTGTGGCATTATTTAGTTCATAGTTATATAAAATATGCTAAGCCTTGTATTAATGAATAGTGATTAAGCAACCATATCCACTGGTTATTGATATCACAAAAACAAACAGTTATATCAACATATACAGTACTGTGCAAAAGTTTTAGGCAGGTGTGAAAAAATGCTGTAAAGTAAGAATGCTTTCAAAAATAGACATGTTAATAGATTATATTTATCAATTAACTAAATGCAAAGTGAGTGAACAGAAGAAAAATATAAATCAAATCCATATTTGGTGTGACAACCTTTTGCCTTCAAAACAGCATCAATTCTTCTAGGTACACTTGCACAAAGTCAGGGATTTTGTAGGCATATAGTCAGGTGTATGATTAAACAATTATACCAAACAGGTGCTAATGATCATCAATTCAATATGTAGGTTGAAACACAATCATTAACTGAAACAGAAACAGCTGTGTAGGAGGAATAAAACTGGGTGAGGAACAGCCAAACTCAGCTAACAAGGTGAGGTTGCTGAAGACAGTTTACTGTCAAAAGTCATACACCATGGCAAGACTGAGCACAGCAACAAGACACAAGGTAGTTATACTGCATCAGCAAGGTCTCTCCCAGGCAGAAATTTCAAGGCAGACAGGGGTTTCCAGATGTGCTGTCCAAGCTCTTTGAAGAAGCACAAAGAAATGGGCAACGTTGAGGACCGTAGACGCAGTGGTCAGCCAAGGAAACTTACTGCAGCAGATGAAAGACACATCATGCTTACTTCCTTCGCAATCGGAAGATGTCCAGCAGTGCCATCAGCTCAGAACTGGCAGAAAACAGTGGACCCTGGTACACCCATCTACTGTCCGGAGAAGTCTGGTCAGAAGTGGCCTTCATGGAAGACTTATGCCAAAAGCCATACCTCTGACGTGGAAACAAGGCCAGCGACTCAACTATGCACGAAACACAGGAACTGGGGTGCAGAAAAATGGCAGCAGGTGCTCTGGACTGATGAGTCAAAATTTGAAATATTTGGCTGTAGCAGAAGGCAGTTTGTTCGCTGAAGGGCTGGAGAGCGTATACGAATGAGTGTCTGCAGGCAACAGTGAAGCATGGTGGAGGTTCCTTGCAAATTTGGGGCTGCATTTCTGCAAATGGAGTTGGGAATTTGGTCAGAATTAATGGTCTCCTCAATGCTGAGAAGTACAGGCAGATACTTATCCATCATGCAATACCATCAGGGAGGCATCTGATTGGCCCCAAATTTATTCTGCAGCATGACAACGACCCCAAACATACAGCGAAAGTCATTAAGAACTATCTTCAGCGTAAAGAAGAACAAGGAGTCCTGGAAGTAATGGTATGGCCCACAGAGCCCTGATCTCAACATCATCGAGTCTGTCTGGGATTACATGAGAGAGAGAAGCAACTGAGGCTGCCTAAATCCACAGAAGAACTGTGGTTAGTTCTCCAAGATGTTTGGGCCAACCTACCTGCCGAGTTCCTTCAAAACTGTGTGCAAGTATACCTAGAAGAATTGATGCTTGATGCTGTTTTGAAGGCAAAGGGTGGTCACACCAAATATGGATCTGATTTAGATTTTTCTTCTGTTCACTCACTTTGCATTTAGTTAATTGATAAATATAATCTATTAACATGTCTATTTTTGAAAGCATTCTTACTTTACAGCATTTTTTTCACACCTGCCTAAAACTTTTGCACAGTACTGTATATCTAGACAAAATATAAGAGGCAGCTAGTTTAAACAATTACAAGATAATTGATCAATATTACCTCATAAAACGGAAAGTCTCTAACAAGGCAAGACTGGTGTTGTAGACGTGGCAGCCGGGTCCGAGAGCTCACTACATGGTACTCTGTTTCAGTTTATATATGCAACTCGGGTGATGCCCACATGACTAACTGGCTGCAATGCTTTGACTATCTTCCACCCTCCTGTTTCTAAGCAGCTGATTACGCTATATTAAGACATCATAAGGTTGACCCAATTTCTCATGTGTTATTACTAATCTTGTGTGAGTGTAGGAAGCACACACCCATGATCTACATGATCACAATCTTACACTTGATCTTCCATGAATTGCTGATTGTATTCAGTAGTACTTCCTGTGTTAGCAGGGCGCGTGTTCTTCAATTTAACTGAAGTGCACCCAGTGTAGACCTCTTCTCCACTTGTCTTTCTCCTCACATGACAAGCACACAACTTGATTCTTAATATGGACCCCTCTAGTTAATTTCTAACTCTGCACTGTTCAGATCAATTGAATAGATCCAATAGATGGTTCTGTTTTTCAGGCCAGGCTGCTATAGTGTACCTGCTTTTTTATTCCCCTTGCAGCATTGATTTTATTTGCAATTTCAGTCACTCTTTGAAGAAAACATTGCATTCAAAGGGGACACGAAGCCTCTTTGCACATTTGTAGGAATAGATTATAATTACTGGCTATAAGAATGCCCCATAGGCCAGGCCTTGAAACTGCTTTTTCGAATGCACTAGCATTAGGGCTTTGCCTGTCATTAAAATCGTGCCCTAAAACATTTTTGAAAAAACGGCCCCACATATTTCTAAAACTGATCTTATCCTGACTACAGTATGATGTCCCTGCAAATCAGATTCTTCATGATGGAGGAAACTGACATCCCACATTGTTCAGACAAAAACCAACCAGTCAAGCTAGCTGCAGGTGCTCTCACTGGTAACAAGCCTTTCATCAAACAGCAGGGGAGCTGCCGTTCAGTATGCATACAATCCTGGATTTCTATTTGAACTTTCATCCTGTTACATGCACCACAATATACAGCTTGGGTTGTGAGTGACAACTTTATACTTTTTAATTGCATGCCCTGTCGAAAACAAATTCCCTAAAAAGCCAGGCTCACTAGGCATGAATACACTTCAAGGTTACAAAAACCACTGGAGGTAAATTGTGCAGCTGACTGCTTTAGACAGTAGTAACATGCACTTAATCAATTTTTGCTTGTGAACTAAAGTTGCTTGGCAAGTTATTACTACTAAACAACAAAGTATGTGAAGCTTTCTAAATTATTTAAGTTCAGAACATGCTCATGAGATTGTTCCGTTGACCTTTATATACACCTGATCATTTCAGGACATTCTCTTTGCTCTATTGTATGGGTGCTGGCCAGGTGCAGTGGTCTGTCTGTACCTGTGGCCCAATTCAGCCAGTACTTTTACATAGCACATGAAATTCTGTTCAAATCCCATTACCAAACAATCTGATTCTGAAATCTGGTCATAAAATCAGGCTGATCATGAAATCAGATTCTGAGTATTCTGAGTATTCAGGACCTGGCTTACAAGTGCTCAGTCATATAACCTCAGGGAATGATTACCAGACCAAAAAGGCTGATCACAAGCACACTTTAAGCAGAACATTAAGGTGCAATACTGTTTATCATCCATAGCTATTAAACACTTACAACACACTAATGCTGCTTTCTTTCTTTTGTTTCTCAGATGAGCTTCAAAAACAGGGTGAATGATTACTGTAATTAAAATGTTCTGTGAAAAGCAAAGCGTGCTTATCTAAACATCACCCTATTTAATTACTGTACGTAATGTTTTCTCTGGGATTATGCACATGTGAGTTACAATTTAAGGGGTTCATTTGATTAACTTATTCAGCTAGGATAAACTACATATGTAGTAGTGCAGTGCTATATTTAGAAATGAGGGGTTGCTGTTATCTACCTACGCACCTCTCTCTACCCTACCACGCCACCTGCAGTCCTTGTTTCCCCATGCACTCAACAGAACCGCAGTTTATCACTAGTAGTTACGGTATTTGTACCAACTGATTACAAATTCAGACAATCTGATATTGAGGTATTATTGTAAAGCAACTAGACTTACAGTTATGTATATTAGAGATAAATAAATAAACAAATACTGTACATATTTTCACAACCAGTTTCATACACTAATACACACATGATTAAAATGCCGTCATTACTATTATTAATACTATGTGTAACACTCCCCCACTCCCCCTTCTTGTTATTGAATGGTTTGGTCCAGAATCAGCTCGCCTCACTGTCCTATTGCAGCCACTTAAGAGCGACCCCCAGCACTACACCCTGACGTACTGACGTAGCTGCTTCCCCTTTGTACCCACAAAGCCCTCCCTGCAATCAACCCGTCGCCATGGTTTCTCCAATAGAGGGCCGTCCCGCAGCTGATTGCAACGGAGTCTTTCCGGGTATGTGCAACTACGCGCTCCCCCTAATATGGTCACCTTCCGGTTTCTGCCTCCCGTCAAGGCAGTCCATCTAGGAGGCAGCATACCACCGTCCTTACACAGCGTCCTTTCTGATCGGGAGGGAGATTTACAACATCGATCCTTTCTCTCTTTATCACACACCTCTACAAAACAAAGACAACACATAACAAAACAAACAAACAAGGCTCCGTACTCACGTAGCTGCATCCCCTTTGTACTGCCCAACTCCTCCCTTCAATCAGCCCAGTGCCCTGGTGTAACAAATCGCTGCCTGGCCCGCAGCTGGTCGCATGGGAATCGTTTCGAGAACGCGCAGCTACAAGCTGCCTCCAAGATGACTTCCTGTTTCCGCCAACCGTCGAGTTGACCCATCTATGGGGAAGAGTACTACCAACCTTACACAGCGCCCTTTCTGGTTGGGAGGGAGATTTACAGCATCGGTTCTTTTCTCTCTTTATCACAAAGGGGTGTTGCAGTGTTGTGTAAAATATTCCCTTTGTTTCTAGATGAAGTTATTTGTGTGCTTGTTCTTGTGTTCATTTTGCTTCTGGGGGATTATTGGCAGTTTAGGATTTGTTAGTTGCACATTCTTCTTCTTGATGTGCTGATTGTTTTACTTTCAGTATTGTGTACGATCTTTCTGCACTGGAAATGTTTTCGCATTCTACACTGTCAAGTGTCCTGTTAGCTTTAGATATATTCAGTAAAGAGAACAGCTTAATTACTGTACTGGTCTGAGAATGGGCAATGCCTTCTTTACGTAAAGTGCTCATTACAATTACTGACGATCTCATCTTCTGTTGATAGTTCTGCATACAGGCATACACTAAAGGAAGTCCAACCTTTCAGGTTGTTATACATCAGAGCAAAAAAGGAAGCAAGCACATCAAAAAGAATTTCAAGTAAGAGAGTCGTACCCAAGTTATTTTTTTCCTCCCAAAAAACCTATAAATAAAATTCATGCAAAGCACAAACAGTTTGGTCTGGAATCAATTTAGAATGTTCTAAAAGAATTATTTAGCAGTTTGGGGTTGTTTTGACAACTGATTTTTAAAATATGTATTTTGTTTGGAGGGCAGATAAAAATTGAATGATTTCATTAGGAATAAAAAAACCTGCAGGGCAACTGCCCTCCAGTGCATCTGACTAAACATGGAATCTGTAGTCAAACTTTGAAAGTAATATTGATGCTGCATTCCATAAAGCTTAACTTTGATAAAGACAATTTATGTATTTTTGGAATTTTATGTAGGGGTTCATTTGTAAACAAAAAGGTACCGAATCATATAGTGAGGAAGAGAGAAAGCATTTTTTGGTTCTAGCTCTAATGTACTGACACCATGGTTTACAGTAGCTTCCACATATGCTTCAAGTTCTCCTCTTCTTGTGGGTTTCATGTCTTATTGTTGGTGTCGGTAGCTGCATGCCCACCTTTGCCTGCCACCTTTTAACATAATCCTCAGGTTTGAACAATACCAGTGGCGGGACGGCTAATCTGATGAACTGGAGGGACGACACAGTTGCTGTTAAGAGCGCTCATTTTTAACACCACTATTGACTACAAACCTACCGACTCGCATTCATATCTACAATATGACTCCTTAGACATAAAGCATTCTTTACATACCACTAAAAAACACACAGTGAACAGAATTCCTCTAGTCCTCACTTACCATCCCACCAACAGCGAAGTACAGATAATTGTGCAGAGAAATTTTAAAATTAAGAACATAAGAACATAAGAAAGTTTACAAACGAGAGGAGGCCATTCAGCCCATCTTGATTGTTTGCTTGTTAGTAGCTTATTGATCCCAGAATCTCATCAAGCAGCTTCTTGAATGATCCCAGGGTGTCAGCTTCAACAACATTATTGGGGAGTTGGTTTCAGACCCTCACAAATCTCTGTGTAAAAAAGTGCCTCCTATTTTCTGTTCTGAATGCCCCTTTATCTAATCTCCATTTGTGACCCCTGGTCCTTGTTTCTTTTTTCAGGTCAAAAAAGTCCCAGGGTCGACATTGTCTATACCTTTTAGGATTTTGAATGCTTGAATCAGAAGAGACAAGAAGAGACAAAAATCTCAAAGAATACTTGGTCCACAGTGAAATTCGCCCTTCTGCAGAACCTTTAAAGGGCACAGTCCCATGTAACAGACCACGATGCACGACATGCAAATATATTAACTCCCAAACTGAGATCAGAGGCCCTAAATCATCACTCCACATCCACGCATTAGGAACATTAACAAACATAAAACACCTGGAGCTCATGGGTTACCAATTTAGATTTGTAATCTTATGGCAGATAAACTAGTGCCAAAAACACATGAGCAGTTAAAATGATATAATCACTGAACAACAGACAGCTACACCTATAAAGAACACATTGATCACTCTTATCCTTAAAACAGGCATGCTTGATCCAGCCATACATATCTGACTATTGTCCTAAAAGTTTGATAAAAGAAGGCTACAGATATATTTACTAGAATTTTAACTGCAAGGATATAATGGAATTTGATTCTGTATGCATCTTTTCAGTTAGTGTTTATGAAAAATTACATCCATCCTCTTACATCAATCCTCTAAGCTGATGAATGTAACACTTTAAAAAAAAAAAGAAATAACCAAGTGAATTGTGGAAAACAACCCCTCCTTTACATTAGAGGTGACTGGAGAGCTGGAAGCAGATCAAAGAAAATCAACAAAAGAGAGGCTAATACTGTAGGGTTATTTAAATAAGACAAACCAGTCAGTTATTCATCTCCTGAGTTACTTTATGTATCATTAATGAGAACTTGTCAATGTTATTGATCAAGGATTACAACCAGTAGGGAAACAAGGGATTAATGAGCTTTGGCTACAGTGCTGTGATTTCTTAAGCGTCCTGGTTATCCAAGTCATTTAGAAGTGATTTATAAGGCAGATCATTATTATTATTCATAATGCTGTTTATTTAGCACACTGATAGGTTATATAGGCTTATTGTATATTTCAGTTCAGAATAAAGCAATGTGTTTTGGTGAGAATGTAGAAAATTAGAACTTGTAAATGTTACTTTCATTTAAACTCCTACATTTATATGCAAAGCTTTTACAAAGTAACTATTACTTTTGATCTCAATAAAGTTCAGTTAACAGAGCTTTGCTGTTGCATTTTCACCATTCACACCAGAATCAAACTGAATTGTTTAGAAGAAGCCCAAGAACACGCCCGGTTATACAACATCACAAAGGTTTGTCTACACAGATTTAACATTCCAATAGTTTTGAAATATCATTTAAAATAGAAGATACAAAAATGAATACTCATACTGTATTATCAAAGTTTCAATGTTGTCCTCATTGCCTAATGCTAACCCATCTTTTAAGAGAACCCTTTTCAAGTTTACCACAATACAGTATAAAGATAGTGGAGTTTTAATAGCATGTTTGTGGTGTATAGTTAGTGCTGATGCAGTCAGTGTTGATGCAGTGGTGTATAGTCAGTGTTGATGCACTGTTGTATAGTCAGTGTTGATGCACTGGTGTATAGTCAGTGCTGATGCAGTCAGTGTTGATGCAGTGGTGTATAGTCAGTGTTGATGTGCTGGTGTATAGTCAGTGTTGATGTGCTGGTGTATAGTCAGTGTTGATGCACTGGTGTATAGTTAGTGTTGATGCACTGGTGTATAGTTAGTGCTGTTGCAGTCAGTGTTGATGCACTGGTGTATAGTCAGTGTTGATGCGCTGGTGTATAGTCAGTGTTGATGCACTGGTGTATAGTCAGTGTTGATGCGCTGGTGTATAGTCAGTGTTGATGCACTGGTGTATAGTCAGTGTTGATGCACTGGTGTATAGTCAGTGTTGATGCGCTGGTGTATAGTCAGTGTTGATGCACTGGTGTATAGTTAGTGCTGATGCAGTCAGTGTTGATGCACTGGTGTATAGTCAGTGTTGATGCACTGGTGTATAGTTAGTGCTGAGCAAGTTAGTGCTGATGCGCTGGTGTATAGTCAGTGTTGATGCACTGGTGTATAGTCAGTGTTGATGCGCTGGTGTATAGTCAGTGTTGATGCGCTGGTGTATAGTCAGTGTTGATGCACTGGTGTATAGTTAGTGCTGATGCAGTCAGTGTTGATGCACTGGTGTATAGTCAGTGTTGATGCGCTGTTGTATAGTCAGTGTTGATGCGCTGGTGTATAGTCAGTGTTGATGCGCTGGTGTATAGTCAGTGTTGATGCGCTGGTGTATAGTCAGTGTTGATGCGCTGGTGTATAGTCAGTGTTGATGCGCTGGTGTATAGTCAGTGTTGATGCGCTGGTGTATAGTCAGTGTTGATGCACTGGTGTATAGTCAGTGCTGATGCAGTCAGTGTTGATGCACTGGTGTATAGTCAGTGTTGATGCGCTGTTGTATAGTCAGTGTTGATGCGCTGGTGTATAGTCAGTGTTGATGCGCTGTTGTATAGTCAGTGTTGATGCGCTGGTGTATAGTCAGTGTTGATGCGCTGGTGTATAGTCAGTGTTGATGCGCTGGTGTATAGTCAGTGTTGATGCACTGGTGTATAGTCAGTGTTGATACGCTGGTGTATAGTCAGTGTTGATGCGCTGGTGTATAGTCAGTGCTGATGCAGTCAGTGTTGATGCACTGGTGTATAGTCAGTGTTGATGCGCTGGTGTATAGTCAGTGTTGATGCGCTGGTGTATAGTCAGTGTTGATGCGCTGGTGTATAGTCAGTGTTGATGCGCTGGTGTATAGTCAGTGTTGATGCACTGGTGTATAGTCAGTGCTGATGCAGTCAGTGTTGATGCACTGGTGTATAGTCAGTGTTGATGCACTGGTGTATAGTCAGTGCTGATGCGCTGGTGTATAGTCAGTGCTGATGCAGTCAGTGTTGATGCACTGGTGTATAGTCAGTGTTGATGCGCTGGTGTATAGTCAGTGTTGATGCGCTGGTGTATAGTCAGTGCTGATGCAGTCAGTGTTGATGCACTGGTGTATAGTTAGTGTTGATGCAGTCAGTGTTGATGCACTGGTGTATAGTCAGTGTTGATGCGCTGGTGTATAGTCAGTGTTGATGCACTGGTGTATAGTTAGTGCTGATGCAGTCAGTGTTGATGCACTGGTGTATAGTCAGTGTTGATGCGCTGTTGTATAGTCAGTGTTGATGCGCTGGTGTATAGTCAGTGTTGATGCGCTGTTGTATAGTCAGTGTTGATGCGCTGGTGTATAGTCAGTGTTGATGCGCTGGTGTATAGTCAGTGTTGATGCACTGGTGTATAGTCAGTGCTGATGCAGTCAGTGTTGATGCACTGGTGTATAGTCAGTGTTGATGCGCTGTTGTATAGTCAGTGTTGATGCACTGGTGTATAGTTAGTGTTGATGTAGTCAGTGTTGATGCACTGGTGTATAGTCAGTGTTGATGCGCTGGTGTATAGTCAGTGTTGATGCGCTGGTGTATAGTCAGTGTTGATGCATAGTCAGTGTTGATGCACTGGTGTATAGTCAGTGTTGATGCGCTGGTGTATAGTCAGTGTTGATGCGCTGGTGTATAGTCAGTGTTGATGCGCTGGTGTATAGTCAGTGTTGATGCGCTGGTGTATAGTCAGTGTTGATGCACTGGTGTATAGTCAGTGCTGATGCAGTCAGTGTTGATGCACTGGTGTATAGTCAGTGTTGATGCGCTGGTGTATAGTCAGTGTTGATGCGCTGGTGTATAGTCAGTGTTGATGCGCTGGTGTATAGTCAGTGTTGATGCGCTGGTGTATAGTCAGTGTTGATGCGCTGGTGTATAGTCAGTGTTGATGCACTGGTGTATAGTCAGTGCTGATGCAGTCAGTGTTGATGCACTGGTGTATAGTCAGTGTTGATGCGCTGGTGTATAGTCAGTGTTGATGCGCTGGTGTATAGTCAGTGTTGATGCGCTGGTGTATAGTCAGTGTTGATGCGCTGGTGTATAGTCAGTGTTGATGCGCTGGTGTATAGTCAGTGTTGATGCACTGGTGTATAGTCAGTGCTGATGCAGTCAGTGTTGATGCATTGGTGTATAGTCAGTGTTGATGCGCTGTTGTATAGTCAGTGTTGATGCGCTGGTGTATAGTCAGTGTTGATGCACTGGTGTATAGTCAGTGTTGATGCGCTGGTGTATAGTCAGTGTTGATGCGCTGGTGTATAGTCAGTGTTGATGCGCTGGTGTATAGTCAGTGTTGATGCACTGGTGTATAGTCAGTGCTGATGCAGTCAGTGTTGATGCACTGGTGTATAGTCAGTGTTGATGCGCTGGTGTATAGTCAGTGCTGATGCGCTGGTGTATAGTCAGTGTTGATGCGCTGGTGTATAGTCAGTGTTGATGCGCTGGTGTATAGTCAGTGTTGATGCACTGGTGTATAGTCAGTGCTGATGCAGTCAGTGTTGATGCACTGGTGTATAGTCAGTGTTGATGCGCTGGTGTATAGTCAGTGTTGATGCGCTGGTGTATAGTTAGTGCTGATGCAGTCAGTGTTGATGCACTGGTGTATAGTCAGTGTTGATGCGCTGGTGTATAGTCAGTGTTGATGCACTGGTGTATAGTTAGTGCTGATGCAGTCAGTGTTGATGCACTGGTGTATAGTCAGTGTTGATGCGCTGTTGTATAGTCAGTGTTGATGCGCTGGTGTATAGTCAGTGTTGATGCGCTGGTGTATAGTCAGTGTTGATGCGCTGGTGTATAGTCAGTGTTGATGCACTGGTGTATAGTCAGTGCTGATGCAGTCAGTGTTGATGCATTGGTGTATAGTCAGTGTTGATGCGCTGTTGTATAGTCAGTGTTGATGCGCTGGTGTATAGTCAGTGTTGATGCACTGGTGTATAGTCAGTGTTGATACGCTGGTGTATAGTCAGTGTTGATGCGCTGGTGTATAGTCAGTGTTGATGCACTGGTGTATAGTCAGTGCTGATGCAGTCAGTGTTGATGCACTGGTGTATAGTCAGTGTTGATGCGCTGGTGTATAGTCAGTGTTGATGCGCTGGTGTATAGTCAGTGTTGATGCGCTGGTGTATAGTCAGTGTTGATGCGCTGGTGTATAGTCAGTGTTGATGCGCTGGTGTATAGTCAGTGTTGATGCACTGGTGTATAGTCAGTGCTGATGCAGTCAGTGTTGATGCACTGGTGTATAGTCAGTGTTGATGCGCTGTTGTATAGTCAGTGTTGATGCGCTGGTGTATAGTCAGTGTTGATGCACTGGTGTATAGTCAGTGTTGATACGCTGGTGTATAGTCAGTGTTGATGCGCTGGTGTATTGTCAGTGTTGATGCGCTGGTGTATAGTCAGTGTTGATGCACTGGTGTATAGTCAGTGTTGATGCGTAGTCAGTGTTGATGCACTGGTGTATAGTCAGTGTTGATGCACTGGTGTATAGTCAGTGTTGATGCGCTGGTGTATAGTCAGTGTTGATGCGCTGGTGTATAGTCAGTGTTGATGCGCTGGTGTATAGTCAGTGTTGATGCACTGGTGTATAGTCAGTGCTGATGCAGTCAGTGTTGATGCACTGGTGTATAGTCAGTGTTGATGCACTGGTGTATAGTCAGTGTTGATGCGCTGGTGTATAGTCAGTGCTGATGCAGTCAGTGTTGATGCACTGGTGTATAGTCAGTGTTGATGCGCTGGTGTATAGTCAGTGTTGATGCGCTGGTGTATAGTCAGTGTTGATTTGCTGGTGTATAGTCAGTGTTGATGCGCTGGTGTATAGTCAGTGTTGATTTGCTGGTGTATAGTCAGTGTTGATGCGCTGGTGTATAGTCAGTGCTGATGCAGTCAGTGTTGATGCACTGGTGTATAGTCAGTGTTGATGCGCTGGTGTATAGTCAGTGTTGATGCGCTGGTGTATAGTCAGTGTTGATGCGCTGGTGTATAGTCAGTGTTGATGCGCTGGTGTATAGTCAGTGTTGATGCGCTGTTGTATAGTCAGTGTTGATACGCTGGTGTATAGTCAGTGCTGATGCGCTGGTGTATAGTCAGTGTTGATGCACTGGTGTATAGTCAGTGTTGATGCGCTGGTGTATAGTCAGTGCTGATGCAGTCAGTGTTGATGCGCTGGTGTATAGTCAGTGTAGATGCGCTGGTGTATAGTCAGTGTTGGACTGGTTATACCAGATTGATTATTTCAATGATTATAATATTGTTGCAATGAGACAGAAATGTAAACACAAGCTACAGAGTGGTAGAGAGTGCAGCATTTGCTTGAGTCCAGGGGAATGAGCTGAACGATAAGATCAGGAACTGAACTGATCCCTGACCGTTAGAGCAATCCACCCCACATCACTCAGAGGAATGAGCTGAACGATAAGAGCAGGAACTGAACTGACTCCTGACCGTTAGAGCAATCCACCACACATCACTCAGAGGAATGAGCTGAACGATAAGAGCAGGAACTGAACTGACCCCTGACCGTTAGAGCAATCCACCACACATCACTCAGAGGAATGAGCTGAACGATAAGAGCAGGAACTGAACTGACCCCTGACCGTTAGAGCAATCCACGACACATCAATCAGAGGAATGAGCTGAACGATAAGATCAGGAACTGAACTGACCCCTGACCGTTAGAGCAATCCACCACACATCACTCAGAGGAATGAGCTGAACGATAAGAGCAGGAACTGAACTGACCCCTGACCGTTAGAGCAATCCACCACACATCACTCAGAGGAATGAACTGAACGATAAGATCAGGAACTGAACTGACCCCTGACCGTTAGAGCAATCCACCACACATCACTCAGAGGAATGAGCTGAACGATAAGAGCAGGAACTGAACTGACCCTTGACTGTTAGAGCAATAAAATGGCTTTCTTATCTTAGTGGGTTTTAATATAACTTTAAAATTGCCACTCTTGTATTATGTTATTTACATCTGTTATTTAAAACTAAACCATCTAAATGTGGCAGTTGTATGTGTGACATGCTGTACAAATCTATCATGGTTGGGTCTTTTTTGGATCTGTACAGTGCTTTGCAATACTTTTGTATAAAATGTGTTATATAAATGCATATATATATATATATATATATATATATATATATATATATATATATATATATATATATATATATATATATATATATATATATCCACTGTCAGTTTATTGGTAGCACATCCCCTGATTAAAAACATAATGAGGACAGTTTGATTGCTGAATATACTGTATGGTGATTACAGATTGTCATTATTTATGATGAATAAAACAGATGTTATCAGAACTGTCATATCCCATGAGCCCTTATTTATTTGGGTATTGAAAGGTCAAGGTATTGAGGTTGGGGGGATGCAGATTCAAGCAATTTACTGAAAAGGTATTACATTGCCAATCATATGGAAATGCCACCATTCTTAAAGCATGCCTTCAAATACGGCTTCATGTGGTATTTGTAAGGAGTGCTGCATGTATTTACAGACATCAGTGGCTATGCTGCAATGGACCGGATTAAAATCAGCATTTAGATTACATTATAGAAGTAGAAGAACTGAGAATTTGTTGGACTGTTTTTACAACGTTTGACAATTGACTTGACATGACTTAGTGTCTGGCCTCAACGTTTTGCCTTGGGGTACAAATGTATTGACATCCCGCATTGAAAGAGGAAGGAAAAGGTGAATTCAACACCACAACACAAACTGCATAGACAGGTTCAAAGCTTAACATACCATTGACTTGGTTGTAATTGGCAGCTACTGAATGATACACATATACAGGGAGAAATCTGCCTGACCTAATCTTTGCTATACTGTACTTTGTAGTTGCTGTCATAGGGCTACCTGCCTGAAACATTGCTTTACATTGTCTAATTATGGAATTACATTCCATTTCCCTATGCCATCTATAGTAATTTTTAGGGCAACATTTTTTGTTCTTTATTAAATATCCTTACGCCAATAAAGGAACTTAGAATATGTGACAAGGCTCCAACTGTCCGTATCCATCCAATCACACTTGTTTCACGTTCCAGTGCCATCCCTGGATTATAAATAAATATTAAACATTATAATGCATAATGATTTTTTTTAAGTTTTGGCAGGGCAACTTCTTGAACTCCATCGAGTTCACACAAACTGTTTTAAAATTTCAAAAAATGTTATTAAAAAAAAACATGACTGCCAGACAAGTGTGTTGCAAGGCAGACCAGTGCATTTAGTTAATTAGGCAATCATTATCAATACGGTATGTCCTTCTGGATAATACAACAGCATACACTGTATCAATACGGTATGTCCTGCTGGATAATACAACAGCATACACCATATCAAGCATGCCTTTAATGCATTTACAATATATCTCTATAAACATTATTTATACAACATGTAGTAAAACTAACACTAAAAGTCCTTCTCAGCATCTTCAAGGATACAACATCAAAGAGTTTCAAATATATGCTCAGTTCTTAAGAAATAACCCAATGTTGCTTTAACCCAATTTTCAGATTTTAATTTTTTTAATTTGTGGTATTTCATATTTGCAAATGATGTTTGTTGCATAGAAATTCGGATGATGTTTTCTGCATAGAAATTCTGATTGAGGTAGTAGGTGTCTATTTCCACAATACATAAAAGAAAACCCTAACTACCTGTAGCCTTTACTGTTCTTTCTAGCACTATATGCTAGTTACTGTCCCGCTGTAGCAGTTGTAGATTGATCTATTCATAGTTCTAGCATGGCAAAGCAATTCAGTCTTCCAGAATCGATTATAAGGGACTGATCATTTTGAACTCAGTCCCATTCCCTTTCATCGCATGAAAATTGTTTTTATACCATAGGTGTCCTCCATGATGTAGAAATGTTTATATTAAAACGCAGTAGTGGGTGCTCTGACTCACAAACACACAACACGCCCTTCCAGGTGATAAGCATTGTCCTGTGTCAAACTTCCCAGCGCCGCTGTGTTAATGCAGCCTGACTGAAGGCAAATCCAACACATATGGAGAATTATCATTTGCATATCAACTCCCAAAGACGTGGAACTGTTTCCATCATAGTCTGAAGATGGAATTTGATAATCGTTCCTTGTCTGGTTTTAAAGATCGGATTTTGTTATTGTTTAGAACCTCTTCCCAATGGTTCCTCTCCAGTCCACATTAACAAGTTGATTAAGATGCTGATTAGCCTAAGTTTGAACAACCTATGTTTTTATTGTGTTGTTTGTACATTATAATTGTCTTTGTATTGTTTTCCAAGACCCCCTTGTTAAGGAGGCTTTGGTCTCAATGGATAAATCTCTTGGTTAAATAAATAAAAAATAAAACATTTCTGAAAACCAGGAAATGATGACACCAGTTCCAAAATGTGAAAACGTACAGATACATAGTATAACAGTAGGAGTACAGTAGAAGCACTGTTTTAAATTGTGTTTGTTTTAAATAAATTCATATCAATGTGCTTAGTGCAGAGTGACATATTCAGTTAGGTTTGTGTGATAAAGCAGCACACAGTGGTCCCCCAAAAATGAATCTACCCCGTCTAGAATGTGGCAAGCTAATCAGAATACTTCTAAAACCATGCACTTGCATAATGTAAGCCTGGACACGCCACTTGAGGATAGATTGGGTAGAGCACTTTGCTGTGCAATCGCTTAGATCACTTTTGAGAATATCAAAATGTATTTCATTGATCAAAACAGACTTTAAAAAGGAGTCTTAAACACATCAAGCTTTGTGAAAGAGTTAAGCTTGTTAGTTTAAAATCAGAAATATAGCTGTGGAAGGGCAACATGCTAAGACTTGCTGATTCCGAGGCTCTGCTGGCTTTCTTTAGGTGGTAAGTGGCAGCTCAGGTTACTAAGAATGGTATCTTTATTAATCTTCTGTGACAACAATAACACAGTATCGCTATGCTAGTCTTCCCAGAGCTCAGAAGTTGATTTGCACCATGTCCTGATAGGAAATAAATCCTACAAGTGCACAAGTAACAGATTCTTGTATTTTTTGCCTTTTTTTGTAATTTAAAGAGACCAATTATTTTACTCCCAATTTTCTCCCCAACTTGGAATGTCCAATATTTTTCTCTCTTCACCACACCAATTCCCAACACAGCTGAGGAAAACTGAAGGTTCAGTGGACGTCCTCCGATCCCATGACCAAGGCAGTTTCCTCTTCTACATCCAGGGACTTGAGAGCGGATGTCAGAGAGCTACCTGCCCCTGGAGGACAAAGGCCAGCCCTGCTGATGTCCATCTGAGTTCACTAGGCACATGGCCGGCAGAGTCCGTTGTAGCACGATGAGGAGAAACAGTCTCTGTGCCAATGTGAAGCTCTCTTTGGAATCCTACACGATTTTGAACCGAGGTTCTGGGTATCTGAGTTTGATACTTGGCCCAATTTACCCTGTAAAAAAGCAGGTTGGATTTCAGCAAGTGGAATGGTTTTAAGATAAATTAGATCTATAAAAAGAAAAAATTGTTTTATTAGCTCACTTCTTATATTCACACAAACTCAAGCACCTGCTTGAAACATACACCTTATCAGCTTCAGCAGGAAGCACATAAACTGTGCAGGAATGCACTTTAATTCATATTGTTATTATTTTAATGGCATCTAATTCAGTTATTATGCTTTCAGGCATGGATAGTGTATTCAGCATGTCACCAATATAAGAACTGAGGTTAATTTTGTACTGCAGTATTCCCAAGTCTCTCTCATCATCATTATCTCAGGTTATCTTATTCTCGATGTGGCTCACAATTGAAAGCTGATAAGTGCACTGGCTCAGGCAGGGCTCTGTGCTGTGCCTGGGAGGTCCCCTCCAGCACTCTCACTCAGTGATGTCTTCTCTGCTGGATCCATTCTAATCAGGCAACTACCTTTCTGATGGGAAATAGAATCCTGGGATAAAGTATAGTTCAAGGAAGAAAAGAAAAAAAAATGAATTCAGATGAAGTCAGATTCAATCAAATTGGGTTTCCTGTATTTAAGTCATATCCTAGTTGCTGGTTTGGAGCAACTGCAACAAAACAGATCATATTTTTGAAATATGAGCATTTTAAGTTTTGATATGAAAGCATATGGAAAGAGCCAATTTTGAATTTAGTAGTTGGTTAGTAAAGAATCTAACAGATTATAGATTCAGAAGTGTTTTGTGGTGTGCTGGTGCAGTTTCCATCTCAGTTGGTGGCTGCATGTAAGCTTAATACTTATAGTGTTTGTTGTAAACCTGACCTTGAGATGTTTGATTATTTGAAAGGAGCTGTGAGTGCCCCCCTGAATCAGGGGAAAGGAAAATATTGAAAGGAAAGATGAAATCCACACAAATAACCCAAAAAGCCCAATGTTATCATGGCAGGATCCCTCTTGTAGCCAATGGACATGTTGCAGCATCTACTTGACATCTCTGCTCTGCATTTGCTTCATTATTTCATTGATCTCACAAAGACAAGACATTTTTACTGAGCTGTTACTGGGCCATGAAGCTAGAATCTTCTACTCAATTCGACTTCAGTGTAGCTATCCCTCCAGTGGCAGTGGCAGCACTTTACAGGGAGGTATGTTGCTTAGACGTATACATTTAGCTATATCTTGGTAACTTTTTTATCCAATTATGATGAAACTTGGTACAGGCATCCTTTATTATCACAAGTGCCCGAGGGTTATCTAATTCTGCATGCCGTCATGTTCACCCTGAAGATTACCCCTTTTTATCAGCGCAACAGCAAAACTGGTCAGATAAAAACAGGATTATAATTATCTGCTGATTTTAATACAAGTTCTGAGTTTATTTTCTGAGTTTATTTTCTGATATTTTCTGATATCCCAGACAGTGGGAGGCTGTGTGGTCCAGTGGTTAAAGAAAAGGCTACTCAGCTACTGACTCATTGTGTGACCCTGAGCAAGTCACTTAACTTCCTTGTGCTCCGTCTTTCGGGTGAGACGTAGTTGTAAGTGACTCTGCAGCTGATGCATAGTTCACACACTCTCTGTCAGTCGCCTTGGATAAAGGCGTCTGCTAATTAAACAAATAAACAGTGCCATTGCTCAAGCAGGTACAGGGACCATACACAAAACAGAAATATCTGCCACTGCACTGTGACCTGTGTGTTTGTTATTGTTGCTTTATGCTGCTGAATGTTCACACAGTATGAGATTTTTGATGGGTTTCGTGTTCAGTTTCACAGGGAAGCTGAATATGCTATGATTTGGAAACAATGACAATAACTGGTCAAGCCATCATCATACCAACAGTCCAGGTAATGGGCTGTCCAAGTGGGTAAAGAATGAAAGTTTTTCAGTTAAAAACTTTCTATATAATTTGGTAACATTTTACATTAGTGTGTCTAATTACTGTGCATTTACATAGTAGGTACTTAGTAAATACATACATACAGTACTGTGCAAAAGTTTTAGGCAGGTGTGAAAAAATGCTGTAAAAGTAAGAATGCTTTCAAAAATAGACATGTTAATAGATTATATTTATCAATTAACTAAATGCAAAGTGAGTGAACAGAAGAAAAATCTAAATCAAATCCATATTTGGTGTGACCACCCTTTGCCTTCAAAACAGCATCAAGCATCAATTCTTCTAGGTACACTTGCACACAGTTTTTGAAGGAACTCGGCAGGTAGGTTGGCCCAAACATCTTGGAGAACTAACCACAGTTCTTCTGTGGATTTAGGCAGCCTCAGTTGCTTCTCTCTCTTCATGTAATCCCAGACAGACTCGATGATGTTGAGATCAGGGCTCTGTGGGGACCATACCATCACTTCCAGGACTCCTTGTTCTTCTTTACGCTGAAGATAGTTCTTAATGACTTTCGCTGTATGTTTGGGGTCGTTGTCATGCTGCAGAATAAATTTGGGGCCAATCAGATGCCTCCCTGATGGTATTGCATGATGGATAAGTATCTGCCTGTACTTCTCAGCATTGAGGAGACCATTAATTCTGACCAAATCCCCAACTCCATTTGCAGAAATGCAGCCCCAAACTTGCAAGGAACCTCCACCATGCTTCACTGTTGCCTGCAGACACTCATTCGTGTACGCTCTCCAGCCCTTCGCGAACAAACTGCCTTCTGCTACAGCCAAATATTTCAAATTTTGACTCATCAGTCCAGAGCACCTGCTGCCATTTTTCTGCACCCCAGTTCCTGTGTTTTCGTGCATAGTTGAGTCGCTTGGCCTTGTTTCCACGCCGGAGGTATGGCTTTTTGGCCGCAAGTCTTCCATGAAGGCCACTTCTGACCAGACTTCTCCGGACAGTAGATGGGTGTACCAGGGTCCCACTGTTTTCTGCCAGTTCTGAGCTGATGGCACTGCTGGACATCTTCCGATTGCGAAGGGAAGTAAGCATGATGTGTCTTTCATCTGCTGCAGTAAGTTTCCTTGGCCGACCACTGCGCTCACGGTCCTCAACGTTGCCCGTTTCTTTGTGCTTCTTCAAAAGAGCTTGGACAGCACATCTGGAAACCCTGTCTGCCTTGAAATTTCTGCCTGGGAGAGACCTTGCTGATGCAGTATAACTACCTTGTGTCTTGTTGCTGTGCTCAGTCTTGCCATGGTGTATGACTTTGACAGTAAACTGTCTTCAGCAACCTCACCTTGTTAGCTGAGTTTGGCTGTTCCTCACCCAGTTTTATTCCTCCTACACAGCTGTTTCTGTTTCAGTTAATGATTGTGTTTCAACCTACATATTGAATTGATGATCATTAGCACCTGTTTGGTATAATTGTTTAATCATACACCTGACTATATGCCTACAAAATCCCTGACTTTGTGCAAGTGTACCTAGAAGAATTGATGCTGTTTTGAAGGCAAAGGGTTGTCACACCAAATATGGATTTGATTTAGATTTTTCTTCTGTTCACTCACTTTGCATTTAGTTAATTGATAAATATAATCTATTAACATGTCTATTTTTGAAAGCATTCTTACTTTATAGCATTGTTTCACACCTGCCTAAAACTTTTGCACAGTACTGTACATAGTAGTTACTTAGTAAATATATGTGTACTTAAACTTAATGATTTATATATATATATATATATATATATATATATATATATATATATATTATATATATATATATATATACAATCATTAAGTTTAAAGTACAGCATATATTTACTAAGAACTATATGTCACACAGTAATTAGAGACACAATGGAGTGTTACCTAGTGATTGTTAGATTTAGGGAGCCACTGAGGCTCCAAACCAGAAATGCGAGCCGGTCATTGGCTGCTTTACATGAGAAAGTGGGTAAAGCCAACTGAGGCTGACACTAAATCCAAAGTCCAGGACTGTGCGTTAGTTCTACCTAGATGAATTTGAACCTAATCGAATATGCTGTATTTCCTGTAAGAACACTGTGTGACCAAGTGCACAAAGGGATGAATTCACAGATTGCTTGATGACTGTAATGAACTCGCTCTGGTACACTGAACATTATGGATTTATTTGTGTTATTAATTCAGGTCTGAAGCACTGTACATGAACTCATTGATAACCGTAATCTATAATTTCCTCTGTTTATTGAAAGCATGTCTGAAGACTGTAATGAACTCGCATCTGGTAACTGAACATTATAATTTCACTGTGTTATTACTGTGGGTCTGAAGCCTGTAATGACAGTAATTAGAGACACAATGTAGTGTTACCTATAATTTTTAGATTTAGGGGTACACTGGGGCCAAACCAGAAATGGTCGGGTCATTGGCTGCTTTTATAGAGAAAGTGGGTAAAGCCAAAGCATTCTGACACAGTATACCAAAGTCCAGGCTTGCCCATACATTATTTACCTATTTGAATCTGAACTTAATCGAATATTTATATTTCACATGTAAGAACACTTTGACCAACCAGCACAAAGGGATGAATTCACAAATTAGCTGAAGACTGTAATGAACTCGCTCTGGTAACTGAACATTATAATTTACTCTGTGTTATTAAGTGTGGGTCTGAAGCCTGTAATGAACTCATTGGTAACCGTGCGTATAATTTCCTCTGTGTTATTGAGTGTGGGTCTGAAGACTGTAATGAACTCGCTCTGGTAACTGAACATTATAATTTACTCTGTGTTATTACGTGTGGGTCTGAAGCCTGTAATGAAGTCATTGGTAACCGAGTGTATAATTTCCTCTGTGTTATTCAGTGTGGGTTTGAAGACTGTAATGAACTCGCTGGTAACTGAGTATATCATTTCCTCTATGTTATTGAGTGTGGGTCTGAAGACTGTAATGAACTCGCTCTGGTAACTGAACATTAAAATTCTCTGTGTTATATGAACTCATTGGTAACAGTGCGTATAATTTCCTCTGTGTTACTGAGTGTGGGTCTGAAGACTGTAATGAACTCGCTGGTAACTGAACATATAATTTCCTCTGTGTTATTGAGTGTGGGTCTGTGACACGGATGGCTGGTGGTGACGTCAGACCACGAAGAAACAGTCAGGACTGCGAGGTATGAATAAATATGCTGATTCACCGGTTTATTGTCAAATAAAAAGATTTAACAAAACACAAACACTTTTACAAACAAAATGGCATGGTGGCCGAAACAAATAGGCAAAAAAATAATAATTATAACAAGCACGAGTAGCAATTGTTTACTTGTAGTATCTGTTCTTACCTTTCTCTTTTCTCCTCTGGACAACCCTGTGCAGCCAAAGCTGCAGGTCTTTTATATTATGGCCGAGGGGTCAACTGGCTATTAATTATCTTATTAACCCCTCGGCCATAGTCTGTATGAGTTTAATAAATATGCGTGACTGTCAGCTAATTCAATAATTACTAGCCGACAGTCACGCATTCTCACGAGGGTTTTAAAACAATAACAAATAATGGTGGACGAGAAACTGAGACAGTGTTGGTGAGATAAATGTATATGCAAAGAGAAAAAAGCAACTGCTACTTACCTGATCGCTGTACCAGCACAGTATTTGTGCATCACGAAACCGAGTATAATGAGAGTTGGTTTGCTGAAGACTACAGGCTGCATTTGCTCATATCTTCGCCACATATCTTCCCCCCCTTGTGCGCAGCACACATGGTCTTAAAGGCCACCTCCCCCCTTAAAATCCCCAAAGTCTTATAGTCCTGGTCCAAGAACAGAGGCAACAAGGGGTCCATGAGCGGCAATGTTGCCAGTAGCAATGCCGTCAGCGGAAAGGCTGACAGCTCCCAGGCTAGCTCCTCCAGCTGGGTCAATTCCGACAGCGGAAAGGCTGTTAATGGCACTGCTGTCAGCGGACATGCGGACAGTGGGGCGAAGTCCTCCTCCCATGGCCCAGCTGGCAGCGGAAAGGCTGACAGAGGGGTGACCCACTCCGGCAGCTGAAATGCTATCCGTGGCAACGTTGGCAGCGGCAAGGATGACAATGGCAATGCTGTCAGCGGACGTGCTGTCAACACCAAGGCTGGCTCCTCCAGCAAAGGCAGGTGTGGCAGTGAACATGCTGCCAGTGGCAGCAGAAAAGCATGGTGGCGGAGACGGGAGCAGCAATTCTTCTCATGGTGGCGGAGGTAGAGCAGCGGGCAGTCTCCCTCTGGCGGCGAAGGCAGGAGTAGCAGGCACTCTCACTCTGGCGGTGGTGAGAGCAACAAGTGGTCTCCCCCTGGTGGTGGGGTGGGAGCTGCAGGTAATCCTCCCATGGTGGCGGAGGCTGTAGCAGCAAGTCTTCCCTGGCAGCGAAGGCAGGAGCAGCAGGCAGTTACAGCCCGCAGGCAGGGCACATGTTCAAAGCCTGGAGAGCTCTGAGCTGCCCTCCGGTCGTCCCTCCCCCTCCTCTCCAGGGCGGAAGTAGCCGTCCCAGTGGCCCCCCTGCTGTGCCTGTGGCGCCAGTTCCACCTTCTGCCATGGAGGGGGTTGGTCGGGTGCTATGTGCCCAACCTCGCCAATGGCAAAGCACCATTCCTCAACTTTTAGGCAGGTGAGGCAAACGTCCAGAGTGGCAGAGACGCGGTGGGACTTGCGACCAGCCCCGCTCTGCTGTTGTGCCACCACCTTCTGGCTCTTTCTTCCCATTTTTATTCATCCTTTTTCTTTCTTCAAAAAAACACTTTTTTCCCCAAACTTTTCCCAAACTTTCCAAGGCCTGAGTCTTGGAGGCTCCGTTGTCCCAGTTCTGACAACATATGTGACAAGCTGGAAGAAACACACAGCACTGCTAGTGAAATGTGAATGCGCTGCTTGATACACAAAACAAAACAGCACATTGGCCAAAATAAAGACAAGCAGATAAAGACAGACAGACAAGCAAACTGGGGCCGAACGAGTAGCAATTGTTATTTAATTATTGTTCTCCTTCTCTCTTCCATTCTTCTCCCTGAACACACCAACCCCAAGTGAGTGATTTGTGTATCTATATATATATATATATAATATATATATACAGCCGGGATTCAATTACTAATTAATCATTCACTTGAATCCCAGCACGTGAACTAATTTGTGCAATCCCATGCCCACATACTAATACACATTTTAAGCAGCCCAATTTATACCCCATGCACCAATATATATGTATATATACACCAACAATAACACACCACATACAACATATAACACAAACTACGCACAGGGGCGGGGCACCTCACCAAAGCTTCCCATAATAGTTTCTCCTCTCTGATATTGAAATGGAATCTGTGCATCTTTACAGTCTTCTGAATACACAGTCTTTATCTAGCAAGAACTATGAGAGCATAACTTATCTTCCTTTATGGGTTGCAGATAAAGGAACATTGCAAAAAAGCACATTTAAAAAAAAATAAAAAATTTAACAACTGACATTTTACAGAGATTAGAATCAGAATCCTTATCTCAAGCACTAGATGACAGTCTCATGATGATGATAAGAAGTGCATGGCATGTTTCAGCACTTTTTTTCTGTACAGTAAATCATAACCTGCACGTGGTGGACCATTTCCATGAGGGCATCAATTCCCTTTTGAAGTTCTACATGCATTCAGAAACTGCATTCATTATAAATGGTGAAGAAGGAAACCTGTGTTGCACACCGCTTAAATTGAGTTAAGTGTCGAAGAGTTCCCGTTAACACCAGGAACCAGATGGGAATATATATTTCATGATTTTATATCCACCAAATGCCACATCACAGTCCTGAGGTGCAGACTGTGGTCCAGGGTCATATTAGAAAGGATTCCTCCCCATCTTAGGTTGCCCTGCTTCAATTATAATTCATTGAACCCTGCTCTCTGCCTTTGCGACTTCTATTTTATAGCTCCCTTTAATGTAGGTACTTTAAATACTACCTGGGTGCACAAACTATCATCACAGGTTCTTCAGTGCATGGGGCTTGGTCTTAAGTTTTCCTTTTCAGTCTTTAGTTTAACCATACAGCATTACATTTCGGTCATCAATCTTTTTAACTTTTTTTCTTTGAAGCAGACTACAGAGATATGATCATTGGATTTAAACATTATAATATTTCAAGTCTTATGTTATTCGCTATCTTTTCTCTCATTTTTGAGCTATTTCATCATTCCTGTTTCTGTTTAGTTCCATTTCCTCGGATGTTATTCCAGGTGTAAGAATCTAATTGGCATTCTCTAATTCATTGATATCATAATCTGATTCCGACATTTCTTCTTGTTCTGCCAAGGACAAAGCTGTGCCAAGCTTCCCCTCCTCGCCCCCCCACACTAGCAGGCTATATCATTAACTGGACCTAACTGTAATGTATTCATAACTCACAGACCTGCTCTTTGTTTATTCTAATGAGTCCCTGCAATTATGTATTCACTGCACTTCTCAATCAAAACTGACACTGTTAATAAGCAGCATAGCATGCTTTATATGGGCAGAATGTGATTGTTAAAGTGATTGTAGCTAACAAAATCATTTCATGCATTTTCCACACCATGCACATCCATTCACTATATAGGTTTCAGCTGTGTAATTCTGAAGGAATTACACAGCTGCGGAAACCTATGTTTTAACAAAACCTGTATTTTCATTTTAAAACCTGATATGGGTCATGTATCAAGCGTTTGTGACTGCACTAAGGCCATAGTGCCAGGTTTACGCCGGCCTTAAAATTGCCCCGTGACACTTTTGACAAGTTAAGGCCGTGTTAGCACCGGTAAAATGCGCTCTGCCGTGCAATGCGCTCCACTGCTCATTAGCCATGCACTTTAAGGCGTGTCAAGCCTTAATTATATGCATGGGCAAATTGTAGGTGGGGCTCATTTGTAATTGAAGTCTGTAATATTAAAATGAGATGTATGAAGTGGCAGAATAGCTGCGCCGGCTCTAAAAAGGGTAAAAAAATAAGTCTGATTTCAAATTGGTATTATTTGGGCGCAAAGAAAAAGTCAGAAAGCAGCTGATAGGAAAGAGCAGAGAGTGCAGGCTCCTAACCTTCCTGAACAACCCAGGAACAGAGGGAGAGTACTGAGAAGAAGGGAGAGTATTTAGGGTCAGCATTACCCTTTTCACTGGCTCTGCTGTATTTGTTTTGAAGTTGCACAATAAGCATTACTTAACACTAGACTTGCAATGGAATTACAAGAGACGAGGAAGTGTATGTCTGTCTCAGTAACATGATGATTCTTCAATTTGTCCCTTGAATTTGATACATTTTGACCCATGAAACCATGTCAATCGTACTGCCAGTATCCCTTCGTCAGGTCCAAAGTGGAGATAAACCTCGCCTTACCCAGTCTGTCGAAAAGTTCGTCGACCCGAGGCATAGGGTACGCATCGAACTTGGCAATAGCGTTTACCTTCGTGAAATCCATGCAGAAGCGGTTGGTGCTGTCTTTCTTAGCCACTATTACAATAGGACTGCACCACTCGCTCCTGGAAGGTTCAATCACCCCAAGCTGGAGCATGTCCCATACCTCTTTGCGAACGCCACTTCGTCGACTTTCTGGGATCCGGTAAGATCTCTCCCGCACGATGACCCCTGGTGGAGAGGTAATGTCATATTCAACCAAATTAGTTCTGCCGGGCAAGTCAGAAAAAACATCACTGAATTCCTCAATAAACTTACGCAGCTCCCGTTGCTGGTCTGGAACCAATTGTTCCCCCATCTGAATGATTTTTATGCTAGGAGTCTCTGGACAGGGGCCTAAATCATCCTCTGTGTTGCCTGGGGCTATAAACAAGACCTTCCATGCCTGCCAGGGCTTTAATAAATTGACATGATAAATTTCACGTTCATTACAGCGATCAGGCGGTCTAATTTCATAATTCACCTATAGCCCGAATCACTTGCCATTTAGCACATAACTTGGATTCTGATGAGGGAAGTAGCAGCATTACCTTGTCTCCTGGTCGAAAGGTTCAAATTAGTGCATTTTTGTTGTAATGCTGCTGTTGTCGGTGCTGAGCTGATCTGAGGTTGTCCTGGGCCAAACGACCGACCAAATATAGATGATCTCTTAGTAGGAGCACATACTTCACTACATTTTTGGATGAGCCTTTGTGCTCTTCCCACCCCTGTCTCAACAGATCGAGGATGCCGTGAGGCTGTCGGCCGTACAAGAGCTTGAAAGGGGAGAACCCTGTCGAACTCTGTGGCACCTCTCTCACTGCAAAAAGGAGGTAGGGAAGGAGCAATGCCCAATGTTTTTGCTCTTGCATTACAAACCGTCTCAGCATCGACTTCAAGGTCTGATTAAAACGTTCCACCAAACTGTCCGTCTGTGGATGATAAACAGACGTCCTGATGGGATGTATTTTTTATATTTTATATACCTGCTGTAACGTTTTAGACAGAAAGTTTGTTCCATGATCAGTCAAGATCTCCTTGGGAATCCCTACTCTAGCCATAATCTGTACTAACTCGATGGCTATTGCAGCGGCACTAGTGGACCTCAATGGAACTGCCTCTGGATATCGCGTTGCATAATCTACCACTACAAATATATGCGTATACCTAGAGTCAGAAGGTAGCAAAGGGCCCACTATGTCCATTGCAATGTGTTCAAATGGAGTGGAAATAATCGGCAGTGGAACCAAAGGGGCGGGCGTTTCGACCCGGTGCTACTCGCTGGCAGTCTGGGCATGTGGCTACATATTTCAACACATCAGTATGAAGACCTACCCAATAGAATTGAGCCAATATCCGCTCCTTTGTCTTGTCAGCTCCGAGGTGCCCCGCAAAAAGGATATCATGCACCAGCCTCATGACCTCGGTCCGACAAGATGGGGGAACCTATAATTGTGTTATAGGCTGTCCTGTGCCCGCGGCTAGATTTACCCTATATAGTAATTGCCCTTTGATACTGAAGTGTGGATATACTAGCGCCCCATCGCCATCAACATCCTTACCTTCAATAGACCGGACCTGCCCCCAAGCGTGCACTAGTGACGGGTCATTATGTTGACCCCACACTATGTCCGCGCTTGAGTCCCACATGTCCGATATATTGAGAGGGGCCAGAGTAGCATCTGCCCTGGATGGCCCAGTAACCTCGCCCTCTCGGTCACACTGTGTTCCGACTCCTTTTGACTGGCGTTTGTTACCATTCAAGCATTCTCCCACCAGACCCCAGCCCTGTCTCAGGGATGGTCCCTCCCATTTTGCGGTCCGTCTCTCCTTATTTGTTTTTCTAGGATGGAAAAAGGGGAAAACATTTCAGCTTGAAAAGGAAACACATCACCAATTTGTTCCCTTTTCTTTTCTTCTGCCACGTTTACGTGTGCGGCTGAGACTGCCATTATTTGCATTAATTCTTTAAATTTTGGACAGTCTCGGCCCAGAATAACTGGGTGTGGCAACCTTTCCGCCACACCTACTACCAGGTGACGTTTTATCTGTCCTACCAATAAATATACTTTTAGGGTGGGGTATGCCGCCGTATCCCCATGGATACAGGAGATGGCCACTTGACCTCGTGGCCGCTACGACACACTGCCCAAGAGAGCTGTTCTAATCAAGGTTTGCTCTCATCCCGTGTCCACTAATGCGTGGGTTTTCACATTGCCTAAACCACATCAATCATACAAGGCCCCTCCCGACCATTTTCCCCGCGCTTACCTATCTAAGGTGCCCAATTATATGCAGCTACATTACACTCCATGGCAGCAGGGCATGACCTGGCCAGATGTCCCTGTTGGTTGCACCTAAAACAAGTTGGGGGGACAGAGGGAACAGGGGTGAAGTATCTGTCCCGTTGCTGGTATGGCAATGGGGCAGGGGCAGCACCTCTACCCCAGCTGGGGGCCAACCTTGGTCTCCATGGAGGGGAGGCAAGGTGGCCCATTGGGGTCGGCGGTCTCGGAGGTCTGGGTCCCGGGACTGATGGTGGTGGTGGTGTTGGCGGAGAGAGAGGTGAGGGTCGGCTGTTCCGAAGGGCAGGAGCCGAAAGTATCCCGGTCCAGGCAAAACTAGGGAGTCCTCGTAGTCCACAGCCAGTTTCACGGCGGCCTCCAGGGTGTCAGGGTTGTGGCGCCGTATCCAAGCCTGGGTATCGGCGCCGACCACATGGCAGAACTGCTCCACCACTATTGCTTCCCCCATTTGCACATTGGTTTTGGTCTCAGGGGTCAACTAGTGCACCATGTGGTCACACAACCGCTCTGCAACCACCTTGGGGCGTGTCTCCGGGGATCTTCGGTACTCCCTAAACTGAACTCGGTGGGTCTCTGCCGTTTTGTTGAGGTGGCGGAGAATGGCCTGTTTGACCAGGTCGTAGCTGGCGGCATTGAAGTCGCTCATCGCCTGGTAGGCTGCCTGAGCTTCCCCAATCAGGCAAGGTCCCAGCTGGCTTGCCCAGATCTCCCGCGGCCAAGCTGCAGTGGTAGCCAGCCGCTCAAACGCCACCAAGTATGCCTCCGGGTCGTCCTCCGCTGACATCTTCATCGCCCGAGCCTTTGGTGCCGACATCGCTGGTGCTGCGGTAGGGGCTGGCATTGTGGACAACGCCAGCCCTACCCGTTCAATGAGCGCGGAGTAACGCTCCTCTCTCCTTCTCTCCTCTGCGTCACGTCTGCTATCCAGCACCTCCACTCGCGCGTTGCGATCCATCCCACTCCAAACACCACGTGTGGCAAAGTGGTAGATTGGTAGCAGGTGTATATCAGGTGCAGTGCGGATGCAGTAATTCCAGTAACAAACAGACAACAAAGTACGTGTGAAATGAGGGATTTAATGATTATAAATCCAATTGTCTGATGACCAGCGAGAAAACAATAATGAGCTGGCAATACACAGCAATGTGCATTGCAAAGTAATGAAAAAGGGTTGCAGTCCCGTAAACAATAAACACGGTACAAAACACACACAATTAGACACACACACGATCACAGGTCCAAAGTGAGTGCTCTCAGTGCTTGTGGTGAAGTACAATATATTACGTGTTATTGGTGAAAAACAAGTGCTGTGGTGATCTGGCTTTGTGCTGGCCCCTGGCGACAGCTCCGGAATTGTGTTTAGCCATCAAGTGCTATTTAACAAAAAAAACACAGACAGTTACTAAACAGAAAAATGCCAACAAAACCCTCACTAACTCTTTATTTTTATTTTGGGGATATCTCCCGGTCTTCCAGTCTCCTCGTATCTCTGAAACCCAAGCGAAGGAAAAGATTTACAATTCTCCGGCCCCTTTTATGCGATTATGCATGACCCCTTGGTAAACGATTGCAGCTGACTCTATTGCCTGCAGCTGCTACCTAGTTTACCTTCCAGGTCAATACTTTCCCGCACCAGAGCCTCGCCTTTTTCCAGGCTGACTGACTTCCCGACCCAGGGAATGAACTGTCAGGCCAACCTGTCCAAAGCCTTTCCTTTTCGCTACTTAGTACCCTCACAGGTCGAGAGGGAGATTTACAACCAGAACTCATTATATTTTCGTCACAGACCTGCAACAATTAAGCTTTTTAATGAGAAATGCGTTCATTAACAACCTCATCGACTCAATTACAAAGCATTAACAAAATGATTTTATTAACAAATTTCATTTGAAAATCACTTGCTACTAAAGCTGTCGTTACTACACCGCGAGTTCCATACAATAACACTGATGTTTGAAAATCCCCCCCCTAAATCTGTTGAAGAAGAAAATAATGGCATTGTCAAATTCAAATTAATTTTCTCTAGAATTATTATGCTACAAATGTTCTTAAATATTTAAATGCTCACCTGAAAAACTGTAAATGCTAAATTGTAGAATATTTCTTTTTTTATGTCTGCCTTTTAAAGCTATTCTATTTTTTCCACTAGTGAATTATCAAACAAAATAAAAGCTTAAATACATGTAAAAATATCACCAGTGTTATGATGTTGTTAAGTGTTTTCTTGAAATCCACAAGATGCCGCCCTCTATTGTATTAAGGGTATAACACATAACATTATAACTTTTTCTAATGGTAGCAATTCTTGCCCTAGCTTTATTGTGATGTTCGCTACGGGAGATACATTGTTTCAATTACCATCTTATTGAGTTGTGTAGCTGATTCTTGGTGCATGTCGTACATTTCAATTGCCATTTGGCCACAAATACATTGCCTACTTTTCAGAATGCTTTAACACAAACCAGGCTTTGTTAGGTCAATATCAAGTTGTGGGTTTTGCGAAACACAACTTCTTCCATCAATTAAGTGAAGGTCTCTGTGGTGCTACAATACAATTTAGCCTGCTAATATGTTTTATGGCTCCGCAGCCAAACAAACAAGCCCACTAAACATTCCTCAGGGAAATCAAATCACAACTTGTGAAAAATGAGGTTTGTCACTGAAACAATTTGTATTAATCCAGACCTCTAAAGGTAATTTCTATGGGGTCAAATAGGTATTATTTGCATAACGGCTTTTATACATACCTTACATAAAATGTGTACTCTGCACAAGTGCAAAAAGTGGAATGGAGTCAATTTCCATTTTCACATGAAAATGAGAGCTTATTCACATGAGGAAATATCTACATATCCCTGGATACATATCAGTTATCATACGGTTGCATTCAGTTTCGTGTATGTCTGAAACCATTGACTTATTCCATAAGTAAGTCATATTTTCTAAAACTAAGAAATTATGGGGGTTCCCGAGTGGCTCACCTGGTAGAAGTGCAGCTGCGTGGTGAGCAGGGTGAGTCACACAGCGCAGGGTCACGTCCTGGCTGTGTGGAGCAGGGTGAGTCATACAGCGCAGGTTCCCGTCCTGGCTGTGTGGAGCAGGGTGAGTCATACAGTGCAGGTTCACGTCCTGGCTGTGTGGAGCAGGGTGAGTCATACAGTGCAGGTTCACGTCCTGGCTGTGCAGAGCAGAGTGAGTCATACAGTGCAGGTTCACATCCTGGCTGTGTGGAGCAGGGTGAGTCACACAGCGCAGGTTCATGTCCTGGCTGTGTGGAGCAGGGTGAGTCATACAGCGCAGGTTCACGTCCTGGCTGTGTGGAGCAGGGCGAGTCATACAACGCAGGTTCACGTCCTGGCTGTGTGGAGCAGGGTGAGTCATACAGCGCAGGTTCATGTCCTGGCTGTGTGGAGCAGGGTGAGTCATACAGCGCAGGTTCATGTCCTGGCTGTGCAGTGCAATAAAGTCTTTCATAACCATTTAAATCAGTACTCATTTCATTTGTTTTCTGTTCACAAGCCTTGTAGTCCCCTTCAACAAAGATTTGTTTCAAACAAGCACATTTTCTCTTATTTATTACCTTAACATAGTAGGGCATGACAACATAGATCATGCCTATCTACAAAGAAAATAGTCCTTTCTTCAGGCTGTCCACCTAAATGTGAAGTAAAATGCCTGCCCTTTATTAGATTTATTGAGAAACCAAAGGAAAGCTCGGACTTTCAGTGTTAACTAAATGAAACATTCAACAGGAGTTTAGTAAAAATGTTCCGACTGATATTAAAATATTTTTTCTGTTTGAATTTGTAGGGGTCAGTGAAGGTTAAACACATATTGAGCCCACTTGAGAACACTGTGCTCAAGCTCAGCTGCAAGGTGAGAGGATGTTTTCAAACTCAACCAACCCAGGACACAGAGGAACAAGGAATTGATAAAATGTAGGGGAGATATATGTGTTGTGTCTGGAACAACATTGTAACCCTCGCCAAGAGTTTCGATATTGTTAGGAACACAGTGTGTAAGCAGAGTTCACAAGGTTCAGCTTCACACACACACAGTTAGGCAAGATATATAAGACAGGCACTTGAGAGTGCGAGTGAGAAAAGCTACCTGAATCCTCTCCTGATGACAGACCATCTCTGTACCTGAGCTTTCTCCCAGAACATCAGGTACCTGATCATAATCTGATTTCTGTTTATAACTCGGTGCTACATTGTTGTGTCTAATGATAATGAGCTATATGTGTTTAACTTTTGAATATTGGAATCAATACATGGAAGCTTACTAGCATAGCAATTGGTACAATTGGTATTGTGTGCACTCGATTACAGACATCAAATTAGTTTCCTTACACATTCTTTCTATTGATGTTTTGTAAAATTGTATTTATGGATGACCACAGAGTAGATAAAAGTAATAATTGCATTGATACTTCTGAAATGCTATGGCGTGAAAGCTCCAGTGTTTAGCCTGGTGGCTGGATTCTCTAGAGAAGCAATCTGACTTAAGTGGTTCATAAGACTTTCTCTATGTATGAGACACTTATTCATCAAGAAGTGAAATTCAACAACACAAACAAAAGACATTCAGATTGGAAACCCTTTGGAGTTACTGTAAGTTACTGCCTGGTAATTGTCAGAGCTTAATTCAATAGTCCCGGTGCAATTTGTAAAAAGCCAGAGTTGCATACAATTAACATCACTGTTGCAACTTGCTGCTTTATATGGACTTATTTGGTTGTTCCATTTTTTTCTGTCAATCCATTAATTAATCTTATATTCTATGTTGCCATGGACACAGAACAATATATTGAAAATAATATAGCCTTGTAATCGTCACGTAACAAACCACTGCCAATGTCACTTTCATTACAACAAGCACAGTATAATGGAGAAGAAATAATACATTCTAAAGACAAACACAGACATTCAACCAAACAGTGACAAAAACAATGAGGTTCAGAGACCAATAACAGGATTTAAGGAGGTGCTTTTAAAAGAGCAAGAAAATGAAAATACAAGGAAAAATACACTTGCTGATATAAACCTCACAAAGTTGTATTTACGTTCAGTGGGAGAAATATTACATGAGAGTAGATGTTAAAACTTCATGCTGATTTGAACTCGGCTCTCGCCAAGATAAGCACCAACTAAGACGTAGCTTTACAGTAAACAAATGTGATCCATCTGCGTCTCCTTCCATTTGCGTTTCCTTCAATCTGATGATGTAGATATCCTTCTGCCTGGTGTTGATGGCTGAAGTGTAATGCTGGTTCCAGGGATCAGCTTATTTTGCCTCCCAAGTGCATCAGCACACACAGTGGCTGCGATGCCAGCTCTGGGGATCAACCACAGTGCAGTCTCCCCAGCGCATCAGCATGACAACCGTCTGGATCAACTATACATGTTTATCTGTGAGTTTTAATATAATCCCCACCTTTTGTTTTACCATCACTAACATCCTGTATGATGAATAAAAACAATAGAATTAAAACACGTTATTCTACCTTTCTTGTTAATCTATAAGATTTACAACAGTTGAAAAACTGACAAACAGTAAATACAGAGCTATTTGATGTTTTATATACTTTTGCATGCTTTAAGAATATATGGATCTGAATATATTATTATCACACAATAATATATGTCTCTCATGGATTGTGAGCTGGTAATGCACTTGTGGCTGCACCACTCAACTTGAGTGTGATAGAATAATGTATGGGTCAGAAGATACTATTTATGTTTGCCTTTTGCTACATATTTTCTAAGAACCGGCACCACCAGACAGCCTCATTCCCCAAAAACTGTGATTTAGTCAGCTGACCTGCAAGGTCTGATGGATTTGGAGATTTGGAGGGTATTTTTTGTGAGGATATGTCATTATATGAACATTTAAATTCAGCTGTCTTTTTATTTTTGCTGCATTTAGGGGTTTGTACTTTTCAGCATGGAACAGTACTGCAGTTCTCTAAAAATAAGTTATTTCCCCCCTACTATGTGCTCCTTGGGTCTCACAGTGATATTCCTGGTGAGGAAGTCTCAGACAGGTTATTACTGTAGCTATTACACACTGTTTCTAGACAATCCGCTTGCACATTCTCTGGTCATATTGCTCTGTTTGTTTGTTTCTCTTGTTACAAAATGCTAGAGTATAGAAAGCAACCCTGTAGTGACCCTGTAGATCTATTTTACTTATGCTTCCCATGGGAATCACTATGCATGCTATATAGGTACCAAGCCCCCTTTAACAGTGCTGTAGTACCAGTGTTACTAGAGAAGGTATCTAGCTCCTCTAACCTCACATTGACATGCTGTTAGTGGTATGCAGCAACCATACATCAAGGAAGACTAACAGATTCTTGGGGTATTGTACAGTACTTGGCTTAAAAGGGTTTTGCTGCTGATAAGGCTAACAGCAGTGAACAAATGTTATCATAGGTATGGTCAATCAAACCGCTGTGTAACCGATTCACTGACAGTGTGTCAATTTGGGATTGTACTCTGGGAGAGGCGAGGCGATATCCACATAGAGGCACTTCTTGTTTGTCTTAAAAGCATAAAAGGGTTGGATTTTTTTCAATTACCTGCACAAGCTTCAAATACAAACTCAAAGAGGTTCCGACATGCATTAACATGATCAAGTATCCGGCGGCATAGCTTTTCTTGTCTAAACTGTACAATTAATATTGATGAACTAATACTACTAATACGATGACCACTACTACGACTACAAATAAAAACAACAGCTGTAAACAAGAAAAATCGAAAGAAATTTGATTTACCAGGGCATTGTAATTTTCACTTGCATAACTTAGTTTCATCCCTGCTGTGGTAGTTTAGTTACAACTGTTCGTTTCAAACTACTTTTGTATGTAAATTTCTGAATCTCATTATAATACCGAAAATTTGAGCTTTCCCTTAATGTATTATCCTTTTTCCATGATTTACAACTTTGGTTTGTGCCTGTTATTTTACACATGCCTCTCACTGACGTAGAGTCAACTAGAGTCAAACGTCCTGTTTAAACGTTTACAGGCTTTTAGTTACTTTACCTTAAAATATAAAACAAACCACAAAACATGTATTTATTAATAGTCTATATTAAATAACAGTGGCAATAAAAACATGTATTTATTAATAGTCTATATTAAATAACAGTGGCAATAAAAACATGTATTTATTAATAGTCTATATTAAATAACAGTGGCAATCAATGCATTTTGTTTCAGTTTCTTCTATATTTTAAGGTGCTTTATTTTAAACTTCACATTAATAATGGAAGGGAAACACGGAAACAGATCACTGCAGTGTTCTTTAATTAAACACAAACTGAAATCTTTTCTTCTCAGTAATCATGTAGCGCATAGACAACTAAAATACGACAAAAAGTATTTACTTGCGTAGCCTACTGTATGTACTGTATATTTTTATCCTTTACACAACTAAAATATACATACAGACTCAAACACACATTTTCTGCACTATTCTTAAGTTAAATCACTGAAAGGGAAGCATGGTTAGGGTACAGACGAGAACAAACATAGTAAACTGGAGAACTTCCATACATAGAAACAAGCTTAGTTGTGTTTATGCTTTCCGTTTTTGGGCACCCTTTCTTTTAGATCTGCATTTTGGTTTGTTTTCGCTGTGCCCAGTGTCTGCGCTTCGTTTAACACATCACATGCAGTTTGTCCTGTTTGTTTTTTATTTTCTGCTGCTTTCATTTTTGTAATCTTTCTATGGTCATACCATTTTTTGATCACGTGTCTGTCACTTACAGTGTCCCAGTGAATGTATTTTGTCAGTTATTTATTTCCATGTTTCTTTTTTTAATGTTGCTTTTCTTGCTTTTTCCATTTCACTAACTAACAGGTCAATTCTGCCTTTGTGGAAATTAGTTTTCCTTTTCTTTTTGACCGTTGCCATAGATGCATCAGCTGTAGAAGCCATAGCTCGATCCTATTATATATGCCTACTACTTCTTTCTGTTCACTATACCACTCATTTATCTTTGCCAGAAGGAAGTTCTAAATCTTGACTTTTGGCGTTGCGAATCTATTTATATTGAAATGCAAATTCCAATCTCTCCAGTATAATGAGCACTAATTTATGCTGTTTGTAAACTTGCGGTGAGCCCATAATGTCTAACTAGATGCAAGCTGGTTAATCAAAAGGCCAGTGGAACTACATACAACTTTAATTCTGGCTCAGAAATATAACATTTGTACTTAAAAAACAGCACTTTCTAAATTTAAAAATAGCTTCATATTTTAAGTGTTTCCTTCAGAATGTGGATACATATAATAATGCAATAATGCTCTTAATGCGGCATGAAAAAAGCTTTGAAGTGTTTTCTACACATGGGTGAACAGGCATGCTGAGCACTGATGTTCTTTTAATGTTTGCAGGACTCTCTGTACCAGAGAAAAGAAAATGGAATTAAAGCACAAACTGGGCATTATTTTTAAGCAAACCACATTGAAGCGTTTAAATATATATATATATATATATATATATATATATATATATATATATATATATATATATATATATATATATATATATATATTTCAATCTCGTATGCTTTAAGAAACTCTTTCCCTTCCATGAATCACTGTGATCAGCACTGGGGCAGCTGAGCCATCTAGAAACAGAGCAGGGTTAGATGTGATTTAGCCATCTAGAAACAGAGCAGGGTTAGATGTGATTTAGCCATCTAGAAACAGAGCAGGGTTAGATGTGATTTAGCCATCTAGAAACAGAGCAGGGTTAGATGTGATTTAGCCTACATAATGTGCCTCATATTAAAGTGTTAAGAAACCCTGGCAGTGTTTATAACAAACACCTTACTTTATACTTGCTGTATCGTCTGATGTCCATATTGCAGCCATTTTTCCAACATAACTCAATTGGCCAACATAACTCAATTATTATTTGGATGCTTTTCTCTGAGGTAATATCTTAAATCCTTTTGGTCTCATATAATTCTCATATGGTCTCAGAAGAGAAATGGATTGGTGATACTGTCTGATACAGGCCTAACTAATATGATGTTCATTCTACACTCCCAGCTAAATACTTCATGCTCTAACCTCCCAAATGACAGTGCTTGCTGTGAACCTAAGCTACACATGTGAGTGGTCCACAAATAAGGGTTTTGTTCTGCGGTGCTACAGTATACATGGCACTTTTACATTGCTCTGTTAAGACCTTTGTTAAAGAATTGTATTACGCACAACATCGCATTGTTTTCTTTGTTTATCAACCCAATTTATTAGGAACCAAGAATCACCATAATAATCTAGATAAGGCATCCCTGGGGGAGTTCAACCTCAGAGCCAAATGTATTAAAATGTTTGTTATAATTTATTAGATTTTAGCAAATATTAAAAGGTTTATACTGTAAATCATTTTAAATTTACATCTATATAATCTTTATGAATTAAGGAAAAGGAGTTGGCTTTATAGCGTTTTAAATGTGCAAAACTATACATTTTGATTACAGCACTGAGAAATCTTCATGAGTATATGCAACATTCAAAATGTGTATCAGTTTTGTATACCACAGATTGTAAGGCTGTAATGATTGTGCGGTAGCAGGACACGGCTCCTTTAAGACATATGCCTCCATGTCCCTCCCAAGCCAGGGCGCTATCCAGGAGGACTTCATCCATGTCCCTCCTGAGCCGGGGTGCTATCCAGGAGGACTTCATCCATGTCCCTCCCGAGCCGGGGTGCTATCCAGGAGGACTTCATCCATGTCCCTCCCGAGCCGGGGTGCTATCCAGGAGGACTTCATCCATGTCCCTCCCAAGCCAGGGCGCTATCCAGGAGGACTTCATCCATGTCCCTCCCGAGCCGGGGCGCTACCCAGGAGGACTTCATCCATGTCCCTCCCGAGCCGGGGCGCTATCCAGGAGGACCAGGGTCTCTGGTATGACCACCCCTCTCCTCCCACCCAGACCAGAAATTATAGTTATAAATAGTCTATGAGCTTGTGATGTGATGTATTATTTTGTATTTGTGTTGTGTTAGTATTATTTAAATGTATGGTTTGGTGGGTTAAAATGCCTCATCCAGATAAAATCGTGAGAATGCGTGGTAAACAGTGAGTGATTATTGACAAACTGGCTGTTGACCAGACGTATGAGAAAACCCGTGCCGAATGTGGTCGAGGGATAAACTAGGTAATTGATAGCCAGTTAATCCCTCGGCCACAATATAAAACAAGCAGCTTTGGCTGAACAGGGTTGGTGTGTTCAGAGGCGGAACGAGAGACTTGAGTCGTGAGGGAAGTGAAAGCGAAACTCGTGCTAGTTTTACACCAGCGCAATACTTGCTTTGTTCCGTGTCTGTTTGTCTGTTTGTTTTGGCCACTGTGCCATTTTGTTTGGTATAAGCATTTTGTTTCGTTTGTTCAGTCTTTTTATTTTGTTATTAAACGTGCACTTCAGTGCTTCCATACCCCGGAGTCCTGTCTGTGTCCATTCTCCTTCCTGGTCTGACATCACCGCAAGCCACCTTGCACAGAGCTGCAGAAATCCTGAAAGGGACAGCCCAGGGGGCTAAAATAAGCGCCTACTGTATTTGCTGCCATTTGATCACTGTTTAATTATTTTTAAATAAAAAAAGTCTTCTTTGCTGGAAGGGTTTCAACTTCTGGGATTACAGAATCCAGCTTAGCTAGCTACACGCGATACATATTATTTTTTGTAATATGACAGTGTCAGGTCTGTTGCTGTTTTATATGCTTACTCAACACCATGTTGATCTGCAGTGTATTTGAGGCACCAACTTCGTTTTAAATCTTCACATTAATAATTTTACATTCCTGAGAATATATGAATGCATCTGTTATGCATTGAATCCAACATCAAAGGTCATGAAATCAAACAGTGATTTAAAAAAAAAAGAAAAGACAATTCTCATGTAATCTCTGGGGAGTGGCATAGTAAAAATGCAGACACACTTTGAAGATTGTCTGATGCACTTTTTAGTTTTTGATGCAAAACGTTTTCTATTCATCTGCTACATGGTAGCATATTGCTTTTCTGTTTTACACTTAAGTAAGCAGTTTTCATATACCAAAAAAAAAAAACATGTTTTGTAAAATATTTCCATATGGCCCTATTTCTTTTAAGATATGTCCATTACTGCATACAATAGTGATCATAACATCACATACCATACAGCTTTCTTTTAGTCCATCTTCAATTGGTATTTAAGGACTTTATGTGCATATGTTTAACATGTATAAAATGAAACATGCATTTGTACAATACCTAAGCATGCTTATTACATGCTTATTAAGGTTTTGGTAATGGCTAGGAACATCACAAAATGATTGGAAGAAGCATATTTAATAATTCAACTTCATAACATACATGTCATTGTACTTCAGGAAACTGAGATGCCATAGACAGTCCCTTTTAATGCAGGATCACCCTACTCCATGCCATGTTAGATTTGTCTTCCTCAGTATATACTGTATGCACACTCCTGAAAATAATGCAGCTAGGAAACTGCGATTTGGATGATTATACTAACATGGACAAGCCTTAACAATGTCAGCACATTTCAAGATGGTGGCCATGGAAATACAGAGTACTATTAAGGGTGGTTAATCGTTCCTATATGAACAATGAGGTAATGGTGACATTAGTCACCCATTGTAAGCCTTTTAAATCAATCATTGGTTGTTTACCAAATGACTGACATCTCCAAAGGCTCCAAAAACCAATCAGGGATGGTTTTATATACTTTTAAAACGAAAGTAAAGTTAGACAGACAGAAAGCTAGATTGCTACACTATTATAGGACTGAGCGACAAACATTATTTCACCCTTCATTCTCTTGCCATTGCCATACTAATATTGTAATCCTTTACCAGCGTGAAAGTTCAGGTTAGTGAAGAATTATTGAAGAATACTGTGAAACTTTTAATTTCTGTAAAGGGTAACCTTTTTCTGTAAAGGTTGTCATTTTTTATTACATACAACATTGGTTCTCAAGTCATATGTTCTAATGATTATAAGCTGTATTTAATGATGCCTGGAAGTCTGAAAAATTAGTTTTTCAATATTTTCAAGGAGAATGAGCATTTGCACAGCACGGGCCAATATATGTATGTGGTGGCTTAGATGAGAAAATAGACAAGATCTGGTGTGTTTTTTTTTTTACTGTTTAGTAAATAAAAAGCCCTGTCTGTTGGAAATAATTCAGTCTGAATATTATCAGAAGTATTGCTAGCCATTGTCCAATCCTTCTGCCTTGCCTCTTATTGCCTGGGGGCCTTTTGCAAATAGACACAGCCAATTGTACCATACAGTGTGTTGGGTAACTTTTAATAAGAGTACAATACAAGCCTGTTTCAATCAATTACTGCAGGCAGTTGAGCAATGGTTGCTACTATATATTTGCATTGTAACCTTGTATTGCCCTGTAACACCTGTAAGTCGCCTTGGATAAAGGCATCTGCCAAGTAAATAAATAAATACATACATAAATAATGCCAAGGTTTTCTAAACTGAGCTCTGAGTCTTCAGTATTGAGGTACTGCTGAATCCCAATTGTATAGAAAGGCACTTCTAAAGTTGTAGATCAGTTATGCTGTGGAGTGCCATGTAAATAGGTAGCAACACACATGTTTTCACAGTAAATGCTACCAGACTTAAGGTAGCACTATCATTAAAAACTTAGATTGATTCCATGCAGATTCTTCCAGATCTCATTACAATTATCTTGTGTTCTTCCTGCCACTTAATTGTGAGTGAATCTGGCCTTTTAACTACTTGTTCTACTAGAAAGACATTCATGCTTGATAGAATCCTTTTAAAATGAGTATTAAGTTATATATTTTTAGGTCTTGTTGCCCTGTATCTACAGCAGATGTGTGGACTTCATAACCTGAACAGTGTGAATTTTAGACCAAATTCCAGTGTCAATTCAGAAAAAGATCCTTCATTTTACAAACTTGTGTCAATTCAGAAAAGACCCTTCATTTTACAAACTCATGTCAATTCAGAAAAAAGATCCTTCATTTTACAAACTCCAGTGTCAATTCAGAAAAAGATCCTTCATTTTACAAACTCGTGCCAATTCAGAAAAGATCCTTCATTTTACAAACTCCAGTGTTAATTCAGAAAAAAGATCCTTCATTTTACAAACTCCAGCGTCAATTCAGAAAAGAACCTTCATTTTACAAAATCCAGTGTTAATTCAGAAAAAAAGATCCTTCATTTTACAAACTCCAGTGACAATTCAGAAAAAGATCCTTCATTTTACAAACTTGTGTCAATTCAGAAAAGACCCTTCATTTTACAAACTCATGTCAATTCAGAAAAAGATCCTTCATTTTACAAACTCCAGTGTTAATTCAGAAAAAGATCCTTTATTTTACAAACTCCATTGTCAATTCAGAAAAAAGATCCTTCATTTTACAAACTTCTGTCAATTCAGAAAAAAGATCCTTCATTTTACAAACTCCAGTGTTAATTCAGAAAAAAGATCCTTCATTTTACAAACTTGTGTCAATTCAGAAAAAAGATCCTTCATTTTACAAACTCCAGTGTCTATTCAGAAAAAGATCCTTCATTTTACAAACTCCAGTGTCAATTCAGAAAAGATCCTTCATTTTACAAACTCGTGTGTTAATTCAGAAAAAAGATCCTTCATTTTACAAACTTGTGTCAATTCAGAAAAAAGATCCTTCAATTTACAAACTCCATTGTCAATTCAGAAAAAAGATCCTTCATTTTACAAACTCCAGTGTCAATTCAGAAAAAGATCCTTCATTTTACAAAATCCATTGTCAATTCAGAAAAGATCCTTCATTTTACAAACTCCTTTCTGTAAACACAATTCTGCTTTTGTCAATGAAAATAAATATAGAAATAAATTAACACAAGAACCATCATTTTGACGGTTTGAGGTTTTCAAATTTAAAATTACTCTGCGTGTCTGAAAGTTATGCCATTGTGTGTTTATGACTTTTCATAAATACATGTACTAGAACTGCCAAAGCCGTCAATTTGACTGCCTTTTAAATTTATATGTTTTTGTATTTTTAATATAACCTACAATATTCTATTTTATTTTTACATACAAGCCAGTTGTTATCTCTTCTGGACCTGGCAGCCATCAATTCCTTTGTTTTGTACAAGGAATGCACCAGTTAAAATATCAGTAGGAGAGATTTCATCTTGAAGCTAGCCACAGTGCTTTGGCAGAAACATTTCGATCAGAAAACTACAAAGCAGCAGGCTGCTGCAGCTCAACCTGGATTCAGTGCTGCACTGAGTGACATACTCACAAGAGAAAACGTGTTACTTTTGTTTTAAATAAAAAACAACTTTAGATTTTTTAATGTTTTTGTATGTACATATACCTGTTTACACACTAGTTTCTTTTGAAATTTTATTTTATTATAGCTTTTCATTTTTTGAAGTAGTGCTTTATATGTGATAAGTAAGAAAATAAACCCTTTTATGTTTAATTGTTCATTTAAATACAGCGTTTTGGCTGTGCAGATGTTTGATATGATGTGCTTAAATAAAACTTTTGAAGTTGTATCCGATAGTTTGTCTTTCATTTTAACACTGATGTTGTTTAAAATGTACCGTCATAATGACTGCTGGCAACGGTTTTAGGTATGAGTATAACCGCGGAAGTTCTAATGTTAAAGAAAGAATCATAAAACTTAGTCGTTTTGTAGACATCACATCTGTATACAGCTGCCCCCTTTAAAATGGCCAGTTATTAGCAATGACATTGTGAATTCTCTATCTATTCAAGTAATATATTTCTCTTTTAGTTGCTGGGTCAATTTAGATGGACGCTACAAACAAAGTTGGGTATGATTAACAATGCTAATAAAATATGCTGGTATTGGTACCTCAATGTTCATTCTTCTGTGACCTAAAAGAAAGGGAGTCTTCAGAGACAAGGAACTTTAATTGAAGAAACAAATCTCAGCAGGGGAGGAAAAACAAAGCAAAACAATGGAATGATGCTATAAATCCTGCTTTGAATTACACACGGATAAGAGCCAGGTTGTGTTTAACAACATTTCCTTAGAGAAGAGGAATCATCCCATTGTTATTCTGTTTAATATCCATTAAATTAACTGTAACATGTAATATCTGGAGGTTGTTTATGGCTCTGTTTACAATGACTTTTAGCAAGCTAGAAAGGTAGTTATCTTACCATAATGCACTATTTTGTCACACACTTCATTTATTTTTTATTTCACAGGGTGGAGCCAGGCCACCTGATGTAGTGTTTAAGACATGGAGTTTTTAACATAAAACATATAGAGCAGGGTGTTTCGCCTCTTCAAAAAGCCCAACATAATAGAAGGGGGGTTCCGTCGCTGAGGAGACCCGACAAAAAGGAGGGGTTCCATTGTTTGGGGACCCTCACATAAATGGAGGCATCAGAACCTGAAAGAGAAGACAAAGAACCATGCATGCTAAAGGAGGAGTTTGGCCGGGGGTCCCCTCTGACTCATGGAGAACCCTCCTCTACGAAGTAAATGAAGCGAAGCTTAAAGGGTTGGAGAAAGTGGAATCACTAACCCCCCAAAGAATGGACCTCTGGCTCCCCGCTGAAGACAAAAAGAAAAAAAAGAGGAACCACCAATGCATAAAAAAGGAATAAAAGAGAGAGAGAACAATTAACACAAAAAAGAGAAAAAGGCACTTAACATGACAAAGGGGTTAGTAAGCTGTATGCTACTGACTATGTGAAGACCCTCTGCTTGGTGGAAATTAAAAAAAAACCTTTCTCATTAGGAGGAAATCTTTGGTGGCCCTGGCGGAAAGGACATCCCCACTCCGGACATACTAGCAATGGACTGATGGGCAGAGGATATTTCGGATGATGAAGACCGAATATAAGCTTCAACTGCTGGTGAGGTCCAGTGTCTGATATTTTTGATTAAATGCTGGTTGATATTTGCTTTTGCAGCTGATGTAGCTGTCTCTATTCTGAATGGCATATGGTTTCCATAGTTAAATCATCGAATGGAGAGAAGTAGCCTTGGCGGAGAATTGAAACCAAGTTGCTGAGAATGTCTATAGAGATAAGCAGGCGAGCAGGAGATTGGAGCCGGTGAGCACTTGGAAATTCCTCACAGAAGGAGATGGACGGCTGGGATTGATAGTATAGTTGCAGAAGCGATGGACATCAAGCGAAATTGGTGTTGAATTCCTGATTAATAGGATTTGATTGTAGCTGGTGCCAGATGTAGAGAGTCCTTTGCATGAACTGTAAAAGCTGTGATCCAGTCCTGGTTAAATGGAGTAGGATTAATCCTGTTTTGGGAGCAGAAGGTTACATAACAAGCCCAACCTGTAGAGTATGAGGATCTGGTAGAAGGGGCAAGTGCTGAAGCCATTTAATCTTGAGCTGAATTAAGTAGCTTATTGATAGTTGGACTCAGTTGAAAATCACCGGATTGAACTGTGGAGTTGCTGCTGGAAATGGCATATCTGTAAGGACCAGACTGTGGAATTTGGAAATCTGTAAATGAGAAAGAGCATCAGCTGCATTATTATAAAATGCCTAGTAGGTGGTGAGCTTTTATTAGGAAATTGTTGGAAGCTGAAATCCATACTAGCCACCTTAAGTAGCTGGTGAAAATGATGTCAGGGTGATTCTGGAGTTTTTTGGATAAAGCCGGAATGTTTATGGGAGTGGAAACTGTGAGCATTGGACAGAGTCATTTGCGAGCTAGAGGGTAGATAGTACTGGAATATGCATCCCTGCAAGTAGTGCACATATGAATAAAGTTACATTGCCTGTTTGAGCAGAAACCAGTATTGACTACAGATTTGTCTCCCTCTGGAGAATCTAATACTCCGCCCGTATTTGTCTTGTCTTGAGGATGGATCTGGAGAGGCTGAAGCATGCGTAGGATTAGGGAAGGAAGATCTGTTTGAGTAGAGAGGTACTGAGGTACCAGGTGCTGATTTAGAGGTTGACGCTGTTGCTGGGCAGAGGGATGTTTAGTGAGCTGTGGAAGCGCAGACCCTGCATGCATTGGCTCTGAGACCGCCAAAAATTCTACTGAATAAGTCAGAATCAGGTTGTGCCGTTAATTATGTGGTTATCGGATGCCAGAATAGCTGCTGCTTTTGCTGAAAAAGCTCTGTGATAATCAAAAAACATGGTCCCTCCTTATGTGACAGACAGTTCCACTATGTAATATTCATAGGAGTCTAGTTCGGCTCTTCAATTAGGATATAAAGAACATAGCATGTCTCTGTATATAGGCAAGGATTAATTCCACCAATGTTATATTTTTTAGTAATCTGGGGACTTTGGATTTTAAAGTAATCATTGGATTTTAAATATCATGGAGTGCTGTTGCTGAATTTCACTGGCTGGCGCGGCTGGCTGCTGGTTAGAAGTGCTGGCTGTGGGGATGACTTTCTCCGGCACAGACTACCTGTTGTCTGGTTGGAGATGCTGAATGACTGGGTGCTGGTTAGAAATGCTGGCTGTGGGGATGACTTGCTCTGAGACAGACTGGAAGAGAGATTCTCTATCACCCCCTGCTGGAATCACATTGCCGTTTTTAAGGAGGGTTTTTACTAGTTCCAGTCCTTCCAAAACAGTCACTCAGGAGGAGCATCCTGAGGCTGGAGATGCTTGGATCGGCGAAAATTAGGACCTTGGGTGGCAGGTAGATATGGAGAAACTTGAATGGGAGCCTGATCAGATCTAACTGAGATGCTGGAGTGAGAGAAAAAATCAGGGGCTGGAGGGACCCTGGATTGAAGCTGAAGGTGAATGGTCTGATATAGTGAGAAAATCCTGAGAATCCTCTGAATCAGAAGACATGCTGCAAGTACTCCATTATGCTTGATTAAAAGTCGATGGGTCTTGAAGTACAGTTAGGTTTACATGAAAAACGAAAAAACACAAGACAGCTAGATAGGGGTGACTGATGGCTAAATAAGGTATATTTAATTGATGAAAGAAGATGATAGGATGTAGGTGGGCCTAGCTCCACCCCCTGAACCACACTTATAGGTTAGCATGAGTTTTATGAGTGTGTGATAAAAAGTCGTATGACCCAATGGTGGGCTCTTACCATTAGAAAGCTTCTAAAAGGTTGTTTGTATTGTTGAGTGAAAAGCTCTTTATTTCAATTTAGATTCTTGTACCAACAGCGCACAAAGGGTAGAGTCAAACCACACGCTTCTATTAAAGTGTTAAGCAGTAAGGAGAGGCCCGGGAGAGGCTCTCAGATTCACCACATAGTCTCTGTGGTGAAAAATGTCTCAAACAAAGACTGGGAAGCTCCCCAGCTGATATACTCAACTGCTCTATCACAAAAGAGGGCAGGGGCCTCTCCCTGACAGTATACTTTCAATACCATATCACAGTGTTCTCTTAGCAAGTTTCATAGCTTCAATGATGTCAGTACCAGGTTCCAAAATAGAACATGTAGTTTGATACAAACCATTCAAACTGCCTGCAACGCTATGGGACAACACTGAAGTGATGCAATAAATATAGGATTGGTGTCTATTTTAGTGATTTAGTCGTGCAACAGCTAGGTGTGAACCACGAAAAGAGGTATTGACAAACAAAAACCTTTATACATGCAGCCCTTAATGTTTGCTCTTTCACACTTTTGAGCAGGAATCAACCTGCTTCTGAAATATAATCACCATTAAGCCATATTCTATAACATTAAAATTGTTGGAAAACCTTACCTTTATATTCCTAGAAGAAAGCGTTAACAACATTCCTGAAAGTGGAATTTCAAACTGGATTGTTTGTTCAGCATGTATAGGGTTGTAACAATGAATGTTATACTCACAGTCATGTTTTTGTAATCTGTCAATGCCCACTGTATATCTGCAATCTATTTTAGAAAAGCCCACACAGACTAATCATGCAAGCTCTCCTGCAAAATTCCTTCAAGGTAGGCCTGCATGATATCAGCTTTCCTAATGGGTAGGATTTTGTGTGTTGTTAAATGACAACAGGTGGTCCACTGCTTAAATAGCTGCTTTATAGACCTGTTGTGAAGAGTTAAATTTCAATCTAAGCCTGAGATAGGATTTGAACCATACACTACGGCTATAGCCTGCAAACACTGCTGCTTTACAGAATAGGCAGAATGCTACCTGTTAAAAGCAAATGACTGCAAAGAGACCACAATAGAGAGTGGGAGATGTGCCTCTGAGACAAAATTGATTTACAAAAAAAGGGCATGTCCTAATACAGAAAGCTATGTTCATACAGTACAGTACCGAGACCTCTCCATTGAACTAAATCAGTATAAAAGACTGTGCTGTGCTATTTTGCTTTGACACGGTTAACAGTAAGTTTATCTTATATTTATTGTACTATACCATACCTCCCAAATGTATTTTTAATTTTAACTTTAATTAAACTCTTCCATTTTAGCATAGCCCCACACATTCGATAGCAGTGCCACATGTTTGCACAATAATACGTGCTTACAGACTTACAGTAAACCTCTCAGCAAAATGATTATGTGGTTCTATGTGAATAATACAAGTAGTATTAATTACAAATACATTTTTTATTATATCAAAGAAAAATGTCATTAAATAATTTAATGTGAGATCACAGAGGTTTTGGATGAATCTGAGCATGGTTAATTAAATAATGGTGTACTGGTGATAAAAATGAATTTGAAGGACATAATACAACGTTTTTCAAAATAGCTTACTGTCATTTTACAAGAGGTACTTTGTTCTAAAGCGGTTTGTAGCAATGAACCGTGACGAAGAAGCTGGGAAATTACATTTTCGACTCCAGAGAGAAATTAGGGAAGAAGATTAAAAACCTAATAAAGGATTAGTATTCATTTTCTTTGGCAGAAATTCCATGTTGTTTTCATGCTTGAAAAGTACATGTTTATGTCAAACTTTGCACATGTGTGGTTATACTGAACTTGTAGTTTGCAGTTCATCAAAAATGGAAGCAAGTGCAATTTATGTGTTCAATGTTATTATTATTATTATTATTATTATTATTATTATTATTATTATTATTATTTAGTATATGTGCATACATACATTCTGACAAAAGGGGTTGAAATAAAATGTATTAAAATGAATAAGAGATGCTTTGGTCCACACTGAGATCAATATAATAATAATAAAGAGATAAAACAACCGTTAACATAGCACTTCAATGGTAAGGATCGGCAAACAGCAGCCTAGACTAGCAAATATGTCATTCCTTTAGGGATACTGGTACTAAAAGGTACTTTAAAAGATGGTTTGCAATACTGTTCAGAATAACACCATGTAACTGTGCAAGTTTTATTTCAATTCATCATGCTTTAATGAAACTGCTCCAACGCTAATGCATTTGTACAATGTAAGGTTAGTATAGTAGATTTAGGAAGGAAGGGGTGTGCAGAGAACCTATTACGTATACATTTTTAAATACTCATATTTAGATTTTACTTGGATGATGTCACCAGAAGTGGGTGGGGCTAACACCGGAAGTATCTTTTTTTTCTGGCCCTGATTTTAACTCAGAAAGTGACCATACACTGTTATGTTTATTCGGGGCATGAACGAGGGATCCTCCCCTACTTCCTTCATACAATAACATCTGCTAATCAACTATTTAATCCCCAAGCCTTGAGATTGCTCGCCTCCTCCCCCACTGCGCTTTCCTCTTCTATTCGGCTACTCCACCTCTGCAACTGCACCTCCTCTGCAACTGCACCCTCCTCTGCAACTGCACCCTCCACTGCAACTGCGTCCTCCTCTGCAACTGCACCCTCCTCTGCAACTGCACCCTCCTCTGCAACTGCACCCTCTGCAACTGCACCCTCCTCTGCAACTGCACCCTCCACTGCAACTGCACCCTCCTCTGCAACTGCACCCTCCTCTGCAACTGCACTCTCCTCTGCAACTGCACCCTCCACTGCAACTGCGGCTTCCTCTGCAACTGCGGCTTCCTCTGCAACTGCGTCCTCCTCTGCAACTGCACCCTCCTCTGCAACTGCACCCTCCTGTGCACCCTCCTCTGCAACTGCACCCTCCACTGCAACTGCACCCTCCTCTGCAACTGCGGCTTCCTCTGCAACTGCGCTCTCCACTGCAACGTTCCCTCTTGGGGGTAAGTGATACTCACTCCCCAACCTTAGAAGCTTAGCCGCCGTGGGCTTCATCCTCTGCGAGGAAGGTTCTCCGTGAGTCATGGGGGATCTCCAGCCAAATTTACCTATCACTGTCATCTTCCCATTCTCTCCTCTAGATTCCCCTTCGTGGGAAGTAGAGGTTGCTTCCCAGCCTTGGAGACCGATTGGTTTGGTCTCACCTCTGCAAGGACGGCTCTCTGTGATCCAAGGGGAATCTCCTTCCTCTTCTCTAAGTAATGAGCACATGTCTTCTATTATCAAAACCCAAGGTCTCTTCCTCTACGCAGCCCTCGAACATGTCCAGTGAAATAACAATAATTGTTTTCGTTTTGAAGTCCTAATGTATCATTTTAATTCTTGTTGAGCAAGACTTATTATTTACATGTATTATTAAATTGTATGATATGTCTTTGATGGGGTGGTGATTAATGTACGCAATTGAAGTGGAGACCACTTAAATCAGATTGCAAATCTGCAAGATGTATTTATTCATTATGATTTTAACTACTAGTTATTTTTGGCATTATTCTTAGAGGGGTGCTTGTGTTGTACATAGTAAACTATGAAGAGATCAACTTAGTATAATGAGATCAATCAGAGAAAACAACAAATCTGCAATACATACTGTATGTGAGAGGGTGTGTGGTTGATTCACTGAGAGAAGCAGAGTCAGTTTATTTGAAAGACCACCCAGGCGCTCTGATTTATTTTATAATACCAACAATGGTAATTTGTTCTTTTTTATGAAGAAACAGTTATGTACTACCTGCAAGTGCTGGAAAGAAAATGTAATATTCAAAAGCAAACAATGAAAGAAAAACGGAAAATAAAACACAAACAAAACTACAAAGAAAAGTGCTGCTATAAGCAGGGTCTCACCCCCTCTGCTAACCAGCCAGGTACAAGATCAAGTGATGTTCTCCTATTCCCTCAATACTTTAATGGGGTAGCCCAGATCCCCCTGAGCTACAATAAATAACGTCCCAGGGACTGTACTTCACCAGTATGGGTACTTGGTAACTAATAGTGCAGCTGGCGTCTTCAGCCATCGCCGCTGCCTTTTCTGGTTCTTCACTGCCGCTGTATCAGGAGCTGGCAGGTTTTTTCTTTTCTCCATCCGTATAGTTCTCTTTGTTATTCCAATGTTCTGGCAAGAGCTTCCACTGTGTTGTATCCTGCAAGGGCTAACCAAAGGAATAGGAGAGCGTCATTCTTATGGGATTGACCGTCTCCCGAAGACCTGCCCCCCAACCAATCAAAGAGGTCCGTGCGTCAGACCCACTCAACCTCTTTGTGTCATCGCCATGATTGGCAGGTGGGTCCTACAGGGCTTCCGACCCCCAGGATCACGCATGCGGAATCTATAAATAAAGATGATTATTATTATTATTATTATTATTATTATATTCCGCACGTCAAACATACCATAAAGATTTTTTATCATGGAAAAAAATCGATCAATTGCAAAGTGTCCTCAGGCATCCACTTGTCTGTAGCCATAATTCCTATTTAGCAAAATTGAGAGTAAAATCAGGGAATTACAGTAGAAAATGCAATATCATTGGCTGATCACAAGTTTTATTATTATTATTATTATTATTATTATTATTATTATTATTTTTATTATTATTATTATTATTATTAGCATTGTTGTTGTTGGTAATGCAATGAAATCCATTATTAGTGAAATCCAAGCTACCATTGATCCGATTAGACAGTACCAGTTAATGTGCTCCCAAACAGGGTTAAAGACAGCAGAAGTTCATTAAGGGCTCAGTTGTTAAACCACATGGAATGGATGATATTTCACCAGCAAAAATCCACCTGGACCCAGCTTTTAAATAGGACTTGGCTTGACTGCATCTTTAGTTTTTCTACAAGGTCAGACTGAATCTGTTTAACCTTTATTTTAAAATATCTTTGAAACCATGTTCATGATTTCCCAAGAAAAGAACTGCAGTGAACATGTCTTTAGGGTTTTGTGGACATATGAAGAAGTTTTACAGATGGATTTATTTCATTTGCAGTTTTTTCACACTGGGGTAAACCCCTTGAGATGCAGCAGCTCGAATTTGCAGGCTTAAGCAAAGCAATATCGCATTTCTATGGAATATTGTAACACAGGGCACTTTGATATCTTTTTATTTATTTATTTAGTAGACGCCTTTATCCAAGGCAACTTACAGAGACTAGGATGTGTGAACTATACATCAGATACAGAGTCACTTACAAATATGTCTCACCTGAAAGACGGAGCACAAGGAGGTTAAGTGACTTGCTCAGGGTCACACAATGAGTCAGTGGCTGAGGTGGGATTTGAACCGGGGACCTCCTGGTTACAAGCCCTTTTCTTTAACAACTGGACCACACAGCCTCCTATATCTGAGACAAAAGAGACAAATGAAATCATAAATTCTACTGTGGTTGCAAGATATCTCTCCAGAAGAAGTGTTTGCTGCATGTAGATTTGATATTTGTTTGACATTTTCCAGTTTAGCTGCAATTTTCTGATTTTTGCATTGATAGGATTGTGCCTTTAATCACAATGCGTCCCAGAGAATATGTTCTTTATGCAGGTCCCTGAGCATCAATAATTCATACAGTGAAAATTTAAATAACTCATGTTCAGCTTTTGAAGGAATGTATAAGACAACATTTATAGGCAACAAAACAAATGTACGGAAGACAATCTATTTAAAGCCCAACGTGTTTTGAAGCCACTGAATACTAAAATGTGAACTGAGAAAGTGTACACCATCTAAGAGTTATTAATACTGCCAGCTCACATTTGAAATGCAGAAAACACTCATATCATTTATATAACTAAAGATGCATTTCCAAGCCTTGTATTTCGAGAAAAGGTTCAGAAGTGCATCTACTAGTCTTTCACTAAGTATTATATAGGTCACTAATTAAAACCCCAATGAAGCTGCTGTTTAAAATAGACTGCTGCTCTGGCAATAGCTTGCAAGCCTTACTGCTGAACCTTTATTAAATCAATGATGTATTTCTTTATGTATCGTAATGTGTTCCAGGAATGATAGAGAGATGATTGCTTAATTACTATGAAATCCATCAATTTGACCGACAAAAAGACACACAAATACAAGGCTTTTCTAAAGGGTATATTTTGCACACCTGAGGGGGCTAGTCAACACTTGAAAAACAAAGAACTGCAGTATTTTAAATTGCATTGTAATTTGACAAGCCCAGCGATGTGTTTTGAAAGACTCACAGTAACAATAAAAATAATGAGATCATGAATTCCAATAGTACAGTATCCACAGGATCTCGTTATGTGCCATTCACATAGATTTAAATAACAAACGCACTGCTTATTACTGTAGTAATTACTCTTACTAATCCACAATCACCTGCTTTCACCTCGTTACTTTGCCATTCACATAGATTTCAAAACAAAAGACAGCACTTTACTGTAGCAAAAGCTTTGACAGATCGATCAATCAGCTGATTACCCTTGTACTGTACCTTTGGCTATTTAATCCCTGTACGCAGTGTCGGGTTTACAGTTTGAAAAAACAGCACTGACTACAACAGCAAGCAAGCATGGCTGGAAAGAGAAAAGGCCATTTTTTCAGTCCTTCTTTGCTGTAATATGGATGGCAGTGAAAAATGTGATTGACAAATGGAAAACCCCACATTGTTTTAGAGGAATTCACCACCTGCCTGTGGTTTACTGTGCAAACAGAACTGCCTGAATGACTGGGGAATTTTAATGGCTACGCATGTGCGTGATGTGCTTTTAACACTATGGCGTGCTATGGAGCAGTATCCGAATATAGAGCCAAATTGTGATTTTATAGAAAACGCTGACAAAGTCTTGCACCAGCTCCATGGCTTCATTTATCTTTAATCCTCTGTCTTGCACCAGCTCCATGGCTTCATTTATCTTTAATCCTCTGTCTTGCACTAGCTCCACGGCTTCATACATCTTCAATGCTCTGTGTCTTGCACCAGCTCCATGGCTTCATCTTCAATGCTCTGTGTCTTGCACCAGCTCCACAACTTCATACATTTTCAATGCTTTGTATCTTGCACCAGCTCCTCTGCTTCCGATATATACTGAGTAGTTCCCAACCTCTCCAGTAGCTCATTTCACCCTGGGCATAGGGTAAGCATTGAACTGAATTTAATTTTAAAAAATCAATACAGAACCTGATGGAGCCGTCTGGCTTTGGTACCATGATCACTTGACTGCACCTCCCGGATAACACCTTGGTCCAGCTTTTCTTACCTCGGCACGCATGGTCTCCCGCTTAGCCTCTGGGACCCTGTGACAAGGATGATGTGTGTGGTGTCGTCATACCAGGAAGAAACACAGCACTGCGAGGTGATATGGTGAAATGCACTTGCTTGCACGTTTTAATAATACACAGAAAATAAAAGGTTGAACAAAACAGACGACGCATTGGCCAAATTAAATAGACAAACAAAGCAGTAATACAAACAAGTATCATGCTAGTTTAAACTAGCACGCATAGCAATGGTTTACTTTTAGTTTAAAGTTTACTACCTACTTTCTTTCTCGTTCTCCACTCTCGAACACACAACCCTGTGTGCGTGAAGCACACACCCTTTTATGCAGCTGTACTGAGACTCGATTGCTAATCAATTATTCAAATGGAATCTCGGTACATCTGCACGTGAACTAATTGTGCTCCGTATGCTTCCATACTAATACCAATTTTAATCTGCACATGGAGTGATTGTGCGACCTTGGGATTTCTGCAAAAACATCTGTGTTTGCCTAGAGTACTGGGTGCAGGTCTGGATTCATTCTCCTATAGGTCAGGTTGTCTAAAATATGAACACTCCCTGTCTTTTCAGGGTTTTAACAGGTTTGTGACAAATCTGGTTAGACTTCCATCTCCCAGGTGTTAACCCTTAGTGGTCCATTTATTCAGCGCCTCTCAGGCAGGTCAGGTCCAATTTATATTCACACTCACAGTTTATTTTAGGTGCACTGTTTAAAAGTATTTTTTCACAGTAAAACAGGTTTAAAAGGCACTGCATATCAACAGGACACTCAGTACTGCATCTCCAGCCCCGCCCCACCCCTTGTTTGCTGTATTTTTCACAGACCGCAAAGGGTTAACCGGCCCTATCTTTACGACTATTTCTCACACGCTAGGAACGTGTCTGAGGGTACTAACACCAGGACCCTATCCCACCCCTGAAGGTCTTGGGCGCAAGCTCCTTTGTTATCCTGGTGATCTTGTGCTCCCTGCTCTTCCTTTCCGGTCCATTGTCGGACTGGGTCCGACATTGCAATTATTCCTCATAGGTCCTTTGTCGGACTGGGTCCGACATCATTATAGCAACGCAAAAACGGGTTTCTAGTCGTTTTTCTCCGAAAAAGCCGAGAAAACCATTCAATTGTCGAATGGGAGCGACAGGAGCGAGACAAGTCGAAAAAAAAAAAAAAGGCGATCTCATGAATAGTCATAGTACCCCATTGGCATCAGATGGGGCGGTCGTATGGAAACAAGCTGGGAGTATAGTATCAGCGCACAGAGACTATCACGGACATTTGCAGAGCTTTTTGAGATGTTATAGCAATAAAATAATGACTTGGATTGCATTATTGAGGAGTTTGGTGATAAAATGAGTCATCAGGAGACGATTGATCGGTATGTACGACTATTATTATTATTATTTTTTATTTGGTAGCATATGTGAAAGCGATAGCAAACGAAAGGGTGGGGCGGGGCTGGAGAGCCCTAGTGAGTGCTTTGTTGATATGCAGGGCCATTTAAACCCATTTGACTGTTGAAAAAAAATACTTTTAAACAGCGCGTCTAAAATTAACTGCGCGTGTGAAAATTAATTAGACCTGGCGAGCCTGACGCAGAATTAATAAATGGACCGCAAAGGGTTAAGATTGTCTGAGACTAATTCAGACATCTCCGCTGTGGATTCAGCCTCCCAAGTTTCCTTTACAATGTTCAAAAGACCTCGGGGCTGCTGACAAAATAACAAATCAAATGGGCGAAATCCTGTCTGAGACTATTCCGATCAATTTCAATTATTTGATTTAGGAAGTCTTCGGTTTGGTCTAACTATATCGATTCTGTAAGCAGCAGGAAAGTACTGGAGGTTGGCTGTGGATGTGTCTGTGTTATGTGTTTAGTTTTCTCTAAGAACTTTTTTCCTTCTCGTCTTTTTTCATGAATGATTTTTTTCATTCTGCCCAGCAGAGGGCTCAAACATCTCATCCTGAAAGGGAAAAAGCTCAACTTCCGTTTCAGGGTGGGAACTAGATTTGGACGGTTGGGGTTGCTCTCCCTGACCCAGTAACCCGGACCCTACCCTGACAAACTCAGAAAATCGGGGACAATTTTCTCCAATAATCATCGAAAAAGGGAGAGCAGGGATTACACCGACCCGGCCAGAAAAAAATGACCAGCCAACCCTACCTCTATCATGCCGGTTGGGTATGGCTTTATATCCCCGTGAATACACCTAATGTACATATCCTCACTGTCTTTTATATTTGTGGACCAGGACTGAATCTCAGGTACCTAAGGTTTCGGAGCTGCCCGAGTCCAACAAAGTAACCACATCTTGACCCTCCATCCTTACTGGCACCACAAAGGGATCACTACTCACTAGGCCTGTGTGGCAACACAGCATGCTCTGAGTATGGCTGATGTCCATCTCTTCAGGCATGACTTTTCTACAGTGCCGGTTTGCGCATCACAAGCACTTCATTTCTTCAGTGTTACTAGGGGTCGTGGACACTTGGTTTCGTTTCAGGATTTGATCCTGCTGGTCCCGGTAGTTTCTGGAACACTAGGTGGATCTGTATGGAGAATCCCACTTGCCCTGCCCAGCGGGGGTGGTATGCAAAGCGGTTAGCACTCTTCTAGTCATCAGGGATTTGGAGCACACCAAGGCTTGAGCTGACAGGTAAGTTCCAGGGCTGCCATGAGGTCATCAAGGGTGCCTGGGTCAACTGCACTGACCCCTTGTCATGCAACTGCTGGTAAGCTGCAGATAAATGTATCGATGACCAAAGTAGTTTACTTACAATGACATACTAAATAAATAATATTGAGAACTATTTTGATATATTAAAAGCTCTAAGTGTTTTAAATACACATTTGTCTCCTGTAGAGACATCATGATTCAAACTAGCTTTACTAGCTTTCACATAACTCTAACCATAACACAATCATACTAGATTTCCATTCCAGTAGGCTACATTTCATTTTAGTAATGCATGGTTCTAATGATATCTGTAGTTCCTTAAAAATAAACTGAAATTCAACCGTCTTGTTTTCTATGGTTTATTAGGAGTCAAAGAAAATGTAATACCATCTGTCTGCCAGATCCCTATAAAAATAGCTTCTGATATTGGTCTATTTGCTGACTCAGCCAGTGCTGGCTTTTAGAATCTATTTTGACAGACTCCATGTTCCAGATAAGAGGTTTTTAACAGCTGAATGCTTCAAACAACGTTAGCGTTTAATATACACTTTAGAAAATGACACTGGGTAAGAAACATCTAGATCTGAAAGCTTGATTACAGGAAGGTCTAAATGATGAACAAAACCAACTAAAATAGAAGCTATATATTTTTTGAAAGTCCTAAAATTCTAAAGCATAAAAAAATCAGTAATGTAATTGTTACTTAATTCTATTATATTCTGTACCCCAGCAAAGCACGGAGTACTAGATATACTTCTGTGGGCTGGTTTCAATGGGGATTATTTTTTTTGCAACAAAACTGTACTCTACCAGGTAATAAGCAGGATACTGTGAAAGATGTAGTTATCAGTACCCGAATGTATGTATTACACACATAGGGCTAACAAAATGAATCTGTTGGTCTAAACTTTTATAAGCAACCATCTCTACATCTCTGCCAGCTGTCCTTCTCAATAATCTATTCTGCAGGAATTCAGAATGAGATGCAAAACTACCTCAAAAATGTTCAACAAAGATGAATGACTCCGGTTTCTAGGTAAGAACATGCTTGGTATCCTAATAAGGGTTGTGACGGTCAGAACGGTATTAGTTGACCAGAGGCCAGATTCTGCGTTGGACACTAGACCCGCCTGTGCACACATACACAGAAAAACTGTAAGTAACACAAACCAATGGTGATCAGATTCCCACTGTCTTAATTTTTAGTAGTAGTTAGTGTTATCATATCACCTTGTTGGTTTTAATATTAGTGTTATTATTAGTACAATTTATTTTTGTAATTAACAGAGAACTCTGTACATTCTCAAACATAAACCAAAACAAATCAAAAGCCAGCTCAACAGAGTAAATATAAAACCCACAAAACTAACTGAGCAACAAAGCAACACAAACTTAAACAGACTTATCTGTTATTGTTTTGAGTCCTTCAGTGCCTTTTCCTTCTTTGCAAGTTTGTTTGTAACTCCAAGTGAGTAAGTTTGGAATTCTGTTCGTCTTTAAATTCAGCACGTCCCCACTATTCTAAGCGGTATGTTGGCCGACTGGTAAACACACCCTGCGTTCTTTTAAGCAAAAAAGCACAGAGTAGTTTTGACTTTGTTTAAAGGGATAGGTGGCATTTTTGCCTGCCATAGGGTAAGGACTTCAGGGTTTGAGATATGTGCATTTTATACACACTGTGGTAAGTTTGCACTCTATTGCCACTGACTAAAGGGTTAAGGTAATGTTAAAATATATTACCTGACTTATTAGTTGTTCTAATTGTACAATTTAAAAAATTAAATCAAATTCTATAGTAGATTGTTTTTAAATTAGGGGTTTAAATGTTTTTGTGAGAAGCACTTTGGGATTCTTGTGATGAAAGGCGCTATATAAATGGTTGAAAAGAAGTACCAGAGACACATCTCACTGACTGTTTGAATAAATAAATACATTCACGGGGATCCACATGATGTGACTGTATTTCCACTGTAACCGTGTGTGCCTGGGTACTTCTGTCAAAGAGCACTGGATGAACCCCCTGTTATCAGATGTCAATTCTATATACACTGACATTAAGGCAACTACAAGTATGGCTCAGTTGTCCATCCTAGGGGTGGTCATTAAGTGTGTGCCAATTTCATTCAACCAAAAGCGGTCTTAGGATAAAAACATTGAAAGCCCCTTGGTGAACACAAAATGGAAATCATTCATTTGACTACCACAGAAAGTCATGGTGAAAAGCTGCTGTGCACACCAGACCACCTTGTAGTCTCCTCAGTAATACACACCAGACTCACAGCAGTACTTCACTGTGGCTTTGTTGCCTCTGCAGAGACTCAACAGGTTACATCTCAGCAATGTGACCTAGAATGGAGGCAGACAGCTCTATTTTCAAGTCTATTTTAGGCTGCTGCTTCTTATGACACCTCATTGACCACACTGACTAAAAATATGGCCCTGCTGATGGCTGACGCAGCACTAAAGAAGTGACTGTACAGAAATGATCTATAATAAGTTTGCCCTTTTGAAAAGGGCACTCAGCAAATATCGATTGTGGCAAAGTGGGGTAGCTTTGCCACTTTCAGGACTTTCCACAGTGTTGTAGGGGAGAAATACTCAGAACACAGGTTTTGTTCAACAGAGTAATACCTGTAACAGTTTCACTTTTAAGGTGGTACAGTTCGTTGTCGGGGTCGCAAGCAAAACAGGTCAGTACACAAAGGAGGTTTTCATACAAGCAGAAGTCAATAATCCTTTCTTTGTCGTCAGCCAGAAACTATTTCACTCACAATTCACCAACATACAATACTCACAGGTCTCCGCTTTATCAACTTGTCAACTTTACTAATCCCAAGCTGTATTTGTTCTTTGGAATGTCTGTGTGTTGTTTGATGAATACTATTGCAACCTGTGGTCAATTCTCTTTCATGTATCACCTAAAAGGTGCATGCATTAAGAGCAGAGTAACTATACCTAATGTTTTGATGCATACATTGCCATGCACACATTGAAACAGCTTTTTAAACAATATTGGCCTTCACTGTAAAAGACATTAGACAAAGAGGAAGGTTTATTGCATATTGATGTGGATAATATCCTTGTAGTTTAAAAGCTTAGCCCCATGAAGCAAAAACCTAGTATAATAAGGCTTCTTTAGTATAAACACAACATTATTGTGATTGGTTTTTGTAATTATATTTGCAATCTGAAAATGGCTTAACGGTCAGAAAACTGAAAGTGAACACTTGTATGAATTTTATGTTGAAGCCTGCTGTGCAGATACTTAGGGAAAGCTTAGCAAAGGTAAACAAGTATAGTGAGCTGCACTTGCTGTGTGGGGCATTTATTCTATTTAAACCAAGCCATGCTCATCTTTATTTTAACAGTGTTTTGCTGTTATTATTTGTTCTGTTTTTCTCCTTCTGTTAAATTACTGTTGCTGTAAAAAAAATCCTCCTTGATCGGGAACATCTTTAATGGTGTCCAGCTTGTAATTAATACAATTGTGCCAAACCAACCTTTCAGCTAGACACCCCTGCTCTCCAGTGTCTTTTTGCTCCTGTCACATGGTGCAATAATTAAAATATAATTTTAGGATTAGATTTTATTCCAAGAATCCCTTGAAAGTGCTATAATTAAGGATATGATGATAAATACTTGTATAGAGCTAATTTCCGCAGGCTCTCATCTTCCTCAAATTCAATATACAATACGAATAGTTCTGTAGGGATTTTTGCAATACCTTTTAGTTATTTCCCATAGCTAACAGGCTCTGTCACAAATTGTGCAGTAAGCCCTGGTATGCTGGTTGCCTCACATTGAAACATGCTCCTGTACAGAAGAGATTTAGCATTGCTCTTCTGACCTTACTTGTGTGTCTTCTATCCCAACCTCATTGTTCATTGAGATTCTGGTATGAATAATGCTTTTCACAAGGAATAAAGAAATAGATACTTGATTGGAGTGAGTTATCTCTGGTCAAGTGTCTCAGTAAGCATGCTCCAGTCCTGCTACAGAAAACGAATTTCAAGACGTCAGCGGAAGCATTAGAGCATCTACAGCTGTAAAGATGTTTTAGATGTTTAATTCTAAACTTGTCACAGTTTTATTTTATCTACTTGTTACTCTCTCAGCAAGTATTGAAATCAATCTCATGAATAGCTAGTTTTGCCAATCCAGGAACTGTGAGATCAAGCTGCACAAAACAATTGTTTATAGATCACAACCAGCATGTTCTTAATGATTTCTAAATAATTTACCTTGAGACACCAACGGTTTTTAAAGCAGTTTACAGACACCCAACTGAATTAAAAGTAGGTGAAACAGTGAAAATTTCCAAATGTTGGATTAATTTAAATAACTTTTAAAGGCAAATGGAAAAGGGAATTAAAAAGTTATTCACAGGACAGGAGCAAGGGTTGCATGAAGGAAGAACCTCAGGTTGAAATGGGAGGAAAGTGCTTGTGACTTAGAAAAGAGGACAGGGTCTCCCCTTGGCTCCAGGAGAGCCACCCTCATTGGACTGACTGGCCTCCAAGACTGGGAAACAAGCTTCCCTTCACCCAAGAGGAAGCGAAAAAAGATTAGCGGGATAATCGGAAAGATGAAGAGAAGTCCAGAGGTCTCCCCGGCTTGCTGAGGGTTGCCTTTGCTGATGGAGGTCGGTGCAGCTGGACTTCCAGAGTAGGGAGACTGGAATACTAGAAAGAGAATAAAGAAATAAACATGCCAGGGAGCTGGGGGTCTCCCCAAGGCTCACAGACAGCCACCTCTGAGGAGTGGAGGCTATGTGGCTTGGCTGTGAGGCTGGGAACAAGCTGTTCTCTTCAGAGAGGGACACTGGCACAGGTGAAAAAGAGTGAGCAGGAGAAAAGAAAACAAAAAGAGTTAGATAGTTTTGTCCTCATGGAGGACGAGGCCGGTGTGACCACACCAAAAGGTACCAATAAATGTAATGTACCATACCAAATATAAACATACTAAAAACAACACTCTAAGTGAAAGCAGGATATGTATGACCTAAAATGTGTAGTTTTAGAAGAAACTAAATTAAAAAATGTACAATATAGAAGAATAAAAGAAAATAAATGGATAAATAGACTCAATACCACGATGCCTGAAGGTTTAAATAGAAAGGAATAGTAGATAGTATTAAATTACATCGTAAGCACATTAACCCTTTGCGGTCCATTTATTCAGAGCCTGTCAGGCGCGTCAGGTCTAATTTATTTTCACACAAACTGTTTATTTTACACACACTGTTTAAAAGTAATTTTATTCACAGTAAAAAAGGTTTAACCTTTGCAGTCCATTTATTCAGCGCGTCTCAGGTGCGTCATGTCCAATTTATTTTCACACACGCAGTTTATTTTAGACGTGCTGTTTAAAACTATTTCTTTTCACAGTAAAACAGGTTTAAAAGGCACTGCATATCAACAGGACACTCAGTACTGCATCTCCAGCCCCGCCCCACCCCTTGTTCGCTGTATTTTTCACATACCTCTTCATAGTTGTGCATACCGATAAATCATCTCCTGATCACTCGTTTTACCACCAAACTCCTCAATAATGTGATCCAAGTCATTGTTTTATTACTATAACATCTCAAAAAGCTCTGCAAATGTCTGTGATATTTTTTGAGCGCTGGATGCGGAAGCAGCTATCTTGTTTGCTTATGTCCGTATTATCTCTGTGGTGGCGGGGCGATGTGCATTGCTCAGATCCGCCACTTTTTAAATTTTTTTTTGGCTTCTCTTGGTTCCTATCGGTCTCACTTGGTCCGGAGAAAAAACGACGAGAGACCTGTGTTTTACATCTTTTTGATGATGCCGGACAGGGTCCGACATTGGACCGGAAAGGGTTAAAAAGCACTGCATATCAACATGACACTCAGTACTGCATCTCCAGCCCTGTCCCACCCCTTGTTCGCTGTATTTATTACATATTTCTTCATAGTCATGCATACTGATAAATCATCTCCTGATCACTCGATTTATCACCAAACTCCTCAATAATGCAATCCAAGTCATTATTTTATTACTTTCTTAAAAAGCTTGGAAAATGTCTGCGATTTTCTTTGAGTGCTGGATGAGGAAACAGCTATCTTATTTGTTTATGTCCGTGTTATGTCTGTGGTGTAGGGACTATACGTATTGTTCAAATCGCCCTCCATTTTTTTTCCCCGGCTTCTCTCGACCTCTCGGCCATTGAAGGCTTTTTCCAGAGAAAAAACGACTAGGGACCTGTGATTGATGCCTTTTTGATGATGTCGGACCTGGACCGACATAGGACCGCAAAGGGTTAATAGACTTAAATAGAAATACATGTGTAGTTGGCATCAAAACACCCTAAGTACCTCCACTGTTTGTTTTCAAATGCACTTTACCTTGATAAAGGTATGTTAAACATACAGAAACAGTGGAGTGTTGGCTCTTGAGCAAAACCTGTATATGTATAGATAGATAGATAGAGAGATGGATAGATAGGACAGACATTAAAAGACACTGACCATTAGCGATAGGGAACTGGGAATACAAACAGAGGAGCCCATCAAAAGTGTGTTATACAATATACAGCAGTATACCTACATGTATAAAAAACCCCAGAGCATTCCACTTTAATGTGTTAGTTGATTTACGGAGAATAAAGGATTTACTTTGTTTCTGCTCTTTTGTATTTAATTCAATGTTTTTGTTATATCTCACATGCATTGGTTAAAAGTTTTTATTTGTAAAATTACCTTTTTATCAAAGTAAGAAAAGATAAAGTTACAAAACTACAGGCAAACACATAGAGTCATTGTTAAACTCTGAGTAGTCATTTCTAAAACCACCTCACGTCGGAAATTCAGCTTGGCGAAAGCAGTTGAAAAACAGAGCTGGAAGCATACAGCACAAATAAAACTACACAGGAAAGCAGAATAGCAGAAACTAAATAAAAAATAAAACAGTGCACAGGAAAGCAGAATAGCAGAAACTAAATAAAAAATAAAACAGTGCACAGGAAAGCAGAATAGCAGAAACTAAATTAGCAAGCAGAAAAAGTAACAAGGCAAGAGAAAAATGAAAACACTGACAAATTACATCTTTGACAGCTAGTTGAACAGAAACCAAGACTGAATATCTATTTAGGCCTACACCATTAAATGAATGCCTTGCTGTAATATACATTATAAAACATGCATGTTCTCATCTGGTTGTCGTTGTCAGTATTGTTTTCCTTTAGCCATGGAAATGCATCTCACTTGTACTTGCTAGAGCACATAGATAAATTAGTTGTATTTGTTTGTACCTAGCAGTACTATTTCCATTCTAGAAATGGCCATTAATCAGCAGATGCAGTATATAATAATTGTAAAACAGAGAAATTACCTTTTTCATTTTCACCTTGACATTTTCCTTCCAATTAAATTAACTGGTGTATAACATGCTCAAGCACATGGTTTGGACGAAGGATCGTCTTTCCCAATTATAGCTTGCAAGGGCTTGAAGAATTAATTATTTAATACCTTCCTGGTACAGTTGCTGTTTATTTGTGAGAGTGGTATGTACAGCAAAGAAATACAGAGGAAGCATATCTTTCTTCTCATATGAATTTAAGCAAATATTGAACTACTTATTATGCTCTGTTATTAAAAACAGGTATAATGTCATACATGTCTGTATTCTTTTATTATATTTATTTATTTTTAAAACCCACAACAAGACATATGTTTCCTCAGGCTGTGAAAGCAAAACTGTAAGAGCCAGCAGATATCAAAACTGCTCATCTATTAGCTGAGATGCATCAAAAATATATTCACCACACTCTGGGTGTTCATTCATTCTTGTAGAAGTATTGCAAACCAAGCAAGACCAGGAATATGAAGCTATTCATAAGCATTTAGTGAGGAACATGTTTCACAAGGTCTGGGGCATAGGCAATCATGTAATAACATAGATGACAAATGGGGGGTACCTAGTGATATCTTCTGCTCTTAAACGGCAGCTACTCATGGAATAAGTTTGTAATTGCATGGGAATTGCCTGTGCACAGGTGTTCCCATGTAATTACATAAGGTTGTTCACAAAGCTGTTCCCTTGCATTCATAAGTAGTTACCATGCAAGAACAGGAACCATTTGTAATTACATAGTTATTACAATACAGTTACATGGCTATCCATGCCATGTAATCTTAATGTAGTGGTTTATTTCTGTTTTATGCATTTAGATGAAAAGTAAAGTCTTGTTAACGTATCACTCTCATTGCCACTGGTTTCTCTCAATCCCTTAAAGCTTGCAAGTACACATCACACAATGAGGGTATGTTTTTATATGAGGTTCAAGCAAAAATGGGTTTGTTTTAAACCAATGCATATACCTTAGATTGAAAACCCTGTTGGACCACAGACAGGTCAGAATGCTGTAGGTATGCACTCTATTCTCTAACCACAAACTTTCAGAACTGAGGGGAAAAAAGTTAAAGATGCAACAACTTGTGTGCGTTTGATGCTCATAAGCATCCAAGTTTAATGTTTTAATTCAAATATGTGCTGTCTCCTCATGCTAACTCTAAACCCATGTGTGTAATTAGGAAGATGCATAATGAGTTTGGGATGCAAGTAATTTCATCATAACCCCTGGTGTGTGCACATCTCTATAATCCTTGCCAAATTTTTGACTTTGCCAGAGGTTTTATAGATCAGATTCGCATTAAAAGAAATTAGATATGAAATGCAATGTAATTGTACTGAAGCATTTGGAAGAGAGACATTGAAAAGCAGATATTCTTCACATTAGTCTCCCTAATATCGCTATCCCTGTGGTGCAATAGGATCTACTGAAATTGAAAAATAAAAATACATGCATACATAAATACACAGATCTTTGATGAAAACAGTCACACTGAAGAATATGTGAAACATATCATATTTTGTGACAGGTATTAACTAAACTTCTGAAACAGTGACATCATTTACTGGCATACCATGGGTTTAAAACACTCCTCTGGCTGTATGATCAATAGATTGTTTGTTGTGAGACCCAAAGGAAGTACTTTTGACACATTTGCGTACAATAGGTGCCGTATCAGTTGGATTTAAGCAATAATGACTGACGTGGAGGTCCTTAACTGGCAGTAATGACCTGCGAGGTGATTGGACACAAAGCAGAAAGGTACAGCTAATTTGGCTGGTGTCTTTTCTGATAACAACGCTAGTTTTATAAAAAAATAAAGAGAATGTCTAGTGAAAGATGTAAGGAAATTATATAAGCCAGGGGTCACGGTCCTGGAGGGCCAGAAAGCTTTTGACAAAGTCCTGCATAAAAGATTAATTCTCAAACTGAACGCAGTAGGGATTCAAGGAAATGCATGCACATGGATTAGGGAGTGGTTAACATGTAGAAAACAGAAAGTACTGATGAGAGGAGAAACCTCAAAATGAAGTGAGGTAACCAGTGGAGTACCACAGGGATCAGTATTAGGTCCTCTGCTATTCCTAATCTACATTAATGACTTAGATTCTGGTATAGTAAGCAAACTTGTTAAACTTGCAGACGACACAAAACTAGGAGGAGTGGCAAACACCATTGGAGTAACAAAAGTCATTCAAAATGATCTAGACAGCATTCAGAACTGGGCAGACACATGGCAAATGAAATTTAATAGAGAAAAGTGTAAGGTACTGCACACAGGTAATACAAGTGTGCATTATGAATATCATACAGGAGATACTGAAATTGCAGAAGGAATCTATGAAAAAGACCTAGGAGTTTATGTTGACTTAGAAATGTCTTCATCTGGACAATGTCTGGACAAAGGCCAACAAGATGCTCGGATATATTGTGAGAAGTGTTGAATTTAAATCAAGGGAAGTAATGTTAAAACTTTACAATGCGTTAGTAAGACCTCATCTAGAATATTGTGTTCAGTTCTGGTCACCTCGTTACAAAAAGGATATTGCTGCTCTAGAAAGAGTGCAAAGAAGAGCAACCAGAATTATCCCATATTTAAAAGGCATGTCGTATGCAGACAGGCTAAAATAATTGAATCTATTCAGTCTTGAACAAAGAAGACTACGCGGCAATCTGATTCAATCATTCAAAATTCTAAAAGGTATTGACAATGTCGACTCAATGTTGTTGATCCCAGAATCTCATCAAGCAGCTTCCTGAAGGGTCCCAGGGTATCAGCTTCAACAACATTACTGGGGAGTTGGTTCCAGACTCCCACAATTCTCTCTGTAAAAAAGTGCCTCCTATTTTCTGTTCTAAATGCCCCTTTATCTAATCTCCATTTGTGACTACTGGTCCTTGTTTCTTTATTCAGTTCGATAAAGTCCCTTGGGTCGACATTGTCAATACCTGTACAGTAATCACTGTAAAAATCCATCTGTTATATTTATCTTTATATATTGAATTATGTGTTTGGTACAGGAAGTTTTAAAAGCTGATATAAGGACCACAATTAAAATGTCACCCTAGTGATTGTCTAATTGCAGTACCTTCAGGATGTATTGCAATATCCCAACCACCAGGGTAATACTTACTCATTTGTCAGGCTTCAAATATGTGTTCTTTTTTATCCTCCTTTTTTTCTGATGTGGATGTTGTTTGTACAGATAAAAAACACTGTTATGGTCCTGAAGGAATCACCTGAGTGCATGTTTGAAAGAAAGTTGTTTGTATAGAGTACTGTAGTTGTTGTCTGAATGTTAAGCTGACCCTATTCCCTGCCTCCCTGAAACTCAATAGTCCACATTCCTGGAGCTTGGCTATTGTCCTGTATGTAACACCAATGTTTTCTACTCTCCCATCATTATTTTTAATTTAGGATTTTGACACTGAAGAAAATGCAGGTGGAGAAAGCTGGAATCCTCGGAGTATCACAGGAGTGAGTTTGCATGTAAGAGACGAATGCTAACAAGTCACAAACTTTGAGTATTTTCTAAATATAATTGCTTGACTCTTCTGGATTTCTGTTGCCAGATGTTGCTCAACTGTCATCACCAGTTGCACCATATCAGTTTCTATACCTCCTATTATTGCCAAATTGCTTTTGCTGTGAAGTCTCGTCTTCTTGTTGCGCTCTCGTAATTTTAACATATAACTGTAGTGCATGGGGTCAACTACATTTTGCAAATCTAAATCCTGCCTTTGATTAACTCTATATCCAGCTGGGGTTGTTCATTGATTCATGTATTAACATTGCTGCATACAGTACCATCAAAATACATAGGAATGAGGTATGAGACAAATGAAGGCATATACTGTAAATGTTTGGATGGCAGTATTAAGGCTAGACGTGACTTGTCAACCACACGCACTGCAAGCAAGCTTTTTAACTACTATGCAAAAAAGCCAAGCTTGTGTGTGGTTACAGAATCCTTAAAGGCACTGCATCCCACAACAATACCCATTACAACAGTTTATATCCTCAAAGCAGAGCCCTGTGTATGACTCTCTCCATCGAGCTTGCTTTTCAGAGTCGTACTCTGTGGTGTTAATTATGTTACAGGTTGCAGATCACTAATTATAATATTTTGTGTATGTTAAGTGTTTCTCATCTTTTGGTTATATACACTGTGCTGTGGTATCAAGATATTTTACAGTGAAGCTCTTACTCTGAGGAACAGTTAACAGCATTGACCCTTAAGTTTATGCTTGTTTCATTGGCCCGATAATGCATCCCACTTCATCTTTTTCCTATAGTTGAACTACCGAAGGGAGGATTCAGAAATTGCTTTAACAAATTGTAAATTGAGAATTTCACACTGAGCTGTTGGAAACTCCAGCCACCACTGTAGCACTGGGGCCCAGTCCTTTCACTCTTAAACCAACAGGGCATTACTTTGCCATTCATATTTACATGCTGATCTGTAATATTAAACTGGAGTTTAAAATGCAAGATGCATAGATTGATTTCATATTTTAAAAGAATACGATTCAAATGTGCAGTATTGATAATGATTGGGTTGGAGCTGACAGGTTTATATGTAGCCAAGCCAACACATTATTGGTGCAATATATATTTTTTCCAATAATTTAATCAAACCTTTTGATTATGTACTTCTTTAAATGGGATTTCTACATGTTTTAGTAACGTTTTTCATTATTTCTACTAGTTTAAGCAGAAAAGGCATTAAATATAATAATAAATAGAAAACGTATTTTGGTCTGTAGGTTTCTTTTTTGCAAGTTTTCTTACTAAGCCGAAGACAAGCATAGTTACAAATGAAATGCAGAAAAAGTCTGGCAATTGCAGTGGTTCGGTTGATTAAATGCAATCATTTCTTTGCTCGGTTTCTCCAAACTACCATGTAAAGTGTGGCTGTTTTGCTTGATATCCTCTTTTTTGATCCACTTGACTGGCGGATTATTTGCATTTTTTTGTCGTTGAGTAAACAGGTCTGAGATCAGTCCGTAACTCAAAACACTGTCTTCTGAAATTAATGTTACATTAGTTAAGGGACTTGGAGTCTAGAATTGGTAATCAGGTTTATGTGAAATATATAAATACATGAAATCTTTTTTATTTACTGCCAGTTTAATTCAAGCAGCATATGATCTGATGCATATAGAAATGAATTTGAGGTCCGTTCTGTTCCTGCTCACAATATATATTACTGTGGCAGGATGGCTTGCAGTGGTGAGGTGTGGTGACGTCACAGACCAGGAAGTAACTGAACCAAAACAATGGATGGGCGGGTGAAGCTGAACGCTACTGCGGTCAGCGTATTTAATTAAATAATACAAAACAAAAGATTTAAACAAATAAAAAAAACACAAAACAAAAAGGTGCGATGGCCAAACAAACAGAAACAAGTATATTTTTAAATATAGCAATTGTTTTTTCCGCTCGCTCTCCCGTGTTCTCCCGTACTCCCCTCTGTACACTCAACCCCACAGCACGGACAGCTGCAGGTTCTTATACTCTGGCCGAGGGGTTAACTAGCCGTTAATTATCTTATTACCCCTCGGCCACAGTCTGCACACGTTTGGTAAGGATGCGTGACTGTCAGCTAGTTAAATAATCAGTAGCTGATCAGCCACACATCCTCACAGGGTTTTTAAATATAAAAAACTATAACAAAAGACGCAGCGCTTTTATCCACGCCGCAAACAAAAATACAAATAATAATAAATAAATACATAGGGGCGGGACACTCCACCACAATTACATTTGTGGTTTATTGGTTGACAATGATTTGAAATTAATTGTGTTTTTTTACAGTGTTTTTATTTCTTTTACTTCATAGTCACAGTCAGTTTCTTAAATCAGATCCAAACTCACCCAGAATTTAATGTCAGCATGAAAGTATTTAAATGTTATTTATACTATACTCTAGAATCACCACTGTCTGAGACGTAGGTCCTATATTTTATTTTATACATGTCACATGCTTTAACGCATCAAACTGGTAGAGAGCTGACAATAAACCAAACACTGTTAACTATATGTACAAAAAAGTTAACCCTCCTGTTTTCCCTCTTTCTACAGGTTCTTTTGGGATTCTGAGACACTGACCCCGACCCCCCAGATGATCGTCCAAGGACCACAACACAGGTAAGGAAGCTTCAATTTTTATTGCAATGAATGGCCACAATAATCTTTATCAAAATAACAATTTACACAATAAAATACAATCCCAACTAAAACTATAAATATGACATCTAAAATAGCAATTCTTAGTAAAACAATTGACTTAGGTTAAAACTATCTAAAAACAAGTTCAATTGTGCAAATAGGCAGGGAGGGTCCCGGTACTTCTCGACTGTGAGAAGACCGGCCATAGCACAGAAAGATACAACCTTGTATCCCGGTTTGTAGTATCACGCCAGGCCGAAAATGGCCCTTGTCCTCTTCGCTATAGATTAGCCCCACACAGACAAGCCCTGTCAAAACCCGGGGCCGGCTTCTCCCCATCCCGAATGCTGTCCCGCTGGTCACCTTCCAACAGGGGGTCATCCCAAAACCGCGGGCCCAGGTACCTGCTCTAACAAGCCAAAAGAACAAAACAAAGCCACAGTCAGAGAAGTTCCGTTGCAACGTATTGTATCCCAATTTTGATTTTCTAATGATACTCAAGCAGGTTGTCTTATATACAGACCACCACAATAATTATGTACAATCGGTATAATGTTATTTGACACACTTCATAATTCCTATTTAGTAGTAAAATCAATATATGTGTTGTACTGTCTAATAAAATGGTTTCCAATCGCACACTGCAGATTATTCTAGCCCTGTGCACTGATCTGCAAGCTAGACAGGGTTCACCACTCAAACAAAAGTAGTACTACTTGATTGTAACTTCCCTTTATCTCTTGGTCCAACTTTTCCAGGTTCTTCCTGCAGTCTGTTCCTCCAGCAATTTCTCTCATCCACTTTCTGGTCTGGGTCCACCAGCAACACAGTCTGCCCTGCTCTCTGCCTGCACTGACAGCACACCTTTTATAGGTTCCTCAGAATGTCACCAGTGTACTAATAATAAATACAACAGTGAACACACAAGCAAAAACTGAACATAGTAATTAATATAAAATAAAAACCAAATAAATCACAGCAAAATTATAACAAACAGTGCAAATCAATCAATGAAAAGTGAAAAAGTGCAGTGCTCAATTTTGTCACTTATGATACACACATAAATGTTTCCTTAAGATGAGGGAGAGCAATTCTGTCTCCTATATTGTGCTTGTCAAAAATACATGTTTCTTCAGGCTGATAGGTAGAGCACAGCATGATGTTGCCCGCGGTGCGTTACTTGTTCAGTGTTGTTGCCACGGGCCAGCAAAGGTACCACTGATGTACAGTAATTACATATGATGTTGCACCATGGGTTTCACGTCGTCACAGCTTGAAACATTTCCAAAGGGGGTCCTAGCAAAAAAAAGTTTGAGAACCCCTGTTCTAGATAAATAAGCAATTAATCAGTTACCTGTCCTCCAAAGTGTTAAGCATTTGAATGTGCCAGAGGTGTTGCATAGTCTGAAAGGCATACACTTGAACTCAGCCCTAAGGGAGTTGTAAACTTGATCTTTTCCCGATCCCAAGGATCCACTTCCACCTGCAAGTAGCAAGTGGCTAAATCCAAAGCGGAAAGTGTCAGGGACCCCTCAATCCGGGGTAGCTGGTAAGCATCTTATGCGTTACTGCATTGAGTCTGCGATAATCTACACAAAACCTCCAGGAACCTTTCTTCTTAACTAGTACCACTGGGGCCGCCCAGGGGCTAGTACTCTCTCGACCTACCCTCCTTCCAATATCTCAGAGAGTAACGCCGCAGCTCTTGGTAAAGCATGGGGGATAGGTCGAAATCTTTCGCTGCAGGGTGGCACGGTTGCAGTTGGAATCCGGTGCAAGACTGCATTGGTTTGACTGACGTCTCATCATGCAAGGCGGCCAACTGTGTTTCCTGTGGAGAGGTCAACCTGTCCTTCTAAAGCCTAGGACAGGGTTTCTTCCAGAGTTGGAGTACGGTCCACTCGGACATCGATCTCCACCACCCCAGGTCACTCGGTCGACAACACCACGTCTTTCTCTCCTCGTATCTCTTGGGGCTAGATCCACTAGATGGAAGCCAGGGTGTGATGTTGAGCCACTTCTACCCTTGTCCATGCTCACCAGGTCAATCGCACGGTCCCCACACACCCATCAGGGGTCTCGTTTGCCGCCACTCGCTGACATTCTGTGAATGCTCGATCCCACTCTCCTCGGGTATTCGACTTGACGGCCGTCAAAAAGCAGCCATTCTGCAAAGAACTGCTTCCAAACACAATACTCCAACATGCAGAAATTACGCTCATTCCCCAATATACCTTTCTCACATCCACTCGTCCTTGACAAGGACTACCCCCCCCCAATCTGGAATCAGCACCCCTCCGATTACAAAGTCCACGCATCATGCCGCCAACATATGGTATCTCCAAGCTGTTGGTGGCGCATAACATCAGCCAGTTCATCTCCGCAGTGCTTTACCTTCCTTGAGTTCCCAACCATTTCTGAAAGAGTCTCACTGAAAAGGGTTACTTGGGACCCTGTATCTAACAAACATGGCGTTTTTACTCCCCCAATCTCTACTTCTACCCCGGGGCAAGCCCGTATGGCTACTGGTACGGCAAGTGTAATACTGTCAGAAACAGGAATCCCAGTCACTGGACAGGGGTACTCATTTCAAAGCCTGGTTAGGTACAGCCGGCCAGGGACACCTCTGCCCAATATGTCCACTCTGGTCACATACACGACAGATAGGCCTCCCTTGATCATCCCATCTGTACTCTAGGGCAGCCCAACATGAGGTCCGGTATTGCTGTACGGGGGCCCGGTAACTTTGTAACAGATTAGGGATACATTACTCCTCTTCTGCACCCTATGAAGCAATTCACATAACTGGAGAGTGTAAGCCCCCACAGTCTCTTCCCCTGTCTGACTACAACTAAAGAACAGAGCCCTTAGTTGGGACAGAGAAGCCCTGTCCCCATATAATTCCTCCAGTACCTTGAAAATCTTGGTAGGGTTAGCACACTCAGCTGAGGTCAAAAACAGTACTCTTTTTGCATCCCCCTCTAATGTGTTAATTATGAAATCGACTTGCAATTTGTTGCTTAAATTTTGTGACCGAAGCATGGCCATTAGCTGGGCCCGCCATGCCCCAAATCTAACTCCACTATACACCCCCTTGAACTTTGGGATCCACTGGGGCCCCCCTTCATCCAGGCCATAGTAATAACCACTGGGGAGCCACAACATGCTCTCTCACTGGTGGCCTTACTGCGGGTGGGTTTCTGTACACTCTTGGTTTATTGGTCCGGTGCGATAGTCGAAATCCTGCCAACTACACCAGAAAAATTTCAGGGTCCAATACTGTTAATTCCAGGCAAGTATACGTTTTTATAATTCTTTATAACCCTTTGCCCACAGGTTGTTTTGGATTTCAAACTCACCACCCAGGCCTTCCTAATGAAGGTACAGAAACCACACAAACAGGTAAGTAAAAAATAATGATTGCTTTAATACAAAAAATTATACAATTGAATACAGCTTACTTTGAGACAATTTACAAAACCCCTCTTTCAAAACACCTTTCAGTATATCCCAGTGCAAAAGCTATCCTAAAAACACCTAAAACTGTGCACCAAGTAAAACCACTAAAACCTTCCATAAAAACATTGTTAGCAGGCTACTTGTGACTACTACAAACTCCAGACAATGTATTACCACAACACAGGCCCAAACAATACAAGCAGCTGTTTGGTGCAACAATAGTTCCAGCATATTCACCTTGGCCTTAATCCAAGTCACCCAACACTGTCTTTGTAGAAACACCAGCAAGGAAAGGTAAAGTTGAAGGCGACCAACCCAAGAACCTCCTAATCCATTTGTTAGTCCGGGTGTCAGGCTTGTATTTAGCTCCCTTCAGACTCGATCCCCCTCTCCAGCACCACGATGCAGGATCCTGCAATGGAAGAACAAACAGCACTTGATGTCCACACTCCCTCTGTGTCCCTGGTCATTCATCATGTACACCCCAATCTCGGCACTCCCTACTCTGATTTGGTCTTCCGACCTGGCCACTTGTACTTAAGCAGAGTAGTACCTTGCGTCTCGGGTGTGTACAGGGAGCTGGCAGTCTGTCCCTTGGCTGGTGGCTGTTTGCTCCTCAGGGGCGTCTCTCATGGAGTGGGGTGCCTTGAAGGGAAGCAGTACAACACTATCATAACCCACAAGTAATATCGATAAATCTAAATATTTCTGCCAAATGTCTTTACTTCTGAATCATTTGTCAAACGCAACACGGTCCCCGGCATAATAATATTAATAGTCTTCTGTTAATCAAAAAGCGCAGCTTCAGCAGTATAATTAAAGGATGAATACTTAGCTTTGCTATTAGTTTCTGACCGGTCCTTCTTTCCAACTGGCTGCTGTGTCTTTATCCTGCTCTATTCACCAGTGCTGTTGTACAAATAAAAACAGATACTTTTAAGTATTTGTTAAAACAAATGAATACATAACACAAAAATCAAAAAAGCAACAAAAGTGCCTCCATTTGGGTAATGAACAGAATATAACGTGAAACATAATAAGTACAAAAAACTAAATAACTAATATAATAAATACAAAAGCAAAACAAACATAATGTGCAAACCCCAACTAATTATAGCCACACGTGACAAAGAATATGAATAATTAATATTGCATCATAAAATACATCGTTATATATAAATAAATTTGCTTTTTTTTCTTTAGACACACTGTATTATTATTATTATTATTATTATTATTATTATTATTATTATTATTATTATTATTATTATTATGTCATTTAGCAGACGCTTTTGTCAAAAGAGACTTACAGAGACTAGGGGTTGAACTATGCATCACAACTGCTGTTCTTCCCTTTAGGTCCCAGAAACTTTTTTGGACTTCTTTAATTGACCTTTTTATGGAAGAGGTTGTGTTTAATTTTAGACACGTATTGTAAAGTGTTACCCTGCACATGAAACCTACTCCAGATGTTTAAAACACAAGCAAAAAACATCAACAGAAGAAAAGGGGGCCCAGAGACAAAATCGCTAAAGCTAAATAGAGTAAAAAATACTTTCAAATCCTGGTTAGCACGGCTGGGAGTGTTGCTGTGTTTGTTGTTATTGTAATTGTTTTGCTTTTGGCCCCAACAAGGAGGAACATTTGTTTACAGTTTTGTTTTTCTCTTATCAGCACACCTCCAACTACCCCCAACTACCAGCACCACTGTGATCTGGGTCCACAGCACTGCAGGCCTGTCAGGAGGAAATCATTCTCTGGTTCACTCGGAGCTCTCACTTCCCACGCTGCTGGCAGCTTTAATAATTATATACCATCTGCTGCTGGATGTCTGACTGGGACTGCTGGGGCTGCTTGGAGAAACAGGAGGACAATGGTAGAACCAAGTGAACCTGAAAATCAACTAAGAAGCAGCTTATCAAATGATTCAGCAAGCAGAACTGACCTCCCTGGAAGCCAGCATTTGTTTTTGTTAAACATATTCAGGAGGTCCTACTGTAGCAATGCAGTTATTTTATTTTTAACACACAGACCATGAAAACCGCATTAAAGCTTGAAGCTAATAAATCTTACCTGTTTTGCATGTCCATTAGCTGCATACATTTGTCTCAATGTGCAGTTTTGAAAGAAGTAGCTTGCAATTTTTTAGAACTCCTTAAGATTGATCATTTATGTCCTTTATATACCTACCTGCATGAAAACCTCTAGGTGTGAGACTTTCAATTCGGTCAGTAATCACTGATATAGAAACAATAAGCACTCATGTGTGAAAATGTTAGACCACTTTGTGCTTTAATTAGGTATTTTAAACTACTTCTAAAAATGGCATTTTACCATTTGTGGCTAGGTGTTCATTTTCTCTAGTTAGACCCCATCTAGAATACTGTGTGCAGTTCTGGTCACCTCACTACAAAAAATACATCATTGCACTGGAGAAACACAGAGAAGGGCAACTAGGCTGATCCCAGGTCTTAATGACATGAGCTTTGAGGACAGGTTCAATAATTAAATCTCTGCAGCCTAGAAAAAAGGGAAAGAAAGGGACATGATTGAAGTCTTTAAAATCATAAATGGGGTTGATAAAGTTAAACCAAGACAGTACTTCAAGTTTAGCAGACTGAGAAGAACAAGAGGGAATAAGTGGAAGCTGAGTAAAAGTAAGTTTAGAACAGAAGGTAGGAAACACTTTTTTACACAGAGTTATAAATACATGGAATAGTCTAACAGGTGAAGTTGTAGGATCTAAAACACTGGGAACATTTTAAAAAAGACTACATTCTGTACTTTTAAATTCCCAGTAGGGGAAGGGACGAGCCTTGATGGGCCGAATGACCTTTTCTTGTTCCCAAACTTTTCTTTTGTTCTATGTTCTTATGTTCGTACTATTTTAAATGTACATGTGTGGCCTATTAAATTTGCCCATTATGACAATTATCCATGATTTTCAGTTCCAGTGGTTTGATTTCATATGCACAACAAATCAAAACTACACAAGCAATGGTGTTCTAATACATGTGCACACTGCTGAACTACAGAAGCAATGGGGTGTTCTAATACATGTGCACACTGCTGAACTACAGAAGCAATGGGGTGTTCTAATACATGTGCACACTGCTGAACTACAGAAGCAATGGGGTGTTCTAATACATGTGCACACTGCTGAACTACAGAAGCAATGAGGTGTTCTAATACATGTGCACACTGCTGAACTACAGAAGCAATGGGGTGTTCTAATACATGTGCACACTGCTGAACTACAGAAGCAAAGGGGTGTTCTAATACATGTGCACACTGCTGAACTACAGAAGCAATGGGGTGTTCTAATACATGTGCACACTGCTGAACTACAGAAGCAATGGGATGTTCTAATACATGTGCACACTGCTGAACTACAGAAGCAATGGGGTGTTCTAATGAATGTGCACACCAGTGTACATGTTATAGCAAACGTGTGTTTACTGTTTCAAACATCACAGGGTCGAGTTTTGGGTTCTGTTATTTTGTGTTAATGTTTAAAGTATGTGCAAACCTTGTGTGCAAGTGGAAATGTGTGTCTTTACTGTATTAAAGTGCTTCAACAACGTGCATAAGCTCTGCGTCCATGATTTAAATCTTGAAAGTAACACATTTTCCCAATTGCACCCTCCAGGTAAATTGATCAAGCAAGTGCAACTGGGTAACATTTTACATTGTGTCTCTAATTACTGTGTATTTACATAGTCGTTACTTAGTAAATACATGAGTACTTACACGTAGTTACAATGTTATTATGCAGTTACAATGAACTTACTGTGTACATCTTTTTGCACAACATAACCCTAACCCTTTTCTGATACAATTGTCTAATTATGTATATTGTGAAAAAAGATTTACACATTAAGCACATTGTAAGTATAATATTGTAACTATGTGTAAGCACACGTGTATTTACTAAGTAACGACTATGTAAATAGACTGAAATTAGAGACCTAGTGTAAATTGTTACCTGCAACTCTAATTGAAAGCATGGTTTGCAAACAAGTGTAGTACCATAGAGTCTGTTTAAAAAAAAGAATGATTTCATAGTGGGACCTCTGTAACGAGTGGACGTGCTCCAGTCACTTTAATTAGCACTGCCAGCTTGTTTTCATGAGGGAGCTGTTAGCACCAAATTTAAAACTGTATGAATGAATCATAGTTTCCCCAATGTTTAAGCGCTAGCAACAATTAATTGATTAATGATCATCATGGATTTTAATTTGCAAGCCCGAGCATCCAGCGCCCAAGAGGGGGGAGCCTGAGCATCCAGCGCCCAAGAGGGGGGAGCCCAAGCATCCAGCGCCCAAGAGGAGGGAGCCTGAGCATCCAGCGCCCAAGAGGGGGGAGCCTGAGCATCCAGAGCCCAAGAGGAGGGAGCCCGAGCATCCAGAGCCCAAGAGGGGGGAGCCCGAGCATCCAGAGCCCAAGAGGAGGGAGCCTGAGCATCCAGAGCCCAAGAGGAGGGAGCCTGAGCATCCAGCGCCCAAGAGGGGGGGAGCCCGAGCATTCAGAGCCCAAGAGGAGGGAGCCTGAGCATCCAGCGCCCAAGAGGGGGGAGCCCGAGCATCCAGAGCCCAAGAGGAGGGAGCCTGAGCATCCAGCGCCCAAGAGGGGGGAGCCTGAGCATCCAGAGCCCAAGAGGAGGGAGCCTGAGCATCCAGCGCCCAAGAGGGGGGAGCCTGAGCATCCAGCGCCCAAGAGGGGGGAGCCTGAGCATCCAGCACCCACGAGGGGGGAGCCCGAGCATCCAGCGCCCAAGAGGAGGGAGCCTGAGTGACCAGCGCCCAAGAGGGGGGAGCCTGAGCATCCAGCACCCAAGAGGAGGGAGCCTGAGCATCCAGCGCCCAAGAGGAGGGAGCCTGAGCATCCAGAGCCCAAGAGGGGGGAGCCCGAGCGTCCAGCACCCAAGAGGAGGGAACCTGAGCATCCAGCGCCCAAGAGGAGGGAGCCTGAGCATCCAACGCCCAAGAGGGGGCAGCCTGAGCATCCAGCAGCCAAGAGGACAGAGCCTGAGCATCCAGCGCCCAAGAAGGGGGAACCTGAGCATCCAGAGCCCAAGAAGGGGGAGCCTGAGCATCCAGAGCCCAAGAGGAGGGAACCCGAGCGTCCAGCACCCAAGAGGAGGGAGCCTGAGCATCCAGCGCTCAAGAGGGGGGAGCCCGAGCGTCCAGCACCCAAGAGGAGGGAGCCTGAGCATCCAGCGCCCAAGAGGGGGGAGCCTGAACATCCAGCGCCCAAGAGGAGGGAGCCCGAGCATCCAGAGCCCAAGAGGAGGGAGCCCAAGCATCCAGCGCCCAAGAGGGGGGAGCCCGAGCGTCCAGCACCCAAGAGGAGGGAGCCAGAGCATCCAGAGCCCAAGAGGGGGGAGCCCGAGCGTCCAGCACCCAAGAGGAGGGAGCCAGAGCATCCTCTGCTGCTAATTTGCATGTTGATTAAGAGGCAGACTCTGGGCAAAAGTGGGACTGTCCCGTCCAAAACGGGATGTCTAGTCACTTTACCTATAACATGTATTCCACTAAAGTTTGAAGACTTTGTTTTTAGCTTAAATCGTGGGTTACATGAATACACAGTACATACTGAGATAAACTTTAATAAACCCCTACAGGTATTTTTTTCTGTTTATGGCTTGTGGCATATAGATAAAAAGAATGGTAAAATAGCTTGTCAGTCATTCTGGTGCAGACTTCAGGTGAATATATATTTTTTTATACTGTAGTAACTGAGCCACGACAACAGGGACCCTCTTGCTGCCTCGGGACCCATGCAATTGCACGGGTTGCATGTGCCTATAACCACTGCTGAGCCACATGCCTGACGTGCCAAGCTACCTAGTGGCTCTTTTGTTTGTGTTTGTTTGATGAGGAGAAATGGCAGAATCTAGTGACAACAAAGTATGTCTCCTTGTTTTGTAATCATACAGCATACAGTTTTCTCAGTGGACCTCAAAATCTTACCACTGGCAAAACTACTGGATGTCTAAAGCTGAAGGAACATGTATCCACATGTGGCTTGGAACTTGGTTTCAGGAGACTAGGTTTCAGGCCACTGCATGGCACACCAGGGGAGACTTTTCAATGTAACCCTTTATATACCTACTGTATGAAAATCTCTGGGTGGGAGAATTTCAAAACTAGAGAACCAACAAGGTGTTCTAATAAATTTGCACACTATAAAGGTATAATATAGAGCAGCACTCTACTGTACAGCGACAGCCAAAAGATATATATATATATATATCTTAGATATCTTACATCTTTTTATTAACATTATGTAATAAAAGAAACTACAAAATTATATTGTAAAAGTCTAACAGAAGCCATAATAGTACTACAGTATTTCATGTTAGATTTTGCAATATCAGATTTTTCGTTAAGTATAAGGAAAACTATAAAGCGGCATGTAATTCAATATGTTAATGTAACATTATTCAGCAGGTTTCATTCGACTTTATGAAGCAAAATGAGTTACTGTAATTCTATTGGGTGATGCAAAACATTTGGCCATAGCTGTGTATGTGAGTGATAGGACTCTATAATTGGCACTCGCTGGAACCTGGTTTTGGTCTTAAATGTAATGCTTCTTTTACGACTTAACAGGACAGTATCCCATCATGTTGGAGGTTCAGGGTGATAACTAGTTTTAGCACAGAAGACCAGGACCACTCCCTAAGGCTATTTTGATCGACAATAAAAGAAAGCAACTAATTGGTGGTTTAGCAGATTATACCTCTGCATTGATAATACATCAAGGTGTTAGTGCTAAAAACATTTATGACAGTAAAACAACCTTCTGCAAGAGATGAAAGGCATTATACATGATGCATGAAATGAAAGATGATCTCTTCTCAAACAATACATGTTTGGGGGTACAAATGGTTCTACTGGCATTATGGTTGCGTCTTTATGTGCAGTGAGCTATCTGAACATGTGTAATATTATAATAATATTTAATACTGTATAATTGCCAAAGAAAATACATAAACAAATTTTGATAACATCAACCTGCTATTGTCACCATCATGTTCCCCAATACAGTAGCTGATATTTGCCCCTGCTTTACTGAGGGGACATGTGGGGCAGTCCATTTCATAAAGTTTGCTCATTCCAATAACTGATACACAACACTCCTGTTTGAAATATATTATCTAATATATTATCTGTTCCTTTCATCCAAGTGCATCTCCTTCATGCATATTGCATGCCTTAGTTGAATATGACAGGCCCATAGCTCAGAGTAGATTTACAGAATAGCATTTCATATATTATACTTGTGTTTTAAATCCAATTTTGTGATGGGCAGTGTTGTGTGATACACTGCCGTTATGGGTTGTCCTAAAAGCTGTAAAACCATGAATGCAGCCAAGCCTGACTCTTTTGCATTGTGGTTAAGACGCTCGCTTATGGTGCGTCGGGTTGCCGGTTCACACCCAGCCTCTTCCCTGTCACATTGGTGCCGTGACCTGGATCTCATAGAGTGGCTGCAGCCGATCGCTGAGGTTAAAGGAAAGAAGAGTGTAACGGGCAGTGTTGTGTGATACACAGCCCTTACGGATTCTATCCTGTTCTCTGTCGGCGAGATGAGATGAGGTTAAAGGCTCTAGAACCACAAATGCAAACAAGCCCAGTTATTTTGCATTGTGTTTAAGACTGTCATTTGTGGTGCGTGAGGTCGCCTGTTCATGCCCAGCCTCCACCCTGTTTCACTTTAGAATGACCTTGTGGCAATGTGCCCCGCCCCTGTGTGCATGTGTGTGTTATATGTTGCATGTCGCATGTGTTAATGTTGGTGTATAGCGATTGGTACACGGGATATAAGCGGGTCTGTGTTTCACGTGTGTTTAAAAATGTATAATTGTAGTTAATTAGTTAATTAGTAATTGAATCCCAGCACAACAGTATATATAGATGCACGATTCACTCACTCGGGGTGGTGTGTTTAGGGCGAAAGGACGGGAGAGTGAGGAGAAAGTAAAAAAGTAAACAATTGCTACGCGGGTGCTGGAGGACCAGCACGGTGCGTGTTTGTTTAGTGTTCGTCCCTGTGTGTCAGTGTCTGTTCGTTTTGTTTGTCTATTTATTTTGGCGTAAGTGCCGTGTCCTGTGTTTTGTGTTTGTTTAAACCTTTTATTTATAATAAACCGCGCAACAGCGCTTTCATCATTTCACCTCATCTGTCCTGTCTCTGTGTATTCATTTCCTGGATCTGACGACACCACTCAGCCAGCTGTGTGACATATGGTGTCAGGAACGGGATGACAGTGGCCCCTAGCGCCAGACCAGGGAAAGTGCATTTTTTGTTGAAGTGTCCTTTGGGGAGAAAAAAAAAAAAAAAAATTCCAAGGATTACAAATATTGTTTTTGGGGAAAAAATATATAAGGAAATGGAACGCTGGAGAGACGGCTGCCAGGACCTGGAGGATCTCCTCGGGGGCCTAGAGGACCAAGGCTGGTGCCTTGCCTGTGGGGAGTTAGGGCACCCGGTGGTGCGCTGCCCCTACCAAGAGGGAGAGGAGGAACAAGCCCAGGAGAGGAAGGTGAGGAGGAGGCAGAGAAGGGGAAAGGGGAAGAGGAAGGCAGAGCCTCCACCGCCCAAGTCTCCACCAGCAGAGGAAGAATGCTTGCTGGTTTTGTCTCCAGAGCCCAGGAGGGAGGAAACAGAGCCTTTCCCGTCCTCTGAGGAGATGTTAGACTGGGTGTCGGACCCGGAGTGGAGCACGGAGGACCTCCCACTGGTTGTTGACCTGCTGTGGGCCAGAGATGGGGAACGTTGGGAGCGCTGGGAACAACATTTCTACCCAGTGCCCTCAGTGAACCCGCAGCCGTGGTGATTAACTACTTGGCTGCCGATATGGGACTGCCCCAGCAGGTTGCATTCCAAGTGGGAGGAGCCACACCTACCTGCCTCCTCAATGGGCTGAAGGGAGACGACATGCAGCCCCATCTCCACCAGCAGAGGAAGAAGGTTTGTTGGTTTCGGCCTCGGAGCCGGAGGGAGAGGAGCCTGAGCGCCCACAGCCCAAGCGGGAGGAGCCTGAGCGTCCACAGCCCAAGCGGGAGGAGCCTGAGCGTCCACAGCCCAAGTGGGAGGAGCCTGAGCGTCCACAGCCCAAGTGGGAGGAGCCTGAGCGTCCACAGCCCAAGTGGGAGGAGCCTGAGCGTCCACAGCCCGAGCGGGAGGAGCCCGAGCGTCCTACGCCTGAGCGGGAGGAGCCCGAGCGTCCTACGCCTGAGCGGGAGGAGCCCGAACGTCCTACGCCTGAGCGGGAGGAGCCCGAACGTCCTACGCCTGAGTGGGAGGAGCCCGAACGTCCTACGCCTGAGTGGGAGGAGCCCGAACGTCCCTACGCCTGAGTGGGAGGAGCCCGAACGTCCTACGCCTGAGTGGGAGGAGCCCGAACGTCCACAGCCTGAGTGGGAGGAGCCCGAACGTCCACAGCCCAAGAGGGGGGAGTCGGTGCGTCCACAGCCCAAGAGGGGGAGTCGGTGCGCCCACAGCCCAAAAGGGAGGAGTCGGTGCGTCCACAGCCCAAAAGGGAGGAGTCGGTGCGTCCACAGCCCAAAAGGGAGGAGTCGGTGCGTCCACAGCCCAAAGAGAGGGAAGTCGGGGCTCTCACAGCCCTAGGACCCAAGCTGCCAGCAGAGGGAGAATGCCTGCTGGTTCCACCTCCACCAGCAGAGGAAGAATGCCTGCTGGTTTCCCCTTCAGAGGCAGAGCTGCACCAGTCCCCTGCAAGAGAGGCAGAGCTGCACCAGCCCCCTGCAAGAGAGGCAGAGCTGCACCAGTCCCCTGCAAGAGAGGCAGAGCAGCACCAGTCCCCTGCAAAAGGGGGAGACTACACGCTGCTCCCACCTCCGCCGCCAGGAGACTACACGCTGCTCCCACCTCCATCGCCAGGAGACTACACGCTGCTCCCACCTTCGCCGCCAGGAGACTACTCGCTGCTCCCACCTCCACCGCCAGGAGCAGAGCAGCAGGAGCTGTCTCTGTCTCCATCACCATCAGGGGAGAGGAGCAGGAGCTGCCTCTCCCTTCACCAGAAGGACCAGGACTAGATGCTGGCGGTCCTCAGCAGCCCTTGCATAGGCTGCTGAGGGAAGCACGGGAAGAACCGCCCGGCCGCAGAGGCCGAGAAGAGGGCCAACACCCGCACCCCAGCTTGTCCTGACTGCCTGCCTCGCTTAGCCCAAGGATGCCTGCCTCGCCGCCCAAGGATGCCTGCCTCGCCGCCCAAGGATGCCTGCCTCGCCGCCCAAGGATGCTTGCCTTGCATCGCCTGGGGTTGCCAGCCGCTCCGCATCGCCTGGGGTTGCCAGCCGCTCCGCATCGCCTGGGGTTGCCAGCCGCTCCGCATCGCCTGGGGTTGCCAGCCGCTCCGCATCGCCTGGGGCTGCCTGTTGCTCTGCATCGCAGCAGGAAGTACTGTGGCCGGAACCCCACCAAGGGGAGCTGCCAGCCACGAAGAAGGTGGGGGAGGTCAGGAGACCTGCTCCCACTGCAGCAGTTTCGCTGCCGGAGATCGTGGGGGAGGTCAGGAGACCTGCTCCCACTGCAGCAGTTTCGCTGCCGGAGATCGTGGGGGAGGTCAGGAGACCTGCTCCCACTGCAGCAGTTTCGCTGCCGGAGATCGTGGGGGAGGTCAGGAGACCTGCGCCACTGCAGCACTTTCGCTGCCGGAGTACTGTGGCCGGAGCCCCGCAAGGGAGCTGCCGGCTTTGAAGAAGGGGAGGAGGTCCGAGACCACCAACCCCAGCAGCAGTTTCGCTGTCGGAGAAGGGGAGGTCCGAGACCACCCAAGCAGCCTTTCCGCTGCCAGGACTGCCCCGGCTGAAGGAGTCAGTCTGGGAGCTGTCAGCACATCTGCTGACAGCATGGCCAGTAGCAGCCTGGCTACTGGCAACATTGCCAGCCATGGGCCCACTGAAGCCTCCCTTCCCAGCCCGAGACTTTGTCCTGGACTGCTGGGTTTTAAGGGGAGGTGGCCGTTGAGGCCATGTGTGCTGCGCACAAGGGGGTATATGTGGCAATGTGCCCCGCCCTGTGTGCATGTGTGTGTTATATGTTGCATGTCGCATGTGTTAATGTTGGTGTATAGCGATTGGTACATGGGATATAAGCGGGTCTGTGTTTCACGTGTGTTTAAAAATGTATAATTGTAGTTAGGCACGAGGTTGCACTTAATTAATTCACGTGCTGGGATTCAAGTAAATAATTAATTAGTAATTGAATCCCAGCACAACAGTATATATAGATGCACGATTCACTCACTCGGGGTGGTGTGTTTAGGGCGAAAGGACGGGAGAGTGAGGAGAAAGTAAAAAAGTAAACAATTGCTACGTGGTGCTGGAGGACCAGCACGGTACGTGTTTGTTTAGTGTTCGTCCCTGTGTGTCAGTGTCTGTTCGTTTTGTTTGTCTATTTATTTTGGCGTAAGTGCCGTGTCCTGTGTTTTGTGTTTGTTTAAACCTTTTATTTATAATAAACCGCGCAACAGCGCTTTCATCATTTCACCTCATCTGTCCTGTCTCTGTGTATTCATTTCCTGGATCTGACGACACCACTCAGCCAGCTGTGTGACAGACCTATATGGTAAGTTATTGTAAACTGAGATAATTCACAAAAGATGGAAATAGTTTGGCCTAACTTGTCCATGTGTATTTATATTGCTTCCCAACAACAAGATAATATGTAGAGACCTAAACTTCACTGATATGTGAGAACGCACAATATTATTCAAATTGGGACTTTAACAATGTTGACTGTCTGAACGCACAGTTTATATCATTACTGACAAGCAGTAAGAAAACGATTCATGCCATACTGTAGCAAATTCAGCTGACAGAACAAATCATTTCATAACAAGAAGGAGAAAGGAGGAAAGGAGACACACTCATAGTGAGAGAGCAGCAGGGAAGGAAAGGGCCACCAGTCGCATACTGTCTTTTGTTTTTCACTTGAAATGCTTGTATTGCTTGTCTTTGTGTTGCTTGTAAGTGATCCCCAGCTGCTGAACAGGTGTGTTTCTGACTCACTGTAAACAGATGTGTTTCTGGCTCACTGTGAACAGGTGTGTTTCTGGCTCACTGTGAACAGGTGTGTTTCTGGCTCACTGTGAACAGGTGTGTTTCTGGCTCACTGGTGTGAATCTTATTGTGTGCATTAACTCAGAGTGAATCGCTCAGTACAACAATTAGATTCATACTTTATTTAACACCAGAATCAGCATGCAATATGAAAAGGCAGTTTCGAGGATGACAGTGTGCAGTCTTCATTCATTCCTCTGGTCTAGCAAATGGGTTTTAACAAGCCTTTTTATACCTAACCTGTGGTGACATCATCCTTAACAGTTCTTTTTTTTGTAGCTGTGTTCCAGTATGGCTTGGCAGCCTCTAATGTCCTTCTAATAAACATATTCACAATTATCTCTCCATTAGAGCTATGGTATCCATTTGGACCTTCTAATAACAATTCATGCATTTGACACACACACACAGCTAATAAGATATATTGCTACCAGATTACAACAGAAGAGTATCAGGCACTGTGTACTGATTGCACCACTCACGGGTTCATTGCCCCTTTAAAACTGACACAGGAATGGATTTTCAAGCGCGGTTGCGCTAATATTTTAATAAACACAAAACTAAATACAGCAAAACAAAACAAACACCTAACTCCGATTTGGAGCACTTACTACACAAGTAATTTCCCTGACTAACTTGCAGGACGGCTAAGCCGTTTACCTGGCATACAACCAAAAACCCCACAGGTTTACACAGCACTTACTTCTAGGACTGCTCGGAAGCAGAGCACCTTCCTTCTGCCTCCTTCTACTCAGCAGCCTTGAGCAGACTGATTGCTTCCCTTAAATACCCTGCACCTGGCTCTAATTTAATAATAAGCACCAGGTGCAGGGAATGATTCATAATAAAACAATTACCAAATCAATTACACAATAAAAGTAAAACAATTAAACCAAACAAAAGGAGCATTTCTTCCCCTTCAGGGAGGTTTTAACCCCCTCCCTGCTGTCTCACACATACCGCTGCCTTACAGCACCAACAACCTCCATATATCATACCCAGATAAGGAAATGATCCTTAACAGTAATTTTCCACCAGCTTGCCTTTACATGGGATTTAAGGAAATACACAGACAAAGCATAGCAACATATAACATGGAAAATATGGTACCACTTTACATGAATTGTCTGTAATTACTGTTTATTTACATAGCAGTTACTTAGTGTACTTACACATACTTACAATGTTAGTATGCATAGTTACAATGTACTTAATGTGTAATTTATTTAGCATGATATAACCCTAACTCTAACCCTTTTCTGATACAATTGTCTACTTACATATGTCGTGCAAAAAGATGTACACTTTAAGAAAACAGTAATTAGAGATACTTCATGTAAAGTGGAAATGAAAATATTACCAAACCATTTTTGATCTTAGCAGATGTATAATTGTTGCCTGGGAGGACCAGGAATGCACAATCTGGAAATTGTTTTACCAGCAGAAGAGATGGATGCCCTGTAGCGGAGGGAGACAGGAATTGTACATCTCAGTTATATTGCTTCACACTGGAGAGATGGATGCCCTGTACATTGTTTTGAATTGTATTGAATTGTACATTGTTTGAATTGTATTGAATTGTACATTGTTTTGAATTGTATTGAATTGTACATTGTATTGAATTGTATTGAATTGTACATTGAATTTAATTGTATTGAATTGCACATTGTATTTAATTGTACATTGTTTTGTACATTGTATTGAATTGTACATTGTTTTGAATTGTTTTGAATTGTACATTGTATTGAATTGTACGTTGTGTGGAATTGTATTGAATTGTACATTGTTTTGAATTGTATTGAATTGTATATTGTATTGAATTGTATTGAATTGTACATTGTTTTGAATTGTATTGAATTGCACATTGTGTGGAATTGTATTGCATTGTACATTGTGTGGAATTGTATTGAATTGTACATTGTATTGAATTGTACATTGTTTTGAATTGTATTGAATTGTACATTGTTTTGAATTGTATTGAATTGTACATTGTATTGAATTGTATTGAATTGTACATTGTATTGAATTGTATTGAATTGCACATTGTTTTGAATTGTACTGAATTGCATATTGTTTTGAATTGTATTGAATTGTACATTGTTTTGAATTGTATTGAATTGTACATTGTTTTGAATTGTATTAAATTGTACATTGTTTTGAATTGTATTAAATTGTACATTGTTTTGAATTGTATTGAATTGCATATTGTTTTGAATTGTACATTGTTTTGAATTGTATTGAATTGTACATTGTATTGAATTGTATTGAATTGTACATTGTATTGAATTGTATTGAATTGCACATTGTTTTGAATGGTATTGAATCGCATATTGTTTTGAATTGTATTGAATTGCACATTGTTTTGAAGTGTATTGAATTGTACATTGTATTGAATTGTATTGAATTGTATTGAATTGTACATTGTATTGAATTGTATTGAATTGTACATTGTATTGAATTGTATTGAATTGTACATTGTTTTGAATTGTATTGAATCGCATATTGTTTTGAATTGTATTGAATTGTACATTGTTTTTAATTGTATTGAATTGTACATTGTATTGAATTGCATATTGTTTTGCATTGTATTGAATTGTACATAATTGTTGCCTGGGAGGACCAGGAATGCACAATCTGGAAATTGTTTTACCAGCAGAAGAGATGGATGCCCTGTAGCGGAGGGAGACAGGAATTGTACATCTCAGTTATATTGCTTCACACTGGAGAGATGGATGCCCTGTACATTGTTTTGAATTGTATTGAATTGTACATTGTTTGAATTGTATTGAATTGTACATTGTTTTGAATTGTATTGAATTGTACATTGTATTGAATTGTATTGAATTGTACATTGAATTTAATTGCATTGAATTGCACATTGTATTTAATTGTACATTGTTTTGTACATTGTATTGAATTGTACATTGTTTTGAATTGTTTTGAATTGTACATTGTATTGAATTGTACGTTGTGTGGAATTGTATTGAATTGTACATTGTTTTGAATTGTATTGAATTGTATATTGTATTGAATTGTATTGAATTGTACATTGTTTTGAATTGTATTGAATTGCACATTGTGTGGAATTGTATTGCATTGTACATTGTGTGGAATTGTATTGAATTGTACATTGTATTGAATTGTACATTGTTTTGAATTGTATTGAATTGTACATTGTTTTGAATTGTATTGAATTGTACATTGTATTGAATTGTATTGAATTGTACATTGTATTGAATTGTATTGAATTGCACATTGTTTTGAATTGTACTGAATTGCATATTGTTTTGAATTGTATTGAATTGTACATTGTTTTGAATTGTATTGAATTGTACATTGTTTTGAATTGTATTAAATTGTACATTGTTTTGAATTGTATTAAATTGTACATTGTTTTGCATTGTATTGAATTGCATATTGTTTTGAATTGTACATTGTTTTGAATTGTATTGAATTGTACATTGTATTGAATTGTATTGAATTGTACATTGTATTGAATTGTATTGAATTGCACATTGTTTTGAATTGTATTGAATCGCATATTGTTTTGAATTGTATTGAATTGCACATTGTTTTGAAGTGTATTGAATTGTACATTGTATTGAATTGCATTGAATTGTATTGAATTGTACATTGTATTGAATTGTATTGAATTGCACATTGTTTTGAATTGTATTGAATCGCATATTGTTTTGAATTGTATTGAATTGTACATTGTTTTTAATTGTATTGAATTGTACATTGTATTGAATTGCATATTGTTTTGCATTGTATTGAATTGTACATTGTTTTGAATTGTATTGAATTGCACATTGTATTGAATTGTATTGAATTGCACATTGTTTTGAATTGTATTGAATTGCACATTGTTTTGAATTGTATTGAATTGCACATTGTTTTGAATTGTATTGAATTGTACATTGTATTGAATTGTATTGAATTGCACATTGTATTGAATTGTATTGAATTGCACATTGTTTTGAATTGTATTGAATTGCACATTGTTTTGAATTGTATTGAATTGCACATTGTATTGAATTGTATTGAATTGCACATTGTTTTGAATTGTATTGAATTGCACATTGTATTGAATTGTATTGAATTGTAAATTGTATTGAATTGTATTGAATTGTACATTGTATTGAATTGCACATTGTATTGAATTGTATTGAATTGCACATTGTTTTGAATTGTATTGAATTGCACATTGTATTGAATTGTATTGAATTGTACATTGTATTGAATTGTACATTGTATTGAATTGTACATTGTATTGAATTGTATTGAATTGCACATTGTATTGAATTGTAAATTGTATTCAATTGTACATTGTATTGAATTGTACATTGTATTGAATTGTATTGAATTGTACATTGTATTGAATTGTATTGAATTGTACATTGTATTGAATTGTAAATTGTATTGAATTGTACATTGTATTGAATTGCACATTGTATTGAATTGTATTGAACTGTAAATTGTATTGAATTGTATTGAATTGTACATTGTATTGAATTGTATTGAATTGCACATTGTATTGAATTGCACATTGTATTGAATTGTATTGAATTGCACATTGTTTTGAATTGTATTGAATTGCACATTGTATTGAATTGTATTGAATTGTAAATTGTATTCAATTGTACATTGTATTGAATTGTACATTGTATTGAATTGTATTGAATTGCACATTGTATTGAATTGTAAATTGTATTCAATTGTACATTGTATTGAATTGTACATTGTATTGAATTGTATTGAATTGTACATTGTATTGAATTGTATTGAATTGTACATTGTATTGAATTGTAAATTGTATTGAATTGTACATTGTATTGAATTGCACATTGTATTGAATTGTATTGAACTGTAAATTGTATTGAATTGTATTGAATTGTACATTGTATTGAATTGTATTGAATTGCACATTGTATTGAATTGCACATTGTATTGAATTGTATTGAATTGCACATTGTTTTGAATTGTATTGAATTGCATATTGTTTTGAATTGTATTGAATTGCATATTGTTTTGAATTGTATTGAATTGCACATTGTTTTGAATTGTATTGAATTGCATATTGTTTTGAATTGTATTGAATTGCACATTGTTTTGAATTGTATTGAATTGCATATTGTTTTGAATTGTATTGAATTGCATATTGTTTTGAATTGTATTGAATTGTACATTGTATTGAATTGCACATTGCATTGAATTGTATTGAATTGCACATTGTATTGAATTGCATATTGCTTTGAATTGTATTGAATTGTACATTGTATTGAATTGTATTGAATTGCATATTGTTTTGAATTGTATTGAATTGCACATTGTTTTGAATTGTATTGAATTGCACATTGTTTTGAATTGTATTGAATTGCACATTGTTTTGAATTGTATTGAATTGCATATTGTTTTGAATTGTATTGAATTGTACATTGTATTGAATTGTATTGAATTGCATATTGTTTTGAATTGAATTGAATTGCACATTGTTTTGAATTGTATTGAATTGCACATTGTTTTGAATTGTATTGAATTGCACATTGTTTTGAATTGTATTGAATTGTACATTGTATTGAATTGTACATTGTTTTTAATTGTATTGAATTGCACATTGTTTTTAATTGTATTGAATTGTATTGAATTGTACATTGTATTGAATTGTATTGAATTGTAAATTGCATTGAATTGTATTGAATTGTACATTGTATTGAATTGCACATTGTTTTGAATTGTATTGAATTGTACATTGCTTTGAATTGTATTGAATTGTACATTGTTTTGAATTGTATTGAATTGTACATTGTATTGAATTGTACATTGTTTTGAATTGTATTGAATTGTACATTGTTTTTAATTGTATTGAATTGTATTGAATTGTACATTATTTTGAATTGTACTGAATTGTACATTGTTTTTAATTGTATTGAATTGCATATTGTTTTGAATTGTATTGAATTGCACATTGTTTTGAATTGTATTGAATTGCATATCGTTTTGAATTGTATTGAATTGCATATTGTTTTGAATTGTATTGAATTGTACATTGTATTGAATTGCACATTGTATTGAATTGTATTGAATTGCACATTGTATTGAATTGAATATTGCTTTGAATTGTATTGAATTGTACATTGTATTGAATTGTATTGAATTGCATATTGTTTTGAATTGTATTGAATTGCACATTGTTTTGAATTGTATTGAATTGCACATTGTTTTGAATTGTATTGAATTGCACATTGTTTTGAATTGTATTGAATTGCACATTGTTTTGAATTGTATTGAATTGCATATTGTTTTGAATTGTATTGAATTGTACATTGTATTGAATTGTATTGAATTGCATATTGTTTTGAACTGTATTGAATTGCACATTGTTTTGAATTGTATTGAATTGCACATTGTTTTGAATTGTATTGAATTGTACATTGTTTTTAATTGTATTGAATTGTATTGAATTGTACATTGTATTGAATTGTATTGAATTGTAAATTGCATTGAATTGTATTGAATTGTACATTGTTTTGAATTGTATTGAATTGTACATTGTATTGAATTGTACATTGTTTTGAATTGTATTGAATTGCACATTGTTTTGAATTGTATTGAATTGTACATTGTATTGAATTGTACATTGTTTTGAATTGTATTGAATTGCACATTGTTTTGAATTGTATTGAATTGTACATTGTTTTTAATTGTATTGAATTGTATTGAATTGTACATTGTATTGAATTGTATTGAATTGTATTGAATTGTACATTGTTTTGAATTGTATTGAATTGTACATTGTATTGAATTGCATATTGTTTTGAATTGTATTGAATTGTACATTGTATTGAATTGCACATTGTTTTGAATTGTATTGAATTGTACATCTCGGTTGTATTGCTTCACACTGTTTAATGATTTTACTTTCATTTTAGTTTTTTGGCAGCAACACATTCTTATAAAGGAAGCAAAGAAGATAAACTTATTGGGCTGACTTCGGACCTACCAGCACCTGGACGACCTCATTGACTCAGGCTCAGGGCAAGGCCATAGAGGCTGTGAGAGAAGCAAGCTCATGACCCTGGCAAGTGGAATTTAGAGATCGGGTTTGGCATTCTGGAGAGCCTGAGCAACTGCTTTGTACTGATGAGCATTTTCAATCAGTGAAGCACTGAAGGAGGTAGCTCCTTTCCCACCAAAATGGTGAGAATTAGGGGTAGGGGAGCTAAGAGAATAATCCACTGCACGGTAACATACAACTGAGTTTAAAGAGGTGGAAAACGACATGCCTATCATGAATTGAGGGGCCCTATTGCCTCTTGCTGTTTCAACTTTAGCAAGCTTCTATTAATAAAACAATATATTTAACTATAATGTAACATTCACAGTTCTCTCGTCCCAAAAGGAATCAATTTACATGCACATGTGCTTTAAATCACATTTTTAATTTTTACATACCTCAGAATTGACAACCGTTACAAACAATTGTGCACTGCTTGCAAATTGCCAATTCCATTTGCACATCTGCGCTAAGAACAGGCTACGCTTCCAAACTGCTCAGGTCAGGAGTGGAGCCTATACATAATATACCCTCAAAAAATAGAATTGTTCCAAGTTAAATGAACGCCTGTCATTACATTGTATCGGGCTTGATAAAGTTAACAAACCAGAAACAAACAACCAATATAGAGGCCTTGTAAGTACTCTTTTTTATTATTCATTTTGAAATTGTAATCTGTCATTTGGGGTGAATAGCTTTGAGAATCTAGCCCTTTGTTTTTGTATATACAAAAAGAATGTTGGCTCTCATATCATGAAATTAAAACTATGCATCTGATGAGTGTAAGTAGATTGCAATGTCTGTTAACGACAAAATCACAGCATGGCAATCTACTACAGTGACACATACATTTCACACTGGCAGATTAGGTGAAATGTGTTTTGCATGGTTTTAACTATATTGCTATAATAAGCCACATCTTTGTTGCATTACCAGCCAGCAAATTACCTTGCTATTTCTCTCCACCTGTGGATAATTCTTCTTTAATTCAAGTTGTACAGAATATTGAGTTTACTTCACAGTTCCATTCAATCTGTATAAAATGATTTAAGTGTTTTATGACATTTATTATTAAGCTCCTTTAGAAAACGATTCAGCCAATCAGCTTCCAGTTCTAGCGAGCTCTAATTAAGCGATGCGGGCTCTACCGTGTGGTAGATGACCGCAACTGGAGTTATCGTCCGAGCAGGCGAGGGCATTAACGTAAGTCACGGTCATCTACCACACAGTAGAGCCCGCATTGAGAGGGTTCTATCACTATTAGAAAACAACTTATTTCTTTATTTTCTTTTAAAAAAAACTTTAAAACCTATATTTACCTTGAACTTCTGATATTAAGCCAGGTAACCTTCCGCTGAGGAAAATAGTCCCTAACATAATTAGAATAGAAAAATGACACATACATAGAGAAAACATTATTATTATTATTATTATTATTATTATTATTATTATTATTATTAGACTAACATATTTATTTATTGGGGTGGACCAATTGTGTCTTTCCTGTTGATTTGCTGTCTAGTAGCTGTGAAGAACCTTCATTACAGTGTTCTGTCACAGACATGATTTCCCTTGTCTCTAGACCAGCGCAGATTGATTTAAAAATTAATTCACAGTTAAGCCCTTCAATGTTCCAGCGGGCATCTATGCAAAATAGAAGCCCGCTAGATCTGGAAGCTGATTGGATGTTCGCACTCAATCGCTTTCTAATAGATGGTAGATGCCCACTGGATCGTCTCAGCACCAGCTGTAAATCAAATTTAAAATCGATCCTCGCGTGCTGGCTTTTTCTTTTTGACTTGCTGTATCTATTGGACAGTAAATACTAAGCAAAGAAACAACGGTCCAAATTAATTTTATTATTAACCAAAACCAGCTAATCAATACTTTGCATCGACGAAAGCAACCAATCCTGTATCTGCAACTGCCGAGTGCCAATCACAGACTGTCAGCTTGACAGGAGCACAGACACAGCATCTTTCAACAACAACAAAGCGAGACGTGGACAGATCAGTAATATTGCTCCATTCATATATAGATTCAGGAGAGAGAGGCTTTGGCTTAAGGTAGAACCATGGCGAGTTAGGAGACATTTTTAGAGACATTTTAGAGATTTTATTGAGAGAGTGTATTGGTAGTTCAGACTCCATCGAACACGGACTGTTCAGTAATTGCTCCGTTCATTCCTCAGGCAAAGACCCTGATTATAAATAGGGTCTAAAACCCTAACAAGTTAATAAAAAAAAAAAATTTGATATAAAAACTAATTGTTTTTCTCTTAGTATGTATGTCATCCTTGTTCTTTATTTAAAAAACGTTCAGGACTATTTTCTTAGAACGTCTTTACTCAGCGGAAAAGTACCCGACAAATCAGTACAAGTTCATCTAGTTTTTAAGGTGTTTTTTTTAAAGAAAACAATGGTAAAAATCATTTTCTAATAGCTATATTGCTCTCTCGATGATGGCTTTACCGTGTGATAGTTGACCTTAACTTTCATTAGTGCACTCACCTTTGGGACGCATAACTGCAGTCGTGGTCAGCTATCACACAGTAGAGCCATCATCGACGGACACTATAGTTTAATTATTACCCTTTCTCACTTTTCACTGCCTATGTGTTTTATAAGATTTCCACTCCTGATTCATGCCTTATCAGTCTGCGGGAGGGTGGAAGCCCTGCACATGTAAACAGTGTTTTTTTTTGTTTGGTTTAAATACAGTTTTAAATGTTGAATGTAAGTTTAGCAGGGATGTCTTGATTCATTGATGGCCAATGAAGCCGCAGCCACATGGTTTAAAAAGGGCACCAGATCCTTTGTTTGTGAGTTAGTTTAGGGAGAGGTATGGTTCAGTGATGGTTACTGCCCAGGTTACTGCCCAGTTTTTTATGACTTATTCTGTTTAATCCTTTTGTTTGTTCCTGTGTTTTTGTACCTGTTTATTTGTTAATGAAAGTGCCCAGCAGCACTAAACCTGCAGCTTTCCATCTCTGGGTTTGATTCCTGCCAGTAACCAGCCTTAGCTGTGACACACAGCCACATTAATGAGGTTTGGAATCCAACATCTAATATGCTTCGAGATGCCTGCTGATCCCAGCAGACAGGATAGAATATGAACACTTTTGATATTATTTATTTAAGTCAGAGAAAACTCAGCATGTTTAATCATTTCATGCAGAAGTATATACCTAAAGAAATCAAATAAAACCATCATTTTTGTAACACTCCTCTCAGAATGTTCTGTGTACAAGTATCAACCCATACAGTATTAAGTATTAAACTACTATCCATGGGTCCTATGGACCCAGAGCACTTTTGAAATGCCCACTGCTGTTCTGCTATGTGCTGCCGCTCACTGTACTTTCATGTCAGTGCGGTAGAATGGTGGTGTCTAACATACTCGGAATTCTTCAAGACATTTGGGAAAGTGCCAGCTCATCTGAAGCACAGAAAGACCAACACCAAAGTACCTTGGAAACTATGTTCCCTTACAGCAGATATTCACAGAACTCTGCTGTCTTCTGACCCAATCCATGGAGATGATATTTCCAAATCTGAATTACTTTGTCCTTATTAGCCAGTTCGTACTGTTAGGTCCTCCCAGGCAGGCCTGCTGGTTGTTCCTGATGTGAAATGGGTTGGTCTTGTTGGTTGTTCCTTTAGCCACCTGGCTCCTGTGCTATGGAATGACCTCCCCGCTGACATCAGGACCTGCCAGTCAGTTGATTGGTTTAAAAAATGTCTTAAGACTTATCTGTTCAGTCTCGCATTTGGTTAAGGCCCTTGAGAAGAGTGTCTCTCATTGTCCTCCTCTATCTGTTTGCTTTTATTGTCAAATTTGCTTTTCGTGTTTATGTCTTGATTTTATGATTAGTTTGTTTATTTCTCTTTTAGATATTGTATTGTTTAAATTGTGTAAAGTGCCTTGAGATGTGCAGGTCTGCACACGATAAGGAGTTATATAAATTGAAGTTGTTATTGTTGTTATATCGTTTTGTTTTTCACCTAAAGACGTCCCCAAAAATATTAATGTCCATTCTGTAGGGATACATGCAATTAAGCCTGTATTTTCTGTTGTCTTAAACAGCATTGGAAACTATGTTGACATTTAATCACAACAATAACATGGGTTCAGTTTCATTTAGGCTGGGACCAAATCAAAACTTTGACAACCCGCTAATCACGCTTATCAAAACTGTATTTAATAGCGTTTTCTTTTTACGAGTAGAAGAAATAAGATACTATTAAATACAGTTTTGTTAAATGCGATTAGCGGGTTGTCAAAGTTTTGATTTGGTCCCAGCTTTAGTTTAAGCTGTATTAAATTCAGATGCAGAATGTGATTTCTGTATCTCCTCATCATTATGAGAGTTATCTTCTACTGCTCCTTCCAGAATTGTTTATCGATTTACTTTCTTTAAACTAATTTAAGTGGTTGTTATTAAGAGCTATTACAGTGCAGTAACACATGAAATGGCAGCATGCAGCAATTACAGTTACCAGTGGTATCAGTTCATCCAGGTGTATCTTTCTATTAAAACATTAAATGTTGTATTGCAATGATACTGTGAGATATTGTAACTGCATGTTATGAAAGAAAGCCCAATTGACAGTATTTAATATTGACCAGTCCTTGTTCATTATTTTTTGTCACAACATAATAAAACCACAACTCACTGACATCACTCCCCAAATGATTAGTAATACATCTTTTAAATTGTGCAAGCATATATAATTGGAATAGCAAATAGATATATTTACAAATATATATATATATTTTTTATACAGATATATTTTTCAAAGTTTTACACAAAACACCCAAAGAAGTGATATTTTCATAAAGGACATATACAGTTAAACAATGTTTATTCAAGTTTGATAACTCACTGTGGATTTCTCATTCTTAAAGGCTTCCTAAAAACATAAAACAGAGCTCAAAAAAAAATGCGGAGGTGTTCTACATCAAAGGGACGTGCCAACTTGAAAAAGACTGAAGAGGAATAAAGAATAAACAAGTGTCCAAACTTAAACAAACAAAAGCACTTATATATATATATATATATATATATATATATATATATATATATATATATATATATATATATATATATATATTGACCTAATAGAAATTAAGCAAACACTTTAACAATGATTACCATGTATTAGTTCCAAATACATTGAACATTATTGTTTAGATACAATACGTGCCACTAGTATTAACAGATATAGGCAATTGATCAGACTACCTTCCACTGGAGAGACAGCCTCAGACGCTATACCGATGGTGCTGATGATCTAGAGGTATTGGGAGCTTCTCTGTCTGTGTATGCCTCTATGCCTGGGATTTATACTCTAGTAGGTCCAGAGCTTACATGACTACAGTTTGTTTCTGTTAATGTACTGTTACAATTGTCAGCAATATAAATGAGTTATTCAGCTGTTACTCCACACAGGTGCAACCAACCACAAACTATTTTACAAGGTCACTGTGGTTAATTGTTTACCATAGATCTCCTTGCCCATATATTCCTGCACATACCTTATCATTCAACATTCTAAGCCTAAGGCCAAGTGGGTAGTTGCCTCAGCAACTCTACTTGTGCCAGAGTCACTTTCAACAAACTGGCTTTCTGTCATTTTCATTCTTACTATTAACATTTCCCTACAACCAGTATAGGTACAGTATTGCAGGTTTTTAAGTAGAGTTAATGTTTTGGTTTGGTTTGTTTGTGTAAGAGCAACATTGTGTTTATCTTGATGTGTAGCTGGCTGAATAAAAGCGTTGAGTAGCACTTGAGCATTTCTCCTGGTTCTCGTCTCATCCTTCAACAATCACAAAAGATTGGCACCAAGAGTAGGGTCTCTCCACACATACTACCTCATGATCTCACTACCTTGCCACATTGGTCTACTACTACAGTCTTGTAAAGTCTCCGGTCTCCTACTTCATTTCCCTGCCAAGTCTAACTGTGATTGCAGATAAAACATAAATGAGTGCTGTGAGGATGAAAAAACAGAAACACATGTTTCAATGCAAAGTCCTGTAAAAAGATGATACAGAAAATAGCATTAAGAAACTCTTAGCCATTCATCTTGATGTTTTGATGTTTAATTTACCATCCCTGCTCATGTATAGCAAAAGCAATCTATCAAAGCTACTGTACAGCTCGCATAATGATGATGTGATTTCTCATGAATATTGTGCATAGCAACTGAAAACAGTGTTTGATAAATTCTTGCTATTTTCTGTTTTAGAGTATGACAAATGTAGCCTTATTTCTAACTAATATAACAGGACAGAGGCTACACATTCCCGAAACGAACCTTGACCATCAGAGACGTGTTTTATTAAGGTTACTGGCTCTGTCATCATTCGTTGGCTGAAAAACATGAATGGTCCAACATTGGTCAATCACTGTTTCCTGTGTACAAATAAACAAAATCAAATACAGTTCTGTCAAATATAGATATTCCTAACCTATTAATTCAATGCAAACATTTTAAAAAAGCTATGTTTAATTTATAATGAGTTAATACATTGTATGTAGGCTGCATGTTATTATAAGATCAATCAGTTTCACATTGCAGTTCCATACTTCACAAACTTCAAGACGACATCCAGCATGCATCAAGAGATCTTTCAATCAGCTAATTAACTATTCATTATAGGCTTTGTTTCAATGTGTTAAAAGAACAATTCAATTTTGGATACGACAAACTTTTTGAATGCTGTTCTGTGATATCTGTTCTGCCGATAGTTTGTTTTGGAGAAAAACACTTCATCACCCATCAATCTGAGCTCCAACTCTGTTTGGCTCAGCGTGTAGAAACACTTCATCACCCATCAATCTGAGCTCCAACTCTGATTGGCTTAGTGTGAAGAAACACTTCATCACCCATCAATCTGAGCTCCAACTCTGATTGGCTTAGTGTGAAGAAACACTTCATCACCCATCAATCTGAGCTCCAACTCTGATTGGCTTAGTGTGAAGAAACACTTCATCACCCATCAATCTGAGCTCCAACTCTGATTGGCTTAGTGTGAAGAAACACTTCATCACCCATCAATCTGAGCTCCAACTCTGATTGGCTTAGTGTGAAGAAACACTTCATCACCCATCAATCTGAGCTCCAACTCTGATTGGCTTAGCGTCAAACTTGTTTACTGTAGCAGCGTCAAACATGTTTACTGTAGCCATAGCAAAGTTCTCAATACAGTCAATAAACTCTCATCCAATAGCCATTATATCAAATCCCTGTGAAATGCTAATTATTAAAAACATCTGCTTGGCAAGGAGTACTTCAGTGTTGATACAGGCACATTGAAATTGGTAAACTAAAAGTAGGCTCTTGTATATTTTAGCAATGTAAAGAACATAAGAAAGTTTACAAACGAGAGGAGGCCATTCAGCCCATCTTGCTCGTTTGGTTGTTAGTAGCTTATTGATCCCAGAATCGCATCAAGCAGCTTCTTGAAGGATCCCAGGGTGTCAGTTTCAACAACATTGTCAGCTTCAACAATGTTAGGCTCCAGTTGCAGCCTGCTGTATAAGGGTGTAGAGTTTGAATACAGTATATATTCCATATGTGCTGGTAATGTTGGAAAAATATTGTTTCATATTTTATCAAGTTTGAGTAAAGGAAAGGTCTCGGTTACGTGATGAATCAGTTGCATTTGCTAGTTTTGCAACATATTTTCATCAGTTTATGGCCTCAGTACGGCAGCAAAAATGTCAGTGCTCCGGATGAGAGGAAACTTTTCTTCAAATCAGTAAAATATTCAGTGAGGAAATGAATTGCCATTGATTGGCACTCAGTTGTAAAGGGCAGCTTTTCTTGTTTTGAAATGAACACATTAATCAAGAGGGGTGTTTGATTTATTTCATACTTGCCTACAAGTACTTCTTAAAGGCAAATACTTGGAAAATATGAGTATCTGAAATGTTAATTGGCCTGATATATTTAAATGAACAGTTTTCATTGTTGATTCTGTTGAGTGTTTTTTGTATTATAGCATTGCCGGTGACTACAGTATGCAGCAATCGCTTTATACAATTCTAGGCTTCCACAAAACAGGCTTTTGTGATGATATTAATTATGATAATAATACACTGCTCGGAACCTGTTTATTCATAATTATATCAAAAAAAATGCTCAAAGGTAACAAATATATTAATACAGTGCTAAAAAACATATATATAGGCTTGCCACTTTTTGATATTAATTGGTAAAGCTTGTTAAACATTTCCCAAAAAATATGAGAAATAAATTTATATACGATAAACGTTGGTAAAACCACTTGCTATTTTTTATTTTGTTACCAAAAATAATCAATTAGAAATCCTCTTGTTTGTGTAGTTTTTATACTTGCTCTCATCTCCATTCTGTTCTGAATGGCTGGGTATCGCTGTCAGTCATCTCAGTGGTCTGTTAGTACTGTAGTTTCATCCTGTTCTGACAGATCTCGTTGACTGAAGCAGTGCTAGAATGCTCTCTTTTAAGTTAAGGTTAAGGTGTACGTAAGCTTTTGCTTTAGGTATACGGTGACAGTTACTAGTTTGATTTGAAAATGGGGCGCAAGAGAAAAACACTCTATGTATATTGTGCACAATACCGTGGCCGACGTCTGAAGTCTCCGCAGCAGGACTATTATTATTATTTATTTGTTTATTTAGCAGACGCCTTTATCCAAGGCGACTTACAGAGACTAGGGTGTGTGAACTATGCATCAGCTGCAGAGTCACTTACAATTACGTCTCACCCGAAAGACGGAGCACAAGGAGGTTAAGTGACTTGCTCAGGGTCACACAGTGAGTCAGTGGCTGAGGTGGGATTTGAACCGGGGATCTCCTGGTTACAAGCCCTTTTCTTTAACCACTGGACCTAAGCGGGCCCGTCTGCCTTGCCTTCCAGTGACTCTGAGTCCAGCTGTGCTGAAGCAGGAGAGGAGTGGAGCTCAGACTCCAAATAATAAGTGCAAGTTAGTTTTATTGAACTATCCAATGTTTTGTTGCATGTTGAATATGATAAAGGAGTTTCTCTAAATGAGACGTTTCTCAATGGCATAAAAAGTCTGTTGTTTTTTTTTAAGCACAAAGGTCGATTTCACCCATGCTCTGCTTGAATTGAAAAATAAAGATAAAAACCCCCCCAGTAAATTCTTTCTAAAATAATGTTGATATTAAATCATCGATTTGGCAAAAAAATCGAATAGTAGCAAGCCTACATATATAATATCATATATATATATAATACTGAAAATCATAAAACTATTTGACTTGGTTAGTTACACTTCCCAAAACCTAAACTGAATCAAAAACAAACAAATATTGTAGGAAAAAAGCAGACAAAATAAAATTGCTCACTTTAAATCATTCCTATAACCTAATTACCTTACAAGTGTCGTTGCAATTCACAACAAAAGCTGCTTCATTGTCACTGGTGGCAAGTATGTGTCCAATATTCCCTTGACAGCTATATCAAATTATATTTGTATTAAAGGTGGTTTTATAAAACTGCTCATAACGCATTGAGGGAGATAAACAGCTTGAAGATATATGTTCACTCAAGAATTCCTTATGAAAGTAGTGATATATGGATTTAAAAAAATCTCATTTTATTCTTGAAAACATGAGTTATTCAAACACGTACAAGACCTGTATTAGAATTGCCAACAAAGTGCCAATATTTCAGCCAGTCAAGAAGGATGTATGTCTCAATTGCTTGTTTCCAGTATAATTGCTGTCCTACGCAAACACACTTATCATGTTTTTTTTAAAACCACAGTGTTCCTTCATATAAATAAAGTCCTCTACTTATAAAAAAAACAATCTAATAGTATTTTATCATCACCAAAAATGTCATACAACCCTGCTATATATCTGTCACTGTTGTACCATTTGTTTTCATATACAAAAACAAGCAACTCAAAACATAAGGAAGACAGAGTGAAGGCTGTCAGTGTCTGAGTGAGGCTAACACTGTTCTGTGCACAAACATCTCTGCAGGGAAAACAAGAATACCTGGGATTCATGCTTTAATATACATGTTATCAGACCCTTCGCAGGTACGGCAGGCTTTATCTGAATTGGATATTACAGGAAATAACACAAGCCGCTATATTACTGACGTATGATACACTGTCACTACAGATTCTGTCCCCTGTCAGTGAGATGAGGTTAAAAGCTCTGGGACCATGCATACAGAAGAGGTCGGCTCTTTTGCAGAGTGGTAAGACGCTGGTGTTACATTGGTGCTGTATACCGTCCTGGCTCTCATAGATTAGCTGCAGATGATTTCTGAGGGGTGGGAGGAGTGTAACAGGCAGTGTTATGAGATGCACTGCCGTTATGGATTCTGTCCCCTGGCGGTGAGATGAATGGTTAAGATTCTTGCTTCTGGTTGGTGGTGTATGCCCAGCCTTGTTACACCAGCAAACGATTTAGTATTTTTTTGCTTTGTTTTACCTTTGGATGGTTTTATGTAGCAGCACAGTCTCGGACCAATTCTGCTCATGTACGAAAATGCATCAACACTTCAAGCATGCTATATGGATAATATTATGTTAGTAGGGATCTCTTCAATTGCTGTGATACCAATAACTTTTCAAAATAAGAAATACATCCAGAATGTATAAATGTATATACATCAATAAACCAACTCATGCAATACAGTATGTATTGCTATTTCTCTTTTTTCCTTTGTCATTTGTATAATGGTAATGGATCACTCAGATTCTCCAGTACCAGTATCTATCACAGAAACAATACTCTTTTGATTTGAGCCACAGTCAGCTATCTATGAAGCTGCGTTCCTGGGACAGTGGCTATGCTGACATTATGAAACTGATCTTATTTGAACTGCATGATGCTCTTACACTTTTGATAACTATTTGTTTTATCGGAGAATTACTTTGTGATTTAAATATTTCAAGGGAAATGTTAAAGCTCCTGAATCACAGTTTTATATCGACTCTTAAAACCCTATTTTCTTAAGTAAGACTAATCTGTCTAAATAGACTTTAAAATTAGCCAGTCCACACTCTAGAGCCTTTACAAAAACTGCTCAAAGAAATGAATACATCTCACTATCATGCATTCCAATAATTAGAGAGCCTCACTTTGCATATCCTGTTGTTTAGGGCCAGAAGGCTCTGTATATCTTACTTTTCAAACATCTTCAGAAGTGATAAGGAGGACTCGTTTCATGTTATCTAAATGGAACAGTATTTAATGTTGTACTTTTTTTCAAGAAGGAAGTAGTAGTATCAGAAATTCAAATACATACTGCTATCTGAAAAGCTTTAACTTATAGTATTGCTGCTCAGACAATACTTTGTGTTTTATTAAAACGTGGCCAACTTTCTTCAGTGAAACACATGCAGAAAAAAAATAGTTGCACTGATGTGTTTAGTCAAATAGGATCTGAAACAAAGCAGTGTCCTTATTAATTGCAATGGATGGTGTTGTTTGTATTTTTGTATCTATTAGCATTTGTTTTCAAACACACTTTCCCTTGACAAAGGTATGTTAAACATACCGAAACACAGGGAAGTTGGCTCTTTTGAGCAAAAATGTATTAGCGTATGGGTGCACATTTTGAATGAGTACTTTAAAAGGGCTTAATTAAGTCTGCAGTAATTTTAAACAGAAACAATAATAATGTTTCAATATTCATTTATAGTATTTTGTTTAGCTTCATAGTGTTTAAGCCTTGAAAAAGTTAAGCAAAAGCAATTGAAAAGTCCTTCACAGAACACATCAGTGCCACCGTTACATTTTACTTTGGTACAAATTACTAAATAGATTTTTGATTTTTCTAAAATAGAAAGCATCACGAAACAGTGCCACAGACGTCACATCAGCCAGCTCTAATGTCACTAATCTACCAGCAGCACCTTGGAGCAGATCAACATGTGTGAAACACCACAAGATACGACATGTGATAAGGACTTGCGAAATGGGGAAATCAGTCAATTCACAGAGTCATCGGAGTGATTGACCGCATTAATTGAGAAGATAAAGGTATTAATCATACCCTGAATCATCTCCTAACTCTAGCATTCCATTGATCTCAGGCAGGGGTAAAATTCTGCCAGTACTCACTGATACTCTGTACCGGGACTTAATCTGCTTTTCATCCAACGCAGATGAATTCCATCCACTCACACAGTCCACTAGCGCAACGTTTCTCAAATGCGCTTTCATTCAGCACAGTTTGTGCTGTTCGCATTCTGTTTCCTCATACTGCTTCTGTTTCCTCATACTGCTTCTGTTTTTGTTAGCTGCTATTGGCCACCATTAAAGTCAATATAATCACTGCATGTTGATTGGCCGAGCTTTCATTCTGCTCAGATTTTATTTTGGCATGAGTCACAAATCTCTGCCCATTTTACTTTGTGTCAGTGCTCATTCGTTGATCAATGAGAGAAGACTGTAGTAGTGGAACGTGAAAACAGTGATATGGAGTAATTATCATTATTATGAAGTAAAAATTATTTTCTTTAATGTGGCGGAGAAACTATCTGAAATATTCTAAATGAACATTGCAGCATATGAATTTGAAGGCAAAAATCCACGTCAATGTTCGCCATAAATGACATAGTTGATAAATATTAGAGATAATTATCATAATGCGTTTTGCCTTGCACCGATTTACCATATTGCCAGAATTTGCACAACATTTTCTAAAATGGCAAGTGGCGTGTTAACAATAACATAAAAAAACAGGATCAAAGTGCAGCTTCAGATTTGGTAAGTGAGTCAGAATCGGGATACAGATGTAGGTATGCTTCACGCTTTTCAAACACTGGTCCAACTTTTGTTTTGTTTTGTTGTAATCCTAGTATTTTCTGTTATGAGGACTTTAATAAATGAAAGCCAAAACGGTGAGGTGTTTCTTCTTTTTACAATGCCTCCTTTTCTAAAATGTTATATTTAAGTTAAATGTGAGTTTTCACTTGCATGCACATCTAAAAAAAAGCAGAAGTAAACCACAGTAATGACATTACTTTATGAAAATATGTCTTTTGCCACTTTGTTTCTTGTGCAGAAACCACAATACCAAGGATAAAATAAAATAAAAAGTCTACTTTTATACTGTTTCTGCCTAAAAAATATTTTTCTGGAATAGATCATGGTAATTAATCTTCACGCTGATCTCAGATTGATACAACTGGTACAGTCAACACTCCATTATCCACCTCTCATTAATCTATCACTCTCATGTTGCCGTCAGTCAGCGCTGTAACAGATTGATTCTAATATATTATTTATTTATTTCTTAGCAAACGCCCTTATCCAGGGCGACTTACAGTTGTTACAAAATCGTAGTCGAACACAACCACCAGAAATCAAAACGTCAAACAAATTTGACCCACTTCAAAATTTAGACGATCATAACCAACATCAAGAGAATGAAAGGAACAACATCCAGGACCCTATAAACAGTGCTGGCCAGGCAACTAAAAGAAGGGAGGTCATGATTGTTGGGGACTCCATATTGAGAAACACAGCAAGTCCAGTGCGCAGTCTGGAACCCCTTACTACAACAGTGGGCTGCCTTCCAGGAGCCTTTGTCACGTACATCACTGAGAACGTGGACAGGCTCCTAGAAAGAACAGGAGACGACCCCGTCATCCACATCGCTACAAACAACATTGGAAGAGACAAGCCAAAATCACTGCAAAACAAATTCAGAGAGCTAGGAAGGACATTAAAAGACAAGACCAAAACGGTGGTATTTTCTGGAATACTGCCAGCACCTTGCAAAGGACCATACAGACAGCTGGAAATAAATAATCAAAATTCATGGCTGAAATCATGGTGCACACAGGAAGGTTTCACCTTCCTTGAACATTGGACCACATTCTACAACAAGGACTATCTATATAAATGGGATGGACTGCACTTAAATAAAAATGGAACCTATCTACTCGGAGAAATGATCCTCGAGGAGGTTCAGAAGCATTTAAACTAGAAAGGAAGGGGGGAGAAATCAACAAAAAAACAGAAGGTAGACTACATCAAAACAAGGGCAACAACTCAGGTAAGATAGCCATTAAATGTACAGTATTTATCTAGATATACATCAAAAATAGTCTTGAAGACCAGGTGTTAAATCTGGAAGAAAAAAAACAACGTAGAATCAATATGGGTCAGAATAATGGACAAAAATTCAAAGGGCATAATAATAGGGGCATGCTATAAACCACCAAATTCAGACATCGAACAAAAAATTCTGTTATACAATGACATTAGAAATGCATGTTGCAAAGGAGAAGCCATACTAATGGGGGATCTCAACTTCCCCCATATAAAATGGGAAAACCTGGTGGGGAGCACGACAGATGAAATTGAAATGGTGGAAATGACAAATGACGCAATTTGTCAAGGCACTGACTAGAGGGGAGACATGCCTTAATTTAGTCTTTTCAAATAACGAAGACAGAATAACAAAAACAGAGGTCAGAGAACCATTGGCAAACTCAGACCACAACATGGTCTCATTTGAAGTGCTTTTTAAAACCCAAAAAGTAATGACTAAAGCTAATGTTTACAATTTTAGAAAGGCAAACTATGAAGGAATGAAACAGAGACTAACAGAAGTAGATTGGAGTAAAATAGAGAAAACATCCACGGAAAAATGATGGCTTTTAAAAAAAAAAAGTAGTACTAGAAGCGCAAAACAATTACATCCCAAAAGTAGACAAATCTAAAACAAAATGGCCAAAATGGTTTAATAGATCAATTAAAAAATATATATTTAGAGAAAAAAGGCACTTTACAGAGTGTTTCAAAGGGATTAAAAGGGATAAAAGTTATTTACAAACCACTAACCAAGATCATGCAACAGTCTCTTGACACGGGTTGTACCGACAGACTGGAAAATGGGAGACAAAACCAAACCAGGTAACTGCAGACCAATAAGCCTGACTTCTATTATATGTAAACTTATGGAAACTATAATAAGATCCAAAATGGAACATTATCTATATGGTAACAGTATCCTGGGAGACAGTCAGTATGGTTTTAGGAAAGGGAGACTGTGTCTAACTAACCTGCTTGATTGTTTTGAGGATGCAACATCGACAATGGATATTGCAAAGCACATGTGTGGCAATGTGGCCACGCCCTTGTGCGTAGTTTGTGTTATATGTTACGTGTTGTGTGTAAATGTTGGTGTATAGGCATTGGTACACGGGATATAAGCGGGTCTGTGTTTCACGTGTGTTTAAAAATGTATATTTGTAGTTAGGCACGAGGATTGCACAGCACTTCACGTGCAAGTAAAAAGTAATAATATGTGAGCACGGGGAATTGCACTTTATTAATTCACGTGCAGTTGTACCGAGACTCCAATTGAATGATTGATTAGCAATCGAGTCTTGGTACAGCTGCATAAAAGCTGCATGTTTTCACTCACTCGGGGTTGTGTGTTCAGTGAGTGGAGAACGGGATAGGAGACGGAGGTAAACGATAAAAAGAATAATAGTAATAAGAATAGTTAAAGTAGAAGCTCACCGTGTTTGTCTGTGTAGTTCGTTTTTGTTTGTCTATTTATTTTGGCCGCAAGTGCCGTGTCCTGTTTTTGTGTGCTCTTATTTTGATTATTAAATGCTGAGCGCGATCACGCGCTCAGCTTCATCAAAACCCCAAGTCTCTGTCGTTGATTTCCTGGCTCTGGTCTGACGCCACCCACTCCGGCCGTCTTTGTGACAACATGACATGGTTTATTTAGACTTCCAGAAAGCGTTTGACAAAGTCCTGCATAAAAGATTAATTCTCAAACTGAACACAATAAAGATTCAAGAAAATGCATGCACATGGATTAGGGTGGTTAACATGTAGAAAATAGAAAGTACTGATTAGATGAGAAACCTCAAAAATGGAGCAAGTTAACCAGTGGAGTACCACATGGATCAGTATTAGGTCCTCTGCTATTCCTAATCTACATTAATTACTTAGATTCTGGTATAGTAAGCAAACTTGTTAAACTTGCAAATGACACAAAAATAGGAGGAGTGGCAAACACTGTTGCAGCAGCAAAGGTCATTCAAAATGATCTAGACAGCATTCAGAACTGGGCAAACACATGGCAAATGACATTTAATAGAGAAAAGTGTAAGTGTAAGGCAATACAAATGCACATTATAAATACCATATGGGAGATGCAGAAATTGAAGAAGGAATCTATGGAAAAGACCTAGGAGTTTATGTTGACTCAGAACGTCTTCATCTAGACAGTGTTGGGAAGTTATAAAAAAAAGGCCAACAAGATGCTCAGATATATAGTGAAAAGTGTTGAATTTAAATCAAGGGAAGTAATGCTACAACTTTACAATGCATTAGTAAGACTTCATCTAGAATATTGTGTTCAGTACTGGTGACCTTGTTACAAAAAGGATATTGCTGCTCTAGAAAGAGTGCAAAGAAGAGCGACCAGAATTATTCCAGGTTAAAAGGCATGTCATATGCAAACAGGCTAAAAGAATTGAATCTATTCAGCCTTGAACAAAGAAAACTACACGGCGATCTGATTCAAGCATTCCAAATTCAAAAAGGTATTGACAATGTCGACCCAAGGGACTTTTTTGACCTGAAAAAAGAAACAAGCACCAGGGGTCACAAATGGAGATTAGATAAAGGGTCATTCAGAACAGAAAATAAGAAAACTTTTTTACACAGAGAATTTTGAGGGTCTGGAACCAACTCCCCAGTAATGTTGTTGAAGCTGACACCCTGGGATCATTCAAGAAGCTGCTTGTTGAGATTCTGGAATCAATAAGCTACTAACAACCAAAAGAGCAAGACGTGCCGAATGGCCTCCTCTCGTTTGCAAAATTTCTTATGTTCTTCTTATGTTCTAAAATATCACAGTACATGACATCAGATAAGTAACAGAAGGTGAAGACTCTGAGCAGTGCTCTGTTTGAGCTGCCTTACGAGGGCAAGGGATCTTTTACAGGGCTTCAGTGACGATGCTGATGAGACAGACATGTGATACTTTCTAAATATTGTTGCATCAACACCTTTATGCCTGTCTGAAATAAAACACAAACACTTACATATTGGCCAACCTAGTAGCGCTATGCCCCCAACAGTATTTCATGTGTGAAACGAAAAGCAATATTGTAACGTTCTTTCCTTTCCCCAATGCATTGGGAATGTTCTCACAAAAGGCTGAATTGATATGCCTTTGAGAAGTTGCATTTGCCAGCCTATTGATGGTGAAATTGTATCCAAACGGAATTAAGTGTCAAGTTCAATATTATCTATCTCTAGTACTGAATTTAGAAATACTAAAAGCAACTTAAATTCAATGACAAACTTTTTTTTGACTGTTTATTTTATTATTCTGAAATGTATTATACCTTTTAGAGCAAATTTCATTCTAAAGTCCTGTTAACTTGTATAAGGCATCTACTGTACCTGTAAGATAACGGCTGCTCCGTACCTTTGGCTAAGACACTCTGTGTGGTTTATATTGGGGTTTATGCTCTTTACACGAGTCACAAGTTATTTATAGTATGTTTTGCATTTGAAACAGTGGAAGGAACTGTTGGAATCAGGTAGTTGTGCGGGAGATTAAGCTTGCTTATTATGGGGGTTCTGACCTAAATTATTAAAATTACATTTTGAATCAATAAAAGTAAACATCGCTTTATTTAAAATCTTATTATTTGCAACTTGAATTAAGAGCCCATCAATGAATAGTGTACATACAATCAGCAGTGTGGAGTAGTGGTTAGGGCTCTGGACTCTTGACTGGAGGGTCGTGGGTTAAGTCCCAGGTGGGGGACACCGCTGCTGTACCCTTGAGCAAGGTACTTTACCTAGATTGCTCCAGTAAAAAACCCAACTGTATAAATGGGTAATTGTATGTAAAAATAATGTGATATCTTGTAACAATTGTAAGTCGCCCTGGATAAGGGCATCTGCTAAGAAATAAATAATAATAATATGCTGATAATAACAAACATCAGTGTTTTTACATCACCCAAACAGTGATCTTACATATGTGTTTTCTTTTGTGGGTTGTACAATGACTGTTGCGAGTCTGATGGTTTTAATGCCAATTTGTGGGTCACTTGGGTGATCTGCAACAATATGACTGGAGGTAGTGAGTGAGGAATGAACCCCAGTCTCCAGGATCACAGACACATGACTCGAGGTAGTGAGTGAGGAATGAACCCCAGTCTCCAGGATCACAGACACATGACTCGAGGTAGTGACTGAGGAATGAACCCCAGTCTCCAGGATCACAGACACATGACTCGAGGTAGTGACTGAGGAATGAACCCCAGTCTCCAGGATCACAGACACATGACTGGAGGTAGTGACTGAGGAATGAACCCCAGTCTCCAGGATCACAGACACATGACTGGAGGCAGTGACTGAGGAATGAACCCCAGTCTCCAGGATCACAGACACGTGATTGCAGGTAGTGACTGAGGAATGAACCCCAGTCTCCAGGATCACAGACACATGACTGGAGGTAGTGACTGAGGAATGAACCCCAGTCTCCAGGATCACAGACACATGACTGGAGGCAGTGACTGAGGAATGAACCCCAGTCTCCAGGATCACAGACAAAGGCACTACCTGACATGCCAAAGGAGCTGCCGTGAACATGAGAGAGAGTTCATCAAATTAGCACAGTGGGAGTTCATCTTGCTAAGGAGTGCTAAGCTGAAGAAACCAGATATTCACTAAATCAGATGCTTGTGAAAGCGACCGGGTGATCATTTCCTTTTTAAGAACACTGCTGTGCACATGCCACAGCACAGCTTCATATGAGTTTCCAGATAAATTGATCTATTTACAATAATTAATAAGTGTGATCCTGCAGAGTCAATTACTTGTCTCTGTTGCAGTCTGCAAGTCCATTGCTTCACCTTCTTGAATACCCTTAATTGTATGAATGTCATGTTATCTCTGAGGAAAATAAACTAATCCACTAATGATGACTCATCTAATGAAGGGCAGCTTTGGATGTCAGTGTTTGTAATGTAGTTAAATATAGCAGAGGGAAATTGTAGGTCATAATGTAAAATAATAACAGTAAAACCTGTCTAATCCAGCCCCTCTATAGTCTATATAATTTGGCATGATTTTTGGGTGCCGAGGTGAGTGAGTGTTTGTGCCGTGATTATTGTATTATTTTTCAACTTGGTAGTGAAGGCTAATGCCCAGCCTACAAGTGTGTTATTCTTTAGTTTGAACCTTTTTATTTGGCCCTAGTGCTGTGTTTCATTTGTTACTGTTTTGTGTTTGTTTTGGTAAATAAACGTGCTCATACGTGCTTAAACTGCCGCTTTCTGTCTCTGAGTCTCTTTCCTGTCGGTAATAGCTTGGGCCCTGATGCTAGCCTGTCACAACAACACATTTATACACAGAATGCAGTTGTAAGTTTACCGAAAGTCACGTGACGACTGTTACTAACGATCATTTTAAAATCTGCATGCATATGTTGTGCACACAATTGAACATGCTTTAATTATTTTGCTTTCATCATTCAGTACTGGAAATAAAAACTAATTGGAACTTAACACAATACTAATTCATTAATTCAGCTGTTGTCATAGACAACCCAATTTTTTCCCCCAGACTTGCATTCCTAATTATTAGAAACAATTCTGTAATAATTGCAGCTCTGCTCTTCTGACACAGAACTCATTACCACTGTTGTTTAATGGCCGTCCATCATTTTAGTTTAATTCTAATTTAGTTTATTGTCATTGTGAGGAATAAGTGGCCTCAAATATCATTTTAATAGCTTTATTGCTTTTCATTTACTATGATGGTGCTTGTAATCAGTCTGAGTGGCTCTATTGCTCCACTATAAAGTACATAGAATTGATATAGTATGGTTTCAGTTGACATTACAACCAGTGATGTAGTCAAGCCGGAACCCACCAGAGCGCACCGAATCACTGTTCCGGTACGATTTTCTATAGGCAGCAATGATGTAATCAAGCAGGAACTTGCATAATAAGCAAGCTAAGTCACATGACTCCCGCACATCTGTCTGATTCAGTCAGTCCTCTTAATGCACTGGAAAGAACCTTATGAACTTCTTCTTTAATGCTAAAAATGCTGACGAAGATGACTGTGGACACAACTACAAGCAAAGCCACTGATACACAGACACGTAAAATAAAGATGGAGAAAGATATTTTGTTGAAATATGCTTCAGGTTGCCAGACCTGAAAAATGCAATAAAAATGTTTCCAAACTGGATTACAGTTATCTCTGTCTGCTTCTTTCACACACTGCATCACTCCTGCAACCTGCTCCCACTCAGCCACTTTGTCACAGGGTGATAAAATAATAAAGCAGGTCAATACTTGTAACTTAAAAGCTTATAAGCTTAAGTCAACCAAGTCTCCCCTGTTAATTCAGTTAGGGCAGATCAACAGAATAATGCTTATTCAGATTCAGTTTACCACTATCCTAACTGGTGAACTTTTTTCAACAACATACCACCAGAATGCCGAATCATCATAAAATCATTGAAAAATAAAATGTTCCCCCACAGCAAACAAATAAAATAATGGTAAGCATAAAAAAAGGGCAGAAATGTGTTGCAATACAAATGTTTGCAACATCCTGCCATGTGGTTGGGACTAGTCTCTCTCACATACACACACCTGCCGTACATGTGCCTAGTCTAATCATGCCCCCCTATGATTGTGATAGCACAAAACATACAGTAACACCACTGTGTTATATGAGAATGCTTCAATCTATGATTTCCTGTGATCGTAATGATTGTAAATATTTATAAAATAGTTCCACTCTTTTGGGAACATCTAGTTCCCCAGTTGTATTTGCCAGTTGTATTATAACTCATTCTCATTTTAATGAAGCCATAGATGTGTGTTGCTTGCTATTATTTTGATGAATCCATGCCTTGAAACTACATTTCTGATTTCTGCATGTGAAAATACCCTCTGTTTTGGACTGCCTTGGCATTCCCTGGCTGCCACCGTTGTTGGTTTGGAGACAGCTGTGTTGAGGCTTTGAGAGATTAGACCATTGTGCCAAGAGAATTAGCAGTGATTGTAAAATTGGGGCACAAAACTTCCTTAAGTTCAATAAACAATTGCCTTTGTTTCCTGACTGATTTCCTTCTGTTAATAACTTGTTCAATGTATCTTTCTGTCTTTTGGTATTGGCTTCATTGTAAGACTGTAATTCAGTACGATATACAAACTTTGAATCCATTCAATTGAGCTCTTCTGTCCTCTTCAGAGTAACAAATATAAGGCTAATTTTAGTGAGTTATTTGTCTTTAAGATCATTGTTGTTGTCCAGGAAAGGTAAACCGAGGCAAAATCCATTATTCCATACATTGTACTTGTTACATAAAAATAAAGCTCCACAGCGACTGTTCAGCACAGTGTTTGTCTCACTTCTGCGGAGCAACTAGCATGCCTCATTCGGGGCCTCTTTGGTTATTCAGCCATCCTTATATGTACAATAACTACAGTTCTCCATGACTGGTCATTATCCCCCTACATTAATAAAATCAACCATACCACTCCCGCTTACCTTTACAGACACATTTACAGTATGCTACATTTGCAGTCAGACAGCATAGAACTGAGTACAGTAATTATGTAGCAGTCTCTTAAACGTCAGAGAAATGACACCGGACGTAATGAAAGCAGTAGTTCTTCTACCGGTAGAAATGCCTCTCTCACTAAAGGGATCACAAACTAAATTTTGAATGGGGGTCCTCAGTCAGGATACCTAATGTCATGGGAGGCCTTGAGCCGAGAAAGGTTGGGAGCCCCTGTAATAGGCTTCTTCATGGTTGATTAAGCATATAAGCAATTGCACTCTTGGTGCAAAGCCAAGTGCCATTAATACACTAGAGTGGTATATTATGACAACTAAACACCCTGGAGTGTGTGGATGTGCTTATAAAATATCTCCAGATTATCATTTTATAAAAACAAAACAAAAAACACAATATTTTAAACTTTGCATTACATTGTATTGGATGTATCCTTGGTTGTAGACTAGAGGCTACATATGGGCTTGAATGATTTATTACTGCTGAAATAATTTTTCATTTACTTTGTAATCAGTTTTGTACTGTGTAGCTAATGTTACTACAGCTTTAATTCTGCAACAGAAATAGAACATGTTGGGATATTTCAGACACATACTGTATGTGAAAGACTGTGCCAAGCTTAAGGAAATAAATGATAAAAGAAATGTATGATTCAATAATATCTACCCCAGGATTTTGATGAGATTTGAGAGTGGATACAAAAAGTGTTATTGCTAGTTTATTGCAATATACTGTAACAAGCTAGGCTGCAACTCAAGCAAGGCACCAGATTTCAGGAAAAACAACATGCTCTTTATTGAATTGGAACAGCAGGTAACAGCATTCAGCACCAAGGACAGCTCAGCAACACAGCACTCTCCGAAACAGCAACTAACAATGAATGAATCAAGGGGCTCCAGGCACCGCAAATATACAAGATAAGCGGACCTGGTTGAAGTGCTCCCATCCAAAATGAAGGGCTGGTGTATTGCCAACTAGGGGACAAGTTGCAGCGCTCCCACGGTGCTGCAACGCTGCACAGGTCCACACGCTACAATACCTTGTGCTAAAACATGAAGTTCAGTCTCCTTAAAATGAAATAGAGCCTAGACATCTACACACTGCATACTGTTTTTTTTTAACTGAAAATTGATTTTACCATCAGAAATGTCATCCAGATCCTACAAAGCGAGATATCACCAGTCCCAATTATAAAAAAATCTGTAAATGTGGGTACTGGCTTTCATTTATTACATGAATTCATTTATTTTATTTTTTTTGAGAAAGGCTGTGACAAAATAACTGAGATAGGGAAATAGTACAGCTCCAGATGCGTTGGTTATAATTGTGCTTAATGTTGACCGTCACATTTTATGTTTATCATAGCAATGTCTGTATTTTAACCCACTATATCAAGGATAAAACATATCAAAATTCCAGAACACCTTATACTATGTAAAACGCCATCCTGTGCAGAGAATATGCAGCACATTGGTTACAGATTAAAAAGCAACACTTCAATGAATGATCACCAGGCACTTCAAAACAAAACCATAAAAAAAGAAAGTGGTCATGATGGAACTCATAAATATGCTTTCCAATAAAATGGAATAACAAAGAAACAAGCACCAATCAGATTTGAAGCTCCGGCTTGGCTCTGTTATATTTTCTTTGAAAATGTCTTAATCTTTGGCACTGCAGGAAATAACCAAGTGTTAAGAAAAAGAAAGCTTCAAGAACCATTTGGCAATTGGTATAACAACAAGAAATGAGGACTATTACAAATCTATTAAATTACATCAGGATGACTGATGTGCAGAGATAGCAACTGCATTGCAGGAGGAGTACAATAGCCTGACACAAGCATTTGTACAAAGAATGATGGGTTCCATGTGGCACAGTTATGCTATAGCTAGTAATAAATATATTTCCTCACAGCTTGTTTTTTTATTGTTTTTTTTTAGAGCATTTCTACATTTTTCAGAAACCCTTGACCTAACCTTCAAAACTTGTATGGACGCTTAACTGTGCCTAATGTAAAAATGCTTATCAATTGGATGAATGGGCGCCTAGCAAGCATATCCTTATGGGTAATGGGATTCCTGTTGACAATGCTGGTAAAGTGTTGTGTCCTAGTTATTAGGAAGGCCAGCACACATATTTCCAGTGCAGTGGTGTCATGTCCTCAGCATTGGTTACAGTATAATGGAGTCTAATGCAATGCCTGCTTCTCTCTGGAATAACTGCAGTAATGCTTATTAATCATTCAAGAAAGATGCTAAAAGCCTTAGCATTATTTAATTCACGGTTATTTATGTCTTTTCATTGGTGATTAATTGATCAGTCGAAGACATGGATCTGTTTATAAAAGTGGCAATATTTATTCTGTAAGAACTATGCTTTTTTGTTTTTAGTAAAGACTAGATGTTTTGACTATGAATTCCAGAGCTGCTCTACGTTTGAATTACCTGCTATAGACATATGTAATGTAGGCTAGATCAGCAAATGTGTCTTTATGTAAGTAAGCACCAGCGCCATCTGCTGTACAGCAGTGTATTGCCAGAACAACTGAAGGATGCTCAGTCCAAAGTGACAAATCACCAGATGGCGCTGGCTCTTATTACTGTAAAGACACCTGTTACATATATCTATGGTAAGCAGGTGTGAGCACCTTAGCACAGATGTATTAAAACACAGCATAAATAACTGCAAGAACAGCAACTGCAAACATCATAACCAGTGCATCATCTGCGGGGTCGCGTACAACAACATCTCACTCGAAAGACAGATCACAAGAAGGTTAAGAGTCAGTGATTTGAACCAGGCACCTCCTGATTACAGCCCTTTTCTTTAACCACCGTAACACACAGCCTCATATATATAAGTAAACATACATAAAAACCTTAGCACTAGGCATGTCAGTCCAAAAAACAAAAACTGCTGAAAATTCTTTATAAAAAAGGACTTGTACTTTATATATATATATAGATATTTATGTGAGTTAATGAAAAGGAGAAGGGTCTAAGAACTCAAATGATTTCTAATGTATTGTATTATTAACCTTGCTTATTAACAACGGGGACTAAATCTATCAAAGACACAGAGCAAATGCCATGTTCATTTACATGCTCTTTCCTGTAACTCGAACACTGCTTTCAATTCTGCAGATTCCTACCGACCTGCAAGTTGAAGTAATGTAATGCAGGCTGGAGCTCCAGTTAAGGGCTCGCGTGCCACCTTTCGACAGCTCTGAGAAATCCTGGGACACATGCGCTGCTCTCCTCCTGATGGCCCCGTAATAACACAGGCAGCGATATCATCAGGCTTCTGTGTCTTTTTAATTGCGGTCTCTTTTTACTAGGCATAATAAAAAAGGAAAAGAGCTGTGTTGTTTACTGAAAGCAGGGGGCTGTCAAGTGAGAGACGTCCAGGGTTTCACTTTGTGCAGATTCTTCTGCCCGGCAGCTGGAGTAGACGCGCCCACCTGAAACTTACCAGCACATCCCCTTGCATTTTAAACTTTCTTTCTGAACAAACGTCAACCGCTGAGGTGGCAAGCTTAGCCTAATTTCAGTATACCGTTTGGATATTCGGGACTTTTAGTGGTACTGGTGTTTGGTCTACACATTTCTTCAGGAAGGAGAACAGCAGTGGAAGACAGACAAAAAGGCAATTTCACGCCATCTGAAATTAAACAAGAGCACCATTCAACGCACGCCAGGATTCTCTGCGGTACTTGCATCTCCAAAGAAACTTTTTTTTTCTTCATTAATGGTCACCGAGATTGTTTTTGTAACACTACTTCTGAACACACTAAAAAAGAACAGGAAAGAAAAAAAAAACAAGAAGCGTTTAAATAGTTTTAGCTTTCAATTTTAATGTCTGTTTTGAAGTCGACTTAAGGCAAGATCGGGGTGTTTTTAAGAACATGAATCAAACGGCAGGAGTAAGTAACAGCATCAGCAGGGGCAGTTCCGTCAAAGGACCCAAGGTAGGAACCCACAAAATAAACTGCATTTTTTATTTGTATTTGCTGTAGTGCTTTCATGAAAATGCTGTTTATTAAATGGGTTATAAAGTACAAGTAAAGTGCACGTTCATCTGCTGTTTGAATTTTTTTTCTTTTATCTGTATTGGGGATAAAACTATTTTTTTGTTTTGGCTTTCCGACACCAATAAATAGATATTACTGTATATGCTGCGTAAAAATGGGTAGCTCACAATTTGCATTGGCTTTATTTGTAATCATGCTCTAGGCCCAATTTGATTAACTTTAACCTACTTACATTATTCTGTAAAAAGAGCCGATTTTTACCAGTTTATTACAAGAATTCTATTTTCCGAAATGTTTTCTCCATTCTAAAAGTTAATTGAATTTATCCCTCAGTGTGTAACACACACCACAGGGTAACAGATTAGTATCCAATTACGTACAGTAGCAGTTGAAATAATTCCAAACTGTATTATGACCTTAATTAGTTATACTTGTCTGGTGGTCTTATTAAGCACACGTGACTAATGAGGCCCATAATAAAGCTTACAATGGCTTAATCTTATGTGATACCCTGTGGTATTATATTACACATTTTACATGCTCTATAGAGTAGAGGAAATGAAGGTGGCTGATGCAGTTTATGGTATTAATGTTTTATTTATATATTAATGGCTTTGTGATTTATAAAAAATAGTGGAACTAAAAAAGTTGCAAATGCAACAACATACCCCCATCGCCCTCAATGTTTCTTTAACAAAATAAAAAAAAATAAAAAAAACCTGTACCTGAAAATCGATTCTGCCTGGCAGAGAGTCCAGTGTTTTAATGATTGATTCATTCAAAGAATTTTTAAACTTTACATTTTCGTTTATTGATGACTGTTAAATAAATCACTTGATTTGACAGTATACCACAGCCTGCCAGCAGTGTAGTGGTACAGCAATCAGAAAGGGACCCTCTTTTCCGAGTCATTCGTTAGATGAAAATTAAAGTAGAAAAAAAGACTGTTGCATGAAACAAACATGTATATATTGGACTGTATGCCAGGCAGAATTGATTCCAAAAAGTGTGATCGATATTGTGAGTGAAGATATAGGTGCAGACTATATTGTATAGAAAATGTCTACAATCGATACCTTATACGTTTTTGTTTTAGTGTATTATAAATGACCTTTAATTGGGCATTGAGTATTAGAAAGGATTGTGAATGCTGTGTTGTATTTATTTATTTATTTATTTATTTATTTATTTATTTATTAGCAGACACCCAAATACAGGGTGACTTACAATTGTTACAAAGTATCATAGTACAAAGTATCACATTATAAAATATCACATTACAGAATATCATAATACAGGTAAGAGCAGTTATGAAAGTAGAATAAGATCAAATTCAAGTAAGAGCAAAATAAAGAATACAATAAATTATAAGTAAGAGCGAGTTCGGCTAAGAACAGTTAAAAGTTATAGTAAATATTTGCTTATATGAGTAGAGTCCAGTGTCTGTCGAAGGTGGAGGAGCGGAGGGGGTGAGAGGGGGTGTAGGGAGAAATGACAGCCTGGAGGTAGGAGGGGGAAGCAGAAAGATCAAAATAGAAATCGGTGAGTACAAGAGTTTTAAATTGAATGCAAGCAGCGATAGGGAGTGCAGAGATCGGAGGAGTGGTGTAGTGTGGGAGAAACGAGGAAGGGAAAAGACAAGATGAGCAGCAGAGTTTTGGATGAGCTGGAGTGGACTGTAGCAGAGGCAGGATGGCCGGCTAGGAGGGAGTTGCAGTAGTCAAGGCGGGACAGTACCAGGGCCTGAAGTAGGAGCTGCGTGGAGTAGTCAGTGAGGAAGGGGCGAATTCTGCGTATGTTTTTGAGGAAGAAGCGACAGGAGTGTAGGAGGGGCAAAGGGTGACACCAAGGGTCTAGGTCAGGGCTTCTCAACCTTGGTCCTGGGGACCCCCTGTGTCTCCTGGTTTTCATTCCAACCCGAGCTCTCAGTTACTTAACTAGACCCTTAATTGAACTAATAATTTGCTTAATTAGACATTTTTACTTGTTTTCAGTTCTTAAACAGTTGCAGTTCAAGTTACTTAACAAATGTTACAGCTAACTTGAAATATGCAACTGTTCAAGAGCTGAAAACAAGTGAAGCGAAGGTAGAGCCGCACCAGTCCCCTACGAACGAATGAGAGCTGCACCAGTCCCCCGGGAGTGAAGCAGAGCCGCACCAGTCCCCCGGGAGTGAAGCAGAGCCGCACCAGTCATCCGGGAGCGAAGCAGAGCCGCACCAGTCATCCAGGAGCGAAGCAGAACCTCACCAGTCATCCGGGAGCGAAGCAGAGCCACACCAGTCATCCGGGAGCAAAGCAGAGCTGCACCAGTCATCCGGGAGCGAAGCAGAGCCGGACCAGTCATCCGGGAGCGAAGCAGAGCAGCACCAGTCATCCGGGAGCGAAGCAGAGCCGCACCAGTCATCTGGGAGCGAAGCAGAGCCACACCAGACCCTCGTGAGTGAAGCAGAGCTGCACCAGTCATCCGGGAGCGTAGCAGAGCCGCACCAGTCCCTCGGGAGCGAAGCAGAGCCGCATTAGTCCCTCGGGAGTGAAGCAGAGCTGCACCAGTCATCCGGGAGCGAAGCAGAGCCACACCAGACCCTCGTGAGTGAAGCAGAGCTGCACCAGTCATCCGGGAGCGAAGCAGAGCCGCACCAGTCCCTCGGGAGTGAAGCAGAGCCGCATTAGTCCCTCGGGAGTGAAGCAGAGCTGCACCAGTCATCCGGGAGCGAAGCAGAGCCGCACCAGTCCCTTGGAAGCGAAGCAGAGCCGCACCAGTCATCCAGGAGTGAAGCAGAGCCGCACCAGTCATCCGGGAGTGAAGGAGAGCCGCACCAGTCCCTCGGGAGTGAAAAAGAGCCACACCAGTCCCTCGGGAGCGAAGCAGAGCTGCACCAGTCCCCCGTGACTGAGAGAAAGCTGCATCAGTCCCCAGTGATAGAGGGAGACAACCTGCTGCTCTCCCCTCCACTACCAGGAGGAGACTACCTGCTGCTCCCATCTGCACCACCAGAGGGAGACTACCTGTTGCTCCCGCCTCCACCACCAGAGGGCAACCGACCATGCGGACCTCAGCAGCCACTGCATGAGCTGCTGAGGGGAGCGTCGCGAAAGCCAGGGGTTCAGCTGTAAACTCACAAGGGGCAGCTCCTGACATCACCTCCCAAGGGTCAACTCTTGTCCAAGCCTGCACCGTCTAGGGCTGCCACGCCTGCACCGTCTAGGGCTGCCACGCCTGCATTGCCTAGGGCTGCCACGCCTGCATCGCCTTGGGCTGCCACGCCTGCATCGTCTAGGGCTGCCACGCCTGCATCACCTACGGCTGCCACGCCTGCATTGCCTAGGGCTGCCGAGCCTGCACCGCCTACGGCTGCCACGCCTGCACCGTCTAGGGCTGCCACGACTGCATCGTCTAGGGCTGCCACGCCTGCATCACCTACGGCTGCCACGCCTGCATTGCCTAGGGCTGCCGAGCCTGCACCGCCTAGGGCTGCCTCGCCTGCATCGCCTAGGGCTGCCAAGCCTGCAGCGTCTGGGAAGGCTAGTTTGCCGTCGCCCGGGGATGCTTGTTCACCATCGCCTGGAAATGCTGGTTCACCATCACCCAGGGATGCCTGCACAACACCGCCCACGGATGCCTGCTTTTTCATCACCCAGGGCTTTGTTGTATCCAGCAGCAGCAGTTGCGTTGCTGGAAAGTCTGGGGCCGGAGCCCAAGGAAGGGGAACCGCTGGCTACAGAGAAGGGGAGAGAGGTGAGGAGACCACCTCCACCCACCATAGTTGCAATGCTAGAAAACGCAGCGCCACCACCACTGCCAGAGTGTCCTGCTCTGAGAGCAGCATGGCCGCTGCTAGTGCCATCGCCACTTCCGTGTAATGTGCAATTCCCTGTGAAAATTCCCATTTCTGAAAGAATACTGGAAATAAACATATTTTTATAAATTAAAAACAAGTACAGAAAATGTTTGCCTTCTTGACGCACTACCTGTTACACTGCATTAGGAACCTGGCAGCTGATTTAGTTTGCGTCTGGTGACCAGTGGAGTACCACAGGGATCAGTATTAGGTCTTCAGCTATTCCTAATCTACATTCATGATTTAGATTCTGGTATAGTAAGCAAACTTGTTACATTTGCAGACGACATAAAAATAGGAGGAGTGGAAAACACTGTTGCAGCAGCAAAGGTCATTCAAAATGATCTAGACAGCATTCAGAACTGGGCAGACACATGGCAAATGACATTTAATAGAGAAAAGTGTAAGATACTGCACACAGGCATTATAAATATCATATGAGAAATACTAAAATTGAAGAAGGAAGCTATGAAAAAGACCTAGGAGTTTATGTTGACTCAGAAATGTCTTCATCTAGACAATGTGGGGAAGATATGAAAAAGGCCAACAAGATGCTCGGATATATAGTGAAACGTGTTGAATTTAAATCAAGGGAAGTAATGTTAAAACTTTACAATGCGTTAGTAAGACCTCATCTAGAATATTGTGTTCAGTTCTGGTCACCTCGTTACAAAAAGGATATTGCTGCTCTAGAAAGAGTGCAAAGAAGAACGACCAGAATTATTCCGGATTTAAAAGGCATGTCATATGCAGACATGCTTAAAGAATTTAATCTATTCAGTCTTGAACAAAGAAGACTACATGCTGATATGATTCAAGCATTCAAAATTCTAAAAGATATTGACAATTTCGACCTAAGAGACTTTTTCGACCTGAAAAAAGAAACAAGGACCAGGGGTCACAAATGGAGATTAGATAAAGGGGCAATCAGAACTGAAAATAGGAGGCACTTTTTTACACAGAGAATTGTGAGGGTCTGGAACCAACTCCCCAGTAATGTTGTTGAAGCTGACACCCTGGGATCCTTCAAGGAGCTGCTTGATGAGATTCTGGGATCAATAAGCTACTAACAACCAAACGAGCAAGATGGGCTGAATGGTTTCCTCTCGTTTGTAAACTTTCTTATGTTATTAAATAAATAAGCAACTCAGTGGTGCTTTATTTTCTCACATTTATTATCAAATACACATTTTCAGTAGCGTCATTGATCTACAGTGAAGTTAGATCAGAAGCGCACAGGGTTCCGACCTCGTGCTGGCATACGCTAGTTGTGATTAAGTCATTGAGCAATGGGCATGTGCTGAAAAAGCCTGGGCTCAAGCTGTTGTGAGACTACACAAGCACTTCTGAGTTCCCATTGATTTGGTTCTATATGTTGGGGGAATTCTTTCTTTATTTTTTTTGGACAGCCCATGCTAGTTGAAAGATAGCACAGAAAGATCCTATTCATACCATGAGGTTTATTCTTGCGTATAATGGGATGGCTCTGGACCAATCTCCTTTAGTCCTCACACCTTGTTTTTGCTCCTGCAGTGGTCTTGCAATCTGGTCTAGTTCCTATACATTTTCCCAGCAGCTGGTAGACATAGGAAGATATTTGTAGAAGGCAGTATAGATTTGAAACTATACCAGTATATCCCTTTTCAATAACTGTACTTGTACTTTCTTTCTAATGGCATGCACACCATGCAATGCAGTGGACATATGAGAACATAAGAACATAAGAAAGTATACAAACGAGAGGAGGCCATTCAGCCTATCTTGCTCGTTTGGTTGTTAGTAGCTTATTGATCCCAGAATCTCATCAAGCAGCTTCTTGAAGGATCCCTTCAACATTACTGGGGAGTTGGTTCCAGGCCCTCACAATTATCTGTAAAAAAAGTGCCTCCTATTTTCTGTTCTGAATGCCCCTTTATCTAATCTCCATTTGTGACCCCTGGTCCCTGTTTCTTTTTTCAGATCGAAAAAGTCCCCTGGGTCGACATTGTCAATACCTTTTAGAATTTTGAATGCTTGAATCAGATCACTGCGTAGTCTTCTTTGTTCAAGACTGAACAGATTCACTTCTTTGAGGTTGTCTGCATACGACATGCCTGATATGATTCAAGCATTCAAAATTCTAAAAGATATTGACAATTTCGACCTAAGGGACTTTTCGACCTGAAAAGAAACAGGACCAGGGTCACAATGGAGATTAGATAAAGCAATCAGAACTGAAAATAGGAGGCACTTTTACACAGAGAATTGTGAGGGTCTGGAACCAACTCCCCAGTAATGTTGTTGAAGCTGACACCCTGGGATCCTTCAAGGAGCTGCTTGATGAGATTCTGGGATCAATAAGCTACTAACAACCATAGGCCATTCAGCCTATCTTGCTCGTTTGGTTGTTAGTAGCTTATTGATCCCAGAATCTCATCAAGCAGCTTCTTGAAGGATCCCTTCAACATTACTGGGGAGTTGGTTCCAGGCCCTCACAATTATCTGTAAAAAAAGTGCCTCCTATTTTCTGTTCTGAATGCCCCTTTATCTAATCTCCATTTGTGACCCCTGGTCCCTGTTTCTTTTTCAGATCGAAAAGTCCCCTGGGTCGACATTGTCAATACCTTTTAGAATTTTGAATGCTTGAATCAGATCACTGCGTTGTCTTCTTTGTTCAAGACTGAACAGATTCAATTCTTTGAGGTTGTCTGCATACGACATGCCTTTTAAACCCGGGATAATTCTGGTCACTCTTCTTTGCACTCTTTCTAGGGCAGCAATATCCTTTTTGTAACGAGGTGACCAGAACTGAACACATATTAATGTTTACTGTAGGAAATCAATATACTACTTTGAAGAGACTGCTTAAAGTTACCTTGGTCATTTTGTACTTCCTAATAACTAAGAGATATAGTGGGGCCATGAATACTGTGATATAAATTGCTGAAACATGGCAAGTATTGATTAAAGGCCCACAGCATTGCAGGCACTTATAATTTATTGTTATAACTAAAAGCCTGAAACCTGACTGTAATTACTATTGATTTCCATAGAATAGGGTAATGCATATTGTGACACAGCTTTTCACTGAATTTCAAATGTATTGTACAAAATATGTTAAGTCTGCACTAATAGACGTGGCAATACACTTTTTTTGGAACTAGGCTCTACAAAGGGGAATGGGATGCTATATTTGCAAACCTTTGTTGTATTTAATATGACTGTAGTTCTTGGCTACAGTATCCGTTTTTGTGATGTGTATATTACAATATGTAGTGTGCTTGTGTGTAGGGTTTCTCATATTATAAGAGGCATCACTTTGCACAGTTTGAGTAGACAAACCGCTAAAGCTGTGTGAGATGAACTCTCATACACGATAAGATACACCCTATACTGTACATTACATTATCTCCTTATTTCAGAACTACTGTAAACACAATTACAATGGACATCAAACATAATGCTACAGAGTTTTTTTTATTTTCAATGGTGCACTCTGAGATGAAAAGGAAGAGGGAACAGACACTATTATTGTTTTAAACATTGACTGAGCTGTAAGCTGTCATCTCCCTTCACGCACCATGTTCCTTAGAATATCTCCAACAGCTACGATGAGCTGATGGACTGCCACATAGGCCTAGGACAGCTCAGTAAAGCAAACAAACTCCAAACTGTAAAGCTTAACAGCTGAGCTATGTGTCATCAACTTCCGTCTTTAGTATTGGTTGGCAGGAGATACTCAGAAATGATGCAGGTATCCAGGGCAAAGTTGAACAGTATTATTATTATTATTATTATTATTATTATTATTATTATTATTATTATTATTATTATTATTGTCATCATGTTTAAATGCACATTATAGTTTTCTATAAAATGCAACGTAGAAAGTGGGTATAACAAGCGATTAATACTCGGAACATCATGTACTGTACATTGCATTGGCTTCTAAATGTTTTAACTGACTACATGTCATGAACACATAATTACACTGCCATTGTCTCATTGGATGATTAACCTCACACATGGAATAGGGCCTATTTTCATTTAATCTTAAACACAATTCAATGTTGTTTGATGATCAGATTAAATAAATTATATCAGCAACAAACTAACAAAAATGTTTGGTACATTTCACAAAATCTTATCAACTAGATAAATAAAATGTAGATGATTGATCACTGTCAGTATGCAGTAACATTTTAGTTGTTCTTGTTGATGTTCTTGCTAAATATCGTTTGTTTAGAAGTTTCAGAGAAGATAGGATCAGTTTGAGTTTGAAATGCTATATATCGGTGAAATGCACACTGCCGCATTGAAAGAACGGCTCTTATGCAATAATCGTGAGCTGCTGGTTAAGTTAGATAACTTAAAGTACATAACAGAATTACTTTAGGTGAAATGCTGAACCTTGTTCTTTTGTTTGTTCTTAATATATTGCTTCTGCTGGGTTCATTCCATGCTGTCTGTATGGGCAAGCAGTCAAGATTTTAATTTCGTTTTTATTACCATTAAGCTCACTTTGATGTTTCACAACATGCCTTCAGTGTTTTCTGCAGTGGCAACAATTATTCTTAGGTATTTATCTGCAGCCACATGAAAAACAAGATGCAGAGTAATAAGGTAAGGTTTTGAACCCCAGGGGCTGATTTTTCAAAACTTTGATAATCGGATTTCCGCGTTTGATCTGGATTAGATTGTGCAATTGGGTTTTTCAAAACATCGAAATGCGATCGAGATTACTGTGATCCGGATCTCGTTTTGGTAATCCGATTTCACTTTTAATCACGATTAAATGTTGTAGTTGAGTTATTCAGAATTTAAAGATCAGGATTACTTTGATCCAAAATACCAGGATTATTGTGATCCTACTGCAGAGGTTAATGCAGAGGTTAATAAGGTTAATAAGAACCTGCTCCATCTCACAAAACTGAACGTGCAGGCTTTAGGTAGAAACCTGACAGTACTAGTTGCTGCATGCAGGCAGCTTTGTCTTTCCCAGGCACACGTGCCTGATGGGGACAAAGCGCTGCTGTTGGATGGCCCGCGGTAGACGAAATGCTGTAGCGCTCTCATCGCGTGCAGGAATCCACAAAGGAGCTTGCAAAAAAGTGACCACCCCCAGTGCGCAAACCAGCAGCAAACTTGTGCCCCAGGCTCCAGCAGCCTCAGGGACCATCACAGTCAGCTGCCCCTGCTGCCAGAGGGGGTATTCAGAACCGGATCCGCCTGCCCGGTGCAGAGGCAAAAGCCTCAGGCCAAGCCACAAGGTGAACAGTGGCCCTAGGGATTTGCTGCCACAGGCCCATGGCTCCTTCTCAGGGAGTCATCTGGAGTATTGGTGTCAGTGCATCACGGGCCTCTGTGAGCTTAGTACCATTCAAACCGGCTACTCTCTGCAGTTCAAGCACTGTCTCCTTCCATTTTAAGGTGTCTCTAACAACAGTCATGGACCCGCAAGACACCGCTGTGGTGTTTCAGGAGGAAGCAGCTCTGCTGCAAAAGTGAGCTATTCGTATGATACACCCCCTCCAGTTGGAGGAAAGGTTCTACTCCAGGTACTTCCTAGTGCCCAATAACATCCCCATAAAATCAGCGCACAGGAAGTACCTGCAGTTTCAGGGAACTGTGTACGAGTTCCGGGTTTTGCTATTTGACCTCTTTCTAGCTCCCCATGCATTTTCGAAGTGCATGGAAGCTATCATGGCCCCTTTGAGACTCAAGGCTTCAGAGTACTGAATTATTTGGATGACTGGCTCATTTATGCCCAGTCTCCAGCACAGACAGACGTCCACACGGAACTTGTCACCGGCCAGCCAGCACATGTCTTCTCAGACAGCCTCCTATCTAGGAGTGGGCTTGGACTCCAGATCCATGCTGTCTACTCTGTCGGATGGCAGAATGCAGAGAATAGTCGCATGTTAGAACTATTTAGCTATTATGCGCATGCGCATGGGTCTGGAACCGACTCCCCAGTAATGTTGTTGAAGCTGACACCCTGGGATCCTTCAAGAAGCTGCTTGATGAGATTCTGGGATCAATAAGCTACTAACAACCAAACGAGCAAGTTTGTAAACTTTCTTATGTTCTTATGTTCTTATGCGCCCTCTGCAGGCCTGGTTCAACAGCAGGGTTTCTCAGCACGTGTTGAACCGTGACCACCTATTGACAGTGTCTCGCTGCGGTCTAAAGGCACACTCCTGGTGGAAACAGCCTGCCCATCTGCACCTCGGCGTAGAGCTGGGCAGTGTCACCAGAAGGGAGGTTGTCACCACTGACGCGTCCAGCCTGGGCTGGGGCACTGTGTGGAATGGCAGAGGGACGCAGGGGTGTGGAATCCCCCTTGGAAGTGTCTCCACATAAGTGTTTGGAACTGCAGGCAGCTTACCTAGCCTTACAGAATTTGTTGCAGAAGGTTCGAGGGAGGCATGTGCTTGTCCGTTCAGACAGCACAACAGTGGTGACTTACATCAACCACCAAGGAGGCCTGAGGTCACCCAGTCTCCATCGCGTGGGCCGTAAGCTTTTGCTCTGGGCACACGAGAACCTCCTCTCACTGTGGGCACTACATCCGCCCGGGGTGAAAAACTGGACAGTGCCTTTTGCCTTCCCTCCGCTCGTCTTGCTCCTGCTGTGTCTGGAGAAAATGAGGCAGGACCGGGCCAAGGTTCTCCTAGTAGCCCCTTATTCGTCCAAGAGATTCTGGTTTTAAACCCTAATGCAGCTTCTGAGCAGGCAGCCGTGGAGACTGCCCAAGCGCCGTGACCGAGTAGGCATGAGGGACCTTATAGCATACCGACCCATCAAGCCTGTAGCTCTGGATCTGGACCCTGAATAGCTGCATTGAGCCATCTGAGTCTGTCCGATAAGGTTATTGACACCTTAAAAATGCCGGAGCAGCGTCTACATGTTCCCAGTACGGGTACAAGTAGAGTGTCTTTCAGACATGGGGTCTGCCTCGTAGGTTCTGCCACAAGACTTGTCCCATGGCAGTAATGCTGCAATTATTTTTGGAGGACCTGTTTGATGAGGGGAAATAACCCTCTATATTAAAGGTCTATCTGGCAGCCATTTGGCTTGCCATGTTAAAGTTGACTCGGTCTTCCCAGGCTTCCTGGTGGGGCAATTTTTTAAAGACGTTTGGCGACTCCAGCCACCTATGAAGGACTTGTTCCTTGCTGGAGGTTAAACATGGTACTTAATGCACTCTTGAAGCCTCCATTTGAGCCCATGCATTCAGCTGAGCTGAAATATTTATCGCTCAAGAGATTGTTGCTTTCTATCACCTATGCAAAGAAGGTGAGCGAGATGTAGGCTTTCTCCTTAGTGAGAGCCTGCTTAATTTTTACAGATGCCGGGACAAGGGTTACGCTCCGTCCCAATCCTACCAATCCTGCCATTTGCCGAAGACAGTGAGCTGCCGCTCCATATGGGCAGCAGTGTGGAGTAGTGGTTAGGGCTCTGGACTCTTGACCGGAGGGTCGTGGGTTCAATCCCAGGTGGAGGATGCTGCTGCTGTACCCTTGAGCAAGGTACTTTACCTAGATTGCACCAATAAAAACCCAACTGTATAAATGGGTAATTGTATGTAAAAATAACGTGATATCTTGTAACAATTGTAAGTCGCCCTGGATAAGGGTGTCTGCTAAGAAATATATATATATATACAAGTATATTTTTTTATATGCTCTGCCCAGTGCTACGTTGACAGGACGAAAAGTTGAAAGCAGTCCAAGGCTGTCCAAATGGATAGCAGTCATAGTCAGGACTGCCTATGAGCTGGCCAACTTGCCCCCTCCAAAAAGCCCATTCCTTCAGGGGCATGACAATTTCGTGGGCTTTATTCCCGGGTGCATCTGTCAAGGACACTTGCAATGCAGCGGTGCAGGCTACTCCCCATACCTTTACTAGGTTCTGCAGACTTAGGTCGCGGATCTTGCCCTTGCGACAATTTGGATATACTGGCCCATTTGGTAATGGTTACATTACGTACTTGAAAGGGAATGTTAGGTTATTATCCTAACCCTGGTTCCATGAAATATAAATGTAACCATTAACCTTCAAGGTCGCTGCATCCATGATTGCAGCAGGCTTCAAGGGAAAATGACGCTGACATCTGTGCATGCAGTCCTTTATACCCTCGGGGGCGGGCATGACTGTGTCTCAGAGACAGGGCTGAGCAGCTTTGTTGTATCTTATTCAGGTTTCAGCTCTTAACGAGGTTAATACCCATTCGGTAATGGTAACATTCTATTTTCAGGGAACGTTTTCTTTTGTTGTGCTCCGTCTGTAAACTCATTGTGTTATTACTGTCTTCTGGGTATGTCTGAGTCGAGTGGCTGTTAAAATGAATGTTCTTATTGGGTCAAGTTCAAGGGTAAGGCCAATAGAATGTGCGTGGGTTTCCATGTCCTCATTTGCATATAAGGGGGCGGGACCAAGGGAATAAAAAGGGGCTGTGAAGGTATTTTTAACATTATGTAGGTAGATTACACTTATAATTAGGCATGCTTAAAATTCAAAGGTAGAGCACAGCTCAGTCATGCTAAATAATCAAGAAGTGCAGTTAATATATTTATTGACTTTTGAAATATAATTAAAAGTTGCTGCAGTATGCCCACTGTTTTGTTATTTCATATATTTTCACCAAACAAACACTTATCTTTAAAGCTACAATGTGCAATGCAAAAACCACATATACGCTACAATAAAGTAGTTACATTTAAAAAATATACAGTATAAACACATGACATTTTCGGCCCACTAAAATAAAGGGCTTACATAATCTCTGTAAGTAAGAAATTGCAGTGTCCAGTGTGAAAAAACAACATAACATATTAACATCCAAAGTAGCACTATAGCATTAACAGGAAAGCGTAATCAATCAGAGTGCGAAGTCTGTATCTAAATCATTAATGCACAGAGCAACTACTTTTTTTCCTATTGATGTGAGCATTATTTGCATGTTTATTAAAAACGTTCAGCTAAAATTTGTGTGTGTGTGTGTGTTGGGGGTCATAGTTTAAGGTTAGAATTGTTTTTGGCAAAATTGAATGCCTGTCTATTATAAAGACTTCAGGTTGGAGTAAGTTTGCCCTCTGCTGGACAGAGATTTTTGCATAAATTCCTGAAAAACTACACTTGGAGGTATACTGTAGTCTAAGGACCATGGTAAAATGTAGTGTACCTAGCGTCACAACCACACCATTTAGAAAATGAATAGACAACTTGCAATGCTTTAAAAGCTTTTGCGGCAGGATTTCTTTCCTGCCCCCTCACTTCCCTTGTCACTATACAGCAGTGCTGCAAATAACACAGGGGTAAATAATGTGATTCTTACATTGAATAAAGCTACAGAAACTGTAAAATCGTTAGTTATTTTCAATTAACCTGCCTCTGGCCACCTCTATGGCCAAGTAGACAAAAAGAGGCGCAGAAGGATTTTTTCACAGTAATGTTTCAAATACAACACTCTCAATGCCTTGTTAAAGAGAAAGGAACGTCTATTCAAGATAGCATTCCTTTCATGCACCCATCAAATTAAAGGAACAGAGGATATTCTTCTTTTGCCTGATCGTATTGTTACAAGAAATATATATGTACGGCACTGTATGTACTATAAAGATATTTAATCCTTAAAGACAATTCTAAACTTGACTGGTAGTGGCTGGTGATTTTCCAACCACAAAACTGAGAAACAGAGTTCTTATTTCTTATCTGTCTTTCCAGAAAGATGTATTGTTCCTAAATGGTCAGGTCATTGTGGTCCATCTCATTTCTGCACTACTAATATTGGCTACTGACCTCTCCACGGCCTTTAGCTTTACTGACCGTGGTCCATGTTTTAGTGACATAGTGGTAATCTAGAAATTGCTTGCTGTCAAATTTTGATGTATTACAAGCTCTACAGCTTATTTGTTCCTTTGTGGTTTAGTGTATGCAAATATCCTGCCATCTACATACAGGTAAAGAACTATTTACAGCACTAGCCTGGGTTGATCTGCTGTACTAGATACATCAGTAAAGGATTTTTGACAAAATGTAATTCAAATTGGTGATTTGTTGATATTTATTTCTTTGTACTATATTTTTTCTGGGCACTATATATTTAGGCAGTCTCGCATTTCCTTAGTCATTTCACTTGGAGAGTGAAACCATCCTCTCCCCAACAACACCTTTCTGGTCATTAATCAACCAGTTTAGCATCAACTAGAATTTTAGGATTGAGACATAATAAAAAACAAAAAAGCCTATATGAACATAATTTAGATCTTTTATTTAACATCAAAGAAACTACAAAATTAAGTCTACCGGAAACCATATTAGTAGTACAGTATTTCATGTTAGATTTTGAAATGTCACATTTTTCAGTTTTTGTCAGTTTTTTGATAAGTATATGCAAAACTACAAAGTGTTATGTAATACAATATGTTAACGTAACATTATTCAGCAGGTTTCATTGAACTTTATGAAGCAGAATGAGTTAATTCTTTGGGGGATGCAGATCTTTTGGCTGCAAATGGAGGTGCACGACTGGTAAGATTTATGGAGTTATCTGTTGTTTTCGGATCGAGCAAAAGGTTACCATATTGATTAGGAACTATCTATACTCAAGAGATTTGGGCTGCAGTATAGTCCAAGATATCTCGAGAATGTTTTTAGGTTCTGTTAATAACAATGCCATCGCAAATGAACGAACACCTGCTTTCCTACAAGATTCTTTTAATTCATACTGCTTTCATATGAAGTAACCTTTTGTCCCTGTCTATGATGAATTAATATTGGGCTTGGGTGTTCCGAATGCATAAGTATGGAGCACATAATTGTTTCCTTAATTTGAATTCAGTTGTCATTACTAGTAAGTAAGTAATTGCATTTTTAATAATGGAAGTTAATGCATTACCATACCATCTTTTTACCACCGGTCTCACAAAGGAGTTTTTATAATACATTTTGTGGATCTGTATTGGGTTCTCCCAAATCATTGTCTGTTAAAGTGTCTTTTCCACATAAAACAAAGGGCATAAATGAGGGGGTCACTGCTGTAAACGACTTCACTACTTGAGGCATCACTTGAAGGTGTCTAGTGCCATCCATATAATAGTTATATTAAAATATGTTTCAGTTCAATACCGTAAGAATGTGTTCTGATTTTGTATAATTTGGGGGTTTTCAAAGTATACTATGATTGGATGATTGCTGTCATTACCAATAAGTCAATATGGGAAAAAGTAAAGCACAATCTGAAGACCTTAGGCAGAAAATGATTTATTGTCATAAAGCTGGAGAAGGATACAAGAATATTTCCAAGCGTTTGAGTATCCCAATTTCAACTATTGTTTCTATTATCAAGAAGTACAAGACTCATGGTACTGTCACAATGCTCCCTCGATCTGGAAGAAAGAAGGTTCTTTCACCAAGAACAAGTAGAAGAATTATGAGGAAGGTTAATAACAATCCGAGATTGACTGCCAAAGACATTCCAAGTGAATTGGCTGCAAGTGGGACTGGGGTTTCCATTTCAACCATAGGCTGAGTATTGCAATGTGAAGGTCTCAATGGTCGCAGGCCTAGCAAAAAGCCACTCTTAAGAAAACAACACAAGGACAATTCGCTTAAAGTTTGCAAAACGGCATTTGAATGATGGATATGAGTTCTGGTCAAAGGTTTTGTGGAGTGATGAAACGAAAATCAAGCTATTTGGTCATGCTGATAGTGGTTACATTTGGAGAAAGTCTGGTGAGGTGTACAAAGAAAAGAACACCATACCTACTGTCAAGCATGGAGGTGGTAATATCCTTCTATGGGGCTGTTTTCTCTAATGGCAAAGAACATTTAGTTCCAATACATGGTGAAATGGATTCCATAGCAGACCAAAAGATATTGGCCAATCATCTGAAACCCCCCGCTACAAAACTTTGTTTAAAGCACAACTGGACGTTCCAACACAACAACGATCCAAAACACAGATCAAAATCTATTTCAGAATGGTTAAAGAAGAATAAAATCAAGGTTCTGTAATGGCCTAGTCAAAGTCACGATCTAAATCTGATTGAGAATATTTGCTACGAGTTGAAGGAGGCTGTGCACAAGAGAAGTCCTCGGAATTTGAATGAACTGGAACAATTTTGTGTTGAAGAATGATCAAAAATCACTAAAGAATCATGCCAAAAGCTCATTGACAAATATCCTAATCATTTAAAAGAGGTTATTATTGCCTCAACTAACTATTCATTAAATTTTCCTTGTTAGGGTATGAATACTTTTGAATTAGCATTTTTGGAGTTTTGCAAAAGAATTGCTGAAACAAATAATTGTAGACATCTATTTCTTGTAACTTTTTTTCCTCATCCACAAAAGCAAAACTTTTGCTACAAAACATTTTTCCTATATTTGTTTTTGAGAAATTTCTAGAAATTATAAATTCATTAGGGGTATGTAAACTTCTGACTGTATCGATGCATCGCGATACTTTACAACCCGATATAATATGCCTTTGTGTATCATGTATCAAGCTTGAAATGAGTAGCTAATATACCACATTTATTAAACTGTAAATAATGAAAGAAAAGGTTTTGGTTGTTTCTGCGTAAACTCCACTTGATCCTAGACATATCCCATTGTGCAATGCACAGGCCAGACGCTTCCGGAAGTTAAGCGGGAGTAGAGGAAGGTCTAAATGACTTAACAATAATAATAATAAGCTTTGGGTCTTCCAGTCCTGGGTTTGTCAGTTGCAGGTGATGTTTCTCTGTACTTGTTGATTATGCATCAGATACCACACCTTGAAAATCAAGTGATGTGAGCTATTTCACTCAATGTTTTTCCTTCTTTATGCAAGTCAAAGTTGTTATAATAGTAGAAAACACTAGTGGAGGCTTTGAGTAAATTGCTGATGCTCATAATGCATCAGTGTAGAAAAATGAAACATGTCTAAGACTTTTGCACAGCAGTGTATGTGTGTGTGTGTGTGTATATATATATATATATATATATATATATATATATATATATATAGATAGATAGATAGATAGATAGATAGATAGATAGATAGATAGATAATGAGGAAAGTCTCATTTGTGAGGGAGGATAGGCTATAAGAATATTGAAGTGTATCCGACTGGAATTTTTTTTTGCGGAAAGAACATATGTTTCCTGTAAAGCTATTTATTATAGATGACAAAACATATCGCATTACATTTCTTACAAGTTTTATTTTATGTTTGTTCACCTTTCAGTGCACCCTAATAATGTTTTTATTGGGTTGAATAATCCAATTCGAAGGGCAGCCTTTGCATCCCCCACAGCTTTCTTTGCCGCCCACTTTCTTCCAGTTTTCAACACAGGTGCTGCCTCCCTTACACATTTGTCGTGTGACTCTACTAATGTTATTTCCAGTTGGACCTTGGCGTACTTAAACTCCTCGGTTAGAGCGGAGACTGGTAGCTGCAGTGTTTCTTTACCATAAAGTCCCACTCTGCTGAGGCAGCGTGGAACTCCCAACCATTTCCTGATGTATGAACTGATTAAAGCTTCCAGCTTCTCTACTGTTGTCAAAAACACCTCGTACACAGTCAGTGGTCACAGCAACCTCCGCAGTAGACCAAACTGAAAGCACCAGAGTTTTAGTTTGCCTGGTAAAGCGCTGCTGTCTATGCTCTTCAACCCTTCCACTGCTTGTTGTCTAACTTCTCCCACACAAACTGTGTCCTTTAGATCCCTGTTGTACCATAAGTATGATGCAAGGAAAAACATGTATGTACTTTTTAAAAATATTTAAATTGTTATTGATTAGACATCACAACTTAATGCTGACAAACTTGATATTTAGATTTTTCTAAAGAAACACATGAACAAAGTTTGTACTTTTAATATTATAAAACACATTGCTTCATATTTTTTTTCCTTTCTCAGAAATGTGGTAAGGAGATTTGGTTAATTAAATTAGATGTGCTATCCCAGAAACTCTAGGTGACACACTGCTTTGTCTTTAAACTCAAACAAGTGGTATACTACTTAGTGGTAAATAAATATCATTGATTTTCAAATGAATCTGTGTATAGATCTGAAATAGTTTCAAGTCTGTCAAGCAGAGATGAGTTTTTCATAAGTATCGTGATACGAATCCTATAGTGACCTTGGTGTAGAGTCTCACCCCTAATATATATCTATATATATATATATATATATATATATATATATATATATATATATATATATATATATATATATATATATATATAAAAACAATGATATACAGGTAAGATATAATTTTTTTTTTTTAAAAAGTAATCCAAAACACACCCTTGAAAAGACACGCCTTTTTTTACAACTGTCTAATTTTAGACAACCAACAGGAGGCGCGGTGGTCTTCTTTAATGAAAAAACAAACAAAAAAACAAACAAACAAACGGTCCTCAGTCATAGTAGTACAGCAGACAATTTTAAGTGACAAGATGTTACAGTAAATGCCCCCACTGTTTTGATCATATATGACTTGCAATGCATCTAGTCTTATAGTTTTGTTCACGTTACCTCATGATGCTATCCAATATCTCCATGAACTAATCCTGCGCATCCATTAGCGATATGTTTTTATTGCTACCTTGAGTCAAGGTTAGAAAATTCTATCAAAACACAACATAAAACGTGTGCAATCCAGTACTGTATCTTGGGTCTCTGCCGTCTAGCATTGCATCGCATCATTAGGATAATATATCATAACCTCGTTTACTGTGACAGCGAGCAAGTAGTGTATCTGCAGTGTAATTGTGCTCTCTACGTTTTGATAAATGAACCTCGCAGGGCGAGGTTTTTAATTAAACTCGTCCTTCTGCCAGTATTGCTTTCCCGATTCTTCTGACTACGGAGCCTCATTATTAAACCACAGTGTAATGCAAAGAGATCAAACAGTAAACATGGTGTGGAATCTTGTCGTGATGATGATGATGATGATTGTTTCTACAGTATTGGCATTGTGTAGTGTTTTTACATCTACGCATATTAATACACACGCACGCACACCTATTTTTAATTCACCTATTAAAAACACTAAAGCAATAGTGCATATCATATTTAATTAAACGATTGGAGTAAGGTGGTAACAAAAAACGACCCTCAGTACCAGACAAAATAATGGTGACGTTTAATGGTGACCCTTAGAATGTATGGAACCTCCCGTCTCAACCTCGTCCTTTGAATAACACCATTGCACGATTCGCTAATGGTGAAAGTGAATTGAAGTCCACGGTTAAAACAAATCTTGCAACAGACACTGCGATTTACTACGTGGAGCAACAGCCATTCCACACCTCGTGTGTCTGCTGCTTGAGGTTCAGGCTAGCAAATGAGTGAAACCATGGAAACGAAACATGTAATCCATAGTACAATGAAACAACATTATTTATATTCAGCAAAAGCTGTACAAGACAAGTCGCCCAGCTGTCTAATCACAGTCGAAAATGTAAACTACAGAAAATATCCTACTGCTTAAAAATCATTAAAAAATAACACAATAAACAAATTAAATAAAATACAGTGTGGGTGATACAGACGTGAGTCCTTGATGTCCGCTGTACACGTATCATACATCAAAATGTCAATCTTGCTAAAAATCAAGTTCCATCCATGTTTGATTGCTCCTGTATTCACGCAAATAGGGACAAGGGGCATTCGGCGTCTACATCAACAGGATATACTGGTGTAGCAAAGCCCTGAAGAATTCCTTGATCAATGCAGTACAGACCCGGTCACAAAACTTAGCAGGCAGATAGAACAGAGTGTAAATTGGGAAGAGCCTGCACAGAAAGAACAAGTTAAAGGAACCCAAAGTCGCCCAGACACTGGATTAGCAGCGGTCGGCATATTGGGAGGTAATCTGTGAAAATGAAGGAAAAGACATTTATTAAAACGGCAACAATGCAGGGGAACGTGATGGTAAGTGTTAATTGCACAAAGCAGCCTTTTTGTTCCTTCAGTGTGCTGGCAAAAAAAACACTGTCCGAAGTAAAGATTCCATTGTGGTTTGTGTTTACACATTTAGACGATGTGGAAAAGAGACAGAGGCTCTGTGTAGGAAAAAGGAGACAGCTTTCTCAATAACGTGTAGTATTCCTCGGCAAAAGTGCAATGAAGGGTTGTCTGTTCATCATTTCAAATTGGGAGCTTTAATTGGAAATGTGTGACCGATGCATGTTTCACGCACAAGTAAAACATGAACAAACCATTTAAATGCCAGCTGATCCATTGTATTCCAAGCGACGCAACACCGGTTAAAGTGATTCTTTGTTATTTGTGTGATCATATAGTTTATTTAAAAAAAAAAAAAGTTTTACATGTCAAACGATGCATAGTGAGTTGTAAGTTATCAGTAGAGAACTGCATTTTTTTATATACCAGGTATATTAGAATCTCATGTTTTACGTTTTAAAGTTCGTCAGCTGCCTTATGAAGGTATAGATTCTGTGTGATTTGCCTGAGAGTATCAGGAGGAGCTGTATAGATGACCTAGCGCTTTTCAAACTGTTTCTTCCGCCTTTCGTATTTTGGGCGGAGGCCACACCAGCGTTGCCAGTGACACAGGGTTCTCAGATTTGTCACAAAGTGTGTACAGTATGCTATCATTAGAATGCATTGTGATTAAGACAGGGCTGTTGTTTCACAGATCCGTGGTAAAAACGAGATCTACAGTGATGCTACACTTTTTTTTTTTTTAGCTTTCCCATAGTGTATTTATTTATTTTATGTTATTTTATTTAAATGTAAGTTTGATACTTAGATGGCACATTTTTGTAAATAATAATAATAATAATAATAATAATAATAATAATAATAATAATAATAAGTATGGAAATGTAAATACTGCATTTATGGCTGTCCAAAAAAAGTATGGTAATGGATCTGCAACTAGCCTGCTATTAATAATAATAATAATAATAATAATAATAATAATAATAATAATAATAATAATATGACTACTAATAAATAATAATAATAGTTACATTGTATATCCAAAATCATCATTTAGTTTTCTTGTGCAGTCCTAAAAAAAAAAAGAAAATGCATGTGTGTGTTTCAGGTATGTTTGTTTAACAAACAGCATTGGTGGGCACAATCCTTTTGCAATGTGGCAACATAATTATTCAGTTCTACTCTATTCCAATAACAGCAAAACTGTGGACTTTTATAAGAAGTTAGGGATGCAAGAATGATGTTTAAATATGTGTGGTAGCTTTTACCATCCACTACACTAGGGAAGCATGCAATGTAATCTACAGATCCCACTGTAGGAGCCTTACAATTAAGAAATTACTGAAGAAAATGCAACAGTCTCCCTGTAATATACTTCAATAATAGAACTGTGTGTGCTTCAGGAGTAGAGTACTAGACGACCCCTTAACACACAATGGTCCATTTTGGTAGAGCTTTAACTCATTAGTTTATTAATACAATGTACAGTGGAATATATTGTCTAAGTGCACATCAGGTAAAAGAGGTGTCTATGACTACCACCATGTATAAAATCACGATATCACCATGGAGTCAATGTTTTGTTATTCTGTTGGCATTGCCGCATTGAGAAATGTGTCTGCTACCCCAGTACTAGTTGATGGAGCAGTGTTAATACATTCAAAATGTCATTATGTTGGTTTCCGGTTAGCGACTGACCTAATGAAAAAATATGCTAACAAACATTTTTTTCACTTGTTCCAGAGTTTTTATACACACTAGTGTTTGTAAACATACATTTTCATCATCAGTGGGTTAGTTGATTATTGATTATTGATTACGATCTACTTTCGTTTATGACAAAAACATTTCTATTCACTAACGCTCCCATAGTGCATTGCAGTGTCCTACATTCTAACGCTATTGCTGAGTGCACATTTCCACGTCCAGAAACAGAACTGCTGCTTCCTAATGTGTTGTGACTAGGGCTGTGCAAGTACTCAGATTGTCCTACTGATTCCCTTTAACGTGTTTAAAGTTGGCAGGTATTACAGAAAGAAGCATGTTAATTGCAAAAATGCAAAACAAGGCTTTTCCATTCATTAGCATACTGTTCAAGTACCAATCAGTGGCAATAACAGAATGTCTTCTGTGTCAGAACCTAATCTATTAAAACCACTTATGTTTTATCTGCAATTATTTTGTTACCTTTTTTCATCCATTTGATATAAATCAGTTTTCTTTTGATTTTATAGCAACTCTTCACTATCACCCAATGTTTGTGTCAAATGAAACTTGCATAATTATGTGTGTGTGTGTGTGTGTGTGTGTGTGTGTGTGTGTGTGTGTGTGTGTGTGTGTGTGTGTGTGTGTGTGTGTGTATATATATATATATATGAGCAAATACTGATTCACTCTTGAATAAAATATGAGTTGTTTTAATTGAGTTCTGACAAGCTGTTGGCTCATTTGATAATAAATCACACTGCCAGAAGATATTGTCTTACTACCATTGATTGGTACTTAATGTGTAGATTGCAAATGACTGGAAAAATCTAATTTTGTGTCATGAACATGACTTGGTTAAAAGAATAAACATGTAGGACTAAATCAATACCCAAAAAGTCCTTGGTAGTAAAACAAAGACAATCGATTAACGTTTAATCACCTGTAAGGATATCCTGGGAGCTGCAAACAGTTTTAAGAAGTGTTCATTTTAAAAAAGCTGGGGTCCATTTGCACCCCTTGCCATTGATGAAAGGTTAACCGACATTCCCGCTAGCCGCTGGCCACAAGCGAAATGTTTTCCGGTGTGGCTCAATTAATTTTCACCAAGTTTGCCACAGTGGCAAAGGCTTTGAAAAATGTACTTGTGTCACACTATGCCAGCATGATTAATTTGAACGTGTGCTGATAGATGAATCAATACAGACTGTTTTGTTTCATTTCATTTCGTCCAATGAAAGCCATTTAGCTTGATTACATAACATACGCACCAACGTTGTGTTTGGCAGGACAGTGGTTCTAATTCGAAACAGAACTATGACCATGATAGTCGCAGTCGCTGTTTGCTATCTCTTTTTAAAATATGCTGAAATATAGTTTGGAAATAGTAACGGAATGGTTCCAAGAAGATTCGGAAGAGGTACAATTAATAGAAGAAAAAACACATTTATTATTTTTAAAAAGAAGGATTTGTCTCAATATGATTTATTGAATTCTAATGCCCGAATCGGTGCAATATTACTGTCTGTAGTCCCAGGTGGAAAAACATGGTAAAAAAACAGTTTTTTTAAACAGTTGTGGCTGTACAATCCTACTTAATATTACAAGCTTATGTAACTAGAGCTGCGGCTGGTCAGGGAGGCAGTTACAGTTTATTAACAAACATTTCTAGCACATGAATATCAGCAAACCAATTCAGAATTTAGGAAATCTGCAATCTGCAAGCACGTTTTTTCTCCTGGGACTATGTTTGGCATTGATTAAATGGGAATCAGAGTTATAGTGCACTTTAAATATACTGTTTATGTGTAAGTAAAGGGTAGGGTCTGGCATTTAAATATCTACAGGCTTTCAAATAAAATACACTTTTGTCTTGCTGAAACAGTATGTTTATAACCAGTTTATACAAAATGTTTATACTTAACAATAATATAAACAAATGTCCACAAAAATCATGTAGTAAAATTGTATTATTTTAGCCTTGTGAAGTTGTAAAAGGCAGACAGTACCTATTAATTCTACCAGTGACAGTGTGTTGTTTGTCATTCAGGCTTGCATTGGAAGCTGAATAGCTCACCAGCCGGTATGTTATTTGTGTTTAGGGAAACCTGTGGTGAGTGTGGTGTTTAGGGGAGAGGGTTATTGGACACAGTTTTTCTTTAATATTCTTTGGTGCAGCTTAAGTTTTTCCAGAGTCGCTAAAAAATGGTAAGTTACTTTAGCCACAGTGGCTAACTAAATGAAAGTCTTAAAGGGAACATAGTTAACACTGTTCCATCAGCTAGTACTGGGGTAACTGACACAATTCCCAAAAGTGCCAGCATTAACAGAATAAAATAACATTGTCTCTTTGATGATATCTCAATTCAGAGCAACTCAGTGAAATAACCCACTTAACAGCATTCACAGTTCAGCTCCTCCTGAGCAGCTCGGAGCGCTACAGAGCAGATTTCATCAGTGATCTGAATGAGCGAATAAATTTTCGCTGAGTTGCTCGGTTACTTAACGCACCCACTGGGAGATGTGTTCAGCTCCACCATTTAAAACGCCACTGTTAGAAGTAGCTGCTCTTTGACAACATGGCTTTCCAAGTACCTCTAGAGGCCCCCTGACATGGGGTTGGTCATAAAAACACAGACAAAATGCACTGTCAATTGATGCAACTAATATGTTCAAATGAGTGAAATACCTCTTTCACACTGTACAACCAAACCGTGCCGAGCCAGCCCAGCGCTGCTTAGGAGGGGCCTGGTTGTGTTTCTACTGCAGAGCCTGAGTCGTGCCACTGACGTCACACGCAATGTCGAGTCGTATGTAGGTGATGCAGTTTTAAGTGCCGCTGTATTTGAGTTGAGAATGGCGATCCAGAGGCTATGGTTGTGTTTTTCGCAGTTTTCATTCTTCATATATTACTGAATGCAACTGAAATGTCCTTTTCTATGCTCCGACTCACTGCACGCCAAGTTGTTTGTCTTCCTCGAGTGTACTGACTGATGCAACTAAATAACGAAAATCATTAACCCAGCCCCTGGCCCTGCTCGGATCCGAGCCAGATTCAGATGCGTTATGAGTTTCCAAGCCTGGAGCCTGCATCGCTCAGACAGGTCAGTGGAAAATGGTTAACATTTCTGTAATGGATGTAAGAAATACCACATTTGTGGTAAGAGCAAGAAATGCTGAATGAACCTCAAGTAGTATTTACTACATCCACTAGGTGTTGGAGTTTTGCAAGGGGACAAATTCAGCTTTTCCACTTGGGTGTAGATGTACTTCCCAGGGTTGCTTTAAAAAGTAACCACAACACAATAGTCACAGAAATAACTGTAGCTCTGTAGTGCAGTCTGGACAATGAAGGGCAGTACAGTAACAGTTCTGAGTTAATAATTAATTAGAATGTATATCCAGTACTACAGTATACACTAGCCATAAATTATATTTCTGATATTACAACGTTGCTCACAGTACCATTACATTAATTATGGCTTCAAAACAATTTCAGTGCAGTAACCTGTTACCCAAAGCAATTACTGACATCATTTATTGCATTGTTTCTGTTGCAGGCATATATTTCTCCAGTCAATTGGCACTAAAATATAGTGGCCTATCAGACAGTAATGCCAATAGAAGAGATCCTAATCACAGAGAGAGGGGTGGTTATAATGTTGCTAGTGTAATGGGCAGTGTTGTGTGCTGCACCTATGTGCCCTATTGGTGAGATGAGCTGAGGTTAAACGCTCTATAACCATGAATGCAGACGAGCCCGACTCTCTCTTGCGGTGTGCTGGGTGCAATTAAGATGTTCATTTTAAAGTCTTGGTTATCCCTCTTTCAAGAAACATGATGTTATGTTTGTATTTCTGGGTTACTGTGGCCGACTGAGTTCTTTTTGTTGAACTCAGAATATACAAATTTCAACAAAAGACAGTGGACTTGGGAAACCTGTACTCAAATAAAGCTCCATCATGCATTTGTATCTGAAACAGGCTATACACTGCCATTTTTAGATGGTATTTACTAATTAAACGAAAGTGAATGACAACACTTCAATCGGCTTAAGTCTATGCACAGTCCATATGGTTTGGAAGCACAGTATTTCCACTCTGTTGACATTATTTTCCAAAATGCATTCAGTGTTATTTGTGAATTTGAAATGTCTGGCATGGAAGCAGTTTGGGGTTTGATGTAGCTTTACACTGGCTGACAGTGATTTATACTCTGGTCATCTATGAGTTCAGCTAAGTGTGTCCTGGTAGTTATTTGGCAGTTTCTAGAGCACAGGAAAACACATAACAAGCAGCAATAATAAGAAGCTTATTTGGCAGTAGTCTCTTCAGAGAGATGCCAAAGAGACAGGGGCAAAGAAAGACAATCTGGTGTAGCAGAGGGGGGCAGAGAGCCTGGATTGAACCTTCATGTTTGCTTTCAGCAGTATTGTATTTTGACCTTGGGAATGAGTTCCTGATCACATCTGTGCTATACAGCATGCTTTATAACGAGCACTTACATGCAGAGTGTTCAGTTAACAAGATACATTTAAACCTGAGTGGAACCATGCTTTTCCTGTTATGATTGGAATTGCATTTGTATTTTAAATACTTATGCATCTCAAGTACGCTCATTCGGCTTTTGCTATTCAAAATCAGTGCATTTGAGAGTTTTATATAATATGATCTAGACAGTTAAAACATCACATAATTTAAAACACAATAATATACTGTTGTATTAATCAAAGTTTATACAACAGAATTAGTTTATTTCCTATCATGTTTTCTGTCTTAATTTTATGGACAATAATTAATATCTTAATTACAGTACCAGGAAATGTAGCTCAATGTATTTTTCTGTATTCAAAGCCTTTGCTTGCCTTAAAAAAAAAATCTGTTCTTGTTTAGCTTTTTTCAAGGCAGGTAAAATACTATTTAGAATGTTTACTGCTAGCTACGTTCCACACCAGCTTACTGTAAAATACTATTTAAAATGTTTACTGCTAGCTACGTTCCACACCAGCTTACTGTAAAATACTATTTAGAATGTTTACTGCTAGCTACGTTCCACACCAGCTTACTGTAAAATACTATTTAGAATGTTTACTGCTAGCTACGTTCCACACCAGCTTACTGTAAAATACTATTTAGAATGTTTACTGCTAGCTACGTTCCACGCCAGCTTACTGTAAAATACTATTTAGAATGTTTACTGCTAGCTACGTTCCACACCAGCTTACTGTAAAATACTCTTTAGTCTTGAGGTGCAAAAAACTACAATACCAACAATGGTAGAGTGGTGTACTTTATTGACAGGAAACACAGTCCAAAGAAACAAAACTAAATCATAGGTCCCAATAGAGTGGTGGAAAGTGCAGGTGCACAGGAGTTAAAGTGTCCAGTTCAGTAGTGCAGGGTGTGAGATATTCAAGGTGAAAGTGCTGGCAGTAGTGCAGCAGCTCCTCGTCGTGATAAATTACTCTGACCCCGGCCCTGACAATAAACAAACAAAAACACGTAACACACAAACAAACACATGGCTCAGCAACAAAGGTTCAGTGTTACCTCAAAGGCCCTGCACTTACAAAATGACAGCCCTTATATACAAGGAGACTCCACCTCATGATCAGCGCGACTCAGCACACCTGCCAGTTGTCTAATGCAGAACAGCTGATCACAGTACTCTTGTCCCCTAATATGGTCATTCCACCCTGCAAGATGGCCGACTTCCGTTTCTGCCCCTCTCCCAGCCGGCCCGTCTCGGTACAGGCATGCGAGTACCTCTGCTTAGCGCCCTCTTGGGTCGGAGGGAGATTTGCAGCTCTCACTCCCTGTCACAAGCTGCTTCTGGGATCAGTTGGCGCAACCTGCAGACCTTCAATGATCTGGTGCCAGAGATGAGGAGCCAGAGTATGGTTTCTGATGGCTGGAGCTTCGTGGGGCAACATATGTCAGGTTGTAGGTGGGAACATCGGCTGTGGGACCCGGAAGTGCTGGAACGGAAGGGGCGGCTGCTGAGACAAAAGTCGCTGATGCGGGGCCAGAAAGAATGGTGATTACAGCAGAATTGGAAGCAACCCTCTTATCCATGTCGTCAAGCCGAGTGTTGAGGGCTGAAATCGAGATGGCGATGGATTGAATGAGTGACTTCATATCCTCGAAAATGTTAAAATGGATCTGCTGGAAGGGCTCTTCCTCGGCTGTATTTCTAGGTTGCTGCGCTGCTGCTGTGAGAGGAGAAGAGGTGCAGCTGCGGTGAGAAGGATGGAGCACTGGTTTAACAGAAATGTAGGTACAGTACATGTTAAAAAGAGCCAGGCGATTGCTTCCTAGCGGAATGTTTAAGTTGTTTTCATGCAAAGTTTTCAGGAGTTTGGCAAGCGGATAATCTTTATAAAACAGCTGGTCCGGGGGCTGGGTCTGCCTGTGGGGGCGCTTTGGTTTCCGTATTCCTGGCGGAGGAGGTCTAGTTGCGGGGTAAAGTTCAGCTTGAACGGTAGCAGGTCCCGCTATTTCGTCAGATCAAATGGTGGCGCCATCCATGGCATTTAGAGGTGAATCCCACATAGAGAGTTCCAGGTCTGAGTCAGAGAGATTGTTCATGCTGGCTAGATTTAGCTCAATGTAGAATAGGGTCGCTGTGTATGAAAAACAAAACACTTGACAAGGGAGATAGGCGTGAATCGGCTTTAAATAGGAATTATATGCTGATTGACAGGAGCCAGGTGATGATTTCCTGCTTTCAGAGCAAAGACAGGGATCAATAGAGGCATGAAAAAAGAGTTACATTTTTTATACACACAGAAAAACAATATAGGATATAAAGAATATGTTTGTAATTCAAATTGCTTGTTGCCTTGTGTGACAGGAATGGCATTGTGGGGACATGAGGCCAGAGTGCAGGAAGGAAAAACACTGACAGGTGCTGCAGGCAAGAAAGACGCGGAGTGCGCCATTTATTTTCAAACACAAAAATAGGTTTAAACAAAAACACTTTGCTCACAGAGCGAAACAAAAAATGTAAACAAAACCAAATCACGAACACAAAATAATGTTATGATCCTAGGACAGGCTGGGCAGTTGCTGTCACTGTTCCTCGAATCTTTGTTTTAAATATCTCTCTCCTTGCTCGCTCTCCCGTACTCTCCTTTGTACACTTCCCCCCTGAGTGCAGAGAGCTGCAGGCTTTTATTTACTGTGGCCGAGGGGTTAACTATCAATTATCTCATTACCCCTCGACCACAATCTGCATGAGGTTTTTAATTATTCCTGGCTGAGGACGAGTACCCAATCTCGCCTCAGCCAGAACACATTTTAAATAAAGACAATAACAAACAACGCGCGGCTATGCCATCAAAACAATAACAAAACACGGCTCCGTCGTCATTTATAAATAAACCATAACATGTTGTCATAAATATAATAAATAAATCATACACGAAAACATATGGCTTTTGCCGTCATTTAAATAAATAATAAATCATAATACAAAACTACAAAATAACACAGGGGCGGAGGGGGAGACCCCGTTCTAAAAATACATAAACAATACGTTTAAACAGCAGGGCTTTCTACCGCCCTGCTACACCTTGTCATGTCTTTCATCAAGGCTATTCTGAAAATGAGAATAGGGTAAAATGATAATGTTAATTTCACTAGAAAATGGTGTTCTAAAATACACCTGTTACATCTTGTATAGACTGTAAGCCACATTGTATCCATGTGTTCACCTGCTCAAACAAGAAATTATGCTGAAGTTGCATAATGCCCTGGTGAGTTACAAGAGAGTTGTTTGAAGGAAACTCCAAATCATCATTAGTACAGTGTATGTTTTCATAATAAAAAGCACACTACATGAAAGGGACCAATGCAAGTGGAAGGGACCTAAGAAATATTACAGCTTGATACCAGCTTGACAAAGAGTAGCCATGTCTCCAAGTGTTTTGGCACCGGTAATAGTTATTTTTTTCCAAAAACAAGAAAAACTGCCATAAAGACGTCATGTTTGGTTGTGATTTATTACACTTATTATTTGATTGATTGTTTGTCAAAAATGCTGCACCAGAACTGTAAATATATTATTAAATGAGTAATTGGTAGCTTTTCAAGTGTTACAGGGACTGGTGGATTGCAATGTGGTACCAATATTTTATATTAAAGAAATTACAGACCCATCAGCCTCATCTCTGTAACATGCACAATCTTAAATAACAAGGTGTCAATTAGATGATTATTTATGTAGAATCAACATTATACGAGACAGCCAACATGAGTTTGGAAAAGGACAATCCTGTCTGAATAACTTCAAAGGCTTTTTCTGAAGAAGTTGCTGTGAGGATGGATACAAAAAGAACCGTCGACATACATTTTTAAAAGCTCTTTGACAAAGTGCTGCACGGAAGACTAATTCTTATGTTCAAATTAGATGGAATACATGGTAGTACATGCACATGGGTGCATAGCTGGTTAAAACACAGGAACCAAAGAGTACGTGTAAGGGAAGGAAGTTGTAGTTGGGGCCATGCACTGTACTCTGTAACACCTTACATAAAGCGCTTTGTGATCTACTAGGTAAGGCGCTATATAAAATAAAGATTGATTGATTGATTGATTGATTGATATTCTGTGGGCTGCTCCAGGGATTCTACAGCTCTATCTGTTCTTATCAACATAAATTACCTAGACAGGTGAATATTTGGGAAGCAGAACTAGAACAAACCTGTTTGTCCCTGGCTAACAGAGTGCTTGAAAAGGCTAACAGAATGCTTGGCTACAAAGTCCTACATGTAGAGTACAAATGAATGCAGTTTGTGGGGAGGTTTTCTAATGCACTGGTGAGAAAGCACTTAGAATACTGAGATCAGTTTTGGTCCATTACAAAAATGTACGTTTTGGAGAGTGTCCAGCAACAATCAAGTAAACTAATCCTGGGCCTAAGGTTAGGTATGAGTTATGAGGATGAGTTGAGAAAACTGAATATTAAAAAAAAAGATGGATTTGGGGAGACTTGATGAAAGTTGTTTTAATCCAACTGCACTATTTCTGTTGAGAATTGAGTGGAGACAGAGGGTAGGAGATGCTCAGGGAGCTGCGAGTGTATGGAATGGGTTGCCAAGCCCCATTGTTACTGCTGAGTTTTTAGGATCCTTTAACCCCTCTTTAAGCAAGTGCTCCCTACCCAGGAGTGGATCAGATCATTTGAAGAGCAGTGGGAAAAACTGTGTTATTTGTTCACTCAGGGTCCCTTTTATCTAATATTAGGCTTTGGTTGAAGATCTGATAACATACAGTGTCAAAAATATGCAAAAATGCAGAAAATCAGACAGGGGGCAAATACTTTTTCATGGCACTGTATGTTGTATGTGATTAATGTGAGATGAGCTCATTTAAGATTTCAAATGAAAAAACAATCGATCTGGGATCAGATAACTGGCTCGCATAATTTGATCGACAGAGTGAAAAATAAATGACCTTGGGTCAGAAGCATTAGAATTGATTTCTGAAGCATTCATCAACTGAAATGCTGGTCCAGACTATTATTAAAATTTCATTTCGAATCAATAAAAGAAAAATCAAACAACACCATTGGTTAATTTACTATGCACAGCCACAGACCTTTGTGCATAATAAATGCATTGAATTGAGACAGCCGTTTTTTTGCAAGTGTATTATTTGTTTAATACATCTTAAAAGTAAAACATGACAATTATTAATTTGTATGTTGACAATGTGTAGAGTTTTTTTTTCCCCAAATGCCCTTTAAAAAGACACTTATACCTTTCAGCACCCCGGTGGGTATTCAAAGTGCACGTCCATCGCAGCAAGCTGATTTGGAACAATGGAGCTATTATTGAATACAAAGTTTTTTTTTTTCTCAACTACCTGGCAACATGGAGTGTTCTTAGGAGACCTGCTGTTATTGACATTATATGCCATTTACTATTATCCTCATTCAGTTCTGTTTTTATAAAGAGCTGTATGGTGTCTCGGATGATAGATAGGAGTTTTTCTGTACAAGGTACACATTCAGTCACAGCCGTTCTCACTGAGCACTGTGGTCACAGCTGTAGTTTATACTTTTAGTACAGACGTTTTCACTTGTGAAGTTAAAAACCTGGACATTTTTGGAGATGTGGTGAGTTTATACATGTTATACAAAAATGATCCAAATTGACATAGCTGGTAATCAATCCATCCTCTCAACCGACAGGGAACCCGAAAGGGTGAATTTCACACTGTAATTAGAGAGATACGGGAAGCGACAATTACAATTACTTTTGTTGTTTTAGAATGAAGGGCAAAAGGTTTGATAATCTGTTAAACAGAGTTGCTTCAACAGCAAAATGCACATGCTATGTCAGTGACACCGGCAGAAAGACTGGCAGTCACACTGCGTATACTCATAACCGTCACAGTGTGGCCACGAGCTTCCAATTCAGAAAATCAACAGTGAATTTGATTTTCCATGAAACATGTGCTGCAATATGGCGTGCATTGCATGAAGAGTTTGTGTCATTCCCTAATGAAGACCGATGGAATAAAATAGCTTCAGAGTTATGGCATTTCTGGAACTTCCCCCTCTGCCTTGGCTTTAGATGACAAGCATGTAGTCATAAAGGCACCTGCAAATGCTGGTAGTGATTTCTACAATTAGTAAGACATTCCATTGTTTTTATGGTTGTGGTTGACGCTTAGTATAGATTTACAATGGTGGACATAGGCGGCTATGGCAGGGAAAGCGACGTGGCATTTTGAATTGATTGAAGGGAAATTGAACATCCCCCAACCAAGATACCTTCCAGGAACAACAACACTGTGCCTGCATGTGTTTGCTGGGGATGCCGCGTTCCCATTGAAGAGTAATCTGTTGAGACCATATCCAGGTATGAAGCTGTAAAATGTATGACTACATTCCAGCCTGATTTCTACACTCGCTGTGGAATCCTGTGTATGAACTATGCATCAGCTACAGAGTCACTTACAGAAATGTCTCACCCGAAAGACAAGGAGTACAAGGAGGTTAAGTGACTTGCTCAGGGTCACAGTATATCTGTAATTGTTGATTAACCCTTAGCGGTCCATTTATTCAGCGTGTGTCACGTGCGTCAGGTCCAATTTATTTTCACACGCGCAGTTTATTTTAGACAAGCTGTTTAAAAGTATTTTTTTCACAGTAAAACAGGTTTAAAAGGCACTGCATAACAACAGGACACTCAGTACTGCATCTCCAGCCCCGCCACCACCCCTTGTTCTCTATATTTTTCAAATGCCTCTTAATAATAGTACATACTGATAAATCATCTCTTGATCACTCGTTTTATCACCAAACTTCTCAATAATGAGATCCAAGTCGTTATTTTATTACTATAACATCTGAAAAAAGCTCTGCAAATGTCTGTGATGTTCTTTGAGCGCTGGATGCGTAAGCAGCTATCTTGTTTGTTTATGTCCGTGTTATCTATGTGGTTTCAGGTCTATCAGTATTCATGAGATACACCCTTTTTTCGGCTTCTCTCGGCTCCTATCAGTCTCACTCGGCCATTAAATGGTTTTCTCATCTTTTTCCAGAGAAAAAACGATTAGTTTTTTGCGTCTTTTTGATGATGTCGGACAGGGTCCGACATTGGACCGGAAAGGGAAAATTGCGATGTTGGACCAGGTCCGACATAGGACCGCAAAGGGTTAAGTAGAGACCCAAGCTTAAAATAAGTGAGGTATATATATTTATGTGTGTATCTATATTTTAATTGGTTGCGATAACAAAATGCAACATTATGACTATGTAGGTGCATGTTATAGAATGAGTTCAGAATTTCTAGGTTATTCAATAGTTGCAGTGTTATAGAATTCTGAAGAAGGACCTAATGCTGCTTATTCTCAAATTTAAAAAAAAATGCCTTTCTGTGACAGAGACAGAATGATTCTTGGTGATAAATCTCCCTCCTGACCTGTGAGGGCGCTGTGTAAAGGGAACAGAGTGTCCTGGACTGGATGGCCAGACAATTAATTTCCAGGGTTAGACGGAATTCGGCCATCTAGAAAGGGGGCGGAGCTACGGTACACTAAATTGTCGACCCAGAAGGGATGCGATGTGGCAGCCGTGGATTGGAGGAGCGGTTGCAATAATCAACCATGGGGTCATGATTGATGGTATAAAAGGGGACATAGCGAAATAATCTGTTCCTTTGTTATGGTTAACGCTAACCGGAAGGAGTACCATATTGTGAATCGTGAATGTTTTGTTTGTTTTTGTCGTGTCTAATTGTACTTGTTTGTTATTTAGACGGCTAACATGATCAGGAGCTGTCGCTACAGGCCAGCACAAAACCCGGACAACATTGCACTTTCTTTCACGATAAATTGTATTTGCACCACGAGCTCTACAGCACTCTCTTTGGACAGGTGACCGTATTTGTATATTGTGGGTGTATTAAAGACTGTGTTTATTGTTTCGGGACTGAAACCTTGGGTTAAACTGAGTAGTACACAGCTTTGTCATCAGACTTTGGATTACAAATAAAATACCCTTGCACTTGGATTATCGTTGTCTGTCTGTTATTGATCACTGCATCACTCCTGCACATGCACACTGCTAACCACTTTGCCACACTTACCTATTATGATACCATGTTGTTTATTGTTAGAAGCTTGCAAAGTACTAGGCAGAATAGCCTATAGGTATATTCTGTATTAGCACAAAGTGTATTCCTTTAAGTTCTTTCACTGTCATAAACAGCCTGCCTGCTTTATATCTTGTGACAGGTACACCCCCCCCCTGTGTGCATATGGATTATTTTGTATTTATTATTATTATTATTATTATTATTATTATTATTATTATTATTATTATTATTATTATTATTATTTAAAATGTATTGTTTGTGTGTAAAAACAGTTTTATTTTTGTTTGACAGCCTGGATGGGGTTAAAATGCCCCACCCAGATAAAATTGTGAGAATGCGTGGTCAACAGCGAGTGATGATTGACAATCTGGCTGTTGACCACGCGTATGAGAAACCCCGTGCCGAATGTATAAACTAGGTCATTAGTAGCCAGTTAATCCCTCTGCCACAATATAAAAACCTACAGCTTTGACTGAACATGGTTGGGTGTTCAGAGGCGGAACAAGAGAGCGAGACAGTAAGAACTGAAACAAAAAGAATATAACAATTGCTATGTGCGCTGGCTTTACACCAGCGCGATACTTGTTTGATTTAGTGCTCGCTTTGTTTTGTGTTTTGTCTGTTTATCACTTGTACTTTATTTACATGTTCACAGGATACATAAAACAAAACTACTTAACCCAAACTAGGTGTGTTTTAGTTCCCATTCAAATATGTAAAAATAATGAATTAACATTTTTGGTTATGTCAACTTTTTTTTCATTATTATTTTTATTTTAACGTTGTTGACAATAAATCTACAATATATGATCCTGTGATACTCAAAGTAAAATTAAAGATTAAACATAATTTGTTTACTTGCGCCTGTGCATTTTGTCGAACTTATTTTTATATATTTGCACAGTAGTGCATATATAAGAAGTAAAAATGAGTATTGTGCCATCCATCCCCTCGAATCACTTATATCTGCGAAATTGGTTGAAGACGTGTTGAGGCTCTAGTCTGTCTGAGCCATGCACCCCGTAGCAATGGATTTGGGGCTCCTGGCATAGAGCTCATGGACATGGAATCTCTTCCATTTCATAAATCACATGCTGTATTTTCAGTTTTGCCAGAGACTTGCTTCTTGGTGTTAACTTTCTCAGACTTGAGGCCACCAACTTGCCATCTAAAGCTTCCTCGTTGTTTTCATCTTGTTGTGCCTTCTCCATTAGCATATTAATACTTTCTAGTATTGCGTCTTCCACTGTGTCCCCTTGGCTTTCTTTGCTTTCCCTTGACCATGGTAAGAAATAGGAGTCGCAACACCTTGTAGCTGTGAAGTACACGAACGTGGACTCGAGTCACTTTGGGTACTTCTCCCGTCATTATCTTCATAGCTGCAGTCTTTTGTTTCTTCATCCTCATCCGCAGAGATTTCTCTGTGAAGCGATTTATATGTATTAGTGATCTGAATTTCTAGACTAGCGTTTGCATTTCAATAATCTTTAAATATTATTTAACTATACAGTATATTTTGACTAACCTTTCAATATGCTCGCCGGTTGCTACATTTACTCATTTGAAATACTTCCATTTTGAATGTTTTCCACCCTCCACTACTCTCTTTCCTACAATGGTTTTTTTGCTTTTGACATATTATCGTGCAGTTTTTATGAAGATGAGGAACCGGCCTCCATGGACTATCGATCTGAATACGATTGTTTTGTATGAAGATGAGGAACCGGCCTCCATGGACTATCGATCTGAATACGATTGTTTTGTATGAAGATGAGGAACCGGCCTCCATGGACTATCGATCTGAATACGATTGTTTTGTATGAAGATGAAGAACCGGCCTCCATGGACTATCGATCTGAATACGATTGTTTTGTATGAAGATGAGGAACCGGCCTCCATGGACTATCGATCTGAATACGATTGTTTTGTATGAAGATGAGGAACTGGTCTCCATGGACTATCGATCTGAATACGATTGTTTTTTGCAAGAACACAAACTGTCTATCACAGAAGACCCGCTCTCATGGTGGAAGCAACATGCCTCGCCTTTTCCATCACTGCCCCAACTTGCAAGGGAAATGATATGTATACCGGCAACATCGACTCTAGTAGAGAGGATATTTTCAGCAGCCGATAATATAGGTACGAAAAAGCGGGCCAGCCTGAGTGCTGAGGTTGTGGATGTAACTCTTTTTTAAAAAAAAACTGAACTTAAGTAATCACTGTTTTTTTTTCCTGCTTTTGTTGTCAACCTGTTTTCTGTTTTGTGGACTGTAATAAGTGAGCAACTAAACGGTGAATTTTTTAATTTTAATTTTTAATTTTTTAATTTTAATTTAATTTTAATATTTTTTTAATTTTAATTGCACCTGTTCTACATTTTTTTTTGCAAACCAACTTAAATTTGACTCTTGGTGGTTCAGTTAGCTTCAACAGCTACAAAAAGCCAAAATTACTATGTTAATAATTAATCAAAATGTGCCTTTGGCCACTAAGACACAACAATGGCATAGGTGCGAGCCTTTGTGTGGCACCATGGGTTGTGCAGGGAGTAGCTGTTAGAGATAGTAAGAGGGGAGCAATATACAGCAGGTACAGTTTTTAAGTGATTATAAAATATACATCTGAAGGATAGTAAGAACATTTAAAGAAATAGCAATTACTGATCACATTCTTTTATTATAACCATATTGAATATAAACTATCATGGATAATGCAGTTAGACCAAATAAAACACCACTATGGAAGAATAAATCACAGTTTATTCAGAACTGAAATAGTCAGACTGTATACGATTATACATAGTTCCGGTACTGTAATATAGACAGCACAATCACAACAAAACGTTTGTCAGGGCGAGAATAAACCATGTTTTGAAGTTTTTTTTTATTCTTGTACAGTTTACTGTACCAGCTAACGATTAAGATCAGAAACATTTACACAAGTTTAAGCACATGACAAAATGATTACATTTGCAGGTACGCTTGCTTATATGGATTTAGTACAGAGGTTATTTAGCCATGTTTCATGATCAACATTGTGGCAAAGTGGTTTGCAGTGTGCAGGTGTAGTGGTGATGTGATTATGAAACAAGACAGACAACAAAGTTCACAATCCAAACAGGTTTTATTTTTATAATCCTGGTCTGGCGACCACAAAGAATAATCCCAGGCTGTACACAGCAATGTGTATTGCACTGTTCCAGAACAAAGGGTTGCAGTCCCGAAATAATAAGACACAGTTTGTAAATAATAATCACAGTAGAACACACACAAAGACACACACGTTCACAAGTCCAGAGTGAGTGCTATAGTGCTTGTGGTGAAATACAATTTATCCGTCTACAATGGTGCAGTGTTGTCCTGGTTTAGTGCTGGCCATTTCTCCTCCAATCCGCGGCTGCCACATCACTTCCCTTCTGGGGCGATGACTTGGTGTACTGTAGCTCCGCCCCCTTTCTAGAAGGCCGACTTCCACCTAACCCTTGGAATGAACTGTCAGGCCATCCAGTCCAGGGCACACTGTTCCCTTTACACAGCGCCCTCACAGGTTGGGAGGGAGATTTAAAACCAACATTCATTCTTTCACTGTCACAAACATTCACAAATGTAAAAATAAAATCACATATACTAGGCTACAATAGTTTTTACCACCGGAAGAGGGCATGGCTAAAACTGGAAGTGCATGCATTGCTTGTTACAGTTTTTACTAGTTACTCAGCATGCATCTAAATACAGTATGTAACCACGTGTATTTGCAATACGATCACATTGTATGCAAATGAAAAGTTTGTTCAAGATTTGAAACCAAAACCAATATTTCTCCAATCGAATATACAGTACAGATACTGGTTTAGCTTGAACAGGAGTATCAGTACGCGTAGTTTAAAAAAAAAAAAATTGCGACGGAAAATGTGGTCCCTATCTTGGAAAGAACTAAGAACGATTTCAGAACTACTGCATTTTATTCTCCAGAGTGCTTTAATAGATGGCCATATCTAGTAGTAGCATTTTACTGATCCGCACACATCTCATGCTCAAGTTAAAGACAGCCTCTGCATTAACCATATCATAGCAGTGGTTTCTCAGAGACTCTGTCTGGAATGAAATATTGTAGTGAATGCAGGCCAAGTTGTCGAAGATGATTTATAAACTAGCATTACATTCAAATTTGGTAATTTCTGTAACACGTTAGCCAGCCAATGTGATATTGATTTAAATCATATCATTATTTGCTGATCAAATATTTAATCTCCCTATATATTACTCAGACATTTTTTGAACTTAACTGCAAAATGCAACATGTGAAAGTCTTGACAGGTTTGAAGTCTTTTTTAAGTTTTTATTTGTTATTTAAAGTAGTGCTCTAGCCAATTCTTCTTACACAATGTCTCTCCACTTACCAGCTTTATTAACATTAGTCATGTTATGCCCAGGCATTTTTTAAATGAGAAAAGCTACTCAAGATTTCGTTTCTTGTACAAAACCCTTTTTTCCCCCTGTCCGGCAACACACAATGTATTGCATATGAAACATACTGGCTTGTGAGGCTGGATTAAAAAAACAATAACATAGAGGGGTGGCTAAGCATCGTGTCAGAGGTGATCCAGAAACAGCAATGCAAGAGTAAACGTTATGTTTTAATTTCTGCACACCATTTTTAGGGCATGGAAGTCTGCATACAATTCCAATTTGTGCTTCATTGTTTCTTTGTTTATTTAGCAGACGCCTTTATCCAAGGCGACTTACAGAGACCAGGGTGTGAGAACTATGCATCAGCTGCAGAGTCACTTACAATTACGTCTCACTCGAAAGACGGAGCAAAAGGAGGTTAAGTGACTTGCTCAGGGTCACACAATGAGTCAGTGGCTGAGGTGGGATTTGAACCGGGGACCTCCTGGTTACAAGCCCTTTTCTTTAACCACTGGACCACACAGCCTCCTATCTACAGTATATGAAATAGTCAAATCACCTTTTGCATATTCCCAGGGATACATATTGCTGCTTGACAGCTTATGGATACCTTCAGAAAAAAGTACTGCAAAATAACAGTTCATTTTGCAGTTTTCCCTCGCTTTTGCCATGGTTATACTATGCATTCACAAAACTTTTGGACACCTCTAGGGCCCTCTGAGTGCGTGGGCCCCTGTGCATTTGCTCTGGCTGCACAGACTCTTCCTCCACCATGGATAAGCACTGTAAATCCCATAGATGTATGGTAAACAGGGCTATAGACAGCCATGAAAAATGACCAAGGCACTACCTGTGACCACTGGCATCACATTTCTACAAAATTTCTGTTCTGGAGAGATCAATCTTGTCACAACAAATTGACTAGTCTATATACGAAATACAAATACGTTTTTTTTCTTTGCAACATTCAAATTCAATATAAAAGATTGCAAGAAAATAAGACATGTAGCGATGCCAGAACATCTGTTGTAGACACTATACTTAGTTTTAAATCCTAATCTATCAAACTTGAATTTTAAATACTGAGAAGACAAGTGTTTGCATACATAATGCTTTGTGTGATATTAATTATAAAATCACATTCAGTGAATTGATATCATGTTTATTCAGATAGATAGATAGCAATAAAATGAGGTTAAGAGAGTTGACAAGATAGAGAGTTTAGCTGCGTGAGTTGTCAGCACATCATAACCAATGTGTAGTTCAGAGAGTTGCAGCTCAAGCTTTTCGGCTGACCACTCGATTTAATAGGCTGTTTAGCTGTGTTCTGACTTATACTCATGAATATGCATTTGACTTCTGTAAATGTGATTGGAGAGCTGCAAGGCTCCTTGCAAACCACAGCCCTATAAACTTGATACAACCCTCAACTCAACTACCAGTGTCACTGTCTGAAATAAACCTTGTATCCCACTTACTTCAAATGCAGAAGTCAAATGCTTCTAAATACACCAGAACGGATATACACCAGAACGGATATTTAGGGTTTCTGGTTTTCAGCTTTTATTTCTGAGCACTCTGCCTGCATTTAATGTTGTAATTAGCATCATTAAACCATCTCAGTTTCTTAATTTAATCATGGAATAATGATAATGACAAACCAAACTCAAATATTTTTCTACCTCTACACTCCTAAGACCACAGTGATGATCGCTTTACCCTCACGGTATGGAGGTTGTATCTACAACACTAAACTGCCTGCCATAAAACAAAGACCCCACCCTGGCTAAATTTTACAAATAAAATAATTCAGAATAATTGGGATAATTCATTTTGTGTTTGCAGTAGAAGATCATTAAATACATAGCAATTCATTTTATTCCACCGCCTTCGTTCTGCACGTTGTTCTCTGGAGTAGAAAGAAGTCTTAGGGGTCCCCGAGTGGATCATCCAGTTATTGGGGCGCAGGCTCAGTGAAACACCTTGGACGGCACCAGTTTGCGTCTGGGCTGTGCGAAGAGACAGAACTTTGCTGGGGACTCCAAAGGGGGTGTCACAATGGCTCCGGGGTAGAGGATTGGGAAACTGGCAGGGACTTCTACTCATTGCGCCACAGGGAACCCTACTGGCTAGACAATGAGCGCATAGGAGGCTCTGTGGTCCAGTGGTTAAAGAAAGGGGCTTGTAACCAGGAGGTCCCCGGTTCAAATCCCACCTCAGCCACTGACTCATTGTGTGACCCTGAGCAAGTCACTTAACCTCCTTGTGCTCCGTCTTTTGGGTGAGACGTAATTGTAAGTGACTCTGCAGCTGATGCATAGTTCACACACCCTAGTCTCTGTAAGTCGCCTTGGATATAGGCGTCTGCTAAATAAACAAATAATAATAATAATTCAGAGTGGATAAAAAGCAGGGCTGATCTCTGTTCTCCAACATTGGTAGCCCGCCCCTGCTCTGGATTTCTTAGCGTAAAAGCGATTCTGTCTTTAGGCTTGTGAGAAAGGAGGATGCTCACACGCCCTCAGAATGTCTGTGCTGTGTGGGGACTCGCTGCAGTGACGAGAAAAAACATAATAGTCGCTGCAATCTGTGACAGTAAAATATTTTGAAGAGCTGTAGATACAGAGATTATAGATATCAGCAAGACTTGTGAATTCATGAATGCACACAATAAGGGGTGCAATGCATTTTATTTTGCAACGTGCAAGACAGCCGAAATAAAAATATTTGTATGATTTTAACCGAGGCCCATGCCTTGGGTCCTCATAGCTGGCTACGGCCTTGGTAAAGCATTTTAAAAAACATGGTGAATGCATAGTATAACCATGGGAAAAGCGAGGGAAAACTGCAAAATGAACTGTTATTTTGCAGTACATTTTTCTGAAGGTATCCATAAGCTGTCAAGCAGCAATATGTATCCCTGGGAATATGCAAAAAGTGACTATTTGATATACTGTAGATAGGAGGCTGTGTGGTCCAATGGTTAAAGATAAGAGCTTGTAACCAGGAGGTCCCCGGTTCAAATCCCCGCTCACTCACTGACTCATTGTGTGACCTTGAGCAAGTCCCTTAACCTCCTTGTGCTCCGACTTTTGGGTGAGACGTTGGTGTAAGTGACTCTGCAACTGATGCATAGTTCACACACCCTAGTCTCTGTAAGTTGCCTTGGATAAAGACGTTTGCTAAATAATAATAATAATAATAATAATAATAATAATAATAATAATAGTGTTATGATGATGAACTTTTAGCTTGTTGCTGTTGACATTGGTGTTCTTCTAAGTCATTGTCTGTGGTCTATCTTCCAGGAGAGTCTCTTTCTTCTATGTAAAAAGATCAATTAATTCAAATGTAATAAAAAATATAGTATTACAAAACCAGTGGCTTGAATTTAAAATAATGTGCTTCCTACCTTTGACACAGTAAAGTCTTGTTGAATTTAAAATAATGTGCCTCCTACCTTTGACACAGCAAAGTCTTGTTGAATGTGTTGCCTCGGGTCATTGGGTTGAAGCTTGGGGAGTTCAGGTACTGACGCCAGGCCAGTGCACCGCTGTAGAGATGCCGTTTTGCTGCTCCAAACCTTCATACATGCTGGGTACTGCATTAACATGGGCTACAGGGCTAAAGGGTTTGCCTGAAAAGAATGATAAACTTCCAAGGTCTGGCAGATCAGTTTTAGAATCTGTGAGTTCTGACGAGGCTCCTAACTGTGCAGTAGTATAATCACAAAGTGGCAAAGGAAGGGAGGGCTGGAATAGTATTTTAAAAAAGGGTCTAATCTGTTTGGGTTGCTGTGACAGATAAAGAATGAATCTTTGTCGAGTCTAATTGTACTGTTTGTTATTATTAGATGGCTAAAACGACCCGGAGCTGTTGCTATAGGCCAGCACTAAACCAGGACAACACTTCACAACTGTGCACAAATAAATTGTATTTCACCACGAACACTTTAGCACTCACTCTGGACTTGTGATTGTTTGTGTGTCTTTGTGTGTGTTCTACTGTGTTTATTCTTTCGAACTGTGTTTATTATTTGGGACTGAAAAGCCATCGTTTGGAACAGTGCAATACACAATGCTGTCTATTGCCTGGGATTATTTTTTGCAGTCGCCAGACCGGGATTAAATAAACTTTTTAATAAACATATTGTTTGGACCATGAACTTTGTTGCATGTCTTCTGTTTCGTAATCACACCACCACTACACCTGCACACTGCAAACCACTTTGCCACAGTTGCATGTATTGATTGTTATATTTCTATATCAGCCATGACTTTAAACATTCAATCATATGTAAAACATATAAGAAAGAGACCTTGTTGTTACCCCCATAAGTACACACATTCTAGAATTAAGCAGTGTTTCAGCAGGTTATATCGTAATTAACTCCAACTTAATTACATTAAAGAGTAAGTAGCGGGGTTCCAAAAAATCTAGCATTATACGTCCCCAAGTGTTGCTACACTTATTTAAATAACATACAGTACAACGTTGCATATCCAACCCCCTGTGGACTGGGGTATAGGTGGATGTGAAAAAGTTGGATTTGCGAACATCTATAGAAAAAGCATTTACACATCCATAAAGAGGTTAGTGAACAAAAACAACACGCAAACTGCTTTAAACATGGGGACATTTTTTTGCTTTCAAAGTAAGCAAACATAAACAAGATTAATTAGGCTACAATACACAGTGTTGCTATGCAGTTTGCTATAAGCCATCTCCACGCAAAGCTTTTAAAAAAAAAAAAAAAAATACAAAACAAACAGTAAATGTACAGTAACCTGCCACTGATGGCTTCTTTCTTAACTCTAGAAGTGCCTGCCTCCCTGGTTCTGCTTTCTTAATATCTCTGTCACGGTACAGATACTACACTTGATCTGAGCTCTTTGTTGATATTGCCAACAGCCGATAAGCAGCTCGGTTTGAATATGCTTCAGCTATTTTAAGCAAACGGCCGGTAAGCATTGTGTTTATGAAGCTTGCTTTGTTTAATTTAAATGCATTTAAAAGCTACAACAACACACTGCCAATATCTGCAAGCTTGCGCTCCATCATATAAACACATTGCACAAAAAAAAGCTTTCTCGACTGGTGTATTCAAACGTCACTGCTACACACAGCTGACTGACACACGCACACAGCCCGCCTCTCGTAAAGGGGAACGCACCAAAAGGCTGATTGTTGTAACACTTTCTTTCTGTTTCCATCGCAGAAGCTGCATTTGCTGCCAATGCCATTACTCTTGTAGCCTACTTTTAATATTTATTTATTTATTTAGCGAGGCAGTTAATTGATCAGCGGTTATGTGACCAGCGGTTAGGTTCCACTGTGCCTGTAATTTTTCTTTTCATTGTTAACATCCTGACAACTTTTTACACTTAAAACTTTTAAAGTGTTTCAAAGTTATTTTCAAAATGTCCGACAGTTGTAGCACGTGTGGGGACGTGTAACGCTATATTTTTGGGAACCTGCTACTTTTATTTTAAGATACTACACTTGGATATTAATGACATATTTTTCAGTATTTCCGTAAATAATTTAATACATAAAAATGCAGTACCTCAGTACAAGCCATCTCATTGTTTACAGCAGTACTATTCATTATATTCCTGTTTATACTGGCCTTAGCAGTAGTATAGTTGATGCAACTATTTTTCCCTCAGGAAGACAATTAACTCCTGTGACTAAATGCTTATTTGAAATCCTATCACTGGAAGCCTGGAGCTACTTGACTTTCAGTTGTTGCAGCATTATTATTTCTCTTTTTGATTAAAGTTTTTTTCCTTATAAAAGTCACTGTAGCATTTCTCCTGCATGAAAAGGGTTTAACAAAACAATGTCAGCACGCAGACAATTTCTGAAGAGTTCATCTGGGAAGAGGGCCAAGGAAAAGAAAAATCCTCAGCTTTTTAATCCTGTAACATGATATATTGGGTCTGTGGTAGCATTGTGTATACCTATTGCCGCTGCAATGCAGCATTTTGAAAACAAATAAATATGTAAAAAGTTCCAGTAATTTAAAAATTGAGCAGTAGAGTAATCCCATGAAAATTGTGTGTTTAACGGTAAACTATACATTGATCTAATAGAATTACATATTACTTTTTTAACTGCCACATGGAAATAGTGAAATACTATATAACATTATAAACTGCATGCTATGTGTAAAAAAAAAATGTAAAAAAATGCAGCATTTCCACAGGGGCACACTTCTATTGATGCCTGTTGTTGTTCAAATCAGTTTGGAATGCTATTGAAAGTTGACCACTGATGGTATAATCGCCCTCATCCTGTAATTAACATATCGACTTAATACTTTTTGAACCAGACAAACAACAGTAAACTTACTAGACAGTCAATATTTATATATGGCTTTTATGAAGTGCCTAGAGCGATCTTCATTCCAATAAGGGTTTATATTAATTACTTTGAGGCTGGCTCACCTCCCTGCTGTCGAATAAGGGTTTGCATTAATTACTTTGAGGCTGGCTCACCTCCCTGCTGTCCAAGTCAGCATGCAGGTATATAGGAAGAGTACATTTGAAACCAGTTGCTGATTAGTTTTTGAAATAAGGCATCCAAGAATCACACTATAGGAGTCTGCACCAGGTGATAACACAATGAAACCGAGAAGACCTTGTATCCTGCAACAACAATATATAGTGTGTATGAAAAAGCCCAAACCCCTATATCACAAACACCTGGAACACTTACCATCTTTTGACTTGTACTAAATGCAAATAAAACATTAGCAACTTTATTAGTTATTTCAGATTTAATTACATGACTGGGAACTACCTTTAATTTACTTGAATTTATTTATTTAGATTTTTGTTGTTGTTGTTGCTAATATGAAGTAAAGAAATGAATCAACATGTCAGGTGTGAGTGGTGTGGGAATAAGCAGAAGTGCAAACAATGGCAAGTTCAAGTACAAAACGTCAGTTTATTTTAATTCCTGTCACCCCCTATACCAGCAATGGTATGGGGGTAAAACGGCGGAATTTCAGTCCCCAACAAAAAGATTCAATAAATAATAAACACGTCTCTTAATCCACCAGTGCACGAATAAGTGCTCCAGGACAGGTGGTGCTGTGCTGTGCTGTGCTGTGCAGGGGTAGTGGTGCTCCAGGACAGGTGGTGCTGTGCTGTGCTGTGCTGTGCAGTGGTAGTGGTGCTCCGGGATTTGTACTGGCTCCGTGGCTGCAGCTTCCTAGCCTCTACTCACCTGCTCTGGTGCGTTACTATTTCAGCATAAGGGGCGTACTCACGGAGCTGCGCCCCCTTTGTACTGCTGAACTCCTCCCTGTGAATAGCCCGGCGTCATGCTCTATCCAATCGCCGCTCACAACACAGCTGATCACAATAGATTTGTTTAGCAGTCTTGCATCTGTGCTGTTTCTCCAAGATGGACGACTTCTGGTTCTGTCCTAGCATTGAGTCAGGCCATCTCTATGAAAGCATACCACCAGCCTTACCTAGCGCCCTTCCTGGTCGGGAGGTAGACTTGCAGCTCAGATGTCTTCTCTCCTCACCACACAACATTACTAAGAATGATCTAAATCCCATACATTAATAAAATAATGTATACACAGTTTTTAATCATTTCATGCATGGCAACATCATATGGGGACGGATAAAAGAAAACTCAAATGCATGATAGCCTCATATGAGGATGGCATTTTTTCCGCTTCTAAAGCAATGGAAAAAAATTGGGAAAAAATCTAAGAAAAATATATTTATTAAGTGTCCAATATAGTTCGACACTTAATAAATATCAACTATTTTCAATATTTCATGCATGAAAGGGTAAAGAATGTTTAAAGGAGTGCTGACAGCTTTAAAAACCATCTGTGACAGAGAGCAAATTAATCCAAGTCAACAATCTCCCTCCCAACCTGTGAGGGCACGGCGTAACAGGAACAGTGTGCCTCATACTGGATGGTTGGGCTGTTCATTCCAGGGTCAGTCGGAAGCCGGCCATCCAGGAAGGGGGCGGAGTCACGGTACCAGAAGTCATTGCCCTAGTACAGTAAGTGATGTGTCAGTCATGGATTGGAGGAGACATGATTGAACTAGCTATCGGAGGGGGCGTGACTAAGGGTATTTTAGGGGACGTGACACTGTAATCTGTTCCTTTTGATGTGGTTACTGAAAGGACCCATTAAGGAAACGGAAGTAATTAATTATCGTGAGTGTTTCGTGCTTTGTTTGTTTGTTGAGCTAACTGTTTGTCATGTATCTTTGTTAGATGGCTAAGCACCAGCCGAGAGCTGTCGCTGCAAGCCAGCACTAAACCCGGACTACACTACACCACTGTTTCATGAACTGTTTCATGAACTTTCACCACACCTGCACAAGGGCACTCACTATTGGTAGAAGTGTCTGTGTCATGTGTTAACTGAAACCATTGTTTTGCACAGAGCGGTACACATTGCTGTGTAGCGTCCGTGTTGTTGACACGAAACCCAGCCAAATAAAGGAGCTGTTTTATTGAACTTTCACTGTCTTGTGTGTGTTATTCCTGAGCACTGCACCAACTACACCTGCGCACTGCAAACCTCTTTGCCACACCATCTCATCTCTTATTTGTTCTTGCGTGTATTCTATTCTTTAATTTGGTGTATGCAGATATTTCAAAGATACTGCTTTAGATGAATCTCGCTGCTGATTCCTGGTACCAAATCACTTCCTGTGTTGTACTACTTATTCCAATAAAGTAGCTGCAATCGGACCATCTGACCTGCAGCAAAGGGACCAGGAGGCAGCACTTTATCTAGAGTGTTGCAATGAATCATTTGAATATAATGAATGAACTCAAACGCAGCAGTAAATAACCAGAAATTCTCAATATTATCAGCGTACAAACAGATGACCTTTAGGAAGGATTGTAAAGCACTGGTCTGCTCTGTTTGCTTGGTTATTTTATTTTTTTAGTGGTGCACTTTTTCAAGCTGAACACAGGCCTGTCAGGGCCAGCTTGATCTCCAGACTTGTTTCCAATTAAACTGCTGCAGGCTGAGCTCAGGAGACACCGTCCTGACTTCACACTTGAGCTGGATTGGAATTTAGAGAAATATGGATACATGGGGAAATAATACATAATGATTTATGTATCTCGTATTGATTCACACAGCTTCTTCAGCAGCTGTTGTGCCATAATCCGGTCCACATACCAAATTAATATTTTCAGTGTTATGTTTTAGACCACCAGCTTTTAGATATTGTCTTCACATTTGCTATTATTCTGTTGGTCACCCGATTAATGCTATTGTCATATAACAATAACCATATACCTTTCCCACTTTACAACCACTACTCATGTTCCACATACTGGCATCTGTTTTACTTTTAATGTCAGTGGCGTCATTTCTAGAGATGCTTTTTTTGTTAACAAAAAACACCTAAAGTATTTTAATTTGAAAAGCATTTTAGTTTATTTGAAGTGTACAATTAGTCTGTGTTTGTAAACTAGCTGTATCCTGCTCAGTATTAAGTACATTGAACCATCAGTAATGTGGTCTCTGCAGTGCTGTGTGATGTTTCAGAGGGTAGGCCAGTGTCAATGTGGTTCGATTTAACATTTTACTTAGTAAAAAAATATATCAAATTCAATAGAATTGGTAGCGGCCTATTGGCACCACTTTAACATGGCACATTTACAAATGTATTTTGTGCTATGAGGGAATCGTAGTGGAAACATTTAAAATAGTTACACTTAACCATCCTCAGAGATAGAAGAAAAAGGAAGGATAATCAGTAGAAGGCCCAGTTACATCTCATGTAAACTGTGTCGCCATAATTAGGTAAGTCAAAGACCTGTGTCAAAATAAAAAAGACAGGGTCAATTTCTTTCAGGAATAATATGTACAGTATGCCACACTGTACACTTACATGTTTCCATAGTGATTATCCAATTATCATGCAACATTATATAGTTTAGATTATTGAGTATCAGATTCTGGAAACCTACATTTTTACAGTACAGTATATAGAGAGCCACATATCCAACTGTGATGAAGCATTTCATTGCTAATTCTTATTTTATAATATTCTATACATACTCTGTACTTATACATGCAGGCTAATATTCCATTATTATTCCAAATAGGTATTACAGTCACATGAACAGCATATTCAGAATAAGGCAAACAGCACTGCAAATAAGAGTATTCAGAACAAGACATGTGGAATATGTTCTGTAGCTATGTTGTGGAATACTGGCTATTCAGAACATGTGCCTTTCTCTCTCCTTGCACATGCTTGAGAATTGTTCATGAAGTTAGAGATTTAGAAAACCTGAGATTGGCATTGTTAATCTGCATTGTTAATCATTGTTAATCTCCCCCCATACTGTTAGGGACCCAGTGCCCCACAAACAATAAGGGGTACACTGCATTGATGTGTCACTGCTGGCAGGAACAATGTGTTGGGTAAGTACTGTATGTAAATACATAACCAGACATGCAACATTTAACGCTGTATTATACACACTGTAATTTAAGGGATTCAAGCTTGTTTATAGCAGCTATTCAGTATTATGGGGGTCATGTATCAAGATCGACTGACGCAGTGCTAAATTGGCAGAGTGTAAAGTAGCGCTCTGACCCCATCCTGAATGTATTAACTGAACTGGCACAAAATGAATGAGGCACGGCGTAAGCGACTCTAACCCTTGCTTTATATTTTGATCGACTTCAGAGACGTCAGCAGTAGATGGCTATGAAGCAGTTGCCAGTTTATTGGAAGGTACACATTTGAAACCAGGCTGGAATAGTCTGTGTACTGTTTACTTATTATAATTAATAGATTAAAACCAGTCTTGCTTTGTAATTCAGTCACTGCAGATGTCCAATGTGTGTAGTATTCTGGATATTTCTGTCTGCATGTAAACCTGGAATGGTGCTATATTAAATTCCACTCACATGTAACCAGATTATCCACAGTAGTTACTTGGAATACTTCTATTGAGGACACTGAGAAATTGAGACTTGTGTTGTGCATGTAAACATACCGACTGTTGATAAATGTCATGGTCATAGCATTCACTGCTGTGGTTGGGGAAGTATGAAGAGGAAAGTAGTGTATTGTTAAATAAGCAAGGTTATTTATTGTGTGCTCTCAAATAGGTCAATATAAACGCCTGTGAGAGAATTTAGAATCATCTTAGGCAGTCATAAAATGTTTTTCTTGCGAGTTTTCAGCTTTAATAACCACCCCATTATCCAAGCTTTTTATTTATCAGCTTTGCAGTTACAAACACAGAAAGTTTGCAAAGTAAGCCAAAAAAAAAATAGCCGTTGACATTTCCATTGGGTGTATTAAGGAGTCTCTCTAGTTTCCTGGGAAGTAACTAGCACTCACTTTCATTTAAGCTCTTTCACTGCTGTGTTCTTTTTGTTTGCTTTTAATGGAATAAACTCATAAGGACTATTTTAAATACAAAATCACAATGGTCCTGTCCTGTTTTTGGAGAGTGCAACCTGTCTTGGTGTACTTCACTTAAAAACTGGACGAAGCAATCGTGACTCCACATAGACTTCTTTCTTTTCTATATATATATATATATATATATATATATATATATATATATATATATATATATATATATATATATATATATATATATATATACAGTATATATATACATACATACATATGTGGATGGGTGGTGTGCAATTCACTGACACACAGAAGACAGAACTTTATTTGTAACGCCGCTCAGGTGCACCAATTTATTTTTACCCACAGAGGGCGCGGTTGTCCGTGGCCTGAATATTGACAACAGTCATCAGGACCACAGGGTTACCAATACAGGTAGACAGTCCAGTGCACATACAAGTGCTAAAAATAATAATGAAAACAAAAGACGCAAAGAAAAAGGGAGAACAAAGCATTACTAACAAAACTACAAAATAAAGGTGCTGTTTCCCCGACCGTCGCCACCCAACAGTCTAAGTTTTACATCAATAGCTCATTGGGCACATACATAATGGTATTTACATTTTAAATAGTGAGCAGATAGGTTTGTTGATTGTTTGAGTAGTATTGTTCCTTGGGATAACAAAATACTGAGCTCAAGTCATGTGATTTCATAAAAATGCTAGGTGCTCAGTGTTTGGTATTCTGAGTTGAGTTAAAATTGCCCAAATGAGTTGATTAAGAATCTGTATAAATAGCCATTCGAAAAGACATGATTTTAATTAACGCAAGAACAGTGAAAGATACGACCATGCCCCGCTTGAGTAATGAAGATCGCCTGGCTGCTATCGGCATGATTGAAGGCGGCCTGTCTGTGAGAGAAGTTGCCCAGAGAATGAGATGTTCTGCTTCAACAATCAGCAGTCCATTGAGGGTAACCTTACTGTTGAGAGATACATTGACAAAGTCCTTGGGGCAACAGTTTTTCTGTTCCTGCAAGCCAATCCGGAAGTGTCAGTTTTCCAGCAGGACAATGCAAGAGGAGGTGCAAATGCCTCGCTGTCTGTGGGGAGTGAGTGTAAGCCTTGGCTCTTGAAAAGTTTGTTTTTTTGTTTGAAAAAGAATATAAAGATTGATCACAACAGAACATGCTTATTTAGTAACAGAATGTGTGCATTGTAAATTGTGATCAGTAGAGCTACTGTGTGAATAGCCCAGCTATTTTAATGTTATAGGGCCTGTGGCAAAGTGGTTAGCAGTGTGCAGGTGCAGGTGATCAATAAACAGACAGACAATTATAATCCAGGTGCAATGTTGTTTTAATGGTTTTTAAATGCAATGGCCTGATGGCAAAATAACAGTAAATAATAACAATGTTAATGAAGCAATACAGCGGCGTGTATTGCTTATTTGTAATCCACGGGTTGGCCCCGAAATAATAACAGTCCCATTTTTAGGTCACCCACACGTAACACATACACAAACACCAGTCCACAGTGCGTGCTCTAGTGCTCATGGTGAATACAGTTCTTTAGTGACAACAAAAGTGCAGTGTTGTCCTGGTTTAGTGCTGATCTTTGGCAACAGCTCCGGATCGTGTTAGCCGTCCAAATAATTACAAACAGTATTATTAACGACAAACAAAAACAAGCAAAACACTCACGTTTCACAGCACAGGTTTTCCTTCTGGTCATTTAACATAACCATTCACAAAGGAACAGATCACTACATCCCCTTTTCATAACTTCACCCATGACTCCTTGGTCATTGAGCGCATCCGCTCCTCCAATCTGCGGATGCCATGACGTTTCCAGTCCGGGTCATTGGTTTTGTGTACCGTAGCTCTGTCCCCTTTCTAGATGGCCGACTTCCATCTAACCCTTGGAATAAATCGTCATGCCATTTAGTCCATGGTATTTTGTTCCCTTTACACAGTGCCCTCGCAGGTCAGGAGGGAGATCTAACACCAAGAATCATTCGATCTCTGTCACAGGGCCTCATTTACGAGAGGGCACTAAACATTATGGTGGACCATAATTGCAGTTAGTGTGCACGTTAATGATTTCCGTATTTACTATTGCAATTTTATTCAGTATTGCGCGGAACAGTAGGCATATTATGGTACACACTGATTTTGTTAATGTGCCACACTATGGTAATCAGAATGAATATGTGATTTGTATGGTAATGCATGATAATGTATTTAAATGAGGCACCCCGCTCTGAATAGTGAGATGAGCTTTATTCACACTGTATTTACTAAAGGGCAATAATCATAGTGTGCACCTTAAAGTTAGTGATAATTAGTTAGTTTGGAAACCAGTCTTTAACCACTGATAGGTGCACTATTTAAACCTATTTTTCTGGGCTGAAATCTATCTGGCATCATGGAGGCATTACTTACATTTAAAATCTTCATTATAGAGCAGTGAAAATTACTTGTAAATAACAAGTTATATTAAGCGTGAATAAACATAATGAATTAATTTCTTAGATTTTATTTTATAGTTCATTACATTGGTACAATGGTATGAGTGGTTAGATAAAACACTAGAATTACTAACTCTTCTGCGTGCAGTTTTAGTTTGCGTTGCCTCTGCCTGTCCCCTGCGGAGGGCTGAGTCTGTTGATCGCTCATTTACGGTCAATGTAAGCCACCTCCACCTTTCACAATAAGCCACTGACCAAAAGATATGCCTGGACTGCTGGGCCTTTTTATATCACGGTGGTCACGGGTAGGTCTTATTATCTTGCACATTATCTTATCACTCTCAATACATGTAGTGTGCACGCTATGTAAATTAGACAAATACTGTGCACGTAAATGAATGAGTTCTCTGTTAGTAAATGTGGCAGTAAATTTAGATTTATGGTGCACGTTAGGCTCACTACTTAATGTGCATGTTACAGCTACATTTAGTGCCCTTTCCTAAATCAGAGCCATAAAAAGCTGAAACTGAGTGGGGTGATGCATGCATTTCAAAGCATTTGCAAAGCATTATGAGGCTCTGACTCATATGTCTTGGTTTATACCCTATTTTATTCTTTCAGAAGTAGCTGATTTTCGATTTAGGATTTTATGAGTTGAAATATGAAAGCAGTTAATGTTGTCTTTCATCGCCTGGCTATAAAATGTGTCAGCAAAAACAAAGACCTCCTGTCTCTGCAATGAATGCATAACATGTGAGTTTAAAGACCATTGTGACTACTTTACATCTGTGCTTATGGTTCAGCCTTATAGCATTGTATAATTTCGTTATCAGCAGAGCTGATCTGTTACTGCCTTATCCAGGAGCCTTTATTAAAAAAGATAGGTACATTTGAATCATTAATTTCAATCATATTCTTAGCAGTTTCAAATTTGTGAAATCATTTTCTTCTGAGGACTGAAAAGTATCATGATGGTCATCATACATCATCTAATATGCAAGTGTTATTCACTGGACATGAGCGAGGGCTGCGGGAAGAAAGAAACCTCTGGAATTGATAATAGGAGAGATGTGCTTTGTGACTCAGAGTTGAGTAAGGAGATTCCTTTTGGCTCGCAGAGAGCCACCCTCGCGGAGATGAGACCGAACCGATCAGTCTCCGAGGCTGGGAAGCAACCGATATTTCTCCCAAGGGGAACCTAGAAGGAGAAAATGGGAATACAACAGAGAGTTAGATACAGTATATTTGTCCAGGGGTCCCCCTTGTCTCACTGAGAACCTTCCTGGAGGACGAAGCCAGCGGCGGCTGGGCTTCTAAGGTTGGGAAGTGAGCTTCACTTACCCCCAAAAAAGAACAAATATACACTACCATTCAAAAGTTTGGGGTCACTTTGAAATTTCCTTGTTTTCGAAAGAAAAGCAAATTTTTTGTCCATTAAAATAACATCAAATTGATCAGAAATACAGTGTAGACATTGTTAATGTTGTAAATATTGTAGCTGGAAACGGCTGATTTGTAATGGAATATCTACATAGGCGTACATTATCAGCAACCATCAGTACATTATCAGCAACCATCAGTCCTGTGTTCCAATGGCACGTTGTGTTTGCTAATCCAAGTTTATCATTTTAAAAGGCTAATTGATCATTAGAAAACCCTTTTGCAATTATGTTAGCACAGCTGAAAACTGTTGTGCTGATTAAAGAAGCAATAAAACTGGCCTTCTTTAGACTAGTTGAGTATCTGGAGCATCAGCAATTGTGGGTTCGATTACAGACTCAAAATGGCCAGAAACAAAGAACTTTCTTCTGAAACTCGTCAGTCTATTCTTGTTCTGAGAAATGAAGGCTATTCCATGCGAGAAATTGCCAAGAAACTGAAGATCTCGTACAACGCTGTGTACTACTCCCTTCACAGAACAGCGCAAACTGGCTCTAACCAGAATAGAAAGAGGAGTGGGAGGCCCCGGTGCATAACTGAGCAAGAGGACAAATACATTAGAGTGTCTAGTTTGAGAAACAGACGCCTCACAGGTCCTCAACTGGCAGCTTCATTAAATAGTACCCGCAAAACACCAGTCTCAACGTCAACAGTGAAGAGGCTACTCCGGGATGCTGGCCTTCTAGGCAGAGTTGCAAAGAAAAAGCCATATCTCAGACTGGCCAATAAAAAGAAAAGATTAAGATGGGCAAAAGAACACAGACACTGGACAGAGGAAGATTGGAAAAAAGTGTTATGGACAGACGAATCTAAGCTTGAGGTGTTCGGATCACAAAGAAGAACATTCGTGAGACGCAGACCAAATGAAAAGATGCTGGAGGAGTGCTTGACGCCATCTGTCAAGCATGGTGGAGGCAATGTGATGGTCTGGGGGTGCTTTGGTGGTGGAAAAGTGGGAGATTTGTACTGGGTAAAAGGGATCTTGAAGAAGGAAGGCTATCACTCCATTTTGCAACGCCATGCCATACCCTGTGGACGGCTTGATTGGAGCCAATTTCCTCCTACAACAGGACAATGACCCAAAGCACAGCTCCAAACTATGCAAGAACTATTTAGGGAAGAAGCAGTCAGCTGGTATTCTGTCTATAATGGAGTGGCCAGCACAGTCACCAGATCTCAACCCTATTGAGCTGTTGTGGGAGCAGCTTGACCATATGGTACGTAAGAAGTGCCCATCAAGCCAATCCAACTTGTGGGAAGTGCTTCAGGAAGCATGGGGTGAAATCTTTTCAGATGACCTCAACAAATTGACAGCTAGAATGCCAAAGGTCTGCAAGGCTGTAATTGCTGCAAATGGAGGATTCTTTGACGAAAGCAAAGTTTGAAGGACACAATTATTATTTCAATTAAAAATCATTATTTCTAACCTTGTCAATGACTATATTTCCTATTCAAACTCATTTCATGTATGTTTTCATGGAAAACAAGGAAATTTCTAAGTGACCCCAAACTTTTGAACGGTAGTGTGTATATATATATATATATATATATATATATATATTGTGTGCGCTTTGAGCTCTATTTATTGTGGACTCCCTGAGTGTGCTATAAAAGTGGGAGACGGAAACCAGAATAGCAAACAAAGTTAAGTATTTATTGGCTAAACAATACTCAAGTTTGAGAAAAAAATAAAGAAACAAAAAAAGCCTAACCCAGTCTTTGGGTCACTACCTCACTTCGTGATCCCTGACTAACAATTTTAATAGGGCTGCTCCCTAGCATAATAAAAATAAAATGGTCTTTCAATCCTCAAGTTTTCAGTGAATTCCACAGGTGGGTGTAGTATTTTTTTATCACAGTTCATTCTCTTTAATTCAATGTCTCTGTTAAATATAATTGTCCTTCCATTCTTTCCACAGGTATCCCGGTTGCAGTACCACTGTTCCACCAGTTAAGTATGCGCTTGGCATGTAGCTCTCTGAGGAGGCAAAGACAATTGAATGGGAACAGCACAGGACCCGCTGTTTATTGAAACAAGGTGTTCTTAAGGTGACCCTGTTTTCCAGCCACAGAGCATCAACACAGTCCATATAAAAATAAAGACTTAACCAAATACTATCTTGTGTATCTTTTTGGTTGGATTTTAAATACTGTTGTCTGCCAATGCCGTATTCTGCGCTTCTTGGATACACAGTCTCTGCGCACGGTTCCCTGCAACTTGTCCTATGTTGCAGCCCTCTGTACAAGTGGTAAACCACAATGTCTTTCTTCCACAGGAGCACTTACACAGTGAATGCTCTCAACTTGTCTTGCATCACACACAATAATAAAAACTAGGTAACCTACATCAGGTCTTGTGGAGTTCGTTTCCCGTCTCTGCAGCTCTTGACTCGAATCCTTCTTTTGTATCCTTCAGTTTTCATCAGCTGCCAGATTCCGTCTAAGAGCCTTCAAGTCACTCACTTTTTACTGCATAAATTCCATCTAGGCTACCCAGCTTATTTCCAAAAACAAGAAAGCATTGCAAGCTAGACGATGTCTTCTGAGCTCGGTGTGCTTTGGTTACTTGGTTGAAGAATGTGTATACCAATTTCAGCACAGTAGTGTTCATTGGTATTCTTCTTTTGCTGCTTTTCACTGCCATTCGATAAGGTGTACGTATATGTCAATTGAACTGATTGGGAAAGCCGCACGCAATACACAATATACCAGATTTATTTAGATTCAAAATCACAGGCATTTTTTTATTTACATTTTAGTGTTAAAATGTGACTTTTTTTTTACTGACTGCCCTTAATGGACAGTTGGCAACCTTCAGTCAAATTCAGTATAATGTGGCTTGCTTTTTTCTTTGTCTTCAGTACAGCAAAGGCAGTGAGCTTTCCTTGTTTTACTGTTGATCTGAGGTGTTTTTTGACACACTTCATTAAAGAAAATGCTCTTTCTCCAGGGTCGGGGATAATGTTTTCGGCAGTACGGGGCTTTCAGCACCGATTTGTAAAAATATTTTTAATGCCCCTCTTTGCCGCTTGTATTCTTCTTCTCGTTTCTCGTGTTTACGCTTTGCTGCCCCCGAAAGAGACATTGTTTGCTGTATTCAAGCAAAATCAAACTGACTGATCTGCAGGGTTGCCAGATTTCTGCAGGGTTTATAGCCCAAAGTCACTTCAAAAATAGCCCAATTATTTGTTTTAACTGAAAGCAAGCTTTTTATTAACACGTAGGCCGATGCATAAAAAAAAAAAAACAAACATTCAAAAGCTTTCTTAAGAAAAGATACCTAATATAAATTTGATAAAAACTACAAGCCCCAGTACAGCTCATCCACACGTCACTATCAACAAATTCGTATGGAAGCTCTGAAGGGACAAATCAACATTCATACCAGGCCAGCAACCGAATTACAACGTGATCCTTTTATTGAAATACTAATGATAGTACTGTATCCCAAACAATATTGCAAACATGAAAACAGTTCAATCTTTTAAAGTTATACCAACAATCTAATTACATTATCAACCCGCGACTCTTTATTATTTCCCACGGCTGTGTTTGAAGCAGCCCAATTCCGCGGGAAAACCGCTGACCTGGCAACACTGCTGACCTGGCAACACTGCTGACCTGGCTAGAATGTACTCGTGTCACCGTGCGAAAGTGAGTGACACAGTAAGTTCAGGGTCAACCACTTTGTGAACACCAGTGAGATACACTGCCTCAGTTGAAATGTCAGTAAAGTTCTTCCAGTTTGCACGCAATTGCGGATCTGTTTAAAAAAAAAAAAAAAAAAAAAAAAAAAGCCTTTTCGTTTTGGGCCCTAGGCAGGTGCCTAGTTTGCCTATGTGTTAATCTGACCCTGACTATGTGTTGCAACCAGGTCTTTCATTTTGTGTTTGGTTCAAGGAACAGGGTTCAGATACATAAAGATAGCAGGTTTTCTCAATAATAATAAAAAAAAATACACTATCTATCTATCTATCTATCTATCTATCTATCTATCTATCTATCTATCTATCTATCTATATATATAAAAATACATACTTTAAGGGGTTAAAACAAAAAATCAGCAAACCTTTTAAATGTGCATGTATTTACATGAAAAAAGCAAATAACTTTTTAATTCCAATTTTGTTTTTGACAGTGAAATAAAGAGAAGCGTAATATAGAAAAACACAATTTTAAGATGGCTTATTTGAAATAAATTGTGTGTTTTATTTTCTGATTCTCTGGGCATATAGACAAACAGGAAACCTGTTTATTGAACATACAATACCTCAATCAAATTGCAATATAGCGTAGGGATACAATTAGCATAGATGTGGCACATTTATTATTTAATGATTTAGAGAATTGATACATATTTAATACACAGCATACTTTTTACAAATGCAGTCTTTGCTTGTCTGTAATTCATTTAAACATAGTTATCTCAAATACATTAGCATGATGGATCCCTGTGCAATGGGATATTGTGGCAAAGTGCCCCCCCGTGTGTATTTTGTGTTACGTGTTGTGTGTAAATGTTGGTGTATAGGCATTGGTACACGGGATATAAGCGGGTCTGTGTTTCACATGTGTTTAAATTGTAGATTTGTATTTAGGCACGAGGAGGGCACAAATCACATCACGTGCAAGTAAAAAGTAATAATATGTGAGCACGGGGAATTGCACTTTAATTAATTCACGTGCAGTTGTACCGAGATTCCAATTGAATGATTGACTAGCAATCGAGTCTCGGTACAACTGCATAAAAGCTGCATGTTTTCACTCACTCGGGGTTGGGTGTTCGGGAGTGGAGAACGGGTGAGAGAGAGAGAGAGAGAGAGAGAGAGAGAGAGAGAGAGATATATAGAACAATTGCTATCGCGTGCTGGTAGGACCAGCACGGTACTTGTTTTATTATTTACTCACCGTGTTTGTGTGTCTGTCCGTCCACCGTTTGTTTAGTGTTAGTCCGTTTTTTGTTTATCTATTTATTTTGGCGTAAGTGCCGTGTCCTGTTTTTGTGTGTTTGTTGTTACAACCGTTTATTTTTCTGTTCTGTTTGATTACACCAAAAACCCCAAGTCTCTGTCTGTTCTGTGTTCCTGCTTCTGCCGTGACGTCACCGCTCAGCCGTCTTTGTCACACGTGGTGTCAGAACCGGGAAAACAGCGCCTCCAGGACTCAGGCCAGAGCAGGAACCGCAATTTGTTTTAAAAAAAAAAACCCAACAACAACAACAACAAGAAAATGGAAGGCTGGAACTGGAGAGATGGCTGCCAGGATCTGGAGGTCCTCCTCGGTGGTCTAGAGGACCAAGGCTGGTGCCTTGCCTGTGGGGAGTTCGGGCACCCAGTGGTGCACTGCCCCTACCAAGAGGGAGAGGAGGAACTGGCCCAGGAGAGGAAGGTGAGGAGGAGGCAGAGAAGGGGAAAGGGGAAGAGGAAGGCGGAGTGTCCACCGCCCAAGTCTCCACCAGCAGAGGAAGAATGCCTGCTGGTTTTGCCTCCACAGCCTGAGTGGGAGGAGCCCGAACGTCCCTACGCCTGAGTGGGAGGAGCCCGAGCGTCCCTACGCCTGAGTGGGAGGAGCCCGAACGTCCCTACGCCTGAGTGGGAGGAGCCCGAACGTCCCACGCCTGAATGGGAGGAGTCGGTGCGTCCACAGCCCAAGAGGGAGGAGTCGGTGCGTCCACAGCCCAAGAGGGAGGAGTCGGTGCGTCCACAGCCCAAGAGGGAGGAGTCGGTGCGTCCACGGCCCAAAAGGGGAAGGTAGGCGTCCACCGCCCCCAGTCTCCACTAGCAGAGGGTGAATTCCTGCTGGTTCCACCTCCATTGCCATGGGAGGACCGCTTGCAGCTCCCACCTCCACCAGCAGAGGGTGAATTCCTGCTGGTCCCGCCTCCGCCACTTCCACCGCCAGGAGCAGAGCAGCAGGAGCTGCCTCTGCCTCCTCCACCAGCAGAGGGTGAATGCCTGCTGGGTCCCTGTCCACCAGCAGAGGGTGAATGCCTGCTGGGTCCCTGTCCACCAGCAGAGGGTGAATGCCTGCTGGTCTCCCCTTCCGAGGCGGAGCCGCACCAGTCCCCTGCAAGAGGGGAGGGCCGCACCAGTCCCCTGAAACAAGGGTAGACCTACGCCGCTCCCACCTCCGCCGCCAGGAGACTACGCCGCTCCCACCTCCACCGGCAGGAGCAGAGCAGCAGGAGCTGCCTCTGCCTCCGCCACCTCCACCAGCAGGAGCAGAGCAGCAGGAGCTGCCTCTGCCTCCGCCACCTCCATCGGCAGGAGCAGAGCAGCAGGAGCTGCCTCTGCCTCCGCCAACCCACCAGCAGAGGAGGAATGTCTGCTGGTATCACTTCCCACCAGCAGAGGATGAATGCCTGCTGGTATCACTTCCCCACCAGCAGAGGATGAATGCCTGCTGGTATCACCTACCCCACCAGCAGAGGATGAATGCCTGCTGGTAACACTTCCCCACCAGCAGAGGATGAATGCCTGCTGGTATCACTTCCCACCAGCAGAGGAGGAATGCCTGCTGGTAACACTTCCCCACCAGCAGAGGAGGAATGCCTGCTGGTATTACTTCCCCACCAGCAGAGGATGAATGCCTGCTGGTAACACTTCCCCACCAGCAGAGGAGGGATGCCTGCTGGTATCATTTCCCCACCGTCACGAGGAGAGGAGCAGGAGCTGCCTCTCCCTTCACCAGAAGGACCCGGACTAGATGCTGGCGGTCCTCGGCAGCCCTTGCATAGGCTGCTGAGGGAAGCTGCGGGAAGAACCGCCCGGCCGCAGAGGCCGAGAAGAGGCCAACACCTGCACCCCAGCTAGTCCTGACTCCCTGCCCCGCCCAAGGATGCCTGCCCCGCCCAAGGATGCCTGCCCCGCCGCCCAAGGATGCCTGCCCGCCGCCCAAGGATGCCTGCCCCGCTCGCCCAAGGATGCCTGCCCCGCTTAGCCCAAGGATGCCTGCCTCGCTTAGCCCAAGGATGCCTGCCTCGCTTAGCCCAAGGATGCCTGCCTCGCTTAGCCCAAGGATGCCTGCCTCGCCGCCCAAGGATGCCTGCCTCGCCGCCCAAGGATGCCTGCCTCGCCGCCCAAGGATGCCTGCCTCGCCGCCCAAGGATGCCTGCCTCGCTTCGCCCAAGGATGCCTGCCTCGCCGCCCAAGGATGCCTGCCTCGCATCGCCCAGGATGCCTGCCTCGCATCGCCTGGGGTTGCCAGCCGCTCCGCATCGCCTGGGGTTGCCAGCCGCTCCGCATCGCCTGGGGTTGCCAGCCGCTCCGCATCGCCTGGGGTTGCCAGCCGCTCCGCATCGCCTGGGGTTGCCAGCCGCTCCGCGTCGCCTGGGGCTGCCTGTCGCTCCGCATCGCCTGGGGCTGCCTTTTGCTCCACACAGGGTACAGGGTGCGAGGGAGAAGTGGAGCTCCGCTGCCGCCTCTATGGCCAGGGGCTCCCCTCCCGAGTTCGCCTCCCGAGGGTCGCTGCTGCTGCCGTCGCCTCCCGAGGGTCCGCTGCCGTCGCCTGGGGTCGCCAGGGATCCTGCTTCGCCTGGGGTAGTCGAGGGTCCTGCTTCGCCTGGGGTCGCTACACTATGGCCAGAACCCCATGAAGGGGAGCTGTCGGCCATGAAGAAAGGGGAGGTCAGGAGACCAGCTCCCCAGCCGCATTTCCGTGGCAGGAAACACGGTGGCCAGAGCCCCACGGAGGAGCTAGCGGCCACGAGAGGGGGGAGGTCAGGAGACCAGCTCCCCTCGCAGCAGTTTCGCTGCCAGAAGTGGGTGGCGGCCCACGGAGGGGAACTGCCGGCCATGAAGAAGGGGGAGGTCAGGAGACCAGCTTCCCCGCAGCAGTTTAGCTGCGGAGATTGTGTGGTCGGAGCCCCATGGAGGGAACTGCCGGCCATGAAGAAGGGGGAGGTCAGGAGACCAGCTCCCCAGCTGCACTTTCGCAGCAGGAGATAGTGTGGCTGAAGCCCGGAAGAGGGAGCTGCCAGCCACGAAGAATTGGGGGTGCCAGACATTTCACCATGGCCACCCCAGAAACAACTTGCTTCCCCTCTTCCGGGACTTTGGGACTGAGGGGAGGTGGCCATTGAGGCCATGTGTGCTTTGCACAAGGGGGTATATGTGGCAAAGTGCCCCCGTGTGTATTTTGTGTTACGTGTTGTGTGTAAATGTTGGTGTATAGGCATTGGTACACGGGATATAAAGCGGGTCTGTGTTTCACATGTGTTTAAATTGTAGATTTGTATTTAGGCACGAGGAGGGCACAAATCACATCACGTGCAAGTAAAAGTAATAATATGTGAGCACGGGAATTGCACTTTAATTAATTCACGTGCAGTTGTACCGAGATTCCAATTGAATGATTGACTAGCAATCGAGTCTCGGTACAACTGCATAAAAGCTGTATGTTTTCACTCACTCGGGGTTGGGTGTTCGTGAGTGGAGAACGGGTGAGAGAGAGAGAGAGATAGGAAATATATAGAACAATTGCTATCGGCGTGCTGGTAGGACCAGCACGGTACTTGTTTTATTATTTACTCACCGTGTTTGTGTGTCTGTCCGTCCACCGTTTGTTTAGTGTTAGTCCGTTTTTTGTTTATCTATTTATTTTGGCGTAAGTGCCGTGTCCTGTTTTTGTGTGTTTGTTGTTACAACCGTTTATTTTTCTGTTCTGTTTGATTATTAAACGCTGAGCGCGATCACGCGCTCAGCTTCACCAAAAACCCCAAGTCTCTGTCTGTTCTGTGTTCCTGCTTCTGCCGTGACGTCACCGCTCAGCCGTCTTTGTCACAGATATACAAAGGGATCACTGGATATTTATGATGGTATTGTTTAAATGTTCTTTTTAAATTGGTTTTGGAAACTTTTAAAGGGGTACACAAGGCTATAGTAATAATACATTGAAAAATGTCACAGCTTGAGGTAAAATAAAAATCCCAGTCTTTAAAGACAATCATTGTGCCTGCTTGTGTCCTGTTACACAATCCTGTTCAGCACATACACAAAGGCTCCAGCTCGAAGTATACATTGGTTATTCAGTCTAGGTACTGGATTCAATACAACATAAATAAACCCCATTGCCTATTGTGCCAGGGATCTATCTTCTTGGTGTGCTAATGTAATTTACGATGTGCTGGGTGTACAGCATAAATATTGCTGGTGCTTTATCACAGGCTAACAGTAGAACTGATTGAATCGATCCATTGCAGGCTGGGACAACAACAACAAAACAAACCTTTAGCACCTCACCACACTGAACTTCAAAAGAAGGGCAAGCGATCCCCAGCACCCCGCACACTCTCAGATGCATTGTTCTGTGATGTGTATTTTTAATGTGCGTTTAAGCCTAACTCGAACGTAATGGAGGTGCTCAACCTGCTTCATTCTTATGGTGTAGGGGTTAGGTAGACAGGAGAGATAAGACATCGAAAGAGTCGCTCCTTGGTCTTATTGCACTATCCTAAAGGCAAGATGTTTGTGGCTTTTTGATTTATTCCTGAAGGAGGTGTGTGGAAGTGCATTTGCAGGCTCTCAAGCAGAACAATAGTTCTCATAAAGTGGACTTCTCAGGATCGTATTGAAATTGTTGTAAAACAGAATTGCATTCCCGACTGCCCTCATGTCGGTTCTAATTGCTACCCATCAGATGATTACCACCACCCCCTCCAGAATGGTAAGTATATGGTTTCTATCTGGCAATACAGCTTCATTGCTTTTAAAACAGCCAGTTAGAAATCACTGGTGATTTGGGGCTTTGTTTTCTGTTTTTGTAAGGGGTTTCTCTTTTTACATTAAGTTTGGGATTTAAAAAAAAATCACAACACCTGATGCTTACCAAATTGAAATAAGTAATCAACATGCTATAATTAATACTTCAAGGTAGACGGATGTAATTGGAAGAGCTTAGAAAAGTTGACATGCTTTTAATCTTTTTTATTATTATTATTCCAGTGGACCACTGTTTCCTTGATCCTCCTTGGAGAGCCTATAGTGTCTTTTCTCTGATGTTCAGTCAAAGTTTGTCAGGACAGAGTAGTCAGCATTTTCAGACTTCAATCTGTAAAGCTAAAAATCAATCCCTTAAAGTGAGACAAGTGGAATGTGCACAGGGGGTGCTTCAGTATTTCACAGGAGCACTTACAGTAGCGTGCACGTGTATTAGAACAGCTCAATATTTCTCATTTCTACCTTTATAGACCTGCCTGCATGAAAGGGTGTGAAAAAGAGAGTAGGCACTCAGGTGGTTTCGGAATTTTTAACGACATTGATGAAATGTAGTCCCGTGTGAACCATCCATTTCTTTTTATCCCAGATCATTTTCTCAGAGTTGCTCTGATGGTTTTCTTTTTTTTTTACAGAACATTGGGACCTTCTGTAAAATTGAAACACAAGCGTCCTGTGTCTTTTTACTGCTGGGTGAATCGACCATGTCAATGTTATGTTACAATTGATATAGCATTTCCAGGGTACTCGCCTCAAAGCAATACCAGTCATCACAATAAACGGCCATAATATAATAATAAAATTGATACGATCTGTCCTCAGATTCTTCAGTTCAGTAAAACTCTACGATTGTGCATAACCAAATTGGGGACGTGCGAAAACACAAAACATAATTGGTGACTAAGCAATGATTTTGGTATTCAAAGGTGAGCCAATGTGAGAAGCTACTGTGAGTTTAAGTTCTTTTAATAAAAAAAAAACTAAAAAAAAAAACCGGAAAAAGACCTTTACCAGATTTATTGTTTATAAATGCTATAAAAAATACCAATTAACATCAAATATACTTTTAACATAATGTGTATATATTTCAAAATATGAAATAGTGGATTAGATAAGATTTGCTGGAATTATTTTGTTAGCTACATATAAATGTTTTACCCCTTTAATATATATATATATATATATATATATATATATATATATATATATATATATATATATATATATCTATACATATATACTATTGCAATATAAAATATTGAAGAACATTGTGACATTGCAGCTCAGAATAAAAATATGTTGAGATAACTTTACTCTGTTCACACAAGTGAAGATAATCTTGTAAATGATTTGCAGTCAGGTATATAGCTATGGCTTTCCATATACTATTTGCTGTGAATGAGAAGCCTATTTTTGAAATTGGATTTCAGTGAAAGGGATCTAAACTTCCTGCAGAACCCAAAAAGATTTGTAGAACCTAAAAGAAAAATAAAATGCATAACCAGTACATCGTTTTATGTACTGGTTATGCATTTTTTTATCTTAAAAAAAGCAGAAGGCCACCATCATTTTTCAAATCTTTTAAATATTCTTTTGCATGGGGGAGATACTGTACATAAATGCATTATGGAAGTTTTCATTATTCTAGTGAAGTGTCAAATCAGATAATATACTTACCGCGTCATGCAGTATGGTGTGTTCTTCAATGCCATGCTGTAAACAGCTATGCAGTTTGTTCTTAGGATATATGGCTTTTGCAAGGTTAGAGACTATTAACTGGTATCTACCAACCCTGCTCCTTTTAAGAGGGTTATACATTAGGAAAGGCAGTTTATGTTCTGGTATTTATTGCGGCTGTCATCGTTTATTTGACATTATGGGGAGATTTACTAAGCTTTTGCTCTATTGCAAAGTTTTGTCTACTTTTTTCTAAGTTTAATAAATACTGTACTAGTGATTCCAAACTATAAATGAACATTGTGCATTTATGTAGGAGTCTCTGCAGTACATTCAAATTCATATTGTTAGTCTTGAAACAAGATCTGCAGCTGTTAGGATCATTTAATAGAACCCGGAAACCCGGTAAGAATGGTATATAACCAAAGAGCGTTATAAACGAAGGAGGGGGTGGGGGGCGCTGCGGGACACATAACACACATCTGACTAAATTACAAAATAAAATAACTCCCTCTCTATAATGCACATATAGTGAAGCAAAAATTTAACTTTCCATTAATTAACCATACACAAAGCACCATGTAATCAACGCTATATTTAAAAAAATACAGATACTGTATCAAAAGGGAGAGACAGAAACAAAAGTTAGACTGAGAAATTGTTTACAGTTTGAACAACACCGGTACTGTATTTACTGTAGAAATATTGCATGAATCACTAGTATAGGGAATTGGGGGACATGCTGTAGGAGCGTTATAACCAAGAGCCTTATAGCGAGGGAGTACTGTATTGTAAAAATGTAGGTTATACTTCTCTTTAACCCTGACTTACCTTTCCTCAAACCCACTTTCCAGCTTTTGTAAATTCTGTATATGTCTAAGAATAGCGTATAAGGTACAACATTTTTTTTAATAGTTTTAATTAAGTCTTTTAGGAATCAAATACTAAATGGCAAATTAAACAATTGTGAAGAACTAAGTTTGTTTGAAATGTCATTATGGATTCTGAACAGAGCAATCTGGACATAACTGCACTGTATAAATTATTCAACCCATGACAAAATACTATTGATTTTCTTCCATACTTTATTATATTGAAAGAGCAGTTTAATAAATTTACTGGTCTTGGCATTTATCATTTAAATGCATGCAACTGACTGTGATCCCAAAATGGAAAGGGTTGTATATATTATCTGTTACTCTTATTCAAATGATTACATATTTTCTATATATTTTTGGTAGTGTCTGTTGTGTATTTTATCTAATAAAACTTAAAATATTTCTGCATTGGCCGAATTTTGATAAACTCCCAAAAATGGTCCAGTCTCACAATGTTGTGGTTTTGAAATTGTCCAGCCTCACAATGTTGTGGTTTTGAAAGACACAGTATTGCATCTATCTATGTGAGACATACTGCATTCAACCATGCTGTGTTGTTCCGTATCATCCCGGATACCTTTAAATAACTTTCTACTTTGTCAGGATTATGAATGGTTTTGGGTAACTCGGATCTATCCCCAAGCATGGGTGCAGTGTTTATATTATTGTACCAGTCCCTGAATTAGTGTCTAACCCTTTCTGGTCAGGTACAAGCACAGTGCACCCTGGTAACAGTAAGAGGATGCACCAATTCTCACTTAAGAGTTCCCTAGAGTGAAATTACAGATAGCCACTGCCCCGGCGGCAAAGCTGCAGCCTGCCTCACATCACATGCAACAGCGAGAGCAGGGACTTTACATGGTATGGATGTTTTACAGCTATGGATGTGTTTCCTTTCTGACAACAAGCAATACAAACTCATGATGGCAACAGGTGTCATCTGAGATGCAACCAATGAATGACGCACAATAGACTGCATGGGCATATAGGACCACGGCCAACTCAGAGCTAGGTATAAAAAGCAATTTTTAACTGATTCAAACAGACAAATCTAAGATGGCTCAGGTCAGACTTGTAACTGTAAACAGTAACAGTTTAGTCTTTATAGTTGGAGACAGCTGTATTATTTGATTTTCTCAGTTAAGTTCCCTTAACAAAGTAGACACGTACCATTTCACTGCCACATTGTTTCAACATGTGCACATATTAATGATTCAGATGTTTTTCAAATTCTCCATTCAAACCGATATGGCGTTCCACTTTAATTAAACCATCGGGGAGGATTCACAAACACTTTTCTCGTTCAAACACATGCATGCCTGTCTACGCTGAAGTGATAGCACCCTATTTACAATAGCAATAAGTGCAATGCCAAAGGCAATTCATTTGAGAGGAATACAACCATTTTAGTAGCATACAACAAACAAGAACAACTAAGTTACAACTAAGAGCAGGTACATTATTGTAGTGGTACTTTGGCTACTCCTGACAATGAGCAGAACTGTAGACAGATGCTGTGTGAATGCTGTCTGGGCTGAACATGTGTTAAAGTCATGGGATTCAGTGGGCACAGTTACAGATTTCTACTCTTTACAGAATAAGAAGCAAAGTCCATAAATAAAACCAAAAATGATGTACACTGCATGAGCAAAAAAATATTCCCTTATCCTTTCAGTGCAGCTAAACTAATCTAATATTCTATATGCATCAAGCAGGCTGGTTAATATATGCAGTATAATTTTTTGTTAATTAAACCGAGACTCTATGACTGCATTTGATGATTGTTTCTCTATTATCTTGATTTATTTTTTAATGGAATGGCTTAGTTTAAATTGATTGGTTTTGATTACCCTAACTGCCTTTATAACTCAGCAACTTTGAACATTAAGATAGATGTATTTTGTTATTTTACACAATATTGGAAAACATATGTTTGCATATTGCACCTACATAATTGGTATGCCAAAAAAAAGAAAACAACCTGTTTAAGTTAATTAATTCATTTCAATACTAAAAAGCTTAAGTAACATGGACCTTTACTGATTGCTGCCCATATAGTATAAATAATAATGTCTTTCATTGGCAGTACTTGTGTTCACAAGGGCAGATTATTACAATGTTTCCATTTATAACAGGGACATGCTTAAGACTATTAAACAGTTATTTCAGAGTTGTCGGCAGGTTTCAGTCTCTTGCGTTCCAGGTGTCATGAGTTCGGAATGATGCAGAGTTCAAGTCTGGACTCTTGGGGTTGGCTTGGCACTTATCATTTTTGTTATCCTTTTTATCTACAATGATTCTTTTTCAAGTTAAAATGCCTCTCTAGGAGCACTACTGTGATGTGAATCGAAGTCTATTGAGAGTGTGGTGGACAGGAGTCCTCATTGTTTAACAATCATTTCATTTGGTTTAGTAGCAGGCCCACATTATACTCTCTCCGCTACCTACATGCTTGAATAAAGGCTTGAGGCATAATTAATGGTACCTGTCACTTGGTGTCAGAGGAACATGAGGAATTACTGCAGTCATAGGCTATGTTTACAATGACTTTTAGCAAGCCAGGTCGGTACGTTCTGCTTCCATAATGCACTTTTGTCATGCACATAATTTTATAAGAAAGTGTGTGATAAAAAATTGGTAAGAGCCAACAGCATGCCATGCCATTCACTTCGTCATATGTAGTGTTCCGCGTTTTTGGTTTTTATCTTTAAAAAAAAAAATCCGGGAATTTTTTGAAGTTTATTTTACATATATTAAAATAGGGATAAAATCGGTAAAAATAGTTTTTAATTGAAATGCTGGTAAAAATCGGAAGGAAAAAATCTCAATATACACACTTTACATGTGGAATGTGATGCGTGGCAGTTCTGGTTTCTGATTAAGTTTCATGTCCCTGGCATGTATGATGAAGCAGAATCTGTTCAAGTCGAAGACACATTTTCCCAAGTTAACTGGTACTTTGCGAACGTTTGGACGGAAATGGTATTTACAGACGGTATGAACATGACATCAGCACAAAGCAAGCCAAGTTTATTTGCCTTGAAATCATAAAAAGAAAAGAAAATTGACAGAACTGGGTGGTGCAAGCCACTGGAGACGCATCAAAAATCACACTGAACATCAATGCGTTCCATATAAGTTTACCAACTAAAACATCACAATTTTCTGTCAAATATGTAAAAATAATTGTCGGTGTTAGGCAGTGTTTTAGCTGATGGACAGACAGTACTGTTGCACAAAGTCACCCATATATACCTCTCTGCAATAAACAGTGGCTGTCCAGCAAGGCACAGTGCTCTGACAAACTTATTAACAACATTCTGTGCTTTCTTTTTAAGTGTGTGTAAAAGCCGCATAAATGGATTGCGTGTCTCTCAGTTCACTTTATAGTTTATGTTGTCAGCGCAAACATGTACCTCAATGCAGCAGTATTTGCAGCGCTGTGCATCCTCTGCCTCATCTGACCCACTTCTGCTATTTTTGCTTTTTGTATACTTCGAAACATTTGTTTTCTTTTGAATATTCATAAACTGATATACATGTTATATTTTCATGCAGGTATTTCAAGTTCAATTTAGTTTTTGATCAAGCTAGTAGTTACTACACCCAGCAATTGCCACAATAATCAGACTTTGATTGGCCAACATAATCAGATGATAATGTGTTTGTGAAGTGACAGAGAACCACGTTATTTGATCCTCTGACGTCTAAACGTGTGCTGTATCCTAGTATACATTGTAGGGCTGCTTAATACAATTTCAGAGTCAAAGTAAATCAGCATTTTAATCAAAATGTTGTGTATTTCCTAGAAAGTAGTACCAAGGAATATATTGACTAATAGACAAAAATCAGGTATAAATCATTAAAAACCAACGTTAAAAAGAAAATCTGTAATCTTTCGGTAAAATTCGGAATAAACCGCAAATGTGGAACACTAGTCATATGGTAGGGAGTGGAAGAATAATTCTTCATATAATTGAGACAAAAACACAAACAACAAATTCCAAAATCCCTGACTTGTCTTAAAGGCATAGGCACACATTTGTAAAGAATGCAGTTATGGAATACATTGCTGTAGTACACAAACATAGATGCACAGTTTCATGAAAATGACTGCATAGAGAGATGGTAGTAGAGTGATACACCATGTGTACATCTCCCCCCATATCTCCTGCAACTCTCAGCAATCTGTTTTGCCAGTAAAGAGGCGCTGTGATTATGGTATATAAAGAAATATTTTTTTGTAACCCTCGGAAGGTGGAAAAGGGTGCACCTCAAAAATGTACCATGAAGAAGGATTCCTCCCGTTTCCCAGGCAGGACCAGGGCATGCTTCATATCAAAATAAAGGGATAGTGCTGCAATCATAGCATGTTACAGTACCTCTATTTTTGCTATAAGCACAGCCAACTATTGATAAACCATGCACATGCAATTACACCCTGCTCTTTAATTAAATCAATCAATAATAACGTGTTTAAAATACATATCTTTTTGTTTCCACTATGAGCACCAACCTACAGGTTCACATTTGCAGTTTTATTGGGTCTACACTTTGGTTTTGCAAACCAATATAAAATTATCAGCACCAGCTTCTCTTTTCACCCATTTCTATTTATCTGCTGTAACAAAAATAAAACCATTTTGTATTCGCTCAGTACTGATTGATGCCCATGTAATTAAGACATAAGCATGCCATACAATATGAGTAATGAACTTGGGTCAGTTGAGAAAGCAAAATCAGAGTGAAAAATCGATCAATCTCTATTTCAAGATTAGTATTCAAAGAGGTAGTACTGGGATCTGAGAAGGCTATCACTATGATTACATTTGAATTATGGTGCAGCTATCCTTTTAGCAAAAATGACAACATAAACTAATTGTGTGTAATTATTTAATGCTAACATTGCATAACATGTAAGAAAAAGACATCTTGTCTTTATCACATCTGTTTGTTTGGCTATTTGGAGCTGATATTAGGACAGCTGCAACAGATGGTAATTACAATGTATTCCATTGTATATCAGACATAGTAACTAGCATCCAAGATAATTTGTTTCTTGGTACAATTTGTATTATTTCAAGAATAGTAACACAGCATATCCACCAACCTACAGGTTCATTTTTGCAGTTGTACTGGGTCTACACTTTGGTTTTGCAAACCATTATCTTTAATATAAAATTAATCAGCTATAAGGAAAAATAAAACTGATAAATAATATTATTGAAGTCAAATATATGTTTATTTGTATAGCTCAGAAAAGAATAACTCTAAATGGACAGAGTCGTGTACTCTGGCTACAGCGAGATCAATCTGAGCCCCGAGCAAAGCTCTCCTGACACTTTTATCACTGTCCACACACACCCTTGTAGTGACCTCATTCATGACCACTCCTCTCTCTACATTGTCCACACACACCCTTGTAGTGACCTCATTCATGACCACTCCTCGCTGTACTTCCTGTGTACCGTGGCTTATTCTACCTAGCAACACAGCCAAGCAGCACAGACATTATTGTGACTCTCTTATCAGTGAGATTCACCCACCCTCCCCGTCTACATGCAGAGCCCCTTCACATTCCTGAGCCCAAACACCACACTCAGCTCTTCAGTTCGATTGCTGTAGAAAATAAAGAATTGTTGTTTTAAACTGTTACAAAATTCCTACACAGCACCAGTTTCTCTTTTCACCCATTTCTATTTATCTGCTGAATACTAACGCAACATATCCCCTTTGGTCACAATTTTTTTATTTCAATTTTTAGAAAATATTAAACAGTTTTGGCTGGTTAACTGCAAATGTGAACCTATAGGTTGGTGGATATGTTGTATTTGTATTCTTGAAATAACAAAAATTGTACCAAGAAACTAATTATCTTGAATCTTATCTTGGTCTATTACTGTCATCAAACGTCAAAAAAGTATGTTTGATGACAGTAATTGACCAACATATATAAAATACATTTGCTTATTAAAGACAGCTGATAATGTACATACATGTTTTATATTCCACTTGTGTATCATGGAGGAAGGAAATCTACCATAAATTGTTCAGGAATTGTATTTACAGCTGGCTGGCTTCACTGTCCTAGGGAATGGTTCAGTGATTGCTGAGCTACATTCATATAATGGCGCAGTAGTTTGGACAGTGATGGGGCTCCTTTTTAAAATGTCCCAGTCGGTGTAGTAAGAGATTGTGTCCCTTCTTTTTACTGTTTTCATGTAAATTACATGTCTTCAATTTGCCCCAGCAGTGGTGTTGATTTATATGCTGCTGACACCAGGGTTGTTTTTTTCTGCTACACATGTGTAATTGCCTGGTGCTTTTGTAACATGAGATTGCATGCATTGTACTGTGCATGCTTGTGTACGGCTCTGACCTGCCTGTTTCCCAGGACTCCTGATGTGACATTTCAGTGAGGTTTTCCTGGTAAAAAACATGTTAAATAAATGCATGCCTTATTATAAACAGGAGCTAATTATGCAAGTTCAGGGAAGAATGTTGGATATTCACTGTTATCTGCTGTTCAGTTTACTGTTAATTTAGGGTTTTTTATTGAAAACATATACTATACTGTTAGCTAGTATTATTATAAACCAGCAGGAAATAAAAGGGGGATTCAAAGATTGTAAAAACTGAAGAAAAAAACCCATCCAGTTCTTTACTAAATTATAGAGTTTAAAACAATGGCTGCAAATTCACATGAATTTCAATAGAGTTCATAGGACTGCATAGGACTGACATCTGGTTAAAAAATGTTGCAATGATCTATTCTAGTCCTGAAGATGAACACAGACACAATAGGGCAACCCAGACCCTGGGGTGAAAGTGCAGGTGGTACACTGATTAGCTCCTGAACTTTGTCAAGGCTACAAATAATATGTTCATTTGTTTTATCATATACTGCTGGTACCTTTTATTCCTTGGATGGCCTGCTGGTGTCACTGTGCAGCTTGAGTCTCAATTGCGTGTATCCTTTTAACAGCATGGCTTATTATCAAGTGATAAGAAACTGAGAAGAGCATTCCAAAGCAGTGTGGATCTTTTGAGATAACCATCGTTTAGCCAGGTCCAAACCTAATTAAGTGAACTTGATTAGGGGTGTTATTGTGAGGTAATGCAAAGCAAAGATCTATGGTATCCCAGACCATTGGATCCAAGCAGTGTAGCTTGTATAGAACATTTTACACAAAGCTCACAGACCAAATTCTGGCTTGATTCAGTAACTGTCTTGGGCTGTTATATGGTATCAATTATTAATCGTATAATACTAACTGTAATAAAAAAAAAAAAAAAAAGTTGAATTATATAAGGTAGGGAGCTAACTCATTTCTGAAAAAATGCCATTTTCAGGCTTCAGGGGGAGGGGGATGGAATAGGATCATTCCATTGCTGTTATGCAACAAAACACACATCTCGTGAAGTGTATTTTAATCTGTCACCTTCCACTACAATGAAACTGTTTTACAAACTCATCACAGTCTTCTCTATATGCAAACTGTGCAGTCACAGAAGATCCCCAGGGAACCGGACTGTTTAAATTACATTTCAGTATTTCCAATATCATGTTTGCAATGGAGAAATGAGCAGCACATTGTACAATATGTTTGACTCATGTGGGAGCTGCTGCCTGTGCAGATACACTTGAGAACACGGGCGAGCTCAGGTCAGCAGTATCTGTATTCACTCGTCACACACAGACAGACATGAGGGGGGCTGTGAAACTGCTTTTATATTGACTGCACGGGGTTCTGTTTACCACAAGTGATATGGTTGGAGTTTATAAGCCACTGTGATCTATTTTTTCTATTTCTTTTTAATGGTGGACAATGCTTGCACATTTGTTTACAGAATATTAACTCTTGAAATGTCTGAATGTCTCGATGACCATACAGTTCCCATAGCAAACAGGATTTTAAAGCCAAGGCTACAGTATCATACTCCAACATCTGACAGATGAAAATAGGTACACATTATTATTATTATTATTATTATTATTATTATTATTATTATTAGTAGTAGTAGTAGTAGTAGTAGTAGTAGTAGTAGAGTAAATTTAAGGTAGTTGTTTTGTTTTTTAAACTATAACAGCTACACATTAAAAATGTCACTACATGCAGGAATGCAGTGTTATATTCAGAAATGATCAGTGTTTATTTTCTAGAGACAGGAATACAGTGTTATATTCAGAATTGATCAGTGTTTATTGTCTACAGGCAGGAATGCAGTGTTATATTCAGAATTGATCAGTGTTTATTTACTACAGGCAGGAATGCAGTGTTATATTCAGAATTGATCAGTGTTTATTCGTGCTACAGGCAGGAATGCAGTGTTATATTACGAATTGATCAGTGTTTATTTTCTAGAGGCAGGAATGCAGTGTTATATTCAGAATTGATCAGTGTTTATTTACTACAGGCAGGAATGCAGTGTTATATTCAGAATTGATCAGTGTTTATCTGCTACAGGCAGGAATGCAGTGTTATATTCAGAATTGATCAGTGTTTATTTACTACAGGCAGGAATGCAGTGTTATATTCAGAATTGATCAGTGTTTATCGTCTACAGGCAGGAATGCAGTGTTATATTACGAATTGATCAGTGTTTATTTTCTAGAGGCAGGAATGCAGTATTATATTACGAATTGATCAGTGTTTATTTGCTACAGGCAGGAATGCAGTGTTATATTCAGAATTGATCAGTGTTTATTTACTACAGGCAGGAATGCAGTGTTATATTCAGAATTGATCAGTGTTTATTGTCTACAGGCAGGAATGCAGTGTTATATTCAGAATTGATCAGTGTTTATTTACTACAGGCAGGAATGCAGTGTTATATTCAGAATTGATCAGTGTTTATCTGCTACAGGCAGGAATGCAGTGTTATATTCAGAATTGATCAGTGTTTATTTACTACAGGCAGGAATGCAGTGTTATATTCAGAATTGATCAGTGTTTATTGTCTACAGGCAGGAATGCAGTGTTATATTCAGAATTGATCAGTGTTTATTGTCTACAGGCAGGAATGCAGTGTTATATTCAGAATTGATCAGTGTTTATTGTCTACAGGCAGGAATGCAGTGTTATATTCAGAATTGATCAGTGTTTATCTGCTACAGGCAGGGATGCAGTGTTATATTGTTCAGAATTGATCTTGATTGTGCTTTTAGTACATTTCTGTTTTGGCAGTATATACTGTATATATGTTTTTGTTGGGTTATATCACAACAAAGCAGTCACTGTCAGTCTACTCGGGACATGAGTGGATTTCAAAATCCGGTCCACACTATCAAGCTGTGAGGATCCAGTAGCACAGTGAGACAGCCGGTATTCTAGCAGACAAATCGGTGCAGTTGGCAGGAATGTAGTATCTTACCAGATCCTAACCGTATACATAGAAGGTAGTATTAATTGAAGTTATCATGTTTTGTCTGTAGAGCTTGGGTGCCTTCATTGTTCACCTGTAGTTGGGTATAGGAACACCCTGGGCTGCAGGCATGACGATTAAACATGGCTAAGTGTTCTTGAGGAATACAATTTCATTGTGGAGATCTTGATGCAAAGATGGTCTGGAATGGCTCATTTAACATCAGTAATTGGAATCAGTTCTAGAGACTGAAGCATCTAACAGTCAAGGACCTACTATCAGGCCTCATTCATAGACTGTTGCTGGATCTGCTGTCTTACCCATTGTGACTTAAACTGACTTTCAACAGGGAGATGCATCTTTGTAATATCACAGGAAAATTGCAAGTGTTTCTAATTTTGTGGCCAACCCATGTTTTCATAAACTTGGTTTTAAAGCTCTGGAAATAAGCTTGCTTCATCGAATGAATAATTCATTGCTTGAAAGCAATGGGCAAATCAGACTGGTGACTGTGCTAAACATGTCATTTCACCTACTGTAGGTGAGAGAGATCCAGTGTCCTTAATGCACAGTCAGTAGTCGTAACGTGTTTGTGTTGGAACGAGTGTGTTAAAACGAGTTGACTTAAAATAAATTGTCTATATAATTTTGAATGAAAGAGATTATTGTGTTATTCAGAAATATATTGCTCTGTAATTGTGTACTTGTGTTGCTATGGTTTTTAAATGCTTTTTTACTGTAATCTGGTATACATCCTACATTAGATTTGTGTACATTACTGTACATTTTAGATTGTGTTTCTAATAGAAACCGATTGATCTCCATTAGTCATGGAGGTTAAAAAAGACACTGGTTTCAGCATTGTTGAAGGACTACAGTATGTCACAGATCTTGCCAAATCTGGTCTGCACTGTAATGTCACTATCAGTGTTGCCAGATTCCCCAAAAAAAAAACCCTCTAAATGAATGCAAGAAAACCTTCAGAATTGCCCACTGAATCTGAAATCCAACTTTAAATAATTCCACAAACACATCATGTTAAGTACCATTACAGTAGAGTCTTGTTAATTGCATATCCCAGGTGCCTACTGTAACTGTTTTATGCAATTACCAGCGTATGCAATTATCAGTAACATATACAATGTAATACATTTAAATGTTTACCTGATAGTTGCATACAATTGTGAAGTACATTTCTTTTGAACATGTCTGTCCCTTATTCTGGTTAAATGAAAATGTATGTTCCTTATTCTGGTTAAATGCATAAAACTGTGAGGCACAGGGGATATGCATTTCACAGGAATCTACTGCATGTGCATTTTCATAGGAAATGTGCTTCACTTTTTTTTAAAGTTAACAGGAATATCCAATTATCATGTATGCAATTCATTGGAATGCACTTTACAATAAACATACAGTAATATTATATTGGCACACCATGGCTACATTGTAAAAAAAATCTTAAAATCTTAATTTTCCAGAATATATATTAACTGACTGACACAACACTTAAACACTGCTCTTACAGCTGCATTTATTTCCTCTGCAGTATTAGGCAACCACCTGTGCCTTTCACTCAAATTCTATGCAGCACAGACTCTGTGTGCCTAGGGGCCCTAATACCTGCTGCACATGAAGTGATCTTACACTGGGCAGTCAAAGCAAATCGAATGTCTGGAGAAATTCGATAGAAATCAGCGGTTGCAGTTGCCAACTGGCATGATGTCACAGCACATCTACCATCTTAGTAAAGTAAGGCCTTGCACATTATGAATAAATCTTAGGGAACAAAATGTTTTCAGACCAAAAAAAACACAAAAACCTTTAGAAGATCCTCTAAAATTAAAAATGTAGCTTTTAAAAAAACCTCTGCCCATTTCTTCCCTTCAGATTGCCCTGAGCAGAGACATGAAACCTCTAGATCTGGAGTGAAACCTCTGATCTGGCAACATTGGTCACAATGTATTGTTGCTACAGCTCATGCTTCTCTTCCTCATTTGCTGGTCTGCTGCACCAGACATTCATGCTTGACAGTGACAAAAAGGCGGGAGAGGGGTCTTTGGGTGGGAGGTACATTTAAAAATGCGAATAGAGTTGAGATAAGTACATACACTTAATAGGACGTATGGTATCCTGCTTTGTGGAGTTCTCGGCAGACTGTTTTTGATGAAACTGGCTGCTCGCGCCCCAGGTTGAAATTTGCAGCCCATTGATCTGCAGTTGCTCGTCTGTTTTGCCTTGCACTTCGAATTAATGCACGAATATCACGATTCTGGAGTATGCGCTTCCGCCCACTGTTGCCCTTTGCTGATGATGTCTTTCCCTCTGAGTTCCATGCCAACATCACCTTAGACACTGTTGCTCGTGAAACATCAGCAAGTTGAGCTGTCTTGGTCACTGAAGCTCCTGCCAAACGCGCCCCAACAATCACCCCTCTTTCAAAGTCACTGAGGTCTCCTCTTGCAGCCATGCTAGCCATAATTATAGGCAACCAAGCCTGTCCAGCATTTTTATACATGCCCCTAAGCATGCTGGGATGTTATTTGCTTAATTAACACATGAGCCACTTGTACAGCAGTATCGGCGCTATGCTATATACAGTATATATGCCGCTTCGGACATTATAGCCCCGTCAGTAACAATAGTCTTGCCTCGGGTCAATAATTTTCCACAATAGCCCTCCTCTCCAGTCCATATTTAATATATATATATATATATATATATATATATATATATATATATATATATATATATATATATATATAGTGGTTTTGTTGAATTACAAATAATGTATGCACAGTTTTTAATATATATATATATATATATATATATATATATATATATATATATATATATATATATATATATATATATATATATATATATATAGTGGTTTTGTTGAATTACAAATAATGTATGCACAGTTTTTCAAACAAACTTTTTTTTATTCAAAGCTGTAGTGGTTAAACTGAACACTGTTATATGAGGAGGAGGTTAAATGTCAGCAAAACTTGCAAAGAAAATGTACAAAATGAAAGTTACTGGTTGCATAAGTATTCAGCCCCTTCAGTCAGTACTTGGTAGAAGCACCTTTTGCAGCAATTACTGCTATGAGTCTTTTTGGATAGGTCTTTTCTAGCTTTGCACAGTAGGATGGTGAAATGTTTGCCCATTCTTCACGGGAAAATTGCTCCAGTTCTCATAAGTTTGTTGGGGATCGTCGATGGACTGCAATCTACAATTCTTGCCATAAATTTTCAATTGGATTCAAGTCAGGACTTTGACTGGGCCACTCAAGAACATTAATTCTCTTCGTGTTCAACCACTCTGGCGTGGCTTTGGCTTTGTGCTTCGGGTCATTGTCCTGCTGAAATGTGAATTTCCTCCCCAGTTTCAGAGTCTTGGCTGACTCAAACAGGTTTTCCTCAAGGATTCGCCTGTATTTTGTACCATCCATTCTATCCTGGCAAGCTTCCCAGTCCCTGCTGAAGAGAAGCATCCCCATAACATGATGCAGCCACCACCATGCTTGACAGTTGGGATGGTGTTGACTGGGTGATGTGCAGTGTTGGGCTTGCGCCAGACGTAACGCTTGGAACTTAGACCGAAAAGTTCAATTTTTGTCTCGTCTGACCACAAAACCTTTTTCCGCATGTCTACAGTATCATCTAGATGCTTTTTTGCAAACTCCATACGTACTTTAAGATGAGGCTCTTTGAGTAATGGCTTCTTTCTTGCCACCCGTCCATACAGGCCAGCTTTGTGTAGGGACCGGCTTATTGTTGATGTGTGAACACTGACTCCCATCTCAGACACATAACTTTGCAGATCTCTCAAGGTCATTGTTGGCTTCAGAGTGACATCCCAAACCAGTTTCCTGCTTGCCCGGCTGCTCAGTTTGGGAGGGCAACCTAATCTGGATAGTGTCTGGGTGGTATGATGCATCTTCCACTTCTTAATGATGGACTTCACTGTGCTGAGGGATAATCAGCGCCTTTTAAATTTTCTTGTACCCTTCTCCTGCTCTGTGCCTCTCTACCAGTTTATCCCTGACTTGTTTCGAAAGCTCCTTGGTCTTCATGGTTGCTTTGTTGGATCACTATGTGAGTTGCAGCTTGAAAGTCTTTATATACCTGAAGGAAATTATCTACAAGTTAAACCACTTTGGGTACACACAGACTGAAATCATTTCACTAATTTTGTGACCTTTCAAACAAATAATTTGCACCTGAGCTGATTTAGGGCTGCAGTAGCAAAGGGGTTGAATACTTATGCAACTGAAATTAATCTGTTTTTCTCTGTAATTCTTACTTATTTATATACTATATGCATTTTTTACTTTTTCAATGTGGAGTAGTTTGTGTAGATTCTACATGTAAAGTCTAATTTGAAAGTGTCATGGAGTACGCTCAGGTGCCAGCAAAATGTGAAAACTTGTGAATACTTCTGCAAACCACTGTGTGTGTGTGTGTGTGTGTGTGTATATATATATATATATATATATATATATACACACACACTACCTGTCAAAAGTTTTAGAACACCTCCATTTTTCCAGTTTTTATTGAAATTTATGCAGTTTAATGTCTCAATGTACTCTGAAATTAAAGCATAGAACAAATAGACAATTGGAGATAAAAAAGAAATCATGGAATCGTTTTGTTTAACAAAATTTAATCTAAATTTTTGACTCATCAAAGTAGCCACCTTTTGCAGATATAACAGCCGAACACACTCGTGGCATTCTTTCCACAATGGAAATCAAATATTGTTCGGAAAGTTCTTCCCAACACTGTTGCAGAAGTTCCGACAAATGTGTTGCACTTGTAGGTTGCTTTGCTTTCACCCTTCTGTCCAGTTCATCCCAAACCAGCTCGATGGGGTTTAAGTCAGGAGACTGTGCTGGCCATTCCATGATTTGAAGCCTACCGTCTTGTTCTTTTCTTCTAAGGTAGTTCTGACATAGCCTGGAGGTATGTTTTGGGTCATTATCTTGCTGTAGGATGAACCCCTGACCAACTAGGCGTATACCAGAGGGTATTGCATGGCGCTGCAAAATGCTGTGGTAGCCGTTTTGGTTCAGGGTGCCACTCACTCTGTGCAAGTCGCCGACTCTGGATCCAGCAAAGAGCCCCAGACCATCACGCTTCCTCCTCCATGCTTGACAGTTGGTGTCACACACCGAGGAACCATCCTTTCGCCTACTCGACGGCGCATAAAACCCCGCGTGATGAACCGAAGATTTCAAATTTTGATTCATCGGTCCATAAGACCTTCTTCCAGTCTTCAGTAGTCCTCTGGCGGTGCTTCATGGCCCAGGCAAGCCTCTTTTTCTTATTTTGCCATCTTAGCAATGGCTTTCTTACGCCACTCGACCTGTCAAACCTGCAGCTCGAAGTCTTCTTCACAGTTGAAACTGAGACTTGCTTACTTCGCCAGTGTTAAACTGTGCTTGAAGCTGTTGTCCTGTGAGCCGCCTATCACGCAAGCTGTTGACTCTCAGACACTTGTCTTCTGATTCTGTTGTGGCTTTGGGTCTGCCAGACCTCTTCCTGTCAGAGTTTCCTCCAGTTTCCAAGTGCCTTTTGATGGTGTAGGAAACTGTACTCACTGACACCTTGGCTTTCTTTGCAATTTCTCTAAAGGAAAGACCTACACTTTTAAGGGTTATAATGGTCCATCTGTCTTCCTTTGTTAATTGCCTTTTTCTCGCCATTATGATAGCAATATACTACTTCCTGCAGTACAATACTGTCCAAATAATGCTTAAGAGGGTGTAGTAACACAGTCTGTTCCAACACTGCTTTTATACAGACAGAGGGTTTGTAAGTAATCAACAAAAGTTGGGACACCTGTAGGAATTGTTAGCATCAACTTTCAAGGCTTAATTTACTTCCATTGCTGCAGAACAGCTGTAAGTTGTTAACCCATTACTTGTTCCCTGAAAAAGGCCTTTTTGTATAACTCTGAAATGTACATTATTTTTCAGTTTTTGGTAACCTAAACTTTTTTTTTTAACCTCTGGGGTGGGGGTGGGGGTGTTCTAAAACTTTTGACCGGTAGTGTATATATATATATATGCAAAGTAGAGTCCATCTCATATGATTTGCAAATAGTATTTATTTGCTTAGTACCTATTTTAAAATATTGAATCATTAGCAATAATATATGACGAGGGTCATACCCTGTCTTCGGTGTTTAGTTAATTTTATAAGGTTAAAATACCTACATTTCCCGTAATTCAACATTTTAACGGTTGGTTTCCCACCACAAAGCAAAAAGGCACTGGCTGTGTTGAAAATATTGATCTATATAGTTTGTCAGTGGGTGCTCTATTTTTTATTGACCACAAAGGGGCGCTAGAACACGGTGTAATGCAGCAATGTCATTTGGCAGAGAAAAGCTTATTACTAACTTGGAATAGAAATCCCTTGAACGGAGTCGCTGGTCTTGCAATGTAAATCCCATTTACAGCTATTGGAAGTAGTGCCTTTGCTTCCTTTACTGTTGCATATTTCTGTGCTGATTTTTTAATGGAAATGTATAAAACCAAACAACCTATTTCGAGAATATATAGTCTTTGAACACCTTGCAACTCTGCTCACTTCTGATGCAGAGAGAGCCTCGTCAGATTACCACGATTGTTTTGCGTCCTTCTCCCTCGTCAGTTCCGGCTACTCTTCTCTTTGAATGTGTTTTTTTCCCCCATAATCAGGTCTCTGTGTCTCTGTAAGTTTTGTGAAAAGGGAAAGTAAACAGACTGGCGTTGTATAGCATGGACGACAGGACCCCTATACCCCCAAACGGATCGAAGAATAGAAACACCGTGTTCTGAATAGACTTTAACTAAGGTAGACACTTGGGCTGTGCTTTCTGTGTTGGTATGCGACCTCCAACAAATTGATCTGGAACCGCGTTCCGTGGAGTGATTTTAAACCTTATTTATTTATTTATTTATTTATTTATTTATTTAATGTTTCTTCTAATTAAATGTCGATCCACTTAATCGAAATTTCTGGCGGATTGCTTTTGACATCCTTCTCCGTTGGCTTTGCGAAGTGCTGAAGGGAGACTGTAAAGAAATCCAAGCCGTCTGATTACAAACTTGACTGTTCTTTTGTTGTAGCGCGCTGTAGTGTTTTGTCTTGACATATGGCTTCACTGTATCAGAGATTCACAGGGAAGATCAACACCTCTCGATCTTTTCCTTTTCCACCCGAAGCCAGTCACCTTCTTGGTGGTCAGATCGCCGAGGAGGACAATGCTGGGAAGACCCCACGCCCCTTGCAAGATAACCGAACCCGTTTGCAATATCAGAGCAAGAGGGAATGTGAAGACGAGGATGTAAGCAGACACTTATTCTATCGCTCTCGTGTTGTGTTTATTGTGTGTGAGTTCCTCATTGTAGACTGCTGCTGCTGTTTGGTTTATCTAATCTAAACCCGTAACAGTTACGATTTATTAAACAGGTTCCGGGCTCTCACTTACTCATTCCAATTTGCATTGTTATCGTTGTTTGCCTGTGTTGCCTTTTACATATCTGCCTTTGCTTCTTGCTGTTTGCAAATTTCAGTTTAGCTTTTTCCATAGACTACTGACATATGGGGTTGTGTAATACAAAATAACACACACACACACACACACACACACACACACACACACACACACACACACACACACATATACATATATATATATATATATATATATATATATATATATATATATATATATATATATATATATATATCATAAAGAAAGATTACACGTGCTTATATAATTACGATTTCATTTAGTTACGCTTTTTTAAATGTTTGTTTTCTTCTTCTTCTTCTTCTTCTTCTTCTTCTTCTTCTTCTTCTTCTTCTTCTTCTTTAACGGTAATGTCGGAATCAACTTAATTACCATTTGGAGATTATTACCAATAAGGGTCTTATTTTTCAAGTATATTTTATTGCCTAAGTAACGAATGACTCATCAACAGTAATGTCCAGCTCTCATGATGGATGTACGAGTTAAACCACCTTGGAACGATTGATCTCAGCTATTTGCTGGTGAGCCTCTTTAGAAATACAAGCAATCAATCAAACAGATGGCGTGCCCGCGCTGCTGCTGCGTCTATTATTAAATGCATTCTCTTCCAAGGGGATTTTCAGGCAGCATCTTTTTAATCATTATTTTTCTTTGGTTGTGCTGCAGTAGACAGGACGTATACACGTATCTTTTAAAATACATATTGTATAAAATGTTGTAAATACTGTACTTGCATGACATAGTTAAACGAAAAGCTAACAAAAAACAAACAATCAAAAAACACACACACGCATATCTTTCTCCACATACAGTAAATTACCGCTGTTCACCTCAAGCATATAAGCTATACAGTCACTGCAATGAAGAGTATGAAGGGTAGGTCACATTCACATATTCACAGTACATCTTACTCATATGGTACATTCGCTGCTATTATCACCGTTGTGTGGACCAGATAATATTCAGTAAGCATGTCATAGATATCCCGTTGACCAGACGTTACAATCTACAGATAAACCGAACATAAACAGAAAATATGGGTCAAGAAAAAGGGCTTTCAAATTCTGCCCCAGATATTTTTTTCCTTGAAAGGATTGTTTCCCCCTGTTGTGCATTTAGACTTAACAAAATGACTGTGCATCAGGAGACTTGAGAAAACCTTTAATGCAATATTGCAATGTGTAACAACACAGGAGTATAATTGTAGTGTATAATTAATAATAATAATAATAATAATAATAATAATAATAATAATAATAATAATAATAATAATAATAATAATAATAATAAACTCAGTCTATGCATATACTATACACAGCAGATCATTTTTCTTGTGTTTTTTAAACGTTTTAAAACAAGCCTAGACAATACCCTGGATGCTGTTTATTATCACGTGTTATTATAATGTATTAACAGCAGGCGGCGGCTTGGCTTGTGGTTGCTACGCTTTATTCCTCAGTTGAGTATAATAATAATAATAATAATAATAATAATACTAATCTAGCTTTTCTTATGAGTAATAATAAGCATTGACTCACACCAGTAGCAACTACTATTTTTTTTCCATCTCAGATTAGAAACAAACAACTCTGTGTTGCTGTCCAAGGTGCTGAAACCGCTCTCCACATTTTACAAAAGCAAGTTACATTTGTATTTCGGGACGTCTTCGTTCTTCATTTGCTTTTCATACTGTTGTTAAACACATACTCAGAGACACCAGTAAATAGTGTAGCTGTTAAAACCCATAGTCAGCATTATCCAGACTGTATTCCCAGTGCAGACGCCAGGCGAGAGAGCGCCATGAGCAAGATAAATGAATGCGGCTGTTAATAAAGAAATCCCTACAGGGAATGTGCAGGAAAAGAACACGGCATGAGTGGAATTCTAAATGAAATAGAGACACGTGGCGACATTCATTTATCTGTATAGCTACAAAATACACACGTAGTATTGGAAATTCAGCTGTGACTATGTGAAAAGTAGTTTATTTTATGTGTTTATAATGTATCATATGCATGTATGTATGGTATGTAATTGATTTTAATGTACATGAGAACAGCAAAACTTGCCAATGTGTTAGTTACTTTATTAAAGCTAAAACATATTTAAATAAAATGTTGCTTGATCAAGTCAAAGCCATTAAAAATGTCAAACACATTGCTAAAACAACTTTGTATCTGGGCTTACTCTGACAACCACAGCTGTTCATTTCAGTGTTACTTGTGTTGTCTGTATTTAATGTAGTTTGCTCCAGGGTCTGCTCATGTTAAAAGCACCGATGTTCTCTTTAATTATTCATGTGTGTGTGTGTGTGTGTGTTGGAGATTTGTTGATAGAAGTTGCTCCTCAGCCATCGGTAACTGATACAGCTTATCAAGCACCGACTGCAATATAAACTTGCTTTAATTCTAGTTTTAAGTACTGTATATATATATAAAAAAAAACATTGTCTAGGTTTACTTGCATCAGAAATTTCCCATGTCTTTATGTTTCTGTGATGACACTGTCACTGACATTTCACAATCATGCTAGAAATTGGTGTGTAAATCTTTATTTTATTCCCTCAATATTAGTCCCGTTTTTCTGACTCGTTGGTCACATGACCAGTAGTGGTTGAAGCTCAACGAGGCAAACTCGCCCACGTGACTTTTCTACTGCACCCAGCCGGAGTACAAATGTCATTGCAGCTCTCCCTATGGGTTCCCAGCTGAGATCGGTAACTTGGAATTCAACCCTCCCTCACATAGCTAAAGCTTGCACTCCAAAAAGCATTGTTTTTACTAGGAGAGCCATTGGAGACCTCCTGTAAATCTATGGTAAAAAATACAGGTAAAATATTATGAAGTTCCTTGATGCATTTCTCATAAATAGTGTGCAAAAAAAGCCAAAAGTTACATTGACTGCTCCTTGTAAGTATTATTTATTTTTCAAAATGATGAGTGCCAATAAGGCTTTTTTGCCTGTAAAATAACATTTATGGAGAACATTAAATACTGTCAATGTATGTCCTTCACAAAATAGCTGCATGCTTGTCTAAAGCTCTTGTCTATAACATTGTACTTGAACTTAGTCTAGGCAACCTGACTTTAACGTTGATTCTCTGGGAAAATGGTATAGCTGAGCTTATATTTCAAGATACAGTCTAGCAGACACCTCAACACAAAAAGTAATCTACAGCAAGTCAAATTATTATTATTTGTTTATTTAGCAGACGCCTTCTTACAGAGACTAGGGTGTGTGAACTATGCATCAGCTGCAGAGTCACTTACAATTACATCTCAACTGAAAGACAGAGCACAAGGAGGTTAAGTGACTTGCTCAGGGTCACACAATGAGTCAGTGGCTGAGGTGGGATTTGAACCGGGGTCTCCTGATTACAAGCCCTTTTCTTTAACCACTGGACCACACTGCCTCCTATATAAAAACGTACTATCTGGACCATGCTATTTGTTTAAGTTATATTAACTGAATAATGCAGGTACTACATGCAGCCATGCTGTTTCGGCACGAAAAACTCTTTGATCTTACTTACACTTCCTTACTAACTGAGTCTTTGCACAGGATATTCGTCTAAGCATTAGACATATACAGTATGAAATGCCGTCAAACTTCAAACAGAATGAGTCTTTCAGAATGTAAGATGAGTTGACGTTGTCATCAGACTGTGTTGTTTCATAATCTCATCCCACATGCTCTGGCAGAGCTCTCTGTGATTTTTATTTTATTTTATTTGCTCCTAATCGTTTTCTGACATGCCTAAAATCCAATAACTTCACCTAAATTAATGATGAGGAATTTGCGGCTTGAAATCAGGACAGTTAATATAAACCAGCTGGAGCTGCATTAACCCCTGGGATGAGAGGCCTCTGGACTCGGTATTGAAATGAAGGGAGGGGCAGAGTCTGTACAGTGTGCAGCTTTACTGCAATCTGTCTCACTGCTAAAGCATTCCTGGGACTACATGGGCATCTGGGTCATAGTTCATTTCTTAGGCTCTGGGTTTCTGCAGGTTTTCCAGGAAACCACTAAACAGCAAACTCCATCCATGTGTCCAGCTGACCATTAAGACCACTCTTCATAATGGAAAGCACCCTCTCTCTGTTAATACCATTGTACTCCCTTTGTGGTGACAGAGGGCTGCACTACATACAGTATAGTACATACTACAACAAAAGGTCATAAGTAAAATAAGAAGAACTTGAATGCAAAGAGGTAGCACAATCCCTATTAAAGGATTTACTAATCTCAGCTCCTCAAATAAGACATACTTAGCATGACTGTCATGCCAGTAGAACAGCGGTGCTCCTGCTGTGGCATGAAACAATATGGCACTTCTTCATGTTTCTATTAAATGTTAAAGGGTTATACAAACACACAATAAAGTGCTATACAAACACACAATAAAGCGCTATACAAACACACAAGACAACATTGTTACTGTAATCTAAAACAAAGTGGCCTCCCTGGAGCATCAGCACACAATGCCGGCGATGCTGCTTCCAGGGATTAGCCTCCCTAGCGCCTCAGCATGGCACCCGTCTGGAATGGGCTGGCTGGGGCACTTCACAGGGCTCATCAGGTGGTTTATTGTGAAGTGCTGCCTCCCTAGCGCCTCAGCATGGCACCTGTCTGGAATGGGTTGTCAGATGGGCAGCTCCCGTCTTCGGTGTTTCGTCGACAAGCCAAATCATGATAGAGGAGATATTTAAAAATAATCTGGGGATCCATCCACTGACAAGCAAAGCAACGCCATCAAAAGGAATGAGTGTGTACTGAGGCTGAATGTTCATGCATTTGATTGGCTGTGCGGTCCAGTGGCTAAAGAAAAGGGCTTGTAACCAGGTGGTCCCTGGTTCAAATCCCACCTTAGCCACTGACTCATTGTGTGACCTTGAGCAAGTCACTTAACCTCCTTGTGCTCTATCCTTCAGGTGAGACGTAATTGTAAGTGACTCTGCAGCTGATGTATAGCTCACACACCCTAGTCTCTGTAAGTTGCCTTGGTTAAAGGCATCTGCTAAATAAACTAATAATAATTGTTTTTTTCTTCCATAACATTCTTGCTGATAGAAATGCAGCCAGTTAAGATTTAGGTGTTAACAGATTTTTGCACTTCTTAAAGCAACACCTCCCAAGTGTGTTTGATCTCTGAATAATGATTGCAGTCAAATACAAACATAATAATAATAGAAATTGAAATGCGTCTGTTTCCAATTTGCACATTTTGAAGATGTGATCTGTCACAGGGTTCTGTATAAGCTGTGTAACATCCTTCTCATTCACAGCATCTCTAAAGCCATACCAGCTCTGAGGTAGATTTTCTCACTTCTCAGGGGCTGACATGGATTGAGCCTGCTCAGTGCTAGAATGTTAATCTCTAAGGAAACTCAGGTGCAGCAGCAAGTGCTGGTGATGACATTGTTTTCTGTAGAACAGAGATCAACCAATACTCAAGCATAGTGTTAGGGGGGCACTACCCTGTAGGAGACCTTGAGGTCTATTCAATGAATCTAAATAATGCCATCATTTAAATAATAAATACCTACTCTGTGGATATTAAAGATCCAAAGTTACTAATTCAACACTGAATAAGTGCCAGATGTTCTACATAAATCCCAGTACTAGTAATTTACAATTCTGGCATGGTTAAATTCCTTTAGTCTTGCGTTCCCTATTCCAGTAAATGGGGGCTAGACATGAAAACAACACGTGGATTTCTCCAGGCCCTGTAAAGGTCTTTGCCGTTGATTAAAGTGCTGTCTTTTAGATAATGCTAAACAGTCATTTCTTGATTGCACAGCCAACCAGTTAATGAAGAAAGCCATGCTGCAGTAACTAAACAAAGTCACATGCTTTCATAGCAACTGTTTCCAGCCTATGGCCAATTATTGGTGGCTAGCAGGTGCAGATAATATTGTATTGCCCTTCACTGTGTGGCACACTTACACATCTATTTTGTAACAAAAGGGCAAATTATTTTTGTGCATCAACTCTACACATGATAGTGTGGGCAGTGCCTATTTAAAGGTGTTATTGTGTATCAGCTCTACATGTGTCTTTCTCGTGAAATCTGGGCACAGACACAAACAAATCATACTAGGCCAATGCATGTTTCCACTGTATTTTTACAAGTGATGATAGCACAGCACAGGCAGGACTGTTACCTGCTGCTGTTGTAGATCACCCGAACAGACTTGTGTCTTCCAGAATATATACGTTGTGTGTACCAGTACACTGTATAAGAATGCAATACATATGGAATGCCACTGGAAAATGTGAACAGGGCTGAATTACATTTCTAAACCAAGCTAAACTACTTACTCTATCTTCTTTGTATATCATATTTTATTTGCTTGGGGGGTTTAATTGATTAATGATTAATCGATTAATCACAGCCGTGGGCTTTGATTGAGTCAACAATAATTGATTGATTTATTTTGTCTATCTGTGTGCGGTATTAAAAATGGTGCATGAAAAATAAATCTTGAAAAATGGCAGAAGGTATTAAAGACCTTGGCAAAAAATTAAAGACCTTGGCAAAAAGGCAGCTGGAACATTTGCTCATCGGTGCTTTCCTCTCACGGCAGTACTACACGTTTATTGTATTATCGTAGTTGCAAGTATACTGATTTTTTTAATTCAATGTATTTGTTTCAAACGGTATAGTTATATCATACTTTTTCTTAAGCTAACTAATTGAAAGCTTACAGTGTACCAAAAACAGCAATTCAAAACTAAGTTAATATTTTAAATGACTCACTTTGGCTAACTTCCAGTTACATGTAAGCAAATATTTTGAAACTGTCAAATTACATGTAAGGAAATATATGTATATTAAACATTAGCTGGCTTTATAAACATTTGCAGTAAATAGCATCATGTAAATACTTTGTATTACTTGGAATTGTCTTTCAATACAATTTCATATCACTAGCAAACAGGTGTGAGTAATCGATTATTAGATGGGATGATTCTCCTTTTATCATTTCATGTTCATTGCAGCACTCAACAACAAGACTGAAATAAGTCTGTGACAGAATACAGCAGACAGACAGGTTCAGACAGAGCTCAAATGAAACCGGAGTGACAGAGTCTGTCTTTTGAGATTTCAGACTCTCAGGAAGGGTATTGGTCTTGCTTTTCTTTTTTAATGCAAAAAAACAATACTGATGTTTCTTTTTAATCCGGACAAATGCCAGAACAGAGTCTGCATATTTCTTTTACAAACCTTTTTTTTTGTCAAGACCAATCAGGAGAAGCAGTTTATGGCAGTAAATGAAGCGTTAGTTTACAGTATATTACAATGGAGCCAATATATAATAGAAACATTTAAATAATACAGTATAAGGCCATCTATCCCTGAACTTCGACAGTGTTACAGAACATAGAAATAATTTGAAAGTCTTAAGATTTTTAAATAAAAAATGTAATAAAAAACGCTTGAGAGGCTACTGTACTCAATTCTTATTCCAGTGCAGTTAAAACGCAATTATATGTCACTTCAACAGAGTGGACAGTGTGGGCATTTTCATTTAAAGAGGTTGCTTTGAGAAACAGCATTGCTGCTAATACATTAAGCCGCATCTGCCTGGTTTGGCGGCATAGCTGTAAAACCTGCTGTGGCTTGGGAAATTGTTTTCACAGCAGTTTCAACATAAATATTGGATTAGTTCCAGTTCAGCTTTTTTATTTTTATAACTAGTGTTTAAGGAATGTATTAAAAGGTAGCAATAATAATAATAATACAAAATACTAAAAGGATGAATATGCATTTAGTAAAGAAATACAATCCTACACAGTGGGCCTCATCAACCATTGACAGTGGCAACATCTGTTTATTATAACCCTCACTAACCTGTGTGATTTAGAATAAACATTAAAGCTCATCCTAGCCAGTCTGATTCCAGTCATTATCCCGTAGGTAGAAGAGCTTGAACTCTTCACTCATGACACTGTGACTGGCACACTCACTCCACCGGGCCAGGAGCAGATATAAAGGAGGCCACAATGCATGGTGCTGACATACTGTAGCATGATGCAGCATGGAATCTAAAAACACTGGAAACAAGAGTGTGTGTACCAGACCCACACAGTGTCAGTGTCGTGAAAACAGAGAAGCCTGTGAAAGGGATGCTTTTAATGAGCTCCATTTTCACATGTTTAATATCCATTCCTTGCATGTTTAATATCCTGTTATTAGGGCTTGCACTCCTCTGTTTATGTGTGAACAATACCCAACATGCTGTATGAAATCACTCACCTTGTATAGGGTTGTGTTTTTCTTGAGCTGACTCTCCAGCACATTGAAACACCATGAAGCCTGTTAATTGTGCAATACATTTCAGATGCGTTGCCACTTAATGTGACCTATTTGTATCTGATCATTAAAGTGTGCCTCACAGAGTGGGTAGGTGCTAAGTGCCTAGAGTTATATGTAGGATTGATCTCTTCCAAAGTTCATTTTTCAGGGGCTTACAAACTAATCAATCAATCACTCATCTGTTAGACTGGCGTGTTTATTTTTGAGCTGGCTCGAGTTCTTTATTGAAACATCATGAAACCTGTTAATTGTGCAATGGGTTGCAAGGGCTGTGCTACTAAATGCAATTTTTATTAGTTTATTTATTCTTTGCTATGGCTCATCAGCTGACCAAATACTGTATATCAAAGGTGTGCGATTAATGATGTTATTCTGTGAGCTCCTGAAGAATAAACCTAGAAAAGGAACAAGTCTAATCTTACGCTATGTTACGACCAGTAAAATTTCCCAATGAAGACCTATGGACTCATGTTTCATAGTGAATTATTGGACTAGGTCTTTCTCGTTTGCTTTAAGCAACTGTCTTTATTGGGTTGTAATGTATGCTTGTCATTCAGCTGAAGTGCTCTCAGTATTGTTCACCTTCCACCTCATCGAAGAAGAACAATACATTTAAAATGACCACATTAAGGGACAAAGCCTGGCATTTTGTTGCACAATTTAGCAGGTTAGCAGGTCTCCGGTGCATTCCTCTAAAAGGTGAGTGGGTTATTACTGTGTTTGGGACCCTATCTGTTCTGCGTGTTTTGTATAATTATGTATTGTTTCGTTCTACTTAGATTATTATTCACTGGGCTTCACTGATGTTCTTAAAGTTTTTAGAAGCATCTAGGGGTGCAGCAGTCATCTCTACCTACCTCTGCAACTTCAGCAACAGTCAGCCGGTAAATGGAAGATGTATACTGCAAGCGCCTTTTTCGTTATGATCGTTATTTCTGTATGGATGTTTTAATGTTTGTTTTTTTTAAGATGTTTTTTTACATGCGGTGAATGTGTTCCACGTTGATAATTATGTGCTGCAATTTTATGCCTCCGAAGCATAGCTTTGAGAACATTATGATGCTATCAGTCAGGAAAAAGTACCCTGGACAGGCCTATGGAAAAGCGTGACTCACAATGGCTCAAAATTAAATGCATTTTATTCTGCAAGAGCTTTGGTAGAACTGGAGGTAAAAAACTAACAGAAATGTCAAGGGATTTGTATAAGACATTATTAAAAGCAAGTGTAACCAATGTCGTTCTGTGCAGAGGGGTGTACAATGCCGTTAGCATTTCATTTGTCTATTTTCTTTTTACAGTCCTAGTTTAATGCTAGTGATAGTAATGTTCTCATGTAACTAAATGGTAAGATGTCTCCTCGCTACATCTAGCTCTGGAATGCTTAAATAGCCCTTTGCACCAGGACTTACAATATCATTCTTTTACTAGAATAGTTACTGTTATAATGATAGAAGCAGAAATAACAAAATAACACATCAGAAGAGATTAAACAATACAGTACGTTGTATTAATGGCCTCATTCACAAAAAAATGTTTTGGTTTGAATTGCTTTAATTATGTTACCTGATAGATACTGTATTTATCTGTTGAAGACACTTAACTACCGCTGAGGTCAGTTACCTGGCAGGCTATCCACGCAGTATCATAATCGTTGCCTCCATTTATTTTCAGAGCTTTCTGATAAGAAGCCTGCACACAAATCTAATTATCCACTCCTGTTTGCTGTGTTAATCTCTGTCTTCCTGTCACACACGAGTTTTTCATGTCACCCGTGTCAACCCAAAAGATTTTCCGTCAGATTTAGAATCATGACTTTGAGTCGTCTGTAACAGTAATGTTTGAAAATAGGAGATGCTGGTGTGTGATATATCAGTAGAGACCCATGTTTTTCGCAAATACGAAATAACTCGAAATGGAACATGTAAAACAAAATGCAAATATAAAAAGAAATAACACGAAAAATCATTATAAAATAAACATATAGTGACATTTTTAAATGGTGAGGTTTATACAGAAAATATTTTAAATAAATATTTTCAATCGTAGTTGTCAAGGCCCAGCCGTTACCATAGACACGGTCTGAAGAGAAACGGAAGCTCTGACTAGCACTTGCGCAGATGTATCATTTGGAGTGAGTCATTTGGGAATTCAAATTGTGATGGAAGAGCAGAGACGTTTGTTTCTAAAATGCCTAAACAGCGCGTAACAATTAAACAACGCTGCAAAGATTTTGAGCATGAAGGGATGTATGCAGCTGACAGTGACAAAATAACGATGTGCAGATTTTGTAACTGTCGGCTGGAATGGGAGTCGAAAGATACCGTCGTTAAGCATCATTAGCTGTTTATTGCTTTTGGGGAAAATATGGCATGTTTGCTTGTACACTATTTTGTGATAGTATGCTAATTCTTTGTTTTATTTCAAGTGGTGCAAACTTTGCATTGGAGTAAATGCTGTTTTGGTTTTGAATGGATTTGAATGAATGAATCTGCTTTGCTTAGTGTTTAAATACTGAGAAAACCCAAGCTTGTTGTATAGTGGATCCCTGCTGCAGTGCAATGGGATTGAAATACAAATCCTTTTTTGAAATACAAATAGTTTTTTTTTAATGGGTAGATTGCTTTTTGTGCAATTATTATGACAGCCCCACAATAGTAGGGCAGTATAAATTACATGTATATTTTTTTATTTGATCGTATTGTATTTTTATAGAGGGCATGGCAGTATTTACTGTAAATAGACAGTTGATTAAAGAGTGGAGGACTGTACGTTACCGTTACTGCCGCTAATGAGAAATTATGGTAACTAAATTATTTTTCTGTGCGAGGTTTGTCAAAATGTTAAAAAAAATTGATAATGTTTAATAAAAAATATGTATGCAGTTAAAAAACATGATGTATACTATACTGTTATTGATATACATCTATTTGAGTTGTTTTATTAATGTGTATCTGTAATAAAATCACATTTGTGAAAAATAAAATGAAAAATGATCAAACATAAAACGAGGGGCTCTATATATCAGTGATTTCAGATAAAACGAGGGGCTCTATATATCAGTGATTTCAGATAAAACGAGGGGCTCTATATCAGTGATTTCAGTTAAAACGAGGGGCTCTATATATCAGTGATTTCAGATAAAACGAGGGGCTCTATATATCAGTGATTTCAGATAAAACGAGGGGCTCTATATCTCAGTGATTTCAGATAAAACGAGGGGCTCTATATATCAGTGATTTCAGATAAAACGAGGGGCTCTATATATCAGTGATTTCAGATAAAACGAGGGGCTCTATATATCAGTGATTTCAGATAAAACGAGGGGCTCTATATATCAGTGATTTCAGAATTGCAACCATGTGAGGTTCTGGGAGCAGAAGCAAGGGCTCCCTGCTTTCCAATCTTCAATCAGATTGCTGTTTAAAACACTAGTCAAGCAGCCTTGACAGGCTTTTTCATTTGCCCTTTTGCCCCACTATTCCACCCTGCCTCAGAGGCCAAATCCATCAAGAAAAGCACTCAATCCTCTGACTGCTCACAGGCATTACTCCTGTCCAGAGAGTGTATACAAAGCAAGTGTAAAGGGTTACTTGTATTTTATATTATACAATTTGCCTGATGTAGCCTACTTTGTAAAAAAAATAAAAAATAAAGTATGCTGCAAGGTACAATTTCATTAAATTACCATAAACAACCTATCATCCTGCTGGCATTGTCCTTGATAATGGATGTGATTCTGAATTTTGTCTTTTAAGGCATGTTATTCAGTACTGTATCTCTAGTCTTTTATGGGTTACTGTGGAAACATCTATTTGATAAATGGTAAAGCTTTTTTCTTGGCAGTCTACCATGCTAGTAGCTGTAATTGATGCTAGTAGCTTTCATGTTAGTACTCCTGTGTGGCTATATTTCAATACAGAGAAAACACATTTTTGGACCATAAATCTGACTCTCCGTTGTGAACTTTTCAGCCTCTTGTACTGATGTGATACAGATTCCTTTGCCATCCGTTTGTTATTATGGTTAATCTTTTTTCCCATCTTTTTTGCTGTCATATAATCATTTCATATTTTAAAGATATACAATGCAACCTAATTCTGGATGCTAATGCTCATAATGAACTATAGACTAGTATGTGTTATGTTGTGACCTCTTGTAAAGGCTCGCATTGTGTTGAGTTATAAGGCCTTTGCACACTGGATAGGATAATGCATCCGAATTTAACGTGGGTCTAAACAGAAAAAAACGATCATGTGCATTCTCTATTGCACCTTGCACACTGAGTCCCTAATTGTCGTACGATGGTGATACATCATTTTTGGAATCGAAACAAGTTTGATTTGATCCGATTTGACGTGCGTTAAAAAATACATTGACCAATGAAAAATGACTGGGGAGACATGTAGATTCTTGCAGTTCTCTGAACAAAATGGAAAATCTAATTGTGTGTCGCCAAACAGAAATTACTTTATGTTAATCCAACAAAGATTACAAAGACTTTGAATAAAAAGAAAACATGGAAAGACATTGCCTCGGATTTGGGGATGAATGATATGTATTATAAAACATGAAACTATGCACTGATAGCATACATAAACACATGCATTTTGTGCAGTATAAGTTATTACAAGCATATACTTTTTATTTCAATTGTAGTCGAGGAAGTCAAGAAACAATGGCCTAACCTGGAGACACATATGAGAGAAAGAAGCGTGACAGGGCAAGAGCGGTCAGGGCTTAGCAGTCAGAAAAGAGGGGCAATACATGAAAGGGATGGAAAGTGTTTTCAGTAGCTCATTGCTAACTTCCCAACTTTTAGATATATATTTATTACAGGAGCGAGTGAAAAATTAAATATTGGTCATATGGTTCCTGATGCTATGACAACCGTGTTTTTAATTTTTTTTTTATGTATTGCGTAACATTATTATAGATCTAGTAGAAACGTAATAATTAGCAAACGTCTTCTATCAGCGTTTGCTGATTAAGTTTATATTACATTTAACGTTTTTTTTCATAACGTGAATCATTTTCTTACAAAAACAAACAAAAAGCCATGTCAAATCTAATCTGATAGAAGAAAGGTCTGATGAGCTTCTCTGCAGCAACATACATTCACAGACAAGGAGAGCACATGTAGCCACATTATGTTAGCATTTTATTGAGCAGTACATTCTGAATTTACAGCGAGCGGAAGGCTTATTGAAAGTGATCATTTGCATTTGTTTTGTAATATGTGAATGTGAACCACATTATTAATCAATCAACTTCTTAACTGGTCTTTCAGATAAGCACTGTAATAGACCTTGCATGAATTTTATTTTCAGAAGGCTGTTTTTATTACATTGTGTGAAGTCAGGGTGATAAAAATGAACAACCCCAGAAAAGACAACTAGAGCCATATGGTTTCTTATACTTTATATTTCAGTGACTTTATATACAACACATGCTTTCTATATCTACACAGAAAGTATATGAAGTAATAGACCCAGGGTGAAGCCAAACCGGGTCTTGTCTAGGTTAAAGAGATGTGTTGTCATAATGCAGTCATCACCAATTCAAATTCCTTAACTTCCCTTTGAAGTATGATACTTGTGCACCATATGTATCTGCCGTGTGTGAGACAGACAAAGCATATCTGCACAGGTTTTTTTTTTACGCTATTACAAGTGCACATTGTTAGGTTATGTGCCCTATCGAGCTGGTTATACATGATTTCTGTTATATAATGTACATTATATTAGGATGCTCAACAGTAGGTTTTTATTAAGAATACATTTACCCTTTGTAAAAAAAAAAGTAGGGCAATACAAACTGATACATATCATTGCAGCTTCAAAAACAACAAGAAAACAACCTGCTTTCAATACTGTAAACCTGCACCCTTTAGCGACTGAATAGCAACAGTACAGCTGTCGTATTGTGTAGCACACATTATTGTCCAATTTTAAATGATAATACAAACTGCGAAGTTGGTTAAAATCAATGGCATGAAAATAAAAAGCAGGGTTACGCTAGTCTAAATAGTTATACAGCTGTGTCATAAGAGTGTTATTTTAACCTTTATTTTGAATTTCAGCATGAAATTTACCAGATTGTAAAAGAGCCAGCAACATTTAAGCCTTTCGGTCCTGAAATATTTTTATTGAGTATACATGAGAACAGACAACATTTTTTTTTTTAACATATATTTCTACACTATCTCAGACTGGGACCAAGGAGTCCCGTGGGGTTCCAACGTGATTTCCGACGGCATGTGTTAACATACTGTGCTAAGATGAGGCGTGACCTGGAGGTTCTGCCAGGACTGGAAGGGTTAAGGTTGTCTTGTTGTTTCACACAAACACGTTACAGTATATTAGTCATGTCTCATAATTAGATCGTAATACCCTCCGTGCAATTATTTTGTATTGAGTATCAATTGCACTCCCAGAAAAATCTACCCAAGCACTTTTTTATTCTGCTGTATACAGACAGTATAACCTCATTATATCCCCCAATGCTGTGCAAGAACTAGATTGAAGACTCAAGCACCCAATCATTCTCTAGCCTGTGGAACAAGGCTTTTTCCCAGGTAGACAGACTTTTGTGGTATTGAAGGCTAATGTATTTTATGTACATATAGATCTGAATCATACCTTTGAATAATCATACCTTTGAATAATATATTCTATTGTTGTAGCTATACGAAGGTACTGTAGCTTTGTAAGCACAGTAAGTGTTAGTGGAATATGTTTGCATGGCATGTAAAGCAATCAGAATGTAATGATTCACACATCAATTTGAAATCAGCAGCTACAGCACAGTGTAACACATTCATTTTTTTTTTTTTTCATAAAGGTTAAATGGCACTATATAACTACCTGCATATTCCTAGAAAATAATATAATGACAACCAACATAGCCTGCATATAAGTATAGTATTTATAACATGTCAATTGTGTTCTCTAAACATTTGTTACTAAAACGCTGCATACATTATATTATTGAAAGCAGTAGTTTACAGTAAAGGTGTTAATGGCTACTGCTTTGTAGCCAATGTTATGATACCAACATGTTATTAATATGTATTTTACATTTGTTTTCATTGTGATTCTGAAGGATTATTCATATAGTTATTAAGTAGCCTTTATTTAGGAGTCAAAAATCCCAAATTGTGTCATATTCAAACAAATGTACAGTATAACAGAAATAACTTCCTCTTGTATACTATTACTATTCTCTTGTCTGTTATACTCCTCTACAGTATAACAGAAATAACTATAACTCAGACTTGAAATCTCTGCTATATCTGGTTTATTATAATTTGAAAATGAATTAATATTATATGCCAGTGTACGCATACTGGGCTATAAAGAGCACCAGGAGAGCTGTGGAGGTTATTATTTTTTGTCATGCTTGAATTGCAGTACTGTCTATTCACCAGCAGAGGCAATATTGTTCCAGCTGGAGTAGCTACAGAAGGTCTGTCTGCAGGCTGGTGCAGCCCTTTGTGACTTGCACAGAGCCAGGGAACGCTGGAGTGAGATGAGCTACAGTGTACCAGCATGGCCTTGCATATGGCACAACTTTCTAAAAGGCAGATTTAATTGTTTGGGTACAGGCTGGCCTGACATAATAAACCAGTATATTATTATACAGCCCGACTCCACAGGAGATGGAAACAGATGGATTGTGTCAGCTCCATCACGAGGGACATGCTTGTGCTGCATTTAGGAACGACATGACAAGAGAAAGAATCAAGTAGCTTGATTTTGAGCTGGGTTTTATTTATTTATTTATTTTTTTAATAAAATAAACATGGCTGTGGTGCATAGAACTAAGCCGCTTGATTTTCTGTAATTGAACTCTGTATGCTGTGTGGGGGTGACTAATATAATAGGGTGTTTGATAGAATATTAAATATATTGCGTTTGCTATTTATAAATATAATTCTACATATTTACAGTAACCAAACTTAGACGAAGCAACTCTTTTAGATTTGAAGGGATTATTTCACAAAAAAATACTTTGAGCAATTCTAATTTTAATTTCTATTTATTTTCATGTTATTATTATTATTATTATTATTATTATTATTATTATTATTATTATTATTATTATTAATGCAGAGGTTTTAGAAATCTTGAAGAGCAAAAAGAAGCATTGCAATTATTTAGCATGTTGTAATAGTCAATAGAGGGCGTAGTTCCCTTAAAACATGTTCTTTAACACGTGAGTATTGGTCTGCACTGTAGAATACAAAGGAAATCAATTTTATAATACAGTGCTACAGTCTAATCGAAATGTTTTGAAGTTAATAAAATGTCAGAAGATTTTGCTGCACAGCATCAGTGGACATGTCTTAAAGCATATAGAAGAGGTTTTTAAATGTGCGACTAGTCCTGTCTCCACAAATATCAACAATCAAGGGAGGTGTGCATGGCAGCTTTACCATTGCTAAGAACTATTGCATGAGCCTGTAGAGACATACTTTAATATACAAAGCGCCTTATATTGTTTTTTTTTATAAAAAGCTTTGATGTGCATGAATGTCTTCGTGATGTGTGTGTGTGTGTGTGTGTGTGTGTGTGTGTGTATATATATATATATATATATATATATATATATATATACTGCCTATAGAAAGTCTACACCCATTTCAAAATGTTCACCTTTTGTTGCCTTATAGCCTGGAATTAAAATGCATTAAAATAGTTTTTTTTAAAATTTATCTACACATCCTACCCCACAGAAATTTGTAGAAAATTAATTAAAAATAAAAACTGAAATAGCTTGGTTGGATAAGTGTCCACCCCCCTTGTAATAGCAATCCTAAATTAGCTCAGGTGTAACCAATCGCCTTCAAAATCAAGTGGCCTCCATCTGTGTTAAATTGTAGTGATTCACATGATTTCAGGATAAATTCAGCAGTTCCTGTAGGTTTCCTCTGCTGGGTAGTGCAGGATGAGCTGGAGCGGCACATGTGTGCAGTCTATTGCTCCCAACACGTTGGAGAAACCAGAAGTGTCATAGAAATTTGTTTTCAAGGCTTGTAAGTACACCCTGTCTTTCGTGAAGATTAGGTACTCGGGTGTTCAACTAAAAAAATGTACTGAGCGCAACTGGCAAAGCAATAGAAAAAACAGACTGGGAAATGCCAACAACAATTGTGTTTAAAACATGCTTTCAAAAGTTCTTAAGAAATTGATGCAAGTGTCGCAATTGCTGGCAGCTTTCGTACATCTCATTATAATATTTGAGAACCCTCATTTGCGCCTCCCTTTTTGCGAATTTATGCAGGAACACCCATAAATACATATTCATGTAAGTTTGAACCGCAAAGAAAAGCTACCGACGCAAAGCATTCCCTAAAAAGTTGCTTATAGCATTGTGCTTGTTTAGTACATTTCACCCAAGACTTCCAACTTGTTTGCAGCTGGTTTACAACTATTGCAACACTTTAGTACATCTATCCCTTAATGTGGTACAATTGTGCACACAGTGACTGGAGGGGATATATACTGTAAAGAATGCAATAATCAAATACAGTGGCAGAAACTAATGTATTAAACATACATAGATGCTCCTTGTAATACTTGAAACTGATGGTGTATACCGTATATATACACTGCATGTGCCTGTTTCATTTCGGTTGCCCTTTAGGAAGTTAGGAAGCATGCATGTCGTAGTTTGCTTTAGATAGTCGTGGACCAGGTTCATCATGAATGTCGTAGTTTACTTTAGCATAGTCCTGGACCAGGTTCATCACGAATGTCATAGTTTATTTTAGCATAGTCGTGGACCAGGTTCATCACGAATGTCATAGTTTACTTTAGATAGTCGTGGAGCAGGTTCATCACGAATGTCATAGTTTACTTTAGATGGTCGTGGACCAGGTTCATCACGAATGTCATAGTTTACTTTAGATAGTCATGGACCAGGTTCATCACGAATGTCATAGTTTACTTTAGCATAGTCCTGGACCAGGTTCATCACAAATGTCGCAGTTTACTTTAGATAGTCGTGGACCAGGTTCATCATGAATGTTATAGTTTACTTTAGATAGTTGTGGACCAGGTTCATCACGAATGTCATAGTTTACTTTAGATAGTTGTGGACCAGGTTCATCACGAATATCGTAGTTTACTTTAGATAGTCGTGGACCAGGTTCATCACGAATGTCATAGTTTACTTTAGCATAGTCCTGGACCAGGTTCATCACGAATGTCGTAGTTTACTTTAGCATAGTCATGGAGCAGGTTCAGCATGAATGTCATAGTTTACTTCAGCATAGTCCTGGACCAGGTTCATCATGAATGTCGTAGTTTACTTTAGATAGTCGTGGACCAGGTTCATCACGAATGTCGTAGTTTACTTTAGCATAGTCCTGGACCAGGTTCATCATGAATGTAGTAGTTTACTTTAGCATAGTCATGGAGCAGGTTCAGCATGAATGTTCAGAAGAAATATGTGCCTCAAAAGACATTGTAGCATCTAAGTGTACCACAAGGCTCTTTATAGAAGCCAAAGGCTATAGTAGATAGTTACCAGAACTAAGCTGAAAAGAAGTGAAAGATTTAAATTGTGTTTTAGCACCAGTAAGCAAAAGTTCAGTTTTACTAGCATTTAGCCACCTCAATCCCCTGATCTCAATCGAATAGGTTCGGTATGAACTTTTAAAGAACAGTCTTCATCATGTTCCTCTGAATGGATTAACATCCCTCAAACCCCCTGTCAGCACCTTGTGGAGTCAGTGCTACGTCATGTGCAAAAGTGTGGGACCATCTATGAATTTTTGTATTAAAGCTTTTTTTCTCATTATAAAAATGATTGATTTCAAAATCAAGGTAAAAGCAAGTAGTGATGGTGACACTAAAAGAAGAAAAGGCTTTAAGGTTATACAGACTATCAGAAGATGTAACATTTCAGCAGGATATCAAAGAAAATGGAACAAGATGATTATGTAGAAAACAAGGACGTTCGGGCTGATGTTAGGTAATGGCCAGTTATTATGATGATAAATGGAAGGCTGTCAAACAGATAATTAGCAAGGGGCCTAAAAATAGCACTGGGTAGAAGAGAGATGGCTAAAAACAATGTTATGCAATGCAAATAAAACCAAAGGTTAGTCTCCATTTATTCTTTTTGTCTGTGCTGAGGCCGGGCTGTTCTAACAAGGCTTTCACTATCTGTCTGTTCAGTGCATTGTCTTCATTCATTTGCTAATTGTCTGTTTCAGAGCCTTTAATTTATCGTAATAATTACCGGCCGGTACCTAACATCAGCCCTGCTGTCGTCCACGTCTTTTTCTTGTTTCCTAGAGAAGTAGAGAATCAGTTTGTTCCATGATCTTTGAGTACTGCAGTTGGCGATTTGGTGAAATATTAAATGTTCTTTCAGTCTGTCAAAGTTTACAGGCTTTTCTTCTTTTTGTGTCACCAACAAAACTTACTTTTGAAAGAAGAATCAATGATACTGAAATATTTAGGTGATTAGAACATTGCTGGGTGCAAAACAGGTTCTATTTTGTATGCAAGTGTAACAGGGCAGTGAGAGTCTTAACCACAATGCAAAAGAACAGGGTTCGTCTACATTTGGGGTTTTAGAGCTTTTAACCTCCTCTCATCTCACAGGGGACAGGACAGAATACATAACAGGGGACAGGACAGAATCCATAACAGCAGTGTGTCACACAACACTGCCCTTACATATGAGTGATATTTGCAAGTGATCCATTAAACACAAAGAAACAACAACTTTATAAATTCCACACTTTGATGTAAAAAAAAACATAATCAGATACCACACTTAAATCATTGATAGAGAGGCTAAGTCTCTCTGGTCCAATCTGAGCCACTCTTTCCCTTGAATTACTAGGGTATCAATTCTTCTGTGTGTGCTGTTTTCACAAACTATAATTATCACTCCTGGGAGACCGTTCCCATCCTTGAAAAGCCCACTTCGCTTAAAAAGTCGCTGCTAAAATACAGTACTAAAGTGCTAACTTTCTAATTATATTTCAGTCTATTTGTTAATATTTATTTAAACATAATTAAGAACTTCGTTTTTGTTTTTAATTCTGTGTAATTTGTCTTGCAAGGCCTGTGATTGCTACTGAAATTAGTTGTGTAGTCAACAGAACTGTCACTTGTGCTGGAGTTGTTATTTTTTGTTTCTGTAAGCTATGATTCATTTTGTTGTTTGAACAATGGCAGTAGGATGCTTCCAGTGTAGACCACTGTGTTTTAAAACTAGAACTGATTGGTGAAAGTGCTATCTGGTGTTTTTTTTCTGTAACTGATGATGTGCACAAAAATGGGTGGTGCACTCAATCACAATTTGAAATTGTATTGTAATACAAATGTAGTATGGAGGGTATGCCCAGTTCAGTCGTCAGTATAAATATGTTCATTTGGTCTGAAGGGTGGATTTATTGAGTTTCAATAGAAGAAACACCCAAAGTTTTGCAGATAATCATGTTTTTGCCAAGATTTACACAATGTGCATTGTAACTATGTATAATAATATTGTAATTAGATGTATAAGTACACATGTATTTCCTAAGTAACTACTATGTAAATACACAGCAATTAGAGACAAAATGTAAAGTGTTACCAGTATAACTTTAATAACAGCATGGTAAATTGCAAAATTACCATGCGTAATTACAAGGGTAAACCTTTATAAGAATGGCTTATACTTTCTATGGTGTAAGTGAAAAATGACCATTTGACAGCTGTAGTTTATGTCCGCGCTGAAATATCTTCAAGCACAAGCAGTTCTAGAACTTTCAACATTTTAGCAGGGATAGAATCTAGAATGGCTCTAACAGCTGTGTCAACATATTGGAATGCAATATATTGGATGCACGCTCAATATTGTGGCTACCTGGGTCACAGAGTGTGAAACCACCTACCTGGGCCAGCAATTTTCAGAAAGGAAACGCCAGAATTTTTTTTTTGCTTCTGCAATTTTTTGTAATGGCTTTTATTATTAGTATATCATTATTATATACTTGTACAAAGTCATGATTTTTTGATGGTTATCAGGACCACTACACTCTACACATGTGTTTTTATTTTTTGTACAATGTGAGCTTTTGTTTTTGTAACTCCATTATTAAGTGGCAGTATTTCAAATATAACTGTGTAGGAATACATATGAAGTAAGCATCAGCCCAGGCTGCATTCAACACTTACTTACATACTGTACAATAGGTGGTTTTAAACTATGGCTTAGTGTGGCAAAGTGGCTGATTGTGTACAGGTGGAGGAGTGATGCAATACGTGCTGCAACAAACAAGGAGAGTTATAATCCAGTTGGAAAGGTATTTTTATTTTTATCCAGGTCTGGTGACCAAATGTTAAGACCCCAGCAATACACAACAATGTGTGCTGCGCGGTGTAAATAACAACGGGTTGCAATCCCAAATAATAAACACAAATATCCGTCCCACAATAATACCAACACGGTCACCAGTCCTGGGTGCGTGCAGTAGTGCTCGTGGTGGGTGATACAGTTTATTAGTGACAATCATGCAGTGCTGTTCCGTGTTAGTGCTGGCCCTTGGCAACAGCTCTGGAATCGTGTTTAGCCGTCTGTTAATATACCAAACAACACAATTACAGACAAACAAAACAAAACACTCACAAACGTTTTTATCTCTCACAGGATCTCTCACAGTCCTTACAGTTCAAAAGTTTAAACCAAATGAAGGAACAGATTGTGATTCTCCGTCCCCTGTCACACATGAACCTTTGGTAAACGAGTGCAACTGTCTCTCCAATCTGCGGCTGCCACGTTGTTTCCCTTCCGAGTCAATGCGTCCTTGCAACGGAGTCTCGCCTTCATCCAAATTGGCTGACTTCCCTACCCTGGAAAGAACTGTCAGACCAGCCCATCCATAGAACTCTGTTCTTGTTGCTTAGCACCCTCACAGGTCGGGAGGGAGATTTACAACTAAGAATCATTGTATTTCTGTCACATATCCCACCGCTCAGAGTGTAGCCGAAGGAACACGAAGCTGAATCTATCTTTCCCATTACTCCCCCCGCCCAGGAAAAATAATCTGCATTTTGATGGTCTTTCCCTGCACGATGTACCATGTGATATATGAAGGGTTGCAACGCCAGATACCACCGAGTTGTCCGGGCATTGCTATCCTTCATTGTGCTTAACCACTTGAGTGGGGCATGGTCTGTGACAAGATCAAATGAATGTCCCAGCAGGTAATATCGTAAAGAGTGAGTAGCCCATTTAATGGCCAAACACTCCTTTTTGACTACGGAGTAGTTGTGCTCCCGAGGTAGCATCTTTTTACTGAGATACAGTATCGGGTGTTCTACTCCATCTACCTTTTGGGACAAGACAGCACCCAAACTCACGTCTGACGCATCGGTGTGGAGGATGAATCTCTTGGTGAAATCAGGTGTGATAAGAGTTGGGGCCTGGCAAAGTTTACGCTTAATAGTATCAAACACCCCCTGACACTCAGCTGACCATTTAATTGAATTTGGAGCACTCTTTGGTGAGGTCGACTAAAGGGTTAACCACTGTGGCATACTCGGGGATAAAGTGGCGGTAATAACCGGCTAATCCCAGTAGTGACCTCACCTGAGTCTTGGTTTTGGGGATCGCTGCGTCGACCAAAGCCTGGATTCTGGCGACCACGGGTCTCAACCTTCCATTTCCCATTAAAAATCCCAAATATTGGGTCTCTGTCTTGGCAAACACATATTTTCTTAAGTTAGCTGTTAGCCAGGCTACCATTAGAGACTGAAGGACTGCTGTAACCCTAGCCAAATGCTCTCGCCAGGTGGAGCTGTAAATCACATCATCAATATACGCTGCTGCATATTCATGATGTGGGCATAAAATCTGGTCCAAATCTGGTCTCTGAAAGGCAGCAGGCGCACCATGTAGCCCAAACGGCACGGTTTTAAAGTGAAACAGCCCTTCTGGTGTTGAAAATGCGCTTTTCTCTCTAGAACTGGGGGGTTAAGGGGACCTGCCAGTATCCCTTTGTCAGTTTTGTCGAAGTTCTTCGAACTGAGGCATAGGGTACGCATCGAACTTGGCAATAGCATTTACCTTCCGGAAGTCCACACAGAAGCGATTGGTGCCACTCCATTTCTTGGCCACTATGACACTTGGACTACACGACTCGCTCCTGGAAGGCTTAATCACCCTAAGTTCGAGCATGTCCCATACCTCTTTGTGAACGCCACTTTGTTGACTTTCTGGAATCCGGTAAGGTCACTCTCATACTGTGACACCTGGTGGAGAGATCATGTCATATTCAACTAAGTTAGTCCTGCCGGGCACATCAGAAAAAACATCACTGAACTCCACAATAAGCTTACGCAGCTTCCGTTGCTGATCTGGAACCAATTGTTCCCCTATCAAAATTATTTTTGTGATAGAAGTCTCTGGTCAGGGGCCTAAGTCATCCTCCACATTGCCTGGGGCTATAAATAAGACCTGTCTAATTTCATAATTCACCTTTCCTATAGCCCAAATCACTTCATATGACCCCTGCCATTTAGCACATAATTTCGATTCTGAGGAGGGAAGCAGCAGCATTACCGTGTCTCCTGGTCGAAAGGTTCGAATATGTGCATTTTTGTTGTAATGCTGCTGTTGCTGGTTCTGAGCCGATTTGAGGTTGTCCTGGGCCAAACGACCGACCAAATCGGCTTAGCGCCCTCACAGGTCGGGAGGGAGATTTACAACCAAGAATCATTGTATTTCTGTCACACTTGTACGTGAGGAATGAATATTAGTGTTAGGGTTAAGTTTGAATGAGTGTTTACTTCAATTCAATTCAACAGTAAATCATATGCTTGTTCATATGTAATTAGTTTTGAATTAATGACACATTATAAAGTGTTACCAAAAAAAAAGTGTCATCATAATTGAAGAATGTAGGGGTCTATTTTAACAATGGCACACCGTGTATAAATAAATCTGTTACAGCGCAGACCTCCACTGTTGTTCTTTATTGCTTTTAGTGATGTTAATAAAAGGAACGTGGGATTTATAGAGCGCAAGGGTGTCGATCGGCCCTTAAAACCCATAGCCTCGTAACACTGTATCTCTTAGTAAATAATGCTTAACCTCTTTATACATTGTGACAGTCTGGCTCTCAGTGGTGACGTCACGGACCAGGAAGTACAGAAACCAAAACAATGGATGGGCGGGTGAAGCTGAGTGCAACGGCACTCAGCATATTTATTAATAAACGAAACAAAAATAAAAGATTTAAACAAACAAGAAAACAAAAAAGCGCGTTGGCCAAACAAATAAACAGCAACAAGTATATTTTTTAAATATAGCAATTGTTCTTTTTCCTCGCTTTTTCTCTCCGCTCTCCCGTACACTCCTCTCTATACTCCAACACTCCACAACCAACGCAGAACGGACAGCTGCAGGTTCTTATACTCTGGCCGAGGGGTTAACTAGCTGTTAATTATCTTATTACCCCTCGGCCACAGTCTGCACGCGTTTGGTAAGGATGCATGACTGTCAGCTAGTTAAATAATCAGTAGCTGATCAGTCATGCATCCTCACGAGGTTTTTAAATATAAATAATAATAAATACGCGGCGCTGTTATCCGCGCCACAAACAATAATACAAATAATAATAATAGGGGCGGGACACTCCGCCACAACATATTTCATTTTAAATGTAGTTATGTGCAAAACGGGAAGCATAACAGCAAAGTGTACAACACAAATAACAGCAAAGTGTACAACACAAATCTAGGAGCGGTCTGTAATCAGATCTTGAAATGGATTAAATGGCAATTTTTTCAGGAAGCTAATACGAGAGGCATTCATCAGCTGACACAGCACCCTCATTTCACTATGTAAGAAGCTCGACATTCAGAACCTGCTCGTACTCAGTCTGGAAGGTTCTGACAAGGAATAAACAAACTGAGGCAAGGCAGGCACTACTGTTAGCGGCCCATCAGTATACTTGACAACAAATAGTTACATAAGCCATTTATAAGCTGAATGACTGCCAGCCTTTTCTAACTTGTCTCTCTTGATATTTTCTAATCTTGGTATCCATCCCATTTATTGTACAGCCTTATCTTCCCTGTTAAAGTACCAAGTATCATTGCAGTTTATACTCTGCCTATAACCATCAGAGCTGAGCTGCACATAAAAAATTGTAAGTGATAGAAGCGTATGCTGAATACTGTTTCAGTTATTTATGAGATAGTATTATCTCCCTCAGTAAAATCTGTTTGTTTTTGTTTCAACTGCATGAGGTATATCTAAAATCACTTGAAAACCTCAGACCATTTGGTTCCCCAATGCTTTGCATAGAGTACACAGCATATGGAATTAGATAGGCCAATATTGTTTCAGTTTAGTTTCTTTAACAAAAAAACAAAAAACAAAAAAAATAAAGTATGTTCTTGAAGCCTTTGCCTATATACCCCACACCCCCACCCCACCCCACCCCACCCCACCCCACTGCTGATATCTAATAAGCCACCTGAGAGGTCCACTGTGTAATGGAAACTAGTCTAACTATTCAGTGACTTCAGGAATGATATCTATATAGTTGATAGCTGATACCTATATATACAAACATATTGTAACCCTGAGATAATTACTTATGGAGCTGGAAGAACATACAGCAGGCCTAAGTACTAGATGTTTTTGTTTTCAAATACTGTATACTAGTACAGTGAAGGATGCTGAGGTTGTTGTAAGAATGATAGGGCAATAGGTTGATATTATATTGTACCCAATCTACTGTTAGTATTTTGAAGGCTCACGTTTTGCATTATGAAAAGTAAAAAAATGCAGCGTGTTGAACAGCACAAATATGCAGTTTCATGAAATGTATTTTATGCAAAGTTTCATGAAATGTAAGTATGTATCCAACCAATGACCTACATTCTGATGCTCAAGGTCCAAATAGAGGTTTTATTATTCTATAGCACTGTAGAAGCCTTGAAACACTCACTCTAACAAAAGCATAGTCTGAAACAGCCCAGAGTTATATAATAGCATTCTGCATGATGATTCACTTAATATCGGCAGTCTTGTATACTGAATAACTATAGTATCTCAAATAGAATATTTGAGGAAAATGATGTTAAAAGAGAAGACTGGTCTACAGCACAGAGAAGAAAATCAGGTACAATCATATATTGATGTACAAAGCCAGGTGTTTTTAGCAGGTTATCAAGTTTTTCCACCCTGTTTTTTTTGTTTTGTTTTGTTTTACAATTTCCACACACTATTTTTTGATATTACAATCATGCAAAATGAGTTGAAACTGAAATTATAGGATATCAAGTTTTCCAGGACACTCTCCAATTGTTCGTTTTGTCATGAGTGTGTTAATGAGATATTTAAAAGTAGTATGAAGTATGACTGCATAAATAATTAGCAGTATACGAATAGCTTAAAATAAATCTGAATAATACTAGAATACTCAAATAATATTTTTTGTGTAACTCGTTGGATTTTTTTATTTCAAAGCCACACTTTATGTTGCCTTGATTTAGAAATCTCTACAAAGGAAGAAATGGGATACTCAATTTAAATTAGTCCTTCGTTATTGTGAAGCATGCATCTCATTGAATAATGTTTGGTCTATAACCTAAAAGAAGCGTCTAACATCCTCCCTTTATTCTCTGTGGAGTTTGTTAATGTGATGTTTGCTATTGGCTGTTTTCTGCTGAGCTGTGAATGGTGTGGTTACCCTTGGCAGCATTAAAAGCCAGGGAGTGCCTACCTTTGAAAGGCTCTGCGGCTCTGAACTGTGCTGGACATCAAGGGGGTGACTTGGATGTGTCCTTGAACCAAGTACCAGAGATGAATAAACCAAAGCTGTCAAAACTGGAGAGTATTAAAAACGTATGGAAGGTGAGTTGCTTGGATATAAATATAATAACCATTATTACACAAGAATGTTTGAAGTCAGAAATGATAAAATAATGTATAGTTTATGCATTAGAGAAAGAAAAAAACAACAACAACTGAACTGGAGACCTAACATAGTCAACATGCTGTCTTTCAGCTTTTCTTTCCTGATGGAATGTAAAAACGGCTTTATGTGGGTTAATTAGATTCTATACATTGTACTTATACAGTGTAGTATACAGTGTCACACTATTAAATTTAGTAACAATTGAAAAAAAAAACGTAAAACTGATATTCAGTCTGCACTTTACGTCAGCAAAACATGGTACAAGCACAGCCACATGGTGTGCAAGGTAAGTCACACAGTCAGGGGAGCGCAGGTTTGTGTCCTGGCTGACCAAAGTCGCCGGTCTTTGCTGGGTTTTCCAAAGGAAGCGTTGCATTGGCTCTGGTGCTCGCATGGGTTGGGAGGTAAAACCGGCAGGGACTGTTTCTCCTCATTACGCTACAGGGAACCCTACCAGCCAGGTGCCTAGTGAGCTAAGGCAGGCACCTTCAGGGCTGGCCTTTGTCCTCCAGGGACCGGAAGCTCGCTGACATCCGCTCTCGAGTTCCTGGGTGTAAAAGAGGAAGCTGGCTTGGTTGTGGGATGAGAGGATGCCCACTGTACCTTCAGTTCTACTGAGGAGCTGTGTGGGGAATCGCTGCGTTGAGGGCGTAAAATAATTGGGCATTTATTTTAAGAAAACGAAAAAAATGAAAGATTAAGAATGTGTAGCTTTGCCTAATTAAGTGTTAGGCCCCTATCTGTTTGTCTGAAAGATAGTGCTACTTAATAGCTTTCTGGACTTAAGAAGATTTAGAAGCCTTTGCAGTGTAATCTTGTCTGACTCTATTTACTGACTTCAGGAGCGATTGAATCATCGAGAGGTAAGAAACTGTTGTGGCCTGGAATAGGGTATCAGAGATGCTGAGATTATAGCATTAATCTTTGGGAGACTAGACTGGTCTTGAGGCAGCATTTAACGGAGGGAATCTATCAATGTTGTATAAACAGTATGCTAGGGATACAGAGGATGGGTTTCAGACCACTCATGCATGTCTCTGAACTTTATTTATCAAAGGTTCTGTCTGGAAAGGGGAGGTTTTATGAAATGGTCTATGAGTCTATGGAGAGTTACTTGATCCACAATTAATGAACACACATGCAGTGTCTTCATATATGTAAGTTAGAATCGTACAGGATATACTTTCAGGCTGAACATATTCTTTTTTTCTACTTTTTTTTTGTCAGGGCATGATAATGTCATGATAAAGTCACCATCATCTGGATTTTAACGGCAGTGATCACAACATGTATTACATTTCAAATTTATTCTGCATGAAATGACTTTCCTTATCAATCATTTACTGAACAAAAATAACAGACCTCTAGTGCAATTATTATCAAGGCTGTATAATAACTTATTTCTTTTTTTTTTCTTGACTTGCAGGGTGTGTTTCATTAGATAAATGTATTACATTGTGTTTTGAAATGTAAAGCTTGTTTTTTTGCGCACTTTGTTGAAATATATAGCACTGTATCTGAAAGGAAAGATATGCAGCTAATTTCTCAGTAAACTATAGTTGAGCAGCTCAGTTTCTCAATTTGACATGAGTGAGTTAATGGAAATGACACCCGACCAGGCTATTTGTAGAAAATGTCCTACTTTAATAGCTAGATTCTCTATGATTTATGTCATGTGCAGGAAGCTAAACTAGTTTCCATTGTGAAAGGTCAGCATTTTAAGCGAAGTACAATAATGCACTGCATTACCATGGATATTTTGAATCAATTAAAAGTAATATGACACATTCCCTAAGACATGTATTTTTTTTTTAACTATAATTAATTTGTCTAGGGATTCTTAATGCTATTTTCCTGAGAATGTTTAGTCCACATAATAAAAGCATATATGTAACGGAAAGCTATATTCATGCTAATACAATTATTTAATTGAAAATGTAAATGCTGATGACAGTCCAGGTATCTCGTTGTGCTGTGCTCACAGACGTGGTATATTCACAGGGTGATTATAGACTTATCTGTTGACAAGGCTTTCACACATGTGTCTTGGAGACTTGAGAAGGAGCAGCTCAATGTCATCAGTCTGGCACTAGACAGCCAAGGGCTTGCACATATTTACTTTGTTTTTTGTATAAATATGTATGCATGCATGCAGTCTGGGCTCTGATATTGTCAGATCTCAAGAGCAAAGCCAGGCTGGGCCTCGACAGAACCACAGCACACCAAGACATCCTGCAGGGTATAGAGTCTCATTAGGAGGCAATTTTCTCTTTGGGACAGCCAGTGCCAGTGCCAGTGCCAGTGCCTAGGGTTGCCACCCATCCCTGTTTTCCCTAGATTGTTTTGAGGAAGGTGTCCTGGGATTTCAGTACGCCTTCCCAGGAAAGACGATATTTTTGTGAGCTTTATTTAATTTATATTTAAGTTTTATGTTGCGTGCTTACACAGGGAAATGTAAAAAAAAAAAATGCAACGTGAATTTTCATTTACTTTCTTATACTTGCATGTGTTGCAAGTGTATGTTTGTAAGCCTGATTTAAATAGCATTAAGTCTTGTTAAAAGAGGAAATGTTAAAACTGCAGCAAAGCTGCTACACAATACTGGTATTGAAAGGTACCTTCTTTAAGTGCTAAGACTCTGGCCAGACCAGCAGCTCTTGCATTGTTGTGAATAGCTTTGCAGAGAATAATACAGGGCACACGTTGCTTGGAGTACAGCCACACATGCTATGCCGTATCTAGCCATGCAGACTGCTGGATTTTGGTACAAGGCACAGAACACAGTGACGCGATAAAAAAAATGCCCATAGGGGGCACTGTTAAAGACCATATCAAATGGATAATTAAATATGAGTGTAAATGTAGCCAATTGATACCATGCTGAATGAAGGGCAGCAGTGTGGAGTAGTGGTTAGGGCTCTGGACTCCTGACCGGAGGGTCGTGGGTTCAATCCCTTGTGGGGGACACTGCTGCTATACCCTTGAGCAAGGGACTTTACCTAGATTGTTCCAGTAAAAACCCAACTGGTTAAATGGGTAATTGTATGTAACAATAATGTGATATCTTGTAACAATTGCTAAGAAATAAATAATAATGAATGAGCTGAGGCCTCAAACACACAACTTTATAGTTAATTAACCATGTGCCATTATGGGGTTCAACAGTGCCCCATGTGGCATTCATTTTTATTTCATCATTGTTTTGCGTCTGGCTTGCTCTGTACCAGTACCACGATTCAGCACTCTGTGTCGTCTAGATAGGCTACATGTGTGGATATGCCCAAAGTGAAATGAGCTTTACAGTGTTAAAGAGTCGCCATAACTGGAAAAAAACAAAGCCGAGGCAGAGGTCTGATTTCATCAAATAACAGTAAACATACAAAACAATGACAGCTACAGTATATAAATCATTCTATTAATGTAATAAATAAAGAAATACAAAATGTGTAAAACTTCATATTTAAACAAGGTGGCTGATTCCATCTTCTCTTCATGGACTCTCAGGCATATTAATGCATAGAATGCAAAGTGGCTGATTATGTCATATCCATTGTAAGGGTTCTGAATGAAGGTAAACATGGAATTAACTACTTTGTTACTCTATAAGGATGAGACCAGACCATGTTTCAAATTTTAACAATGTTTACCATTTATTTATTACAAATACTCACATTACATTCTGCACTGAACGTTATTGTTTAGATACAATATATGCCACTAGTATTAACAGAGACAGACAATTGACCAGGTAACCTCAGCTCCTGGAGAGAACCTCAGCTTGATACACCAATGTTCTTGGTGATCTGGAGGTATTGGGAGCTTCTCTGTCTGTCTCCTCTATGCCTGGTGTTTATACTCTAGCAACTCAGAGCCTACGTGACTACTGTTTGTTTCTGCTATCTTACTAATTATAATTAGGGCTTCTGTTTTTCAGGTTGTATTAATTGTATTTTTCGGTGCTTATTTTTAGCTATTTTCGAGTTTTATGTAAATCTTTTTTTTTTAAGGGGCTTTCGTTTTTGATATACCGTATGAAATGAGTGTTTTCGGTTACTTTTCAAAATGCGTGAGCGTTTTTTTGTGTGTGTGTCAAAATATCTATAGTAGTAACTGGACAGTACTTGCATACTTAAGTTGTGCCTTCTTTCCATTGCTGTCTTCCACAGTGAAATCCCTAGAGTCATGGGCACATTCTTCTGGGGTTTTTGTGTGTAGACAGTTTTGTACATTTTGCCACAATTCTGTTTTAAGTCCTCCGTATCTTAACTGTAATACAGTTGTGTTGGAGTACCCATATGATAAGGTTGTATAGTTGTAATGGCCACAGCATTCTCTGAATCTTTTCAGTTGCAGCTTCTCCTTATCTTATATTGACCAACACAAGACCTTTATTTTGAATGTTTGTTGACCATTCTTAAAGGATGTCTTATTTACAAGCTGATATTATACTAACGCTGTATTCAACTAAGTAGAGTGAACTTGAAAAAAAAAAAGTTTTATAATGAATGAGGAATTCTATATTTTATAAAAGAATGGTTTGATGATGGATATTTTTAGCTTTATTAATGTTTTGTCTGTGTGTCTAAATTTGATCTCTTTTATGCTATACTGTTTTATGATGTGATGGTACAAACTACTGTTATGGTTCAAAATATATTCTATTTCCTGTCTTGTATCTCTGCTTACCATGTGTTCCTATGGAGACACACACAATTAGATTACAGTCAGCTTGTAGATTCTTAGGACCCAATTTATTTATATGACAGAAGCATTTGTTTGGCAAATCAAGCCAATGATGGAAATGTACACTAGTGCTATAAATCAGGCTTCAGTTAAGTCTACAACCATTTGCACCACGTTATGTCCAATTTATATATGTACTGTACGTGGCTGGCAAGGAATCCTGTCTACAGACGGAGCGCTCATTTACATACTGTACTTCACAACTTTACATTCCACAGGGGTTTTACTGCACTGATACGCTGCATATTCAGTGTGTGTTGAGTAGAAGTCACTGATAAAGCCAATTATATTTTTCATTTAACTGTATGTTTAAGTTCTTATTTTAGTTTTTATCTTATAAATACAGAAAGAGCGTTCACTTACCCTATTCAGGGCGCAGTTGGCTGTATTTTATTGCAATAGAGATACAATGATGGTGTTATTTAATTTGACCAGTTCTTACGATATTATTTAAATCGTTTTTTTGGGGGGGCTTTCATTTTTTATATACTGTATGAAATTAGTGTTTTGGGTTACTTTCCAAAATGCTTGAATGTTTATTTTTTGTGTCAAAATATGTATAGTAACTTGACAGTACTTGCACACTTGTTGTACCTTCTTTCCTTTGCTGTCTTGGAAATCCCTATAGTCATGGGCACATTCTTCTGCTGTTTTTGTGTGTAGACATTTTTGTACATTTTGCCACAATTCTGTTTTAAGTCCTCCGTATCTTAACTGTAATACAGCTTGAAATCCCGCTACCAAGCCTTCATCCTGATTGTAATCTTGTTTTAAATCTTGCAAGCAGAGTCTCCAATAGAAATGTAGGAGTGTGCTGTCACTCAGTAGTTGGGGCGGGTTTAAAGTATTCAGAACAAATCAATGATAGATACAAGTCAGGAAGGCGGGACATTGCCCAGCAGCACTGGGAAATGTATTTATTATTATTTTTGTAGTAGGTTTTATTTTTTTTAATGGGAAAAGGGTAAAGTCAACATAAATAGATTAACCATTTCCACAGTTTTTCCGGTGTTTTCTGACTATCCACCAATTTCATTTTTTTTGTATCGGGGGTGTTTTATCAGGTTTTATTGGTTAAAACCGAAAATCAGAAGCCCTAATTATATTGCTGTGAAGCACAATTATGTAGGAAACTCAGTTCATCAGTTGGTTTTCTTGATGATAAGTTAAGTGCACTCTATAGAGTTTTATCTGAAGTGTTCCCTGTGTAGCAATGCATTATTTATAATTTGTCCATTTGTAGAATGGCTAGCAATGTGGTGCAGATGTTCTCTACGCCCCTGCACTTTATATCTGAGCTTACATAGTTACTGAAAAAGGCATATAATATAAAGGATAGCAGAACAGGGAAATTAGGTTGACTGTAAAATGTCTTTGGAATTCTGGTAGTGACAGATAAAGGTACCATAAAATGGAAGTTAAAAATAGAAAGTTTGCTATCTTAAGATCCAAAAGATCTTATTTTTAATTAACTGCTATGCTTTTTTTAATAAAGCTGATTTGATTTGACTTGAAATTCTCAAGGTTTATGTTAATCTTCCTTTTAAAATTCTTATGAGACTTTCATGTTAATTAGTAATTTTATAGCCTTATGTTTGGCATGTGTCCCTTGATAATAATGTTTCCTGAATTGTATTTCATGTGTCAGATGAATCTTAAGAAATGAAGTACTGTATAGGACTCAAGCACATTTCAAACTGTTCCAGAGATAAATTACACATTGGTAGGACTATTTCCTCTTCATAGCCCTAGAAATGGCTGCTGGCACTCCTGGCAGTCAGTTTTAATGATAAATTCCATCCCTTCAGCCATCCTAGACTATTTCTAGTGGTTTCTGCGGAAATGTGTGAAGTACTTCGGGTTGTTACTTTACTGGAATGTGAATCCATTATCATGCGCTCAATAAATTGCAAGTCCAGGATTTCATCACACTTTTTGTGAACCCTGAAGAAACTGAGCCGTGGTGCATTGTAAAAGGAGTACAGTTTATCAAAACATATAATATATTTTAAAGACATTTTGGGGTCCCCTTTTTTTTGGGGCCAGAAAAATAAAACAAATGCAGAGCACTTTCTTTCCATTTAGAGGAGACGTGATGCCAGCATTGCATAGGTCCCATTGGCCTAAATGATTAAAATGACATTTAGAATCAATAAAAGAAAAAGAAAACAGCAACGTTAGTTCATTTAAATGTCATTTGCAACTTGAATTAAGAACCTGTCAATGAGTGTTTACATGCAATCATGTGCTGATAATGAGGCTGTGTGGTCCAGTGGTTAAAGAAAAGGGCTTGTAACCAGGAGGTCCCCGGTTCAAATCCCACCTCAGCCACTGACTCATTGTGTGACCCTGAGCAAGTCACTTAACCTCCTTGTGCTCCGTCTTTCGGGTGTGATGTAATTGTAAGTGACTCTGCAGCTGATACATAGTTCACACAACCTAGTCTCTGTTTATCGCCTTGGATAAAGGCGTCTGCTAAATAAACTAATAATAATAATGACAAACTTCAGTTTTTTACATCCTGTACACCAGAGATAGCCATGCGTAGGAGGCTGTGTGGTCCAGTGGTTAAAGAAAAGGGCTTGTAACCAGGAGGTCCCCGGTTCAAATCCCGGCTCAGCCACTGACTCACCGTGTGACCCTGAACAAGTCACTTAACCCCCTTGTGCTACATTTTTCGGGTGAGACGTAGTTGTAAGTGACTCTGCATCTGATGCATAGTTCACACACCCTAGTATGTAAGTTGCCTTGGATAAACAAATAAAATAATAATAATGCTTAGACTGTTACATTTATGCAGTTGGTGCGGAGAACCTAGTAACATGACCTCAGTCTTATCACAGTTCAATTGCAAAAATTGTGTTGCATCCAATGTGTAATATCAGTTATTGTTGTATAGTGTAACGTATTGTGTAGCGCCCTCAAGTGGAAAACGTTAAGTTAAGGTTATGACCGGATGTGCGCACTGTTTTGGAGAAGCATTAAAAAGTAAGCTACTGAATAAACGGGTTGAGTTATGTTCCAGTAACAAGGTCTCTGTGAACTTATTTCCCTACACTAACCCACGCATCAGTATATTACAGTTATACAATTAGTAAGCTCGGAAACAGCCACTGCAATGTCAGGTTTAGTTTGCAAGTAAATGTGAGTGTAGAGATGGAAATTCATGCCATGATGGCTAAGAATTTGACCAAACGGCACTAAGGTCCAGTAAAACTACTATAGAAAGAGCACATGAGTCAGAAGCTCTTAATTGGATTGCATATACTGTATCTCCTCCAGCACTCTTAATTGGGTTGTGTACACTGTATCTCCTATAGCACTCTTAATTGGGTTGTGTACACTGTCTCTCCTATAGCACTCTTAATTGGGTTGTGTACACTGTCTCTCCTATAGCACTCTTAATTGGATTGCATATACTGTATCTCCTATAGCACTCTTAATTGGATTGCATATACTGTATCTCCTCCAGCACTCTTAATTGGGTTGTGTACACTGTATCTCCTATAGCACTCTTAATTGGGTTGTGTACACTGTATCTCCTATAGCACTATTGATTGGGTTGTGTACACTATCTCCTGTAGCACTATTGATTGGGTTGTGTACACTGTATCTCCTATAGCACTATTGATTGGGTTGTGTACACTGTATCTCCTATAGCACTATTGATTGGGTTGTGTACACTGTATCTCCTGTAGCACTATTGATTGGGTTGTGTACACTGTATCTCCTGTAGCACTATTGATTGGGTTGTGTACACTATCTCCTCCAATTGTCCTTTATTGGTTCAGAAGCTCCCGGCATAGTCGGGTGGAAAAGATTAATCTCCCTTCAAAACTACAAAATTGTTTAGTTTTTTTCCCCGCAGTGCCACGCATTGAACCAAGAGCACTGCCTTAGCATTCAATTGCATTTCTATAAATCCTGACCCAATATTATATTTTTGTTATGAACACATTTTTTGTTACTGTGTAACAGAACTGTCATAAATCAGCCTGGGGGAACTAAACAACATAGACAAATGTGTTTAAAAAAAATATACAGCATACAGAAAAAAACTGCTTCGATTATAAATCTTGTTCACTGGGGTAAGCTGTTTGGTGCCATAGGATACAACTAACACACAATTACTGTTTATTTTTTGTGACAGTTCCACTTTCTGTGTGTTTAAATAATTAAGTCTTTAAAGTACATCACTGGGCTCTAGGTGCTACCTAAGTCATAGGTTGGCTTTTCTATAGATAACTTGGTTTTAGGTCTCTCCAGTATATCTGGTAAGTAATCATTTGCATAAGAAGGATTTTCAGCAGGATAGTGCAGACATGTTTAAATGATAAGCATCGCAGTTTAGGCATCATGTCTGTAGGATGATGTTAAGGCTGCTGCAAGGCCATGAGATGCTGCGCTACACACGTCTGGAATCCCACTGGAGGCTGCTGATGACTGCATGGGTTAACCAGGGTCAGGGTTCCAGCATTCACGCAAGAAGAAACTGCAACCGCTGGAGGTCATGTGTACACCGGGGCGGGGTAGGAACGGAGCTTACTTTCAGGCAACAAAAGCCTGCAGTATAGAGAGAAGTGTATTCCAGCGGGACCTTCTGTTTAGGGGAGTAGCGCTAGCCGTTTGTACGGCACCTTTTAGTTGTAAGGAGTATTGCCCACATTGATCCATGAACATGAACAGAAAAGCCAGAGTACTTGTTATGTTTAATTGCTCTTCCTGCAGTGATTTAGAGGACAGATCTCAAACCCTAGTGCACTGGAGCAGACATTTTGAAAAGAGCTTTGAAACAAACTTTAAAGTGTAAAAAGTTGTCAGGATGTTAACAGTGAAAAGAAATGACAGGTACATTATTTAAACAGGTGTAGCACCATGCGGGGGGGTATAACTCTATATTTAAACAGGTGTAGCACCATGAGGGGACATATAACTCTATATTTAAACAGGTGTAGCACCACGCAGGGGCTTATAACTCTATATTTAAACAGGTGTAGCACCACGCAGGGGCTTATAACTCTATATTTAAACAGGTGTAGCACCACGCAGGGGCTTATAACTCTATATTTAAACAGGTGTAGCACCACGCAGGGGCTTATAACGCTATATTTAAACAGGTGTAGCACCACGCAGGGGCGTGTAATGCTGTATTTTCCGGAACTCAGCTACTTACTTTAACTGGCAGTTGTTTTAGAAAACACAATCATACAAATTGAATTCGCATGTGTTTTTTTTCCTGTTACTATATTTTCTAGGGCACCGAAAAGAACCAATACAAGTATACATTGCATCTTCATTATCGTCACAATCCATAGATTTCAGTATAATAGTAGCTGAATCAATTATCTAACAATTCACTTTTAAGTGAATGCTGTGGCCTGTTGTACCTGGATTATAGCCAGGATATAATTAAAGTAAACTGATTGTCTGATTCAGATATCGAAAGGGTCCACAGTGCATGGATTGGTTGTAGTTGACCCGATCTTCTGTAGTGTAACATATAAAAATTCTTATTTCTGTTTGGGGTAATTGCTTGCTAGGGACACAATACATGCAAGGGAAATGACAATATATTTTGGAATACAAGTTAAATATTGAGACTTAGCATTATATACTGACTTTTTTTACCGTTTCAGATTTATATTACGGTGTGGGCCACCAAGTGAATAGTCTTAACTTAAATGATCCTTGCTGACAGATCTTTCCCTTCAAACAATTTTTCATGAGCAAGTAATTCAGAAAGATGTATTTATTTTGCGTTAGTGAATCAGTGAATCAGACTAACACATCTGTTGAATTGATTCACTAAACTGAATGAATCAAATTAATAGAGTCAATCGAAATGCACATCACTAGTTTTCAGACCAGAAAAAGAGGTTTAAATAGCACGCATATCAGTGGTTAAAGCCTGGTGTCCAAAAAACTAATTATCACTCATTTTAATGTGCACAATACATATGGTGTGAATGAAGCTCATCTCATTATTCAGAGCGGGGTGCCTCATTTAAATGCATTATCTTGCATTGCCATACAAATCACATATTCATTGTGATTACTATAGTATGACACAATAAAATGAGCGTGCACCAAAATATGCTCACTATTACACACGATAATGAATAAAATTGCAACAGTAAATAGGGAAATCATTAACGTGCACAGTAATTGCAGTTATCGTGCACCATAAAGTTTAGCGCCTTTTCGTAAATTAGGCCCTATATATGGAATGGAGAAAGCTATGACTAAAAATATTGCTAAACAATATACTCATAATAAAGTATTCAATTCCATTCTTATTTTTTTTCCCTTGAGAAAAGTTTTATTGAGCTCCAAAAAGGTGTTTCATAACCTTTACTAGTGCATGTCACTGGGGATCCATGCAGGAGTGACTGATTGTAGAAAGAATGACAGTGCTAATGTGTCTGCATGTGTTCCTTTCCAACATGATTGAGAACAAAATTTTAATCCTGAAGTTCTACACACTTTATAAACAGAAATATGTAATGGGACTACCGTACAGGGAAGTGGTGGAATACAGCCTCTAGTAGCCGGTGGGGGGCTGGGGGACGGGGACAGTCTTCATTACTACACCGTTAGAGTGTAACAAATAAATACTTTGCAAGTCAACATGTTAGACTGTGAAGGAGTCTGTCAGTGTGCGAGTACTGTAGATTAGGTTTTTAAGAGCAGCATTAACTTTATAATCAGCTTGTTTTTGCAAAGTGGAGGCTCTGTTAATTCTGAGACTCTTTCTGAATGAAGATTCTGGTGGTCATTTTTCAGCAATGACAAAATACCAAAATAAATAAAAATAGAGTCAACTGTGCCTGTTACATAAATTAGAAAACCCCTTTCCAATGGCATTTTAATTTAAAAACTAGCAACTCTAGAGATTTGAAGTTAAACACATCTTACTGTAAGAAGGCTATGTGGTCCAGTGGTTAAAGAAAAGGGGGTCCCCGGTTCAAATCCCACCTCAGCCACTGACTCATTGTGTGACCCTGAGCAAGTCACTTATCTTCCTTGTGCTCCGTCTTTCAGGTGAGACGTAGTTGTAAGTGACTCTGCAGCTGATGCATAGTTCACACACCCTAGTCTCTGTAAGTCGCCTTGGATAAAGGCGCCTGCTAAATAAACAAATAATAATAAATCATAAGATGTGTTTAAATTATAATTTAAAAAAAAGCCTGCCATAGTCTGTAGCGCTTTAACTTTTAAAGCTGGCTTTGCACTATTCCAATCCATCATCCTTTCACTGGACACTCATTTTTTATTATGTGTTTTTAAACATTTTTTAATGCTGTTCCTTGATTGGTCATTGGCATTCTACCAATCGTAGGGAGTAGTATGGAAATAGAAATTCCTATTCCTGAATAGCATTCGATCTCTAGTAAGCTATGCATACACAGTCCTTATTGTATAATACCTGCAGTTTACTATAAATGTGGATGCATTTAGCACCATGTATGCTGGCCTTAACGATTCAACAATAACAGGGACAGGTTCAAAAATACATTTTATGTGATCCACAGTCATACTTTTGAAATAAAAACAACATACAGTACTCCATGTATTCAAATCTTAAAAGACAGACACATGAACATTATGCAGTCTCTAAAAAAGGCTGTGTCACTATAAAGTCTGGAACAAGTAACTCCTGGTATCTGTTGCTGCAAAAACCTGTGAGACCTTAAATGTCACAGATGTTTAATGAATAGAGTTCTTGTAGGACTTTGTGACACGTCTACTCATTAGAGAGTAGGATGTTTAAAATCTCAGTAATCCCCCCGGTGTTCGTCTGCTACTATCAGGGAATTTTTGCATCAATTAAATTTGCATAACTGTTCTAAGACATGCTGCTGGTGCTGGAAGATAGATTTTGTGAGGCACCCACAGTGTGATAATCAATACTGGATCCATCAATTGTCTGGAGTCCTGTCATTGTTCCTTTCGGTTTTATACATCTTATCCTTTTTGTTTTTATACTGCTTACCACAATGTTGCATGTAGAAATAATATGGAAGTAGATGATGGTGTGCTTGAAGGTATTGAATAAACTACAGCATTGCTGGACTATTCCAATGCTGTACTGTAAGAGTAGGGGATTGTAGCAGAGTACTGCAGTAATGGCAGCACAGAGATGTAGCCTTTATATCCAATTTCACACATCTGTATAAATCCATTATGGACAAAACTACAATACAGATTCTGTTCTTTTTTAATTTGCTCTTAAATGTTTATGCCTTTAACAGGGGAGATCTGTGCTGACTATCTGGCTGTGGCGGAGTGTCCCGCCCCTATGTATTATTATTTGTATTTTTGTTTGCGGCGCGGGTAAAAGCGCCGCGTCTTTTTATATTTATATTTAAAAACCCCGTGAGGATGCATGACTGATCAGCTACTGATTATTTAACTAGCTGACAGTCATGCATCCTTACCAAACGCGTGCAGACTGTGGCCGAGGGGTAATAAGATAAACAGCTAGTTAACCCCTCGGCCAGAGTATAAGAACCGACAGCTGTCTGTGCTGCGGAGTGGAGTTTTGGAGTAGAGAGCGGAGAGAGAGCGGAGAGAGAGCGGAGAGACGACATAAAACAATTGCTAAAACGTGCTGGTTTAGCCAGCACGCCACTTACTTGTTTGTCTGTTTATTCGTTTGGCCCTCGTGCCCTTTTGGTTTGTGTTTTGTTTAAATCTTTTGTTTTGTTTGTTTATTAATAAATACGCTGAATGCCATAGCATTCAGCTTCACCCGCCCATCCACTGTTTGTGATTCAGTTACTTCCTGGTCCGTGACGTCACCACTGCGAGCCAGACTGTCACACTGGCGTATGCGTGGTTTTGCAGGAAGAGGGCAGCAGCCTTGTAAGATCTGCCTGTCAGTCATGGTGATGGCACGGAAAGGTAGGGAAGAGGGTGTGTTGGCTTTCCCTCTCTCTGAGTGGCTGAGAGGCAGGCCTTGGGGGATTGCTTAGTCCATAAGAACCGTGCTTGGTTGTGCATTCGGGAGGCCGGGAGAGAGGATACCCAGTGACGCTGACGGAAGACGTCAGTGTGTACAAAGAGCAGGCAAGCACGGCTGATTGAGACAGTCTGCCTTAAAATAAACTAAAAAGTAAAAGAAATAATTACGTAGCTGAGGGGACATGTGTAGTTATACGGGTCACCCCAGTGAATAGAAATAAATAGCTGAGCATAGGTCGGAGGCCCATACTGACTGGCTTAGTGGCAGTGAGGGCATTGCATAAGCAGCACTTTTTGTTTTGCAGTTTTATTACTGTGTTTTATTTTCCCTTTTCATTGCGCCTTTTGTTTTCATTATTATTTTGAGCACCTATGAGTGCACCAGCTTTTAACTGTTACCAGTATTGGTATTCCTGTGGTCCTGTGTACCATTGCTGGTACTCAGGCCATGGACAACAGCGCCCTCTATGGGCTAAAAGGAAAAAACCATCTAAAATAATAAAACTGGGCACCAGTGCAGAGTTTTCAAATAAAACCTCTGTCTCCTGTGTGTTTCAGCGAATTGCCCACCACCCTTCCACAGTCTTTTAAATGGCAATAAAAGATAATTTAATTCCCCCACATACGTAAGCTTTTTTTTTTTTACTGCTGCCTTCTGCTGACCTTTGCAAAGTAAGGGCATGCTCCATGAGAATACTCAAAATATCTAGCTAGTAAAGTATTTATTGTCTCACACTACTAAAGGTTTCCCAATACCTCATGTTTTTTGTTAATAAAAAATAACTACAGTACTTTGTATAATACAGTATCTGAGGACATGTTTGGTTACATGAAAAAAGTGAATAAAATAGTATTAAACAAAGGTGAAAAACCAGTGTTACCAGTCACCTGAACAGGGCAGCCAGTGCTGTAACCAGCTAGAGACCCTTTGTGGCAGGGACTGGCAGAGGCTCAGTGAGAAGCAGACCCCTGTCTTAAGCGATCATCGGTGCTCTGCTCCTCTGTAATTCACATTTCTTATTACTTGTATTTTCTTTTTGGTTAACTGCTGTGAAACCACTGGTTCACTGGAGAATACCACCTATCAGTACCTCTCATAAACAATCTTTCTGCAATAAATGTGATTTTGGAAGTGTGATTATATCTGATTGGTATTCTCCATCCATGAGCTGCACTCCCTCTCCTTTCCAGTGTGTGAGTCCAGATCTATTTGGAAATGATATGCTTGATTAATTTCTACTGATTGCTAACCGCATCATTTTAGAAAGATACACTGATGTAGTTGACAGCATTGAAAAACAACCTGAATTTTGCTAAGAGCTTTGCCATTCACAGCATAAGTTTAATCCATTGAAAGATGAAAAAAGGAAAATAATATATTTTTTTGCTGACTTTTAGAGTAAATAAACTTCTGGAAAAGAAAAGCGTGTTTCTATTAACATGTGCCATTTATTTTAGGAGAGCAGTACTGCTCTTGTTGTTCTTTGAAATTGTACACAGCTTGACAGTTTATGCAAATGTTCCCAAACAAAAAAGTACACTGCACTATTGAACCTCAATATGAAATGAACATGGGGGAAAAAATGAAGCAACTTGGGTGAAAAACAACTTTTTATTAGCACTTTTACCAACCAAGCATAATCACAACTTTGTTTTGAACAAAACTGAATATGGAACACTGAAAATAACTATTTACAGTGTTACATGCTCAGGCCCTGTCCCATTACTTCCTGTGCCACTCTGTAAAGCAGTTCCTGTCTGGCACAAACACAATGGATAAAACCTCTCTGTCTCTCACTCTCATGCTGTCTGTCTCCATGCCTACAGTTCTCTAACACCCATTTCGCATTGAGCTACGTGAGCTCAACTTGACAGTTTATGCAAATGTTCCCAAATAAAAATAGTACATCAAATAGAATACATATAATGCAGTTTGAAGGTCACTTCTTTCTAAGTGCTGTACATGGATTGCAAAACTGTGGATTATCATAATGGTTGTAAAAGGCTACACTGTTCCTAAGATCATGGCTACTATATGTACAGTATCTCCTTAAAAGATATTGTAAAAGCAATTCCCTTTTTTACTTTATTTAAAAACCAAAAAGTTCAAAGGAAACACTGATGTGTAGGAAATGGTTATCTCTCCATAATAATTAAATCAAAGTGTGCTTGTATTTTTTTTGTGCTTGCAAAAAAATACAGTACAAATACAATTAGTTGTCATGGAAACCCTGCTTTTAAAGAATGAGCAGCATTGGCAAGTGTCCCTTTATATAGAATTAGCATAGAAGGGGAGTGCAGTTTGATTTAACAGCTGTTCAAATCAATAGCTTTGAACAGTTTTAAAAGATCATATGGCATATGTGCAACTTAACCTAATTGACTCTGAATTCACACATGCCCTGATAAAACTGACACTGGTTTATGTACTGTATCCTAACGTCCATTTCATTGTGATACCTTTGCAATTGACATTAGAGTGTGCCAGGAGTGATATTTTGCTATGTTGTTGAACATGTTACAAGCAGGGCCCGTGGACCATATGCTGTGAAATAGATCTGAAAAACGCGAGACGGCTTTCAGTGCAGAGAATTCAGCCGCAGTGGTTTAGGAATTGAGGGCTTTACAAGAGACATTTTTTTTTTGTCTTAAAGCTGCAGCAACCCTCAGTATGTTCACCATAAGAGGGAGTTGGTTTTATACATTCCCACATAGTTTAACCTGATGTGAACTTTATCAGTCTATATCAAAAAACTGGGACACAGGTGCCGCCCATTATGCCACCCTGTGATGCAAACAATGATGCTTCTTCTGCTGCTAGCAATATATATCCATGCAGCAATTATTATGACACGTGTATGTGTGAGTATAAACCACTTTAATATCCCTACATTATGTTAGTATTAGTTATTGGGTGCTAAAACGTTGTATTTGCCCCGTTCCCTGATTTTAGACTAAAGCAAAACATATTTTGATTGCTATCCCTACTCCTCAATAATGCATGTCAGTGAATCTGTATAAAAGTAGATTTCTACTATTAGCATTTTTTGAGTTTTTCAAAAGAAATTGCTGAAACATATAATTGTAACTATTTCTTGTAACTTGTTTTCCTCATCCACAAAAGCAAAACTTTTGCTACAAAAGATTTCCTATAATTTGTTTTCAAGAAATTTCTAGAAATTATAAATTTCCATTGGGGTATGTGAAAATATATATTAGGGATGTGCATTTGGTAGATTTTTATGAATGTTTAAATGGTATGCAGGTGTCAGCGTTTAAACATTTAAACCATATCTACATACACACACACACACACACACACACACACACACACACACACACACACACACACACACACACACACACACACACACACACACACACACACACACACACACACACACACACACACACACACACACACACACACACACACACACACACACACACACACACACACACACACACACACACACACACCACACACACACACACACACACACACACACACACACACACACACACACACACACACACACACACACACACACACACACACACACACACACACACACACACACACACACACACACACACACACTCACACACACACACACACACACACACACACACACACACACACACACACACACACACACACACACACACACACACACACACACACACACACACACACACACACACACACACACACTCTCTCTTTATATTACATTCTGATGTATACTGACAGATCTGGTTAGTGTTTCCGAACCAAAGAACCCATTGTTCCAAATCACATCAGCCATTGTTCTCCCATACTGGTATGGAAAAAGTATTCTTTAACAGCTTCTCCTGAATATAAAGTCACCGGGCTTTTTTGACCAGGAAAATCAACAAAGAGCACAAAGAGCAGTCCACAAGAGTACCAATACAATATTTATTATTATAGCATCTTGGAAGGTTTCCTTTAAAATCCACCTATTACTGTCCCATTTTAGAAAGTGTTTCAGTCAGTACAGAGTTACAAGCAGTTTGCAATTGCATAGCAGTAATGCAACATGAAAAGAAAGCCATCAGGAGGGATTGCAGGCTGGTGTATAGCTTGACAAAAGCAATCACAGGTTTCTGCTTGTTCATGTCCACATTCTTTGACAAAGGGGGGTGCAAGTGAAATGGGTATAATACGTTATTCTCCAACACCTTGCATCATGAGGTTCTTTGGCTGCGGCACCTACACTCATTGGATTCTTTAGTCAGTCTTGATGTGTTCAGGGATGTTTATTTAATCTGATTCATGTAGGAGACTGTTGAATGTATTTTCATTACTGAGAGCTGTATTTTTATGATGCACATGGAGCCTTTGTTATTAGTTGTCTTACATGTTTTTATATTCTTTAAGTAGCATGATCATCACATGGGTGCCCCTTAAATGCAGGTGAATTACAATCCAATTAAGATTCGAGTAGGCAGGGGGGTAGTCTGACATTTTACTAGCCTTTGATGAATCTGATGAATCAAGATCTACTTAATGAATTATTTATTTAAACTAATGATAGATCGACTAATTGTCATATCAAAAATACTATAGCTAAATAGAACTAAAACCATGCTTGGTAACAATAGGCCTTATTTATCACTGTGCTTTAATGATAATGCAGGACTTATTTAAAAGTAAAAGGAAATGCAGTAATCACACTTTCTGTTTCCCATTTGTTTTTCCTTTGCATTTCCCTAAAATTGGGATATATAATTTACAGTGTTTTTTTGTAGATGAAAAGTATGATGCACAGAAATTGGGGTTTATCGGTTGTCTTTCTCTTTGAAAATGTAACAGGGGGAGGCTGGGCAGGACCCTTTTTTACAGGATGTTCATCTGTGTGTCACTAAAGCATCACTTTATGACCTACTTTATTTCCCTTTTCTATGGTGTCTTCAATACAGGCTTATCTAATGTTTCTGCACATACAGCAGTGTGGAGCGGGTTCCAAGCAGCTCTGTGTTTTTTTTATTGAATTCACCTTCAAAAATAGCACTGTGTTTGCAGTAGAAAGCTTTATTGGATGCTAAGCAAGTTTTATGTCACAATATATCTATCATGATCTTTTGATTCCATTTCGCCCTGTTCATCAATGTTTTAAAATCTTCACTGCAGTGGTAGCATTCACGCAAGAAGATAAGGTAATGCAGAGTGACAGGCCTCAATAGGATGCTGTTTTAAGGGCCTGTAATCAGGTTGACGAGACAGTGTTGTAAAATTGGGTTGGTATCTGAAGGACATTGCTTTTATTCCCAGTGCATTGCATGCAAGCCACGTGATGGTATTACAGCAGTGTACCCTGGGATCCTAGAATCATTTACCATAAAAATGTGGCCTGACCTTAATTACTGGAGGACACTGTGCATATTGCAATAAAAGCATGCCTTAGAAGTATAGCAGAAATGCCAGATTAATTATAATTAACTAAATTTGTTTTTAAATGTTTTATTTCCAAGAAATGCATGGCACCACTGTGACAAACACACCACACCACTGTGACAAAGCACACCACACCACTGTGACAAAGAGCACATCGCACTACTGTGACAAAGAGCACATCACACTACTGTGACAAAGATATTCGCGGAAGATATTCGCATTCTGAAACGGCAAAAAACGAGGAGACACCACGCGTAAACTACTCGGCCTGAGAGCAGGAGTAAGGGGCGTGTAGGAGTTTCAGCCTAGTGGCCAGGAGTAGTAAACACAGCTGATGACAACCACAATTATGATTAAAACACAAACGCTATGTGAAACAGTTGTTAGTAATAATAATAATAAATGATTAACTTTGGTGTTGTCTGTTGATTTACTTTATAGCAATGTACCTGTTTACTTCTGTTTTAAATGTTTCAAATGCTATTGACTGGCATTTGTTTTTCAAAACTAGCAAGAAAAAAAGCCCTCCAGTGAAGCTGCTGCAGTTGTCTACTGAATGTGATCAAGCACTATACTTCACAGGGATCATTTTGTTTTTCTCCAGGTAAAGCCAGCCATCATCATATTACAATCCAACATGCTATATTTGTCACTGAGCTAAGGGCTAATTACAAAAATAAAGGGTGTTATTATTTACAACTGCAAATATGTTTGCTTAACTGTAAAACATATTGTTTTTTTTTCACTGGAGAGTTGCATTTATCTTCACATAATGGTGCAAAAGTACTATGATACTACAAGATTTCTTAGCCGGAAGAAGCCACTTGTTCTGTATTCAAACGTTGCCATTGTGTGAAATCAACAGAATATTTTGGGAGTGTTATGTTAACCCTTCTTTGAGTGATGGTATTTGCTTTGTGTACCTGCAATTACTATTGTTGGTGTGCTCTTCAGTGTAACTAAAATTAAATATATCCCATTCTATTTAAGATGTTACAAAAGAGTGCTGGGTTTGTTTTTTTGTGGGAGTTTTCTAGCATTGCTTATACAATGCTGTAAAATCCTCCAAAATGTATTTTGATTTGTGTATTTACCCTACTTTCACTTATTCAGCATACTTTCCTCGAAGTATTATTTTTTTTGGCCAGACTTATGTTTGTTGTTGAAAGGAAATTTTCTTTTGATCTTTAAAACAAATGTTGTGGCTCAAATTATAGTTGGCATGTTAAATACTGTTAGTTGTGTGAGAAATGCTAGTGAACGCAAACTCCGGTCACCTTTACTTGGCCATTCAGAGGAGTGTCTTTGTTCAAGCCATATTTGCATTCCAGAGTCCGCGGAGCGGCAATTCCCACCCACAGCCAGCTACGCAGCACAGATTCCTTGACAATAGACCCCGAAATGATTATTCTCCAGATATATGCAACAATGCATGACATACAGACAAATGGATGAACAGACACTTCGATACCTCGTTTTATGAAAATTGGGTAAGAGGTTTTCAGATATATGCAAACATGTGAGTGTGACATACTGTGCAGATGCTTGGACAGGCAGACACCCGCAGAATCTGATATTCTCAATAACTTATGCTAAATAATGTTCATGCCGAGTTTCATGATCATTGGATAAGCAATTCTACATGTATATACAAAAACATGTACATACTTATGAACTTACAGCTGTTGAGCAATGCTTGCAACATGATTGGGTTACAGCTGAGTGAAAATCTGACAATAATCGAGCAAGGTGCAATAAATATTGCCTGGATCTGACGGTGCATAGTTTTTAATGGTTGCTCAAAATACCAATGAAGTCCCTCGTCTATTTGTTTTGAGCCAAATCAAGTTCTTCAATCAGCATGTTTACAAGGATCATGAGATCATTTAAGCATAGACATTAATATGAATGTAAAGAAAAATCTAGTATTGCCTGAATAGCAGTATAGGTTTGTTTTAAGGTTGTTTTAGGATAACAACAATAATAATAATAATAATAATAATAATAATAATAATAATAATAATAATAATAATGCATGTGGTATTTTTAAAGTATATATCATATTAATGCAGGTATTTATATTTTTGAATTGGGAAGATACTGCATACCTGAAGACATTGTTGGATTTCTTCCAGAAATATAGGGACAAACATTGCACTTGCTTCTTGGCTGACAAGATTACTAAAGGAAGGTACAGAATGGCATCTGTAGATTTTTTTAGCTAATTTGTTAATTTATTTATGAATATTTGGCATACTTGAGAGTGAAATATTACAAAGTAGCATAATTTATTTTAAAAAGCTGTATATTGCATGTGTGTCACAGTATCCTCTATTTTTTTCCTCTGTGCTTGTCTGTGTATATACAGTATGTATTTATTTTGTCAGTCTTAAGCTTTTCATAAATTGCCTGAAATTGCTGCCTTCATCCAAACATACATTACTGTGCAAAAGTTTTAGGCAGGTGTGAAAAAATGCTGTAAAGTATCAATTCTTCTAGGTACACTTGCACAAAGTCATGGATTTTGTAGGCATATAGTCAGGTGTATGATTAAACAATTATACCAAACAGGTGCTAATGATCATCAATTCAATATGTAGGTTGAAACAAATCATTAACTGAAACAGAAACAGCTGTGTAGGAGGAATAAAACTTGGTGAGGAACAGCCAAACTCAGCTAACAAGGTGAGGTTGCTGAAGACAGTTTACTGTCAAAAGTCATACACCATGGCAAGACTGAGCACAGCAACAAGACACAAGGTAGTTATACTGCATCAGCAAGGTCTCTCCCAGGCAGAAATTTCAAGGCAGACAGGGGTTTCCAGATGTGCTGTCCAAGCTCTTTTGAAGAAGCACAAAGAAACGGGCAACGTTGAGGACCGTAGACGCAGTGGTCGGCCAAGGAAACTTACTACAGCAGATGAAAGACACATCATGCTTACTTCCCTTCGCAATCGGAAGATGTCCAGCAGTGCCATCAGCTCAGAATTGGCAGAAAACAGTGGGACCCTGGTACACCCATCTACTGCCTGGAGAAGTCTGGTCAGAAGTGGCCTTCATGGAAGACTTGCTGCCAAAAAGCCATACCTCCGACGTGGAAACAAGGCCAAGCGACTCAACTATGCACAAAAACACAGGAACTGAGGTGCAGAAAAATGGCAGCAGGTGCTCTGGACTGATGAGTCAAAATTTGAAATATTTGGCTGTAGCAGAAGGCAGTTTGTTCGCCGAAGGGCTGGAGAGCGGTACATGAATGAGTGTCTGCAGGCAACAGTGAAGCATGGTGGAGGTTCCTTGCAAGTTTGGGGCTGCATTTCTGCAAATGGAGTTGGGGATTTGGTCAGAATTAATGGTCTCCTCAATGCTGAGAAGTACAGGCAGATACTTATCCATCATGCAATACCCTCAGGGAGGCATCTGATTGGCCCCAAATTTATTCTGCAGCATGACAACGACCCCAAACATACAGGGAAAGTCATTAAGAACTATCTTCAGCTTAAAGAAGAACAAGGAGTCCTGGAAGTGATGGTATGGCCCCCACAGAGCCCTGATCTCAACATCACCGAGTCTGTCTGGGATTACATGAAGAGAGAGAAGCAACTGAGGATGCCTAAATCCACAGAAGAACTGTGGTTAGTTCTCCAAGATGTTTGGGCCAACCTACCTGCCGAGTTCCTTCAAAAACTGTGTGCAAGTGTACCTAGAAGAATTGATGCTGTTTTGAAGGCAAAGGGTGGTCACACCAAATATTGATTTGATGTAGATTTTTCTTCTGTTCACTCACTTTGCATTTTGTTAATTGATAAATATAAACTATTAACATGTCTATTTTTGAAAGCATTCTTACTTTACAGCATTTTTTCACACCTGCCTAAAACTTTTGCACAGTACTGTATGTGTAACAAGTTTCTGTCTAGTTTCAAAATGCTCCAAAAATGTCAGTATGGCAGTATGGCCCCAATTCACAAGAGAGCTTGAGCCAACTTACAATACATATAGAGGCTGATGTAAGGATACGTACAAAGTGATTTGCGGCTGCAAAACACCCATATTGCAGCCAAAATCAGCATTTTGCATGCACAAACTGTGTTTAGCAGCCGTAAAGTGGGACTTTAGCGGGCACTAAAAATGTGGCATATGTAAAGAATGGTTTTCACCTGCTGTTCTGCACCCATTATCAAATTAGCACTTTGTCATCATTAATCCGTTTTAAATGATATTGAAATGTATTCATTGTGGGGTCTGGAATAAAAACTGTAATTATGTAAGGATATTGCCTTGCAATTGGGCAATTGCTGACCCTCCAAAAACTTTGCACCTCCTCTTACAAAGTGCAAACCATTGTAGAAGTCAGTAATTAAGAGCTGTATAAAACCTCATACCTTCAGAGACCTGTCATTGGCCACAGGATGACTGCTGTGGTTGTTGAGGACAGCAGGGCAAGACGGAGAAGACCCTGCATATTCAAACCCAGTTTCACTTTGTTTGGGATGCTGGAGGATGTGGTGGTAAGGCGTTATTGTCTCACTCTGCAGGTCATCCTAGACCTAATAGCTGAATTTCACCTTTTCATCACCTGGTTGACTGTCCTCCTGGTAACTCCGACAGCATTGACTTTCTCCACTGTAAAGGACCATATGGCCTCTTTGGTAGCATAACTGACTTTTATTTTAATTTCTATGTGCCACGAGGACTTTGCTGCCCTTTCTCTTACACATTTCTGGTTTGATTTTTGTGCATCACAAATCTCATACAGCGCCTACTGCTCTGTACTCCTAACTCACCTCACCTCTGGGCTGTAAGTGCGGCCGCTAAATAGCCCGATGCACAGGCGGCGCTCATTACGACCCTCATTATCATGATTGCAGCTCATTATTTGTGTGTGCGGAGTAATTTGCATATCCCTTAAGGTTACATAGGCCGCAGAGTAAAACAACTGCCTGGCCTCTAGCCAATGTGAATTTTGGAGCTGCAATATTTTGCACTATGCCTATCCTTACATCAGCCCCATAGAATCCGATTCTGCTACAAATTGACTTCACAACACTTGCAGTTTTTGTGATAAGACATCCCATCTATTTTGTGAACAGGGTCTTAAATTTTAGCACTCAAACTTAAGCCTGATTTGTTTTGAGATATAAGTGGTTTTCAAAGGAAGTGGTTGGGTACCAGGAAGCACTGTCATTTTTTTTTAAATCTGATGCATTTGAAATACCTTCAGTGCCGATTTAAAGTAAACAGGTTTCCACCGATCTGAATGACACAGATCCATCACTGTATACTTTTTTGACATGGTTTTGTTGTCACATAAATTTATGTCACAATGCCAAAAAATACCACAGAGGAATTGAAAATAACCATTTATAAGTAACAAATAATACCATAATATATGTTCTAAGAAAACTGAATTATCTCTTTTATGCTACTCCTGAGCAATGACCATTTATAACCTTGCTCGATAATGCACATCTTGGGATTTTATTTGGTAACTCCTCATCATTCGTGACATAAAACAGATCCAATTCCAAGCAGTAACCTCTGTGTCAGATTAGAAATGCGTGAAACATCTCCTTAAACTAACAAATATCTGTTGAAACCATGCCAAGCTTTGACCCCCTGCCCCTTTCCAGCAAAGCTGACCCAACGCTCAATTACTTATGTAAAGGACATGCCATGCATTTGAACCTGTCAATAAAGGTTCATTGACTGTTCCTTTATATAATGGAGCACTGGCAGCCAGGAGGAATTTTAACAGGAGAAAGGTTTGTTGTGATGAGTTTAATGAAAGCTTCATTGAAGTTGTATATTTACTACAGTAAGGAAACTCAACATGCTGTTGCATGCAATGCAATGAAATGGCATACCTGTGTTTACTTACTAATAGGTGATATATTGTTTGTTCAAATCAGGGCTGATTCAGTGAGCTTAACAATCTTTTGGTTTAGAGGCCAGGTATCCTATTTAAGGATGTTTGTGGTTTTGAAAAAAAAAATCGTCTTTAGTAGAATGTACAGTCAAAAAAAGTTTAATCTGGTAAAAAAAACTTTCTTTCTTCTTTGCTGCTATTTAGTCATTAGTAAACGAAACCTAGTTACAGTCTGACATTTGCTAATTAGTAAACTAAACCTAGTTACAGTCTGACATTTGCTAATTAGTAAACTAAACCTAGTTACAGTCTGACATTTTACAGTAGATTTAATTTGTGTTTGTGATTTTCTGGCTCTTTAAGGGCGTGCTGCTTATCGTCGTGGCTCTTTTAGTGAGATAGACAGACAGCCCTGGTTTAAATCAAGTAAGAATTACAAGCGTAAAACAACTGCGACTGGTTAAATTCCCTTTGGGATTCGGGGTTTCACTTTTATGTGAAATTAATCAGTAATCTCCCTGTTGCCAAAGAAAATAACCTTCAAACAGCGTTCAGTTTACTGCAGTACACTGCACTAAAATGCTTTTTGGGGGCACATTAAACCACATTGAAAGCATATGCTATCATTATTTGAACAATGCCTCTAAAAAATACCGTTGCGCTGATGTTCTCAGCATTCTCTGATGCCCGGCGCTCATGTTCTCCATACAGTCTGCTTTTCTTTTTCGTGTGATGAAACGGAGAATGTCTTATTGCTAAATTATTCAAAACAGATGTCAAAATCGTGTTACTGTGAAAAGAATGTGACAACCATTGTTTAGAAATTGGTTTCACAGAGCGATAAAATAAATTAATTTACACTGAGGAAAATGGCAAAATCGCGCGCTGCAGTCCCAGGCGACATTACACTCTTGACCTCTTGCTAGTGACACAGAAGACTCTTCTGCAACATAGAATTACCTATACGGGGCTAGGGTTATAAGGGGGTGATACTTTCAGTCATTTCTTGTCGACCTTCTACTCCCAGCCACCCCCTCACCCCCGCAACCCTGCAAAAAAAAAAAAAAAAAAAAAAAAAGATAGGTACACGTGAACAAGAAAGGCTTCGGAGTCTTTTCTTACTGCTTTTGCTGGGGGTTGGTGCATGCTCAGTACACAGAAAGGTGGGTGTGGAGGGGGACAAACCTCAGTCGTTTCCAAGCTCAGCTGCTTCCCGATGTTGGTTGCCAGGCAGTTATCACCGTGGCTTTGACGATTGCAGTGACTGTTGCTCTGAATCAGAAATCCAGCATCCATCCCTCTCCTCACTTAGTCTTCGCAGATTAAAGTCTTCAGTATTATGTGCATTTCCTGTCTCCGTCTCTCTGTCTTTTTCAACGCCGTTTTCCACTGAATGCCTATTGCTTGCGACTCGTTGCTGGCTCCCGTCTTCTTGTACAACACCTGAAATTTGTCTGGCTATCAGCGGTGGAGTAAACGGTACTGTAGGTGAACATGACCACAGCAAAGGAGAACGCACCAGCAAAAACAGCGCATCAGCAAGAGCAGGTATCGCTGCTGTTTAATTTAATTTCAGTTGAAATGTAAACTGTATGATTTTGCATGTTGTGCTCGGCAGGTAATTACAAATGTGTATGCACTCTTTTTGACCGGAAGTACACAGTTGCAGTTAATATTTCTACCTCGTTTTATGAACGTTATCAATGCGTCCCTCTTGCTTACTTAAGACCACCTCTAAGTACTGCCATTAACAGTATCATGTATTAATATCATTTAATTATGGTGTGGGCACACGAGAAGTCGTGGAAGAGGCAGGGAGCGTGGGAATTACGAAGTAACGTTGCTTAGCCACCAATACGTTTAAGTCACCTCTTAAATTTATTGGACACGAGGCTCTGTATTCGCTGTCAAATGTGTGGTTACCCGACAAGCTTAACACACTGCTGTATTGCATTACGTGCAGTTATATTTATGACTTGTATACTGAAGGTTCGTCGCATTGGAGTTAAAGTTATAAATGATACATATGAGGAAGCCTTGTGGCGTCTGATTGCATTCATGTCATATACTCACTGTAAACTAAAATAGCTCCCATGACATTGTTATCCATTCTTTAGGAGATGATTTATGTATTACGAGGGCTGCTACACACATCAGACTCAGTGACTCTGCATTAAGTTCAATAATGTGCGCGAAGCAAATGTTTACAAAGGACTTTACCTAACCTATATACTGCAAAAAAGGTCTGTAAAGGTCCTTGCGTGTTATGTATTGAAACATTTTATAACGCATTGTAAAATGGCCCGTGCTTATTCTGTGTATATATATATATATATATATATATATATATATATATATATATATATATATATATATATATATATATATATACACTACCGGTCAAAAGTTTTAGAACACCTCCATTTTTCCAGTTTTTTATTGAAATTTACGCAGTTTAATGTCTCAATGTACTCTGAAATTAAAACATAGAACAAATAAACAATTGGAGATAAAAAAAGAAATCATGGAATCGTTTTGTTTAACAACATTTAATCTAAATTTTTGACTCATCAAAGTAGCCACCTTTTGCAGATATAACAGCTGAACACACTCATGGCATTCTTTCTACAATGGAAATCAAATATTGTTCGAAAAGTTCTTCCCAACACTGTTGCAGAAGTTCCCACAAATGTGTTGCACTTGTAGGTTGCTTTGCTTTCACCCTTCTGTCCAGTTCATCCCAAACCAGCTCGACGGGGTTTAAGTCTGGAGACTGTGCTGGCCATTCCAAGATTTGAAGCCTACCGTCTTGTTCTTTTCTTCTAAGGTAGTTCTGACATAGCCTGGAGGTATGTTTTGGGTCATTATCTTGCTGTAGGATGAACCCCTGACCAACTAGGCGTATACCAGAGGGTATTGCATGGCGCTGCAAAACGCTGTGGTAGCCATTTTGGTTCAGGGTGCCACTCACTCTGTGCAAGTCGCCGACTCTGGATCCAGCAAAAGAGCCCCAGACCATCACGCTTCCTCGACGGCGTACAAAAACCCTGCGTGATGAACCGAAGATTTCAAATTTTGATTCATCAGTCCATAAGACCTTCTTCCAGTCTTCAGTAGTCCACTGGCGGTGCTTCATGGCCCAGGCAAGCCTCTTTTTCTTATTTTGCCATCTTAGCAATGGCTTTCTTACTGCCACTCGACCTGTCAAACCTGCAGCTCGAAGTCTTCTCTTCACAGTTGAAACTGAGACTTGCTTACTTCGACCAGTGTTAAGCTGTGCTTGAAACTGTTGTCCTGTGAGCAGCCTATCAATGCCAGCTGTTGACTCTCAGAAACTTGTCTTCTGATTCTGTTGTGGCTTTGGGTCTGCCAGACCTCTTCCTGTTAGAGTTTCCTCCAGTTTCCAAGTGCCTTTTGATGGTGTAGGAAACTGTACTCACTGACACCTTGGCTTTCTTTGCAATTTCTCTAAAGGAAACCTACACATTTTAAGGGTTATAATGGTCTGTCTGTCTTCCTTTGTTAATTGCCTTTTTCACGCCATTATGATAGCAATATATTACTTCCTGCAGTCCAATACTGTCCAAATAATGCTTAAGAGGGTGTAGTAACACAGTCTGTTCCAACACTGGTTTTATACAGACAGAGGGTTTGTAAGTAATCAACAAAAGTTGGGACACCTGTAGGAATTGTTAGCATCAACTTTCAAGGCTTAATTTACTTCCATTGCTGCAGAACAGCTGTAAGTTGTTAACCCATTACTTGTTCCCTGAAAAAGGCCTTTTTGTATAACTCTGAAATGTACATTATTTTTCAGTTTTTGGTAACCTAAACTTTTTTTTAACCTCTGGCAGTTTACCGCTTACCTTTGTACCATTTCAGGTTATTCACTGGACTTGAACTGCTTAAATTTCAATAAAAACTGGAAAAATGGAGGTGTTCTAAAACTTTTGACCGGTAGTGTGTATATATATATGTGTGTGTGTGTGTGTGTGTGTGTGTAATGTGCTACCTAAAACAACAGTAAAATTAATATGGACAGTCAACATGTTTTTTTTTTTTAATTAAAAAAGTAGACCACAACAAATACAAGGTTTTAAAATAAATAAATAAATAAATAAATAAATAAATAAATAAATAAAACATTTTAAAAGGACATTTGTGCACTTTTATAGCATACTGTAAGCTGCAATGTAACATTTTATTTTAGGTAAAGAAATGTGTAGTTTTGCACAAAGAAATTAGAAAAGAAAAATATTCACCCATGCATTGGACCTGGTATAACCCTTGACATGAAACCATCCACCCATGCATTGGACCTGATATAACCCTTGATATAACAAACTAGAAAAGACAGGCAATAGAAATTACTTTTGAAAGGGTACCTGCATATATGACATGGATTTTAATATAAGATATCAAAATGTGTAATTTTATTTCTGCAATGCCTGCTATTAATTTGGTTTTGCTGAGCATGAGTTCAACATTAGATCTCATTTTTTGAAATGGCAACATTGTTATGCTACCATTTCAAGTTCCGCTGGTATTCACAGGTACCTGTCTTCTTTTGCAGATTGAAAGCTTTTGAATTGTTTTGTGAGTTTGGAGTTCAGTAAAATATCTTTATAGCTTGATTAATGAGTGATCAGTTTCAGACAGCAAAAATACCACCCCGTTGCATCTTAGAGACAACTAAGATTGCTGTCTGTAATCTCGATGAAATTGAAAAGAGAGACTGCAGTGGCTGGCGGCACTGGATTGCTATTTTATTGTATTGTTTTATTTATTTATTTTTTCTTTCAAATCAGCTGCTTTTGTCAGAAAGGATGGTGAATATCCATTTCTTCTTCATCCCTGAGGATAACATTTCTGTTTGATTCAAAGGCTTTTCCAGTTGCACAGTTAGCAGACACTCCCAATCTCCTTTGTCTTCATTTAACTGGGAATGAGGTCACAGAGGACACAGCAGGCAGACAGTGTTGCTGTTGCTCGAAGCCAGCTTGATATATCTGTTTCAGCTTTAGGTTTGAATGGCAGTTTCCATAGAGCTTCTTTTTTGTCAGTGCCTAGGCAAGCAGTACAGCAGGTTCAGCACTGCCAGTCTGGATAGCGCCAGCAACCCAGTTACTAAAACCCTGGCACTGAGAAGAGTTCAGCACTGCCAGTCTGGATAGCTCCAGCAACCCAGTTACTAAAACCCTGGCACAGAGAAGAGTTCAGCACTGCCAGTCTGGATAGCTCCAGCAACCCAGTTACTAAACCCCTGGCACAGAGAAGAGTTCAGCACTGCCAGTCTGGATAGCTCCAGCAACCCAGTTACTAAACCCCTGGCACAGAGAAGAGTTCAGCACTGCCAGTCTGGATAGCTCCAGCAACCCAGTTACTAAAACCCTGGCACAGAGAAGAGTTGGCAATTTGCTTGAAGTGGCAATACATATCTGTGAATTAGACCATAGGTCTGTTTTCCTAATGCACAAGATGGGAGATGAAATGCTCAGAGCACACAAAATAAAATGTTACCAGAAATATAGAAATGGCTTTAAGGTTGTTGGAATCAAATACATGCTACCTGTAGTATAACAATCTCTTGCAAGCCTCAGGTAGGCAATATACAGATTTTTATTTTGTCCTTTTTAAAAGTTTGATTTAGGTGAGATGGGATTGTTTTTGTCATTTTGATGTGTAGGAGCGCTCTTGTGTTAATAAGGCAAAATGTAGTAGACCTCACATTTTCTCAATTCCATCTAGATCAGTATAAGTCTGAAGAAAGGGTACAGCGATGTTATCTAGAGCACTTTAAACAGAATTTGAATTAACATTGTTTATTTTACAAAATGTAATGAAAAGTAAAACACACTGTCTATTCTATCATTTGTCTACATTGTACTTGGGATGTAGAACTATGTTCTCTTTAGTGTAGTTATGGCCTATTAAACCTGACCATTTCAATAAGCTATTCATCAGTCCAGGAATGGATCATTGTTATCCTATTACCTCATTTCAATGTGTGACTAATTAAAATACATACTGATTCATCTGCAAACTACTGGGGAGCCTTACACTAAAATGGAATATTAGTGCAGCCTATAGTTAGGCTTTTCTAAAGAAAAAACAACTTAACTCTGTAATCTCGATATTACCATTCTGTTATCTCGTGATCACAAACTCATTTATCTCAGGATCTCGATATTACCATTCCGTTATCTCATGATCACAAACTCATTTATCTCAGGATCTCGATATTACCATTCCGTTATCTCGTGATCACAAACTCATTTATCTCAGGATCTCGATATTACCATTCCGTTATCTCGTGATCACAAACTCATTTATCTCAGGATCTCGATATTACCATTCCGTTATCTCATGATCACAAACTCATTTATCTCAGGATCTCGATATTACCATTCCGTTATCTCATGATCACAAACTCATTTATCTCAGGATCTCGATATTACCATTCCGTTATCTCATGATCACAAACTAATTTATCTCAGGATCTCAATATTACCATTCCGTTATATTGTGATAACAAGATCATTTATCCCAGGATCTCGATATTACCATTCCGTTATATTGTGATAACAAGATCATTTATCCCAGGATCTCGATATTACCATTCCGTTATATTGTGATAACAAGATCATTTATCCCAGGATCTCGATATTACCATTCCGTTATCTCGTGATAACAAGCTCATTTATCCCAGGATCTCGATATTACCATTCCGTTATCTCGTGATAACAAGCTCATTTATCCCAGGATCTCGATATTACCATTCTGTTATCTCTTGATCACAAGCTCATGTATCTCATTACTTTCATTTTCCTGAGATAATTACATTTATCTTGAGATCTCGACAAAACGACTTGTACTGTCGAAATCCTGAGATAAATGATCTCAGGAAAAGTAATGACTTCCATTTTCTCGACATCCTGAGATAAATGATCTTGTGATCACAAGGTAACAGAATGGTAATATCGAGATCCTGAGATACGAAGATTTTTTTTTTCTGATGGCCTCAATGAGCCGCCGTATTAAGCTAAGCTAAGTTAGTCAAAATTATGTGATTTTTTTTTTTTGTCCCTGCGACACAGATGGCTGTGTGGTGACGTCAGGTCAGATGCAGGAACATAAACAGACAAGGCAGTACTGTGGTGCAAAGGTGCGGCGGTGCTGCCGTGTTTATTTCATGTGCAGGGCTCCTAGCCCTGTCACAGTCCCCCACAGGACTGACACCTTTATGGTTTAACAATTGTAATAGTGAAGAGAATCGTTGCTCTCATAGAACATGCATTTTAAATGATCATTGCTTGAAATAAGACAGCTGTTTGTTATATACTGCTGAAATGCTGAATATTTGAATGGAGAGATCAGAGAGTTCATGCACAGCATTTTCTCCCAGTATAAGTAACCCCCTGCTCCAGCTCCAGGCTGGCTCCAGAGCTGATGGAGACCCCCTGCTCTAGCTCCAGACTGGCTCCAGAGCCGATAGAGACCCCTGCAGCTCCAGGCTGGCTCCAGAGCCGATAGAGACCCCCTGCTCCAGCTCCAGGCGGGCTCCAGAGCCGATAGAGACCCCCTGCTCCAGCTCCAGGCTGGTTCCAGAGCAGCAGTGTAGAGTAGTGGTTAGGGCTATGGACTCTTGACCGGAAGGTCGTGGGTTCAGTCCCTGGTAGGGGATACTGCTGCTTTACCCTTGAGCAAAGTACTTTACCTAGATTGCTCCAGTAAAAACCCAACTGTATAAATGGGTAATTGTATGTAAAAAATAATGTGATATCTTATTAAATTGTAAGTTGCCCTGGATAAGGGCATCTGCTAAGAAATAAATAATAATAATAATAATTTTGATTCTATGTTGTAACACAATATATATATATATATATAAAATTGAGTGCTGGGACTAATATCCGATTATTATTATTATTTTTTAACATCTATTTGAAGGGGAAAAAATGTCTGTGTCAGTCAGAAATGACACAGTTGACAGAAATGAGAAATACGTATCGCAACCTGTCTTGTCTTGCACAGATTTACCACCTTGCCAGAAGCTGGCAACAGTTTCTAAATTGTCAATAGGAAAAATAGCACTGTTTGGGATTTCTATAAGATCAGCTGTCAAATAAACAAGTTCAGATTAAACTACCCATGCAAGCTGCAAATACTGATCTCTGCACACATGTGAAGTTGCAATGGCAGGGATTATTAAAAATATGCATTGTCTACTTTATGTTTTTACCTGATATGCACACAGGATTACTTTTTTTTATCTTTTAACCGGAAAGACTGTAGGGATCCTTCATTTTGTAATTAATTCGCAAGGGTAAAGTCAGGCCTTTCTTACTTCTGGGATATTTTTCAACTTTAATAGTGTTACATAGAATGGCTTTGATAACATTTTGCAAATTAACAGATATTCAAATACATGTCTGAATCCTGAACAGATACCACAGATGACAATACCATGTTTGTTCAGCAGTATAATAAATAAATGTTACAATATCTCGTTTGTCTTATGATATTTATTACTATAGTATACATTATACATTTCATTTAATGGTCTGTCTGTCACACACTACATTGTACTAATCTTCACCAAGCTTTTATTTTATTATTCAATCCTAGCCTCCTGTGTATGTTTCGGGTTGCATTTGACTACAATCTTTCACGCCCTGTCCTCTTACTGCGCGATTATGAGGACCCTCTCTATATGCCTGCACTGGATTTTATAAAAGGTAATGGCTGCAGATGCTGGAATACAAGATTGTCATTTATAATTTTGGACGACTCCTTATATCAGTAGAAATATTATGTACATTAAAGTATTTCTGTGTTTACATTTAGTTATTTGATATACTTATTTATTTGGTTCATTCAGATGTTTGAATTGAATAATTAGGAAGGATTGTTTTAAATGTGAAAGGCAGGAAATAGTGGAGCTGCTCCAGAACCTCAGCTCCGGCTCCATGTTCCGGAGCACTCCAGTGACCCAGTTCCCGCTCCGGCTCCAGCTCCAGCTCCGCTCTGGTTCTAGCTCCGCTCCAGCTCCAGCATCCCCAGCTCCAGCTCCAGCTCCACTCCGGCTCCAGCTCCAGCTCCGCTCTGGCTCTAGCTCCGCTCCAGCTCCAGCATCCCCAGCTCCAGCTCCAGCTCCAGCTCCAGCATCCCCAGCTCCAGCTCCACTCCGGCTCCAGCTCCAGCTCCAGCTCTGACTCTCAGCTCCAGCTCCGGCTCCAGCTCTGGCTCCAGCATCCCCAGCTCCAGCTCCAGCTCTGGCTCCAGCATCGCCAGCTCCAGCTCCAGCTCCAGCTCCGCTCCAGCTCCAGCATCCCCAGCTCCAGCTCCACTCCGGCTCCAGCTCCAGCTCCGCTCTGGCTCTAGCTCCGCTCCGGCTCCAGCTCTGACTCCAGCATCCCCAGCTCCAGCTCCAGCTCCAGCTCCGCTCCAGCTCCAGCATCCCCAGCTCCAGCTCTAGCCCCACTTCGGCTCTGGAACTCAGCTCAGAAAACTAGCAAGCTCCGCTCCGCCTCCAGGAACATAGCCAACCCTAGTCCATTGCCTGTGGATTGATGGTTTTTCTGACATGGTACCCATGATGTACATGTCTAGAATATACAGATTTCCAAACACAACCTTCAATCCACATTGTATATTCCAGCACACCACTGTGACATTTAGGAATGTGCCCTGTTTCTGATTAACTGAGCGTGATTTGCATTAAAAAGTCATTTTGCGATGCTCAACATTTTTTGCAATAATGAATGTCTTTCTCTCAATGACTTTACACAATTGCATTACAGGAGTTAGGTCCAGAATATTAACAGAATCATATCACTGATGGTCCCCATGTGGGTGTTGACTGGGGCCTGTTTTGGCTTTTCATCTGATTCCCAACTTCTGGGTTTTGGTTGCCATTGCCATGTCACTCAACAACCTCTCTGTGGATTGAATCAGATGTACTGCTGTGGTTAAGTTATGTATTCATTTAACCAGAACACCCTGACACTACAATCACAAGCCACATACACCACAACAAAACAAGCCACATACCCATCAACAAAACATGCGTTATAGTAACGGGCTGTAATAACCTGGCACACTAAACTAGAACTTGCTGTAATGCAATGCTGGGCTTTCAGATAGTATGTCGGCTGAGAAGAGATCATTCTGTGAGGATTCTTGCCAGTGAAGCATCTATTGATCAACAAGCACACGACAGCATACTCTCCTTGGATTTGGAATGGTGGTTATAATTTACGTTATGCACCAGGACAGCCATGTTAATAGAGACATTCTTTTTTTAAAAGAGGCCATCACATCACAGCCATCCCTTTTTTCCTCAGAAATCAATGTGTTTCCAATTATTACAACAATAACTACTACATGTAATAAATTGCATTGCTATAACTGGCATCTTATTTGAAATACTGAAAGACGCAATTTATTTAAGCAGGTCCAGCAGGTCAGTGCTTTAGAGTGAGCTTTCCCTTGTTAGACAGAACTGTAATAATCTCCTTCCTGACCACTGTCAATTTGCTAACAGTATAGTTCACCCCCCAGGTAAGCTGTATGATTGATGAGTTTTCTCAGATGTGTTCATGTATATCTGAACTGTGTTGCAGGAATATAACTACCTCCCAACCTTACTGTGCATCTTACTGTAGCATAAAAGACTTTTAACACAAAGTGAGTCGTGTCAAAAGCTGCATGTACACCTCCTCCACATGCTTGTTTTTAATGAAACTGTATATCTGATGAAGGCTGTAACTCTCACCACTTAGAGAATGGGTTTCTATTTTTCTGTGGGCCTCCAGTGTAAATTTATTTATTTAACCAATACATATGAAAAATGTACATCCATGTGGCAATTCGTCATTAGCAACAACAACAACAAAAAAACAAAAATTCAGAATGAGAAACACACCCAATAAAGTTACAAAACCAGAAATAAGAGGCTTTTTAATCCAGTGGCTTGAATGAAGTATTCATTCATTTCTTATTCGATTTTGACATTTAATTTAATTTTTTTTTTTTTTTTTCAAAACTAAACTCTTTTTTTTGGTTTCAGTAAATATATTTCAGGCCGTATTCAAAAAATGTTTATCAGCTGTTTAACTTTTTCATCCAAAACATACATAACTAAGCAGGCCTAACAAAAAGAGAAAGGTATACAAACTGCAACCCTCGAAAAAAATGTAAAAGAATGCCAATAAAACGAGCACCATTATCAAAGTCCAATAGATGGAAGCACTTTTACTCCTAGTTGTCTGTCTCAGCCATCGATTCTGCAAGTCAGCAAACGGAACACGGAACAAATAGTGAACTCAATTGAATACTGTACTGTAGCAGCACACTGTAATGAATGGAAAGGAATGTGTTACATGCATATAGACACACAGCATCATGGTTGTATCATTCTGAAATTGGAAATTGACTGTAGGGCTAAAAAATTTTTTTTATCAGAGCGTTACCAGAAACACAGGTATTTTTTTGTTTAGCCTAAAGGACAAAGAGTCAGTATGCTGTTTATATTTCTGAAAGAGGAGTACAAAGCAAAGAAATTAAACATTTATCAGCAAGCTCAGGGGAAATGACCAAATCGAAACTAGCAGACATGCAATGGTGCCTGGTCCAAAAATACTGAGCATATTTGCACAGCACAGCATTTATCTTTTAGGTGATAGATAGATAGATAGATAGATAGATAGATAGATAGATAGATAGATAGATAGATAGATAGATAAGAACTTCTGGTACAGTATTTGTCCTGTTGCCACCAAGATGGACATATGGTATTTGGAGGCATGGTTTATCATCGAAATGAGAACACAAGGATGCTGAAAGATTTGCATCAGCAGTGTAATACATGCACCAAACCAATACAAACATGTACATCTTGAATTTAACTTCTAGCTGTAGTTCATTTGACACCAGTTCAGGTCAAAGTTTCGTTCAGTTGTTATAAAGTAAAATACATTTTTCAAGGTCACAAATGAGCCATTTTTAAGTGCCATACCTTAGTGGTTCTCTGTCGAGTGCACTGTGTGCATTCTTGTTGTTTAAAGAAAGAATAGAAAACCTCATTCAATTCTCTACTGGCTGTGAGCCACTCACTAATCTTAAAGGAGCTCTGTAGTCAGGATGGGAACTGCATGGAAGCTGTCAAGTCAATGAAAAGTAATGAAGTATAAACGTCCCACCATCACCCAGTCCTCGTCTCTGTCGAGCTCCTGTCATCATCACTCTTATCAAGTCAGCCAGCCAGCAGATGCGAAAATAGCATTATGTATTAAACAGTGGCTCTACACATTTGGCTTGAAAATGAACATGGACATCTGGTCAGGAGGTAATAGAAATAATAAAGTTTTGGAGCTTGGGAAGTACATTGAAAAACCTGTAGAAGATAACCGACATACACAAAAAATGGCTGGGATATTTCCAGAAAAAAACCAAAACACGTACCCACCATTTGGGATTTTAATTCCAGGTGTTAATTTAACCTTATCATGAAAACTTGGCTAGGTTACTGGTATCCCAACACACACTCATACTCTGCTGAGGCTTGAGAAGATGCATAGGGTAGCAACATACTTGAAATTGGTGCTGATGATAAACTGAAATATCATTTGAAATGGTCTTAAACCCATTTTGTTCAGTCCTCTCAGTACTTTTTTAATCTTACTGAATGTAGCGTTGCCCTTCAGTGTAGAATTAGGTGCACCAGGAACTTCTCTAAGACAGGTGTTATTAATAAGGTGTTATTGTCACTCTATAAGCCAGCCCTGGAGGCCAAGCACTTTCATGCAACAGTGGAGTGCGGCAGTTTAGGCACCAATTACTATCGTGGGTGTATGAACTAGATAGTGATAACCATCCAACTGTAGCATTGGGGTGGCTGTATAAAGAGGAGTCTTACTGTTTCAAGGGCTTCACTGTAGTAATTAAAATGTGGAGACAAGGTACAACTATTGAAATGTATGAAAGGTATTACCATAGTCTAGACTTCAAAATAATCAGCCTGCTTTCTACCTTAAACAGCAGTTACATTGGCATGGTTTAAGTTAGTGGTGGATATTTTCCTTCAGCTAACTGGCTTAGAGAGATATATTTAGCATGTTTCTGTTTGAAATGTACAAAACAAATAAATGACTAAGCTGTCAAAGTTATTTACTCCAATTCGTCATTAGCAACAACAACAACAACAAAACAAAAATTCAGAATGAGAAACGCACCCAATAAAGTTACAAAACCAGAAATAAGCAAGTACAGTGAGGCTTTTTAATCCAGTGGCTTGAATGAAGTATTCATTCATTTCTTATTCGATTTTGACATTTAATTGTTTTTGTTTTTTTTTGCATTCAGAAATAAATTGTGCTAATGATGGAGTAAATAGCTTTGAGAATCTAGCCTAAAGTGCTTTATGTTTTGGTAAATATGTTGTGTGGAGCATTAGATCTGAAATCAAATATATAAATCCAAGAGGATGTGCCAATGCATTCCAAGTGAAGATGCAGCAATAAACAGCATCAATCTATGTAGTCATTACTTCAGTCGTTGCTGACACAGTAGGTGGACCTGTGACACTGGCTTTGGCTACTAAAGATTGTGTTATCTTTTGACTGCAGCACATTAAAATGTTTTTGTTGTCTTGTAGGTTTGCTGGTACACAGCAGAACCAGTGTACTAGAACAAATTCAATTTTAATATCATGCTTTACACTGTAGACATTTTCTTCATTCAGATCAGCCTTACGGATTACACAAGTTTATAATGCTTTTAAAATGATACTATACCCAAGATCATAAACACAGTCAGCAGTCATTTTACAGCTAATGCCCTCTCAATATAAAATTATTTAACACATTGTCCAGGGAAATGAAATGGGAATAAGTCATTTCTTCAGTGCATTAGCCAGAACTCAGAAACTACATTTGATCACACTTAAAGTGATGGAAGTTCTTGAAAACATGAAAATTAACCTATAAAAAGAAAACCTTTTGAGAAAAATTAAATGTTTTCCCTTAAAGAGAGTACATGGTTTCAAATGCATTTACTTCTTTTTCTTGTACAAATCTGCTCAATATAACATTGATTCAACAGCTGGCATCTACTACCTTCACCCAGTTTAGCACCAGTATGCACTGTAACTAAAACATAAAGGCATTACATTAAAGTGTAAATAAATAGCATTATGTGTACCCACATGTTGCTACAACTGTTTCAATAATGTTCCTGTCATTTTTCTTTTCATTGTCCTGTCATCAGTTGTCATCCTGACAACTTTTTATACTTATAGCTTTAAAGTCTGTTTCAAAGCTTTTTTTGAAATGTCCGCTCTAGTGTACTGGGGGTTGAGATCTGTCCTCTAAATCACTGCAGGAAGAGGGATTAAAACAAAAATAACAAGCGCTGTGGCTTTTCTGTTCTGTACCACATCATGGATCGTTATTGCTGCATTACAAGTTTGACAATGTGGGCAATCATCCTTACACTATCACTGCACTATAGCGGCCATTTTGAAAAGCTTTGAAACAGGCTTTAAAGGTATGAGTGTAAAAAGTTGTCAGGATGTTAACAATGAAAAGAAAAATGACAGGTACGTTAAACAGTTGTAGCAACATGTGGAGACGTGTAAGGCTATATTTTTGGGAACCAAGAATTGTTTTATCAGTGTAATATTCCTTGCATTCAGTTTGTTAAACTACTTTTCCTAAGGGCTTTTAAAAATGTTCTTGAGCTATCAGCTGTATGACAGTGATGTGTGTGTGGAATGCACTTTGACTAGACATGGTTTCCACTGTGCAGCTATTGTACAAGGGCCTTTTTATTTCAGTAGCATTGTTAAGCAGGTGCTCTTTGAGTTTAATACTACTTGCATTATAATTGCCTCATCCAATGTTTCTGTACTAATGTCAAACTGCTTCTTCTCAAGTTACCTAATTAAGCAAATAAACGTTTCATCACCGTTTTAATGTGGCTGTTACAGATACGAGTGAAATATAAAACAAAGCGTTATTGTACTCATCACAAAGAAGTCAGTATTTTCAGTGTGTCTTTATTGTCTTTCAGGTTGCATTTAAAGTAGAAATTAAGGCGAATTAATTGCATGGAATACAGTCAAAATTAAACACCTCATCTAATTGCTTGTCAGATAAGTAGTTCTTTTTCATTGTTTGTATTGATCGTTTTAGCTCTGCAGCACCATCTGTGCTGGCTAGCCCCTTTGCCTAGTCGCTGTGGAACATCAATGGAAGTTACTACAATTAGAATTGACAAAAAATGATGCAAGGAAGTGTGTTGAGCTGTGAATTATATTAAAAGAAAGATGATAGAGTGATGTTTGTGAATCATTGGGGTTATTTTCAAGCATTATAGTCGACTGCTAACATGAATACTCAGAGTGCTTACATATGCATATTACACTCTGAGAACATCGGTGAGGACACACAAATAATCTGAAACAGTGCCGATTCAGCAGCAGTAAACAGTGACTCTTGCAACCCCTTTACACTTTAAAAAGAAAATAAAACTAGAAGAAACGTTTTGAATCCGATGAGGTCTTTCGGCTAATCAGTGCTTCTCCATTCCTTCTCCGTTATTTCGCCTCGCTTAAAGGATCCCAGTGATCCAGCAGCAACACCGTGGCTCGGTAACCCATTCAGTACACTCACCACTTATAAAGTGTCCCCTACCCCTGTCCTAAGTCCCCTTACTGTCTAGCTACATTCTCTGGTCTCTGTGCTGCACTTGAAACAGTGACTTGTCAATGTTTTTTAGGATTAAAAAAACCTCTTGATCATTTCTCCCATACAATGTTGAAGTTGTCAAAAGGAGTTAGGCTTGTGTTTTTAGAACTACAAATAACCTGATTTCAGTGCATCAGTCTGCTTTGTTGCAAGAAGGTAAGCATGCTTTTTATTTGCATGCATTTATTTTTTCCCAGGGTGGTACATCACTTCTTGTTGCAAGCATGACAGGCATAGCACAGGAAATAAGAGCTGATAGATAACAATAGCAGGAAGGGACCTTTCATTTCTTAATACTGTTAGGAGCCTCAATGCTTTTCCAAGGCTATCTCGCATGAACAATGATTACTGTAGTTGGGATGCAGTTTGGTTTGGATCGCAGTTGAATTTGCTTTTCTGCGTTGGTTGGAACAGAATTAAATTGCAGCCTATGATAAGAATGATTGCACATAAGGGTATTGGAAGTCTCGTTATACACACACATTCAGCATTGCTTTTTCCCTGCTATTCATTTTAAGAGCTAGTCAACATTGTTAGCTTTAAAACTATTATTTAATACTCCAGGGGGCTTGCAGTCAGTGCTACGTTTTATTCTCATGTGAGCAGACCACTCAATATGATTAATCAGATTGTGCTAATTGGCAAACCTTGAAACCTGTTTATTGCGTTTGGGTCTTTTAAAATAAGGCACACTTCCAATGTTTCTTACACATAATTTAAAGATGAAAAGCGCCGTGCTCTGAGCAGCTACACTCGCTTTAGTAACACAACATTAAAGAAATAGAACGTTGATGGAAAACATTCATATTTTATTTGGTTGTTTAGAATGTTTTTAAAAATCTGTCATGGTTTTTTATCCACTGATGCAAGTGGAACTCATCCCCTGTGCTTTTTCTTTCCTACAGATTGCCTCTGTATTTATTCCAATTGGAATACTGAACTAAATGTAAATGTTCCAGTTGACTCACTGTGCATTTAACAGGCAAGGACTACTTTCTCTTTGTCAGTGACACTTTGAACGTTTTCTGTTCGTTCTTTTTTTATTTTTTTTTAAAGGTATACTAAAAAAAATTCTTTCTGAGGTAGTCTGTTACATCCATTTATTGTCCTAGGTGGTTACTAGGTTTACTGTGCCTTTTACGTTATTTACTTTAAAAAGTGATTTGATAAAAAAAATAAAATAATGATGATATAATTGTAATACCTTGGTGACCTTATAGCATTAGAAACCTTTTACAATATTAAATCACTTTTCCAGTTATTCTATCCGTTTTCCCCCGTTTCCCCCTAGTTTGAAACTGACGTCACCTTACCCCAGCAACTTTTTACTGTTTAAAGAGGACCAAAAAATCCAGAACTGTCATTAGTTTTTAACTGATCCGACCCAAACTGAAGTAAAACTCTTAATAATAAACCCTGATCTGACCCGAACCCCAAGAAAAAGGGTTCATAATGAGTGCAGTCCCACAAATGTAAACTATACATGGCTGTAGAAACACTACACAGCAGACATGGACAGAGACAGAGTTCAGAATGATTACAACAGAGACTCCACTTCCGGGACGCCTCACACACAAACACGGCACGATATTCACAAAATACAAAGGGAAGGCAGAATTGAACCAAACAAACTAGCAAAAAAAACCAAAAAAAACACAACATATACTTGCACTTCATTTCATATTGCTGTTCAATATGAAGCAGGTTTAGACATGCTGTTTCCAGAGAAGTGTACAAGCAGGAATACTAAACAGAGCCTCGCTAGCAACACGATGCTCGAACACACATGCTGTTCCTAGAGAAGTGTGCTGATTCTCCAGAGTGTACGAGCAGCAATACTAAACACAGCCTCGCTAGGAACACGATGCTCGAACACACATGCTGTTCCTAGAGAAGTGTGCTGATTCTCCAGTGTACGAGCAGCAATAATAAACACAGCCTCGCTAGCAACACAATGCTGGAACACACATGCTGTTCCTAGAGAAGTGTGCTGATTCTCCAGAGTGTACGAGCAGCAATACTAAACACAGCCTTGCTAGGAACACGATGCTCGAACACACATGCTGTTCCTAGAGAAGTGTGTTGATTCTCCAGAGTGTACGAGCTGCAATAATAAACACAGTCTCGCTAGGAACACGATGCTCGAACACACATGCGCAGATCTCAGAATAATGCCACATTGGGACCCACAGCGGTACTTTGAGATGTTTATCAACAGTAAAAAAAAATATTAGCAAAGAAAATCACCTTTCTTTAATAGTAATGCATAGCTTTTTTGCATTATGGAGATGGGATGCATTCATTTAATAGACCCAACGGGAGTGTTGCTCAACAATGTTCTACCCAAAACTCACTGAGGTAGGTGTCGGGTCTCGGGTCCTTGGGTCTGCCCAGACCCGTGAAGACCTCTACACTGAACTCTAGAGGTTTGTTTTTGCCTGGACTTGTTGGGAACCTGCCCAGTAAAGGATTGCCGTAGCGTGGTGAAGTACCGATTTCACATGCTTCACTTTCAGGAGTGAAAAGGTCAATGCAGACAAAAATAATTGAGAGAAGTGTTCTTTTTTGTAACTATGCAGGTTCTGGGACATGTGCTGTGTCAACTGTCTCCCTCTCTCCTGGGTTACAAATTGGTGTTCTGCAAAGAAAACCAGCCAAGCAAAAGAGGATAGTCATCTCTGTTTTTGTGAACTGCAAATTGTTCTTTGTAAAATGTCGGCTATATTTTGTATTGAATCAATAGTGTCAGCTTATTCTTTGTGAAATGCACTGAGTAGTTATCTTTTGTATTCCAGGCCAATGGTTCTCTCTGAAGGAAAGACACTGAAATGGAAGGCAAAGCAAAGGATTGATTTTGGAACCTTTTAAGACATTAACCGCTGCACTGTGAACATGAACTGCAACCAATAGCTTATGTTTCATAAATATTTAATTGTGAAGTTCTGATTTTTCTGAGCGACTAGGCCATTTTCAAGTCAAACAATTCTGTGCACAGATGCATACAGTTGGACTGTTGGTTGTGCAGTGGTGCAGTACTTCTGTATAGCACAAAGAAATGCACAAACTGACCTTAATAAAGAGATTCAAACGGGTTATAATGTTCCAGATGCCATTATTGGTACATTTAGTTTAGACTTGTTGTTATTAAAAAGAGGCTTTGGATGAGATTTGACTATCACACGTAACATTAAAAAAAATCATCAGTTCATATACTGTGGAGCAGCTGACAACCGCAGCTGTTGTGCTAGCCTGAGATTTAATTACAACTTTTGTTTTGATATGACTTTATACCACAGCAATTGTCCATGGCGCAGCATCCAATTAACACCCCCTTACATGCACTTTAACTCTGCCTCTCTTGCCATCTGGTAAACAGTTGAATGATCTATAACTTGAGAGAAAACTGAATAGAAAATGACTATCTTTGTACGTGACCAGATCAGAGGAAAGCTTTAATTTTTCATTGCAGAGAGGATGAAAAATACATTGCCAGCAATCAAATACCAATGAATTACTGAACAGTTTGGTGTGGTTGTTAAAATGTAATTGTAATCGATACATTTTGTTGAAAATACAGGACTGAAAGGGTTGCATTCAGGTTTATATTAGCTCTAATGGTGAAATGCCATCTTGTATCCGCTGATAATACAGTAGACAGTTGACCCCATTGACAGAGCCTTTGCCTTTACATTGCTTTGCATTAGAGTTTAGTTTAGAGTATTGTGCAGCTGTATTACAGATATGTGCTCATGATTATGCTATACACTCTGGTAAAACATGCATTACTTCAGTGCTTTCAAGGTCGACAGATAAAACTGAGTGAGAATCTACCCGAATTAAAATTGTGTAAGATACAGTATACTGTATGGCGCAAGGCTGCTAGGTACTGTACATATTTTCTAAACAAGCAGTTAATTGTGTAGGGCAAGTAGAATAAACACAAAATACAATGTCACATGAGCTGAAGCCATTTTTAGTAACTTAAATTGTTCACCAAATTAAAAAAAAAAAACAGATCTGGAACTTCTTTTTCTAAAATTCTGTTATTCTAAACATACATGCTTCTTGATTCCCACCACCACTTACTGCTGCTAACTTAGCTACAGTCATTTCAACTGTAGTACTTCTTATGGACTTTTAATTACATGCAAGAGCTTATGACCACCTAGGTCCCTTGATTAGGTATTTCCAGAAGACTGAATTATTTGGTTCCCTGGATCATGTGAAAAGTATGCTTTGGACTTGTAAGCACACCATATTACTTTGCAAATGTGCATGCCTGTGGCAGGATGACTTGCAGTGGTGAGGTGTGGTGACGTCACGGACCAGGAAGTAACTGAACCAAAACAGTGGATGGGCAGGTGAAAGCTGAAACGCTACTGCGGTCAGCGTATTTATTAACTAAATAAACAAAAACAACAGATTTAAACAGACAACAAAACACAAAACAAAAAGGCGCGATGGCCAAACAAACAGAAACAAGTATATTTTTAAATATAGCAATTGTTTTTTTCGCTCGCTCGCTCTCCCGTGTTCTCCCGTACTCTCCTCTGTACACTCAACCCCCGCAGCACAGACAGCTGCAGGTTCTTATACTCTGGCCGAGGGGTTAACTAGCTGTTAATTATCTTATTACCCCTCGGCCACAGTCTGCACGTGTTTAGTAAGGATGCGTGACTGTCAGCTAGTTAAATAATCAGTAGCTGATCAGCCACGCATCCTCACTGGGTTTTTAAATATAAAAACAACAACAAATATACAAATAATAATATATATATATATATATATATATATATATATATATATATATATATATATATATATATATATATATATATATATATATATACAGTACTGTGCAAAAGTTTTAGGCAGGTGTGAAAAAATGCTGTAAAGTAAGAATGCTTTCAAAATAGACATGTTAATAGATTATATTTATCAATTAACTAAATGCAAAGTGAGTGAACAGAAGAAAAATCTAAATCAAATCCATATTTGGTGTGACCACCCTTTGCCTTCAAAACAGCATCAAGCATCAATTCTTCTAGGTACACTTGCACACAGTTTTTGAAGGAACTTCGGCAGGTAGGTTGGCCCAAACATCTTGGAGAACTAACCACAGTTCTTCTGTGGATTTAGGCAGCCTCAGTTGCTTCTCTCTCTTCATGTAATCTCAGACAGACTCGATGATGTTGAGATCAGGGCTCTGTGGGGCCATACCATCACTTCCAGGACTCCTTGTTCTTCTTTACGCTGAAGATAGTTCTTAATGACTTTCGCTGTATGTTTGGGGTCGTTGTTATGCTGCAGAATAAATTTGGGGCCGATCAGATGCCTCCCTGATGGTATTGCATGATGGATAAGTATCTGCCTGTACTTCTCAGCATTGAGGAGACCATTAATTCTGACCAAATCCCCAACTCCATTTGCAGAAATGCAGCCCCAAACTTGCAAGGAACCTCCACCATGCTTCACTGTTGCCTGCAGACACTCATTCGTGTACGCTCTCCAGCCCTTCGGCGAACAAACTGCCTTCTGCTATAGCCAAATATTTCAAATTTTGACTCATCAGTCCAGAGCACCTGCTGCCATTTTTCTGCACCCCAGTTCCTGTGTTTTCGTGCATAGTTGAGTCGCTTGGCCTTGTTTCCACGTCGGAGGTATGGCTTTTTGGCCGCAAGTCTTCCATGAAGGCCACTTCTGACCAGACTTATCCGTACAGTAGATGGGTGTGCCAGGGTCCCACTGTTTTCTGCCAGTTCTGAGCTGATGGCACTGCTGGACATCTTCCAATTGCGAAGGGAAGTAAGCATGATGTGTCTTTCATCTGCTGCAGTAAGTTTCCTTGGCCGACCACTGCGTCTACGGTCCTCAACGTTGCCCGTTTCTTTGTGCTTCTTCAAAAGAGCTTGGACAGCACATCTGGAAACCCCTGTCTGCCTTGAAATTTCTGCCTGGGAGAGACCTTGCTGATGCAGTATAACTACCGTGTGTCTTGTTGCTGTGCTCAGTCTTGCCATGGTGTATGACTTTTGACAGTAAACTGTCTTCAGCAACCTCACCTTGTTAGCTGAGTTTGGCTGTTCCTCACCCAGTTTTATTCCTCCTACACAGCTGTTTCTGTTTCAGTTAATGATTGTGTTTCAACCTACATATTGGATTGATGATCATTAGCACCTGTTTGGTATAATTGTTTAATCATACACCTGACTATATGCCTACAAAATCCCTGACTTTGTGCAAGTGTACCTAGAAGAATTGATGCTGTTTTGAAGGCAAAGGGTGGTCACACCAAATATGGATTTGATTTAGATTTTTCTTCTGTTCACTCACTTTGCATTTAGTTAATTGATAAATATAATCTATTAACATGTCTATTTTTGAAAGCATTCTTACTTTACAGCATTTTTTCACACCTGCCTAAAACTTTTGCACAGTACTATATATATATATATATATATATATATATATATATATATATATATATATATATATATATATATATATATATATATATGGGCGGGACACTCCGCCACAATGCCGTTTAAATTATTGTTTCATATGTCTTTAAACCCTTGTTTTATATGTCTTTAAAAACAGGCAGTGACATGTTTGCACAGAGTGATATGGGCACATCTCGTTTCTGTCTTCACTGTATATTGTGTGTGATGTGACCGCAACCGCAAGACAGTATTGTTCAGATGCTGTTGTTCTGTTACTATCTTATAATCCATCTCCTGGTGAAAGGAACAAAATGTGACCAAGCTACCAAGATTGCTGAGGTTGGATTGCTTTTATACTGTAAATGAAAACAAGTTTAGAAAAGCCATATGTTGTTAATTGTGTTTAATCGATTCTATAATGTACACATTCCGCACATCCATAAAGTGAACAGCACATCATAGCAGAGGTGTGGCCCTTCTAAAGAACAGCGACCCTGGCTTGGTGCCAAGCTACAATTAACACAGCCTTATTATTAATCATGTATCCTGTATGAAGACATTGCAAGCTCTGTTTACAGACTTTAACTTTGTAATAAAGTAAATAATCATTTACAGTATAAAGATAGTTGTACTACTGAATTATACGAGCATTTAAAGAGATTATAGCTTGTAAAATACACATCACCATATATTATTTACAGGATATGTAGAGTGACTATTCTAAACTCGAGGGTCAAAGATCGCCACAATAATGAAAGGTGGTACTAAAGTACTGTAAATGCTGTAAATACACACACACACACACAAATACACACGCACACACACACAAACACACACGCACACACACACAAATACACATGCACACACGCGCATACACACAAACACACGCACACACACAAATACACACACACACACGTTTGCATTCTTATATTTATGGGGACTTCGCATTGACTCTCACTTTATTTTTATTTACTCTTTCTATACTTTTTCTAACTCATCAGACAAAACTCAGGCACTTTTTTTTTTTGAAGGCATATTTAGTAAAAAAAGGTTTTCTACAAAGTGAAGACGTCCCCACAACGTCATTGTTTCAGTAGATACTATCTTTGTGGGGACATTTTCTCAAAATTTGTCTGTACATTAATAGTAATACCTGGCCACACACACACACACATTAGCAAAAAGTGTCAGAATGGCATGTTCAAGAGAGTGACGTGCGTTCCTGATTGGTCCTGGTAAGACATTGCAGTACTTAAAACCCATTGCATGCTTATTAGCATGTTAATTAAACACAAATATCCGTCGTACATATTGCACTGATTTACATAAGCCAGTGTGGCATCAGGGAAATTTCCATTTTACTTACTTTACAACCTCAGTGTGTGCCATAATTATCTCAGCTCAGAAGAGAGCTTAGAAATCCCCCTCAAGAAGTTTACAGATTGGAGATGACATGTTATCATTGTTTCCAGCGTTGTATTATTGTAGATGATGAGCTCTTTATAAATTATACAATAAGTGACATCATCATAATATGTGTTGCTAACATGACCAAGCAATATTCTAACTTACTACAAAATCACAAAATGACCTATGTGCCGGTTAATTTAAATGCAAGTAAAACTCTAACAATTCTCTAACAAGAATTGGGAACATTTATATCGTAGTTGTTTCAATATATAACACAGAATGAATAACCAAGCTGGGCTCGGGCTGGTTTCAAAAACAATTTTGTGTTGCACATAATATTTTTTCAGTTAAATTTACAGGGCTTTTTACTGCATTGTTCCTGATTTAGGAATAAACTAGGGCCCCTAGGTCCATGGAAATAAAATGGAGATAATCTCTTCTCTCTCTGCCTAATCTGTGATGCTGTAGCGCTGAAGTGTGAAATCTCATAAACTGCCAGATACTGAATGCCTGTGCTGCTGCAATTCTTTTATGACTCATTCATGCTTATAGACCAGAGCGAGCCTCTGAACATAGACATTAAACAAAAAACAAAAAAAGAATTGAAAAGATGATACAGTATATGCACAATAGAAAGTGGCTAACTCTTCTGTATATAACTCATCAGTCATTTAATCAGGATTTAGGGTTTTCTCCAAGGCATACAGCAACAAGATCAGTGAAAAATACTGCAATCATTTGGCCAGGGTTTGAATGATGTTAATGATTTGACCTCTTTTGAACTCCTGCATTGCTAAGACATTCTTTGACTGTTTTATTTTAATTATTTAATTAAAGAAGTTTTAGCTGTAATAACACCTTCTCTAAAACACATGCTTACAGTACACATGTAACTTAATATACAGTAATGTGCTGTGTTGCCTTGTGTGTTTTTGTACAACTGATGAAATACATAAAGTGCATGGTTCCCAAAGCTTCAGCTCGTGGCTGTGAATAGAATAAATATTTGCCTTCAGTTTTGTAGAAATAAAGAAGTTTCTGCTCTAAGGGGCAGCATCTAATCCAATAAAAGTTCTTTAGCATGTAATTTCCTCACTTCCACCGTCCAACACACAATTAAACCAGCTAACGAATATAAACCAGTATATTTATCTGTGTGTCATCTGGTTAGATACCATTAAGACAGAACAGAAATAGATGAGTAAAGTGGTGCTGATAAAGATCTAGAAAGATAACAAACGTATACATGTTAACATGCCACGTGCATCACTGTCAAGCAAAAAAGCACATTCATCTCCACTGTAGCTGTGCACTTGATGGTAAGCAACTGCTCAAATATGAATAAAGGACACAACACTACAAGGCCAGCAAATCAATAAAAAGCAATAAAAAAGCTCCCCAATAAGAAGCCACTTGCAGTTGACAGTGGCGTTGACTGCCCCAGGTACCCCAATAGGGATTTCACATTGGTATGCCCTATGATAAATATACTTAATTTGCATGAAGAGAATTTGACAGATTTTTCAACATTACATATTTCATTATCTTCTGCTCTTCCAGATTCGTTATCATTTTAAAGCATTAAATCCAGATCACTAAATGCACAGGGGAAATTATTTTGCTTTTTTTTTGTTAGCTTTCTGTTTTCCTAGCTTCTTGTTTAAGTGCCATCTGTGTCAATTAGCAGCACATCTCTGTGACAGGGTGCTTGTGTCACGTGTGTGGGTAATCGCTGCTTAAGCAATACAGAGAGACATGGGAGGTGGAGTTGAAACGCCAGCACAGGCGCACAGGATTTATTAATACAAAACAAAAGTAAATAAAGGGGTCATGTGATGTTACCAGCGATGGTAACACACAGAGGACACATACAGTACAGTAAGCTGTACAAAAGGCAAACTAAAACACAGTACAAAAATTACAAATAAAAGGTGCCACATGGGGCGAGCGCTAGCCTTATAAACGAGGCATCCCGCTCCAGGAACCGGCTACACTACGTAACCCTCGCTATACATTACTTGGGATCACTATCCCCTAAACTAACCTACTTATGAGCCGGTATTCACGCGACGACTCTTGCTGCCTCATACGGCCTTGGCTAGGCATTGCCTTCACAAGCACCGCTTGCAGTTTCAGGGTTGCGTTGCTGTCGTTCCTGCAGAGCGAACTCTCTCCTCCCGAATATATGCAGCTCCCCACTGGAGCATGGCGTTGTTTTTTAACCTGCTGATTGAGGACCGGCACAGCCAATCATCTACTGCCCCTCCTCTCAACCAAACCCAGCAGGCAGCAAAGTCTCAAACGAGCGCCCGTCTGTAAACAATAATTTAATCACACAAATCAACTCCAAAAAGACACACAATAAACCCATTTCCACATATAAAATTACAATCGCCCTAGTACAATCTCTTACACAGTTGAATTTTGTGGACAGTGTTATCCTAATTTGTTTTGCCATACCCATGGAACCGCATCAAGTGCCAATTGATTTTCAGACAGTTTTCGAACTTGGGGAGGGTCCACTGACATCCACCTTGCTTACTTCGTTACTCGTGCTACAGGAGGGGCCTGCTCAATGAGTTTAACATTGTAGGGCTGTGGTTCAATTTCTCATAATTATATTCATTCTGTTATTGACATTATCAATAAAGGATAATGAAACTACATGTATTCCAGTCAACTGCATCATCCGTGTACGTAGAAACAATTCATGTGAGCAACATTTTTTTTTTTTGTACACAATTGAACCTTATTTTTGGTGTCACTGTGTTTACCGGGCAGTGTGTGTGATGCACTGCCGTTATGGATTATGTGCCCTGTCGCTGAGATGAGATGAGGTTAAAAGCTCTAAAACCACGAATGCAGATGAACCCGGCTCTTTTGCACTGAGGTTAAAGTGCTTGCTTACAGAGTGCATGGTCACAGGTTCACGCCCAGCCTCTTCCCCATTACACATGCATATATAAAAATAGAATATATCTCTGCTTATTATTGGCTTGGCACTAGATAATTCCTTGTTTGCCAATAGCTTAATGTTGTACCAAGACTTTCTGAGTTATTCACACAGAGCGGGCCTCGTGGGGTTTAATCTGCCAGCAGAGTGCGTTCTGTTTGTTTGATGAATGATATTACATGTGGTGAACACACAGCCTGTACAAGGTTCATGTCTTTTGACCTGTAAGCAGCTATTTCTTCTTGTGAAGTCAATCAATTATTCAGAGTTTACAACTCCTGGTATCAGCAGCCCTACAGCAACAAACTTGCATGCTGGTGATAGTAAATATTGCTGGAATATATTTACTTCTTGGTTATTCTTGCTAAAATATTTTTTACACAATCTGTAACTGCAGTGCATCCCACAACACCGCCCGTTACACAATCTGTAACTGCAGTGCATCCCACAACACCGCCCGTTACACAATCTGTAACTGCAGTGCATCCCACAACACAGCCCGTTACACAATCTGTAACTGCAGTGTATCCCACAACACCGCCCGTTACACAATCTGTAACTGCAGTGCATCCCACAACACTGCCCGTTACACAATCTGTAACTGCAGTGCATCCCACAACACCGCCCGTTACACAATCTGTAACTGCAGTGCATCCCACAACACCGCCCGTTACACAATCTGTAACTGCAGTGCATCCCACAACACCGCCCGTTACACAATCTGTAACTGCAGTGCATCCCACAACACAGCCCGTTACACAATCTGTAACTGCAGTGCATCCCACAACACCGCCCGTTACACAATCTGTAACTGCAGTGCATCCCACAACACCGCCCGTTACACAATCTGTAACTACAGTGCATCCCACAACACTGCCCGTTACACAATCTGTAACTGCAGTGCATCCCACAACACCGCCCGTTACACAATCTGTAACTGCAGTGCGTCCCACAACGCCGCCCGTTACACAATCTGTAACTGCAGTGCGTCCCACAACACCGCCTGTTACACAATCTGTAACTGCAGTGCATCCCACAACACCGCCCGTTACACAATCTGTAACTGCAGTGCGTCCCACAACACCGCCCGTTACACAGTCTGTAACTGCAGTGCGTCCCACAACACCGCCCGTTACACAGTCAGCATTGTTTGTTTTTTTACAGTAATTAGTCAATAAACTCTGGGTGTTTACAAAGTCATGCCTATGTTTTAGCCCAAAAAAGTGTATAGAATCTAAAGCAGGGTGTTGTTGATAAATTGCATGTTACCGTGAAGTGGACTTGAATGCTTTTTACTCAGTCACAACTGCAGGGAAAATAGTATTATAATTCATCATCAAAGCCCAGGCCCAGAATGAGGCTTTTTTAAAAATCGTTTTATGGGCTCTGTAATCATTGTATGGGCTCTGTAATCATTGTATGGGCTGTGCAATCATTGTATGGGCTCTGTAATCATTGTATGGGCTGTGCAATCATTGTATGAGCTCAGTAATCATTGTGTGGGCTCTGTAATCATTGTATGGGCTCTGTAATCATTGTATGGGCTCTGTATTCATTGTATGGGCTCTGTAATCATTGTATGGGCTCTGTAATCATTGTATGGGCTCTGTAATCATTGTATGGGCTGTGCAATCATTGTATGGGCTCAGTAATCATTGTGTGGGCTCTGTAATCATTGTATGGGCTCTGTAATCATTGTATGGGCTCTGTATTCATTGTATGGGCTCTGTAATCATTGTATGGGCTGTGCAATCATTGTATGGGCTCTGTAATCATTGTATGGGCTCTGTAATCATTGTATGGGCTGTGCAATCATTGTATGGGCTCTGTAATCATTGTATGGGCTGTGCAATCATTGTATGGGCTCGGTAATCATTGTGTGGGCTCTGTAATCATTGTATGGGCTCTGTAATCATTGTATGGGCTCTGTAGTCATTGTATGGCTGTGTAACAGCACAGACCACAACTCCTTTATAGGTTATCTGTGGGTACCTGCCCGTTTGTTTTGCAGCGTCAGCGTTTCTTCGATCTTGTTTTTTACACTATATACACACATTTTTATTTCGATGTGCCTGTTTTAAAGCCATTGCCAATATTTGAGTAGTAAGTGAATAGCACCATTTTCCGCGCACAATGCAATGCTCCATTTTTCATTCTCTCTTTGTCTCATAGATGAGTCTGTAGAGACCACTTTGACCCAATTTGACAGTCTTGGAGGAACTTCAATGCCCATGTTAATAGCCTAATGATACCCTAAGTCTCTTTGGGTTCTATCTCTCGAGAAACACGTACTTAGGTATAGGATACCAGTGTTCCAGCCTTATTCTTCTAGCCTCTGTTTTCACAATCACCAGATTCATTTATCCTTCTCACAGACTTCTACACCTGCAGTCGGCCTGCATTCCAATGCATTGAGGTCCTTTTTGCTGCTAAAATGTGTTATATGTGCATGCAAGCATGTCACATGCTCAGATAACCTGTACTTGCTTCATTTTAACAACCACATGCTTTTTTAAACTAAAATGTTTGTGGGTTATCGAGTTTATCCACCACATGTTTAATTATACAAAATGCACTGATGGTAGGATTAAGCAGAATGACCTGAATCTGAAATTGAGGGATATCAAGTTTTTATTTCCCAGGACACACCTTTGTTTGTTCCTGCAACAACCAGTCGTGGTCTTCCATGTCACAGCAGGTGTATGATTTCCCAGTCTATTTTATCAAATCTGTTCACTCTTATTAATGTACAATGTGTGTGGCTTCTACAGTAAATAATGTTATATCTGTAGGTCTGCTGTTGCTTCTAATCGTTAATTACCTGTGTGATTGGGTGTGATATGCTTGGTTAACCCCAAAAGAACCTACAGAGGCCCAAACGGTTTTCTTTGATGAAAGACCTCTTTTAATGAGATTTACAATATATATATATATATATATATATATATATATATATATATATATATATATATATATATAAACTTTCTTTTGGGATAATCAGGTTATAAGTGTCCTACTTTATAGTTCTACTTTAGAAAACTTGAACTGTTTCAAACTCACAAACATGTGCTTTGGCTAAACAATGGAAAATGACCTTTACCACAGGAAAAGGGAGTGGAAACAAACTTTTTTTTTTTTTTTTTGCTACAGTGTGGCACTGCATATCCCCAAATAAAGTACAATAAAAACTATAAACAATGAAAATAACAAACAATATGAAGCAAAAGTGTGGCTTAGCCTGCCAAGAGGTAAGAGCATGCATTGTAAAGCCTTGGTTACCATTACACTGCTGTAAGCACTCAGTCACTGTGGCTTTTATTTACTGCTGATTACTGTTGCCCATGACTGTTTAGTGATTTCTGGCTTGTCTTTGAATAACCTGATTGACATATTTGCCCTACAGGAGCTGGTCGGCAGCAATCCTCCGCAGAGGAACTGGAAAGGAATTGCAATCGCCCTGCTTGTTATTCTGGTCATCTGTTCCCTGATTGTCACCTCTGTCATTCTTCTAACTCCAGGTAGTGTAAGCAGGTGCCATACATTTTAATGTTGCATTTTTTTTTTCTTCTTCACACTTGGTTAACTCACAATAAAAATGACCACATTGTAAGGCTAGATATTCAATATGCAATGTGCCAGAAATATATACATCTGGACATGTTTGAGGAAATGTAAAGTTGCAGCAGTGTGGAGTAGTGGTTAGGGCTCTGGACTCCTGACCTGAGGGTCGTGGGTTCAGTCCCGGATGGGGGACACTGCTGCTGTACCCTTGAGCAAGGTACTTTACCTAGATTGCTCCAGTAAAAACCCAACCGTATAAATGGGTAACTGTATGTAAAAAAAAAAAAATAATGTGTAAAAAATAATGTAATTGTATGTAAAAATAATGTGATATCTTGTAACAATTGTAAGTCGCCCTGAAATAAATAAATAATAAAAATTCATGCACAAATAGCTTCACTGATGGTCAGAGATGTAGGTAATCTTGGGAGTTTTGAAATATTGAATCTGTGCCACAAGTCATTTCAGCAAGTGCTTAAACATAGAAAACATAGTTCTTGATATCCTCTGTTACTGTTTAACTTTATAATTGTTGAAAAAAGGCATTTCATTTGGATTATGTGTTATATCTTTAAGATAATCAAAGATTCCATGTGCTGAATGACTACAGCGTTGCAGCAGGTATTTTCAGTGAGCAAACAGGACCTGGATGGAAGCTGATTCAGTTCAGATGGAATAAAGACCTAGATCAGAAGGGCCTGTTTTCTCCATCCCTTATTTTAATCCTGTAATGCCCAAGCATTTTTTAAATGAGAGAAGCTAATTTATTTATGTAACTAGATTCCATTTATTGTACAAAACACTGTGTTCCTCCTGTCCGGTAACACACAATGTATTGCATATGAAAAATTCTGGCTTGTGAGGCTGGATTTATAATATAATACTATAGAGGGGTGGCTAAGCATTGTATCACTTCAGGCTCATGCCTAAGTCTGTAAGTGTAGTAGAGAGACAACATTACTATAAATGAGTTTGCAGGCAAAATGTTATATTTTGGTTTAAGAAGGATTGGAAATCCAGAAGAATTAAACGGGGTAATGAAACTATATTTGTTCACAATTATGCGAATGTTCTTCAAAACGAAATTGAGCCTTGCTGAGGGTGGCTCAGGGTTACAGAAAGCTGCCTGCCTCAGGGGAAAGCTTCTCTGCAGAGCCCAGGCGAATGATTTAGGGAGGAGCAGCTTCATTTCTGAGCAGATTGATTTTCCTGATTATTCCATTCGTGACACATGGTAACCACATTGTTGTTGTCAATGCCAGTTAAGAAACTGTTCCCTGTCAGCAGCTGTTTGTCTTTTATTCTGCGTTGTTTTATTTCCTGTGCTGTTTGTCAGGAAATAATATGAAAGTAAAGAGCATTGTTTACCTAAGTGGTATGCACTTACACAATAAACTAAGGTAAATATAGCCGTGCGCCATCAGCACATGTTGAAATCATGATTTGATTGTATTACATTTTCATAATGTGTTGACATGCATTATTTAGGTAGTGTGGACAGGCATTTCTTTGGTAATAAACTGTTCTATTATAAAAAATAATTAACAAGATGTCCAGAAAGCCAACCGGCAGAACCGTGAACTCTCACACCTCTCAAACAACGAGAGCACTTACATAAAAGCAAATCGGATAAACCATTCATTAGTAACATTCTTGTATTGTCAAACTAATATGTGGCATATTCTTGATCCAAAAATGTGTGTGTGTGCGTTTTTCTTGAATCAAGAACACCATTGAATAACAAGAAGGTAATTGTTGTATATAGAGGTTAACAGCAGCAATATATTTCTTGTTTAAAAATCACAGTTCCCTTGAGATACTGTCATGCAAGACAGTTCCCAAAGGAATGTAAAGCCGAGGGAACACAAAGCCACTTTGTGGCTTGGATGTTGGTTTCAGGAGACTAGGTTTCAGGCCACTGCATGGCACATCAGGAGAGACTTGGGATTTGATACAGCAGTTGCCTCAACTAGGTCTCCCAGTCTCCTGGAACAAGATTTCAAGCAACTGTTCCTAAAAAATTGGCTTTGTGTTCCCTCGGCTTTAGAATTACATTTTGATGTATTTAGGCCTTTAAAATTAGTGATGTGTTAATACTTTGTAAAAAGGAGTGTTTGCTTAGTTTTCCACCAGCATTAGTTGAATCAAAGAATGGCCTCCAGCCAGCTGTAGAATACACATTTAGTTTTAGATATGAATTGTCTGATATTTGCCTTGCTTATTATATATGTGGTAGTAGTTAGTTTTGTATTGAGTTCCATCATGGCTGATGTTGAACTATGAAACATCTTATGAATGTATCTTATTATCTGCCACTATTGGGAGGACACACTTTTTTATTATCAGCAGAAAACAGCAGTGTTTTATGAATCTTTGTCTTATATGACATTTCATTCAGTGCTTCATTACAAAATACTGTAGGAATTAATATTACTTTGTTTTATTTGCAGGCGAGGATGACAATCTGGCACGCAAGGGGAAGGTGGCTTTGAAGGATGTCTTTAGTAGATTCAAGATCCATGACCCAGAAGCCAAGTGGATCACTAGTAAGTCACATGTCTTAACTCATGGGAGTGCAACTGACAATAGCAGTACTGCATTTCACACACATTCACCCATTTTGCTAAATTACAATCAGATTATCATCCCGAAGGTGGCAATCTTTAAATTGGAAGGGGAGTAGATGAGATGGATAATGTTTCAATACATTTTAAATTAGGTGTAAAACATTTTCCAGATTTTTCTCCAGCTATCTTAAGTGGTTATGTAACCGGGCGGAGGATGGGCGTAGACCGACACACCACAAGCGAGCCTCTTAACCACAATGCAAATGAGCCGGGCTCGTCTGCATTCATGGTGTTAGAGCTTTTACCTGTTACGTTATGTTGTTGGGTTCAATGAAATGAAATAGAACTTGTTTTTATTTAGTCAACTTCAGAAACGTGTTACAGGTCAGCCATGTTCTTACGTCAGCTTCCTGTTCCAGGGACTATCTAACAATTACCACCCTTTTATATTAAGGCACAAGGGCTCATCTATAAATGATCACATATCATTACAACACTCATCTCATCTCACCGACAGGGGACTGGACAGAATCCGTAACAGCAGGATATCACACAACACTGCCCGTCACAGCTACAAAACTAACAGTCATATCTGAATCGTATCTGAATCCGTAACGGCAGCGTGTCACACAACACTGCCCGTCACAGCTGCAAAACTAAGTCGTATCTGAAGGAAAGGGGCACTGTATTTGCTGCAGTTCATCAATTGTGCTTGGCTACAACTGCAGCACCCATTGGCTTTGTACAGAGAATACCAGCAACAAAAGATCAGCATATGCACTTTCTTTAACAGAGCCTTTGTAACAGTACTTTAAAACCCTCTTATGAAATATAACTTTGACTACTTTGAAAATAATACTAGATTCAGTGATTTAAATGTGTTGTGTGGCTTAATGAAAGGATTCAAGATAGATATCGTTATTTAGAGTGGCCTTGGACCAGTTGGCTTTAAAGGAGAGCAAACCAGGAATACTTGTTATTACTTTTCTTGTTATTATTATTATTATTATTATTATTATTATTATTATTATTATTATTATTATTATTATTATTATTTCTGCACTGGGGTTAGAGGGACAAGTTACCTTTGTACATATATCTCAAGCCAAGGTCTTGAATCAAACAGCAGCATCTCTGCTTTCTATTCGTCAGAGGAGTTTGTAAATTGAGTATTGCTCATCCAGTACACTTGGTCTTTTGATTATTTTATTTTTTTTGCCTGACTTTCAAATCTTTGTGTTAAATAAACATCTCATCAGTTTAGTACTTTTTTATGCCTTAATAAAAAAATAATATTTCAGAGAACTAAAGGAAATCTGTGATAAATGTTTACAGCTATGAACATAATCACTAGATACATCAGAGGTACAGTGATGTCATCATTTTCTTGTAATATACCATTGACCCTGTTTCTAATTTATAAGAATATCTTCTCATGAATCTTTTGGGTTGGCAAGAGGGCTTGTGTGAGTTGGTTTTGGGAGTCTACCATGCACAAGGTGACAGGGCTAAATAAGATCTACAGGAATGGGATGAAAGCTGGCAATTTGATTGGCTGATATAGGCTTTATGAATATCTAATTGTGTACCCTGTCAGACACCCAACACTCCACTCAGGAAGCTCAAAGAATGAAATATATATGTAAATAAATAACAGACACATACACACAAAATGCAAATTTCCCTTACAGACTCTAGTGTGGAGGTACATTGGCTTACACAGGGGAGCACAGTCAGTTTTTTACAGCACACAAGTAATTAACCAGTAAATTGGAGCCATAGGGAATATAACTGTTTATTTTTCCTGACAGAAATAAGAATTAGTAATTTCTAAGAGAAAAGTACACTTTTCTTTTTCATAGCACCTTAAAAATATATGACACTATTGTCAAAGTTAATTTGTTAAGGTGGTGTGCTACAGTTATTATTATTATTATTATTATTATTATTATTATTATTATTATTATTATTATTAGTTTATTTAGCAGACGCCTTTATCCAAGGCAACTTACGAGACTAGTTGCAACTGCTATCAGTTTTCATGCATCTTCTGTCATACACAAAATCAGATACTGCAAAATCCCAACAGTTAGCATTGATACCCGCATTCTTTCATGTGCTTTTCATGTGTTTACCATTAACTTGTACTGTACATATTCAAATTTTCAATGATAAATTAGGCATTACCATGCTTTGCCAACCCGCTACCCTCACACCTACTACAGCTTCATACTCAGTACACTTATGTATTCTGTGACTGCATGGTCAGGCTCGATCAGGGATTTTGTAAAAAATATATATATATTAATTAACCCTTTCCTGTGCCTCTGGCCTCAGCCTGTATTGTCTTGATTTGGTAAGATAATTCCTAAACTCTACTGCACTGTATGCAATAAGGCCCGACAGGCCGTCCGTATACGTCGAATATACGGACGCTTCAGGGCATTGTGACATTTATAATCCAACCCCCAAGAAGTCCATATATTCAACGTAAATGGACGCCCTGAAAGGTCTTATTGCATTTAAATCCAGGTCAAATAGTGTATTTGAAGAAAAAAAGCATAAATAATGTTTAGGGCAAACAATTACTCATTTTTTAATTAAATATCCTTATGTCAATAAAGTAGTCCCATTTATAACTTTGAACTACCCAATAAATTAAGCTGAGTAAATAAATTTTATTGGACATGCAATACATCTGTATTTATGATATTGTGGGCATTGCCATTGAAATGATACATCAGGGGGCGGAGATGAGGCGACACTGAGTTATTTTATTTTCCCTGACACTGACAGCGCAGACACTGTTTGAGCAGAACGGATGGAAGGAATAAAAATAAATACAACGATGTCTCGGATTTCAGTAGTTTTTTAAAGTATTTGTCTGAGAGGGGTGGATAATGTGCAGAAGTGTCTTTTTGTGTTTTTCTGCAGCGTTTATAAACCGCTAAAAATACATTATTTTAAGTGACAGAATTGGGGTGACTGAGTATAAAGACAGTGATTTTTTTTGCATGGTTTGGTATTTATTTATTTTTTTGCTATTTTCCAGTTCATTTAAATGTTCTTCATCCAAATCGTCATGTCTGCTTACTACTTTGGGATTTTTTGCAGGCAATTGGACACTCAGTTTCATAATTACAGCTGTACATCTGTAACTGTAAAAGCAAGATGGCTACCGTCTGATACTTTTAAATTATGTGAGGCAGAGCAGTGATTTAGAATATGTGACAAGGCTCCAACTGTCCGTATCCATCCAATATACGGACAGCTGGAACCTTGCTTGACCAATCACATTGCGTGTTTCACGTTCCATTGCCAGCCCTGGATTATAAAACCCTGGAAATAATCTGTGTGGCTAAGGCCGGGGAAATACAAACATAATAATAATAATAATGAATTAATTATGTTTGACGCATACAGTACGAAGAACAGATCAAACTGTTCATGTAGTTCCATAGAGCAATATTGCCCTTGTATACCTCATTGTGCCAAATTACAGGATATTCAAATGCATAACTCTGATTCCACTGTATTGTTTATTTATTACAGTAGGGTCTATTTTAATGATACACAGTGGTGGATATTAAAATGCATAACCCTGATTCCACTGTATTGTTTATTGTATGTAGTAATGTGCGTAACAGGATCAGTACAGGGGACCAGGTGAAACTCCAGCAGGTGTATTATAGACCCACCACTGTGTGGATCAGGGCATCCAATGGAAGGTTCTTGACCCAAATCTGAGACCCACAATAAGGCTCCTTTTAATGGGTTTTAAAGACTGCAAGGAAAGCTGTAGACTTAGGGGGAAGAAAGTAAACACGCCACTGTTGGTTAGCCTGTAAAATCTCAGCGCTGACACTGTATCTACAGTGACAGCTTCTATCATGGCTAAGCAAACCATCAGTGAGTTCTGATTTGTGTCAGCTGTATGAATCACTGCATGCACATTGCTGCTACAAGCTCCTGTCTAAAACAACTGATACACTCTGATTTATTCAAGGGAACCGTTTTCATTGCATAATAAACAGGTAAGAATGCAGCCCTGCTATGACTTTACAGTGTGTAGTAGGCAGGTTATTGTAACTAGCTAGCTAGCTTGTTTGTGTGTTTATCACTGTACATGTCGTGTAGCCTTAATTTTCCTTATGGGATACAAATCAGATACTGTAGCTGATGGATGAGTCATGTTTTTAAGATTTGTGTGAATACTTTATGGTATCATTGAGCCTACACACGATGGCTAGAGAAAAAAAAAACATTTTAGTTTATAATGTTTTTTGATATGATAGTATGATATTATGCATGGCTTTTAAGATTCCGAAATTCTACATAATGTTCACATTACTGGAAGAGACATTCACTCAGGGCATACTTACTGAATATAAAACCCCTCTTACATTGTTTATTATGAATTATAAATAATAATATCAGCTCTGCAGAGTGGAGGGCCTTTTTTTCCCCACTAACTATAATCAATTGGACTTGAAATATAATTATGTATTTTAGTCTGTAAATTTGAATGAATGTTTTTCTAAATCTTTGTGAATATACTGTAATTAGATAGAACATTTATTTCTAAATATTCTCTGATCATTTAGAGCACTTCTGAAGAAATAGATACCAAGGCTTAAAAGAATCAAGTTTGTTCTTTTGCCCACTTTGCAACAAAGAGCATCACGCTGCTTTTAATTTAGTTAGGGATTGCAACATGTCATTATCTTTTCTTTGTAAATGCTTTATTGTGTAAAAAAGCATACTAAACTGTTAAATTCATCACTGTCAATATATTATCTTTTTGGGTTCATACAGTTATTCACCGGCAAATTCTCAGTCTCAAGCAAAAGTCGTATATGGCATTCCTCAACCTTTTTCTGAATTCACCTTTTTTTTACATTAAAGTCATTATACAATTGTATTGTACTACATACAATAGGAGAATATGCAACTAGAAGATTGCCCTTCTTAATTTGGTTTGGCAGGGGTCTTCCAGAGTTTGCAGTGTGATTGCCTTCTACACTAGAAAGCCATTTAAAGTTATTATTTAGGCTATTGTTCAAACACAGTGGTTTAGTGGTCCCCAAGAAATGGGATTGGAAAGCACTGCTGTATTAAAGGTACATGCTGTTTGGGTTGGCTCATCTGTTGCACTGATGGATGGCTCTGAACTCTATGTGTTTACTGTATGCAGTCCTGGACCAAGCATCAAACATGCAAAATTACAGCAGCACCAAAACAACTGGTTGGTAATTAAAGGTACTGTGTAAGAAAACTAAAATCCCTTAAGCAATCTACCTTAAACTGGTGCAAGAGGCTGTTCTTAAGCCTAGGGCTAAAAGCAGCAACATTTTAACAAATGTAACTACAAGCATTAAAAACCTAATTAACAATTGTGCCTGGGGACACAGCAAATGGCTGCGTTCACAATACACAGACTTTGCATATTGAACTCAGCCGGAAAAGACGTCACCAGGTCACGCCTCCACGGGTTTAAAAGTCTGCACAGCCGCGCAGCTTCTCAAGAGGTACTGCGCTGGAGCTCAAAACAATAGACGAGCCTGGCTGACTAAGAATGTGTAGCAACCAGATCCAATCCTCACTCCATGTGCTACTGCCACCTAGTCAGGGGGTGTGAATCACCTTCGAGTCATGTCATTAATTATCTTATGAACGATTTGTAATATAAATTAAAATGATTTGACTCTTTTTCCACACAGTTATTATACTTTTCAAATATTCAGATATTTATTCTAAAGGTTTAAACATGTAAAAAAAAAATATATATGTGCAAGTATTTGAACTATTTTTGTCCCAGATCAAAATCCAGTACTGTCTAACAACCCCTCTGTGAGAGGGCGGGGGGAATCCTGCCCGTTATAATACTCATTAATTTGTCTCACATCACAAAACATACGTTTATATTATCTCTTTATAGCAGGAACTGTTTCTACTATACATTTTCTGATCATGCTGTAAATTATGAAGCTGGTGGAGCACAAAGGGAACTTCGATTGCATCCACTTCTTCTTCGAATTGAGAATTTCTCTCAACACCACCTCCATTTTGGTTCTGCTCAGAACTGTTGTTCATCTACCAAAGCTGTCCACGCCGCTCCGTCTGCACAGGATATTAAAGGGCACATAAGGACTTTTTATTTTATTGTGTTACATGCTCCCATGTGTTGCTACAACTGTTTATGTAATGTGTGTGTATTGTTTTAATTTTTTTAAAACATTTTGACCACTTTTTAAAACTTTTAAATTGCATTCCCTGCCTCATGATGGCTTCCCATGTACCTGCATGGACCTCTCAGAACTACATTTCCCATCATCCTTCTGCTCACTGGTAAATCCATCTCAGTTACATATGTGAGCAGGAGGATGATGGGAAATGTAGTTCTGAGAGGTGTAACACAATAAAATAAAAAGTCCTTATGTGCCCTTTAAATCATACAGTGACGTGCGGCTATGAACAGTAGAGGTCTTGTGATTTCTCCTAGCATGACCCCTATAAACCATGTACCCGCATCCATTCTGGTTAAAGCTCTAGCAAGCCTTGAGGTGCATGCATGTAACATTTTGGCTGTGACTGAAAACAGGAGCAATTGCCATTAGTGCTTGTTTTAAATTAGAAGTGCACCCTTTGAAATTAGCAATCCAGAAATGTAGGGCCTTGTTAGCCTTAATGTGTTAAAGGTAGACTGGAAAATGCATTCTTGTCATATCTGTGTGACATTTAAGTTATTTGGTTCCCAGTTCTTATCTCTTTTCTGTTTTTCATCCCATCACTGAAGCTCTGCAAGGTTCAGGTTAGCTGTTAAAGACCATTTCCAGAAGTCTTCAACTCAGTCTCACACAAGGGCTGTTTGCATTATCAACGTGAGACTAAGGTCAGAGAGTGACATTGATTGAATTCCCTGCAGACAATTGTGTTGTGATGAGCTGCTTGAGTGAATTGCAGCTGTTAACAAAAGTATTTGCATCTGTTGTATTTTGTTCTTAAACTCTATGGAAAAGAGAAATGCCATAATTGTTTTAAATACATGTAGGATTGAATCTCCCAGCTTACATTTTTGCACCCTCCGTTATACTTTCACGTTTTAACCCTGAATTTGTAACAAAGGTCTTTTAAATGGTTCATAGTCAGCTTGTCCTAAAACCAGGTCAGCCTAAACATCTCAGACCTAAGTGAAATCGGACGTCTGTCCACTCAGATTACTGTACGTATGGTCAGACCTCTGATGAAAAATAATCAGAATTTCACTAAACTTTACAAAGACAGCAGGCAAATTGATTGTGACCGGACTTACCTCTGATTTCACAGTAATCTGAGTTCACTTACGATCAATTTGCTTTGTGTCTGACAGTGCTTGGGTCGAGTTGACTGGTACCCCTTTTGAAATACATCTGTTTTGTATGAACAAGTAAGTGGGTTTGGCTTCCATTGACTTTCGAGGGTGGGCCACAAAGACTCCAAACAGTGAGGGCTGCTTATTGTGATTCCTAATTGAGATTATTGCTTTGATAATTTAGGGCTAGGAGTTTTCGATTTTCAATTTGTTTTTTCTTGCTGTTGGTATGTGCAATTTCAATACAGCAACGCGTATGGATTCAAGATGCTTTGAGGAAGGGCCCATACACTGTGTGCATTGTAAGCATTGTGGAATGAGCAAACTCTACATACCTGAGTACCTATTCAAGGATACATGCTGGAATGCAGAATACAATGTATAAAACATGGCTTAGTCGCAAGATTATCTTGCAAAGTTCAAATACAGAATAACCTCAACGTTACACATTTAAATGAGCTGATAAATTCACCCAATTAGGGATGCAGACAGATGACTTTTATCAAGAAGAACGGCAGTGGCTTCATCTACAGGTGCCTCATTTTCAGACAGTGAAAAAAATACATCACAAAAACATGCTGAAGGCCTGCCTGTCAATTTGGTTAATTAAGCAAGTTTGTATTGTATTGAGCTACAGCAGTTTTTCAGACAGCAGATGTACCTGCAGTTACAGCATCAAGGATGCATCAGTCTTAACTGTCTGAATTACATATCCGGGGCTTATTTTAAAAAGCTTATCTGGTTTATGTAGGGATTAATGTCAGAATTATGTGACGAATAACCGGCAAGTACCATTTTGACTGATTTCTGTAACCCATTAAAAGCCACGTGCAGTTTTTCAGGTAAATCAGTAAGCGGAAGACAATATATTAATCCAGCTGCAAGCCTGGGGAAACATATGCATGAAATCGTGTTTTTAAACTGGGTGAGATTGTCAGCTTTGAGTGTGACGATGCATGCTTGCTTTGCCAGATGTCCTGTAGGACAATGCTGGGTTCTGATTATATACATTTTCATTCTCATCAGTCTGTGCTGAGGTGGTTAAGCACATATTATAATTCAAGTTTTCCCAGCATATCATTGTCATTTTTCAGGACTGATTTCTGATTCTTACAAACAGTGCAGAAGTGAAAAAGTGCAAGCGTTTCAGTCAATTCAAGACCTCCTGCTAACAGGTGAAGAGCACTGAGAATGCTCTTGAATTGACTGAAGCGTTTGTACTTTTTCATTCATGCACTGTTTGTTAGCACTTTTGGCCTGTACTTGTGTATAAAGTAAATGACTCTATATTTCTGCATGAACTCTGCATTTAGGGGGATTCTCTTCTCATATGTAAACAGTGTTCAGTGTGTGGCTCTAGCGCATGCCTACGATCAATAAACTATTAGTGATGGACGCACCTGCACTACACTACCTGTTGGATGTCATTGTCTAAGTGCAGTAAATTCCTGTTTAGGTCTTTAAAGCAACCTTTGCCACCATTGTTAGGTGGACTTCGCATAAATTCAATTTTGCATAAATTCTGCTGTAACTTACTGCCTACAGTAAAGCTGCTTCCCACAGAACTATAGACATGCAAAATGTCTTCTGTCTATTTTTCTAATTTTGAGAGATAAATGATACAATACTCAGAGTTGGGCACATTACTGAAAAAAGTAACTTATTACTCGTTACTCGTTTCTGCAGAAAAAACTAATATAATGTCCTTACTTTTTACTTAATAAAAAAGTAGTGCTTTATATTACTCGTTATATTACTTGGAAAAAAATGACACTCTGTATAAAACATTGGGCAGCAGTGTGGAGTAGTGGTTAGGGCTCTGGACTCTTGACCGGAGGGTCATGGGTTCAATCCCAGGTGGGGACACTGCTGCTGTACCCTTAAGCAAAGTACTTTACCTAGATTGCTCCAGTAAAAACCCAACTGTATAAATGGGCAATTGTATGTAAAAATAATGTGATATCCTGTAACAATTGTAAGTCGCCCTGGATAAGGGCGTCTGCTAAGAAATAAAAATAATAATAATAATAAATAACATTGTGTTACATAAATGACTTAACGTAATATAATAGATACACTTGTATTTTGTAGATGCATATTATATATCTATGCATCATTTACTAGTATTTTTTCATATACATGTGATTTGAGTTTGTCAAAGCGTATATTCAGTCTAACTATTTTAAGAGTTTTGTTTATAATAGTCCTTGTTGTATTGCATCAAAAGTAGGTTACTGAAGAAGAAGCTGTTGTATGTTCCTGTCGGAATTTCTGTTATGACTTTATTAAGGTCTCTGTACTCAAGGCAGTTAGTCCTGATTGTGCGCATGCAGGCATACATGCACACACACACACGCAGGCAGGCACGCAGGCAATGAGTGCATGCAGGTTTCTATGTGTTCAAAGAAAATAGCAGTTACGTCTTTAAGGACTGCCTTAAGCTGAGTTGTTATTGTTTCTGGTTTGACGGTGTATCATGCTGACTGAAAATACAGTACAGAGCAATTCACATTCACGGTTACAACTAAACTGAAATGTACTTTGGCTTAAAAAAATACCACCAATGTAGGTGTGCAACAGAGAAAAGGTAACAAGATGAGCTTGTTTATTTTTTGAGATAAAAGTAACTGTATTATTATTACTTCCATCAAAAATCGAACATGTTATATTACCTTGTTATTGACAAATGTAATATTATTACAGTAATGTGTTACTTAAGTAATGAGTTACCCCAGCTCTGACAATACTGTGTCACTCACCGTTCTCCAGATTCTACAAATGTCATCTGTTCCGAAAGGAAAAATCATTGAGATGGTGGAATGAAACTGGTTTAAAATGGTGCCTTCTCTCCCTAAGCTGGCAAAGAAGATTATAAATGAGTACAACATATTAGCAGTATCAGGCTATAAATGAGCTCTGTCAGCCAATCACAAATGCAAAGCCCCACAGTCTGCAGGTGAAATCAATTTAGTGTTTCTTTGATATTTTTTAAAAAATATTATATATATATACACTACCGGTCAAAAGTTTTAGAACACCTCCATTTTTCCAGTTTTTTTTGAAATTTACACAGTTTAATGTCTCAATGTACTCTGAAATTAAAGCATAGAACAAATAATTGGAGATAAAAAAGAAATCATGGAATCGTTTTGTTTAACAAAATTTAATCTAAATTTTTGACTCATCAAAGTAGCCACCTTTTGCAGATATAACAGCCAAACACACTCGTGGCATTCTTTCTACAATGGAAATCAAATATTGTTATGAAAGTTCTTCCCAACACTGTTGCAGAAGTTCCCACAAATGTGTTGCACTTGTAGGTTGCTTTGCTTTCACCCTTCTGTCCAGTTCATCCCAAACCAGCTCGATGGGGTTTAAGTCTGGAGACTGTGCTGGCCATTCCATGATTTGAAGTCTACCGTCTTGTTCTTTTCTTCTAAGGTAGTTCTGACATAGCCTGGAGGTATGTTTTGGGTCATTATCTTGCTGTAGGATGAACCCCTGACCAACTAGGCGTATACAAGAGGGTATTGCATGGCGCTGCAAAATGCTGTGGTAGCCGTTTTGGTTCAGAGTGCCACTCACTCTGTGCAAGTCGCCGACTCTGGATCCAGCAAAAGAGCCCCAGACAATCACGCTTCCTCCTCCATGTTTGACAGTTGGTGTCACACACCGAGGAACCATCCTTTCGCCTACTCGACGGCGTACAAAAACCCTGCTTGATGAACCGAAGATTTCAAATTTTAATTCATCGGTCCATAAGACCTTCTTCCAGTCTTCAGTAGTCCACTGGCGGTGCTTCATGGCCCAGGCAAGCCTCTTTTTCTTATTTTGCCATCTTAGCAATGGCTTTCTTACTGCCACTCGACCTGTCAAACCTGCAGCTCGAAGTCTTCTCTTCACAGTTGAAACTGAGACTTGCTTACTTCGACCAGTGTTAAGCTGTGCTTGAAGCTGTTGTCCTGTGAGCCTATCACGCAAGCTGTTGACTCTCAGAAACTTGTCTTCTGATTCTGTTGTGGCTTTGGGTCTGCCAGACCTCTTCCTGTCAGAGTTTCCTCCAGTTTCCAAGTGCCTTTTGATGGTGTAGGAAACTGTACTCACTGACACCTTGGCTTTCTTTGCAATTTCTCTAAAGGAAAGACCTACACTTTTAAGGGTTATAATGGTCTGTCTGTCTTCCTTTGTTAATTGCCTTTTTCTCGCCATTATGATAGCAATATACTACTTCCTGCAGTACAATACTGTCCAAATAATGCTTAAGAGGGTGTAGTAACACAGTCTGTTCCAACACTGCTTTTATACAGACAGAAGGTTTGTAAGTAATCAACAAAAGTTGGGACACCTGTAGGAATTGTTAGCATCAACTTTCAAGGCTTAATTTACTTCCATTGCTGCAGAACAGCTGTAAGTTGTTAACCCATTACTTGTTCCCTGAAAAGGCCTTTTGTATAACTCTGAAATGTACATTATTTTTCAGTTTTGGTAACCTAAACTTTTTTTAACCTCTGGCAGTTTACCGCTTACCTTTGTACCATTTCAGGTTATTCACTGGACTTGAACTGCTTAAATTTCAATAAAAACTGGAAAAATGGGGGTGTTCTAAAACTTTTGACCGGTAGTGTATATATATATATATGCACAATAAGGCCCAACAGGGTGTCCGTATACATCAAATATACGGACACCTCGGCGTATTGTGCAACACGAGATGAAGCCAAGGGCCTCCAACCCCCGATAAGTCTGTATATTGGACGTATACGGACACCCTGTAGGGCCTTATTGCATTTATTATCAAGGTCAAACAGTGGACATTTCTATTGAAAAGATCCACTAGGAGGCAGTGTTGAGACGGCATGGAAATCTTTTTTTTTTCAGCGCAAGTTGCTGTTGTTTCAGCAGAACGGAGAGATGGGAGTAAAAAAAAATGAATTCAGTGCCGTCTCGGGTTACTTTACTTTTTCAAGGTCTGTGACGTGCAGAAGTGTCTTTTTGTGTTTTTCTGTAGTGTTTACAAACCGCTACAAAGACATTATTTAAAGTGAAGAAGTCGGGGTGAATGTGTATATTGACAGATTCCCCAAGTATGTTTTCATTTAAATAGCGGTTTATTCCAGCTCTGAGAATAATGTAACTTGAAATTTGTATATTCTTCTCCTTGGGCTTTTCTTACATTTCCATAAAAGTCCCTTAGTATTTTATTAAGATTTTCTTAAGATGTGCATTTTCCACAGTTGGTTTCTGTTTTAGACAGTACTAAAAGACAGTGTTTTTTTTGTATTTTTCCCCTTTTGCTATCTTCCAATTCAATTGCTCTTCATCTAAATCGGCTTGTTTGCTTACTACATACTACTTTTTTTTCGGTGGCTCAGTATCTTCAGAGACATCCATATTTCCAAGTAGTTGGTATTTCAGTTTTATTCAGTTTTAAAATTCTGTGAGGCAGCACAGTGATATTTAATATGTAATAAGACTCCCTGTCCATATCCATCTGTGGCAGAGCAGGGCTCTGCCCTTGGAAATACTGGCAGGGATGGAGTTAAATTCTCCTCCCTGCCCAGGTTGATTGTGTCAGGTGGGAGCAATCAATCAATTAATTATTCAATTATTACTCAGCCACCTGGCATAAAAGGAGGCCTCAGCCTCCCAGTAGGGACAGAGAGTTCTAGAAGGAGAAGAAGCAAGAGTGTTTGTCTGTGTGTGCTGGTTTTGTTTGTTTTTGAATCCAGTGAAGGCCTTGCCCAGCCTGGAAGCCTTATTTTGTAAGTTTTGTTTTCTGTGTATTTTGTGTTTTGAAACCTTTTTGTTTGGCCCTCGTACTGGTTTATTTTGTATTTTTGTATATTAAAAGCTTTATTTTTGAACTTTTCATACTGTCTCTGAGTCTGTCATCCTGTCACACCATCAGATAGATAGATAGATAGAGATCGCTATAGATATACAATGATGTATTGCATAGTGTTGTTATTCTTCTTCCACTGAGACGAATGCTAGACAATTAATACTGGAACCCACAGTCCAGAAATTCCATTATGTAATAATATAAACAAAGTGCTAATGCCACCATTTCCACTGTATGTCAGACACATGGTTTTAAGCAGGTTTGAAAAATGAGATTCAGCAATGCTTTTGATCCGTGCTGGTGAGAACTATATCAGATTGCAAATTATCCTCTAGTCCTTGAACATGATTATTTACAAGCAAACTTTGCTGCATGTTCCCTGGTCTTTGAGGCACATTATAGCCATGCAGCATTGAGGCACTCTATAGCCATGCAGCATTGAGGCACTCTATAGCCATGCAGCATTGAGGCACATTATAGCCATGCAGCATTGAGGCACATTATAACCATGCAGCTTTTACAACACCACAGCTGAATTCACCTGTAAACGATGTCGGCATCTTAATGTTCTTTAATAGTAGAAATGTAAATTGTTTGTTTCTGATAGTCTGATAGTTTGCTTTTCCCTCATAGATCCTTTATCATTTTTATAGGTAACACGGTGTCGTGTTTTTGCTGTAAGTGACATGTACCAGTAGATGCTCTATGTATTGCTAAAGTGCATGCTACTGAATGTAATCTGCTTGTAATGGTATCCATGCAGCTTCAGCCAGCATAGAGTTTGACAATCTGTGAATCAGCCTACAGTTGGCTTGTGATTTTATACATTGTTATATTGATAAAAATCTAAGGCAGTTCTTGAACTTTTTGTGAATTGTACTGTGCTTTTATACTGTAATTTACAAAAAATATATATTATATACACTGATGGTATTGTCATGAAAGGTGCTTTTTATTAAATAAAATATGTATTTGTATTATGATTACAGAAAACTTATTTGCTAACAAGTCCCAGACAGTACATTATGACTTTTTCTAAATTGGAGAAAGATACAAATAATGTATACACATTGAACTATTAAAGAGACTCCTCTTGTCTTTTCGGTGTTTGACTTACTTAAGATTGGAACTAACGGAGCCTGAGTTTAATTCGAAGCACTGTCAGCATTATCTGTCTGTTTTAGATCAATTAAACTGTGCAGATTTACTTGAAGGAGGGCATAATGTGGGGTATTCTGTTCTTGCATAACACTAGTGAAAACATGGTAAAACATAACGCATTGTAAAGAATAGCGAGGTATGGTAAAGTGTATTATTTAATGTGGCACACCAGGGTAGACTATGGTAAATGCATAACCATGGGGAAACCATGGTAAAACTGCAAAAATACCTTTGTAAACTTTTATAAGGGGAATTCAATTGCATACAACAAGAAGTTATCTTTCACAGTAGCACAGGCATCCTTAAATACAGTGGACATTTTATATCCTTTGACCAATGTTAAACCTTTAACCACATAGAGCTGCTTTTATTTCATTTATTAAAGCATACTGAGGTATTTCACTTGGATTTTTTTTTTTACATGCAGTGTGGAATGGCTGTTACAGCCCACCAAGACACTGAGTAAAATGGTCTAAATGGAAAGCTGTTTACAGATCTGCTGTGGTGGAAGGGTTACAGAGTGTACAAGCTTAACGCCTCTTGCTTTACAGTGGTCGTCTTTGTAAATAAATACTGGTAAATTTAAAAGAAAATTGCTTGGTAACATTTAATCATAGCTGCATAATATCCTTTTTAGCACAATATGATAATTGCTTTGAACGCAATTATTTATAACAGGATTTCAGAATTGAAAAAGTACCTGGGGGGTCGTTTAAAAATAGCAGTGTGATTTTTTGGTGCAGTACAAAAACAATATTACTCAAGTACATTCCCAGCATGCATTTCTTGATACAGTGTGTTTTACGGGATAATGTTGAGTGGTTGGATTAGGTCATTAGATATAAGCACTACTACCTTTATGGGCAAACTGATGTGACATAGTTGTGCCATACACGAGCTGTGGCCCAGGTGATTGCTGGTAGAGCAGAGAGAGTGTGACTCACTGTCTTATGATTGGTGAAACACTTCTGGATAACGGATGAACAGCTAGCAGGACAGGAAAAGCAATGGTAAAACACATATAGGTTATTACTGTCTGTCAGTCATATTAGAGGTATGCAGTGGCTTATTGTAACACTTGTGGTGCATAGAGCGATTCTTGGAGATGAAACATTGTCACCTGTGAAATAAAAAGGGGATTCACCCAGAACCTTGGTTCCAATACGCTTGAGGTGTCACATACTGGAGCTTCAAGAACACACTCTCTGGAGGCTTGGTGGTCCAGTGGTCAAAGAAAAGGGCTTGTTATCAGAAGGTTCCCGGTTCAAATCCCTGCTCAGTCACTGACTCACTGTGTATGACTCTGCCCAAGTCACTCAACCTCCTTGTGCTCCATCCTTCGGATGAGACGTAAAACTGAGGTCCTGTTGTAAGTGACTCTATAGCAGTTGATGTGTATTTCACCCCTAGTCTCTGTAAGTCGCTTTGGATAAAAGTGACTCCTAAATGACTAATTAATAATATTATCAATCATCCTTCTGATGCGTTACCAGTGTATTGCCTGGCTTACTTATTTTTTGTATTTTAATGTTTTTAGCAACCCTCTTTCTGATGCAATGTATTGCCTGTATTTTTAGCATTATTATTTATTTCTTAGCAGACGCCCTTATCCAGGGCGACCTACAATTGTTACAAGATATCACATTATTTTTTACATACAATTACATTATTTTTTACACTATTTTTACATACAATTACCCATTTATACAGTTGGGTTTTACTGGAGCAATTTAGGTAAAGTACCTTGCTCAAGGGTACAACAGCGTCTCCCACCTGGGATTGAACCCATGACCCTCCGGTCAAGAGTCCAGAGCCTTAACCACTACTCCACACACTGCTGCCCTAATGTATCATTATGTTTACATTATACTTGTTAACTTCATCACTGAAATTATACATTTTGTATTTCAGTGTAGCATGTGAAATAGTATTATTTATGGATTTTTTTTGCTGCAAATGAATTTGCCTTAATATAGTGTAGCGTGCACAGGGGTAGGGGTCAGGGCTGGTAGGTGATGCAATCTAAACATTACTATTGGAGCAAACAATTCCTGTAGTAATATACAGTACTGTGCAAAAGTTTTAGGCAGGTGTGAAAAAATGCTGTAAAGAATGCTTTCAAAAATAGACATGTTAATAGTTTATATTTATCAATTAACAAAATGCAAAGTGAGTGAACAGAAGAAAAATCTACATCAAATCAATATTTGGTGTGACCACCCTTTGCCTTCAAAACAGCATCAATTCTTCTAGGTACACTTGCACACAGTTTTTGAAGGAACTCGGCAGGTAGGTTGGCCCAAACATCTTGGAGAACTAACCACAGTTCTTCTGTGGATTTAGGCATCCTCAGTTGCTTCTCTCTCTTCATGTAATCCCAGACAGACTCGATGATGTTGAGATCAGGGCTCTGTGGGGGCCATACCATCACTTCCAGGACTCCTTGTTCTTCTTTAAGCTGAAGATAGTTCTTAATGACTTTCCCTGTATGTTTGGGGTCGTTGTCATGCTGCAGAATAAATTTGGGGCCAATCAGATGCCTCCCTGATGGTATTGCATGATGGATAAGTATCTGCCTGTACTTCTCAGCATTGAGGAGACCATTAATTCTGACCAAATCCCCAACTCCATTTGCAGAAATGCAGCCCCAAACTTGCAAGGAACCTCCACCATGCTTCACTGTTGCCTGCAGACACTCATTCGTGTACCGCTCTCCAGCCCTTCGGCGAACAAACTGCCTTCTGCTACAGCCAAATATTTCAAATTTTGACTCATCAGTCCAGAGCACCTGCTGCCATTTTTCTGCACCCCAGTTCCTGTGTTTAAGTGCATAGTTGAGTCGCTTGGCCTTGTTTCCACGTCGGAGGTATGGCTTTTTGGCTGCAAGTCTTCCATGATGGCCACTTCTGACCAGACTTCTCCAGACAGTAGATGGGTCTACCAGGGTCCCACTGTTTTCTGCCAATTCTGAGCTGATGGCACTGCTGGACATCTTCCGATTGCGAAGGGAAGTAAGCATGATGTGTCTTTCATCTGCTGCAGTAAGTTTCCTTGGCGACCACTGCGCTTCACGGTCCTCAACGCTGCCCGTTTCTTTGTGCTTCTTCAAAGAGCTTGACAGCACATCTGGAAACCCCTGTCTGCCTTGAAATTTCTGCCTGGGAGAGACCTTGCTGATGCAGTATAACTACCTTTGTGTCTTGTTGCTGTGCTCAGTCTTGCCATGGTGTATGACTTTTGACAGTAACTGTCTTCAGCAACCTCACCTTGTTAGCTGAGTTTGGCTGTTCCTCACCCAGTTTTATTCCTCCTACACAGCTGTTTCTGTTTCAGTTAATGATTGTGTTTCAACCTACATATTGAATTGATGATCATTAGCACCTGTTTGGTATAATTGTTTAATCATACACCTGACTATATGCCTACAAAATCCCTGACTTTGTGCAAGTGTACCTAGAAGAATTGATGCTGTTTTGAAGGCAAAGGGTGGTCACACCAAATATGGATTTGATTTAGATTTTTCTTCTGTTCACTCACTTTGCATTTAGTTAATTGATAAATATAATCTATTAACGTGTCTATTTTTGAAAGCATTCTTACTTTACAGCATTTTTTCACACCTGCCTAAAACTTTTGCACAGTACTGTACATCTGAGGAAATAGAAAGAAAAAGGGCATTAGAAATGTAACTATTTAAGCTACATGCTTCGTAGTGTGCTATGTAAGGTAATATAAGTTAGAAAAAGTCACGCTATTCTGTTTCAGTGTGTGCTGTAAAATGTAGTTCTTTCAGTAAATGTACGTTAGTAGTAATACTACTAGTAGTAAAGGCGATCATGTTTTAGATACATAGTATTACTCCTTGCATATTTTTTTCATGGATATTTAAAATAATTTTCCACTAACTGAATTCATTTTTATGTTTCACAGATAAAGAGATTTTATATCGTACCCAGGAGGGCAACGTGGTGAAGTTCAATGTTGAAACACAGGAAAACACAACGTTAATAGAAAACAAAAAGTTTGTAAGTGTTCTACTACGAATTCTCAATCCATTTAATACATATGTGCAATGTGAGTTACAGCAGAACATGATTAATGTACTAGAAATGGTATAAAACCACTTATTTGATGAAGGCTAATTCTGTTAGCCTTGCTAAAAATCTTTTGAAAGAAATTAAATTTAATAAAACCACTTGATTTTGTGTTAGTCTTTCAGAAATTCTTCTGAAAGACATTACATTTAATAAAACCACTGCATAATAAATATGCATGCAAAAAAAAAACAATAATTAAAAAGTCTGATTTGACTATTAAGAGAAATGTTGAATTTCTCTCTAGAAATTAAAAAGCATTTAACCACCAAGTTGCGCTAAGCAATTAAGGTAAGTAATAACATCTTCAAAGTCATTTTTGACACAGAATATAATTTGTTTTTCACTTCGTCTCTTGACGTGGTCACTTGGGATACATAAGCTAGAAACACAAATTGATTGGTAAGCTAATCATTGTCAGGATTGAACCGATTGTAATTGCTACACTGTGCTGATTATATAATCATTAAAAGCAGGCAAGTGTAACTGAATTGATATGTTTTTCTTTACAGGAGACGTACAAAGTCAGCAAGTATGAAGTGTCACCAGACTTGGAATTTGTTTTGCTTGCATACAATGTTGCCCCAGTAAGTCCTGTTCTGTTATGTATAATGAGAGGTATAATCCATGGTGTAGACAGAAGGTACAGTTACACAATGCTCAGCTCATACTGTATGACATCTGGTGTACATGATTGCCTTGGGCTGAGGTAACAATGAAATGGAAGAGAAGCAGGTGTTGCTTTGTGGGGCTGGCTTTGTTTAAGTCTATTCACGTAGCAGCCTGTTAGCAGGAATTGTGCTGAAAGTCACTATAGAAAGTCACCAAGAACCATTATACTGTTTCTTTTGCGTAGAGAAAATAAACACCTAGCATATCTATATAGTTAGTGAACATTAGCCACTAATGAATATGACAAAGGCACCATTTCTGGTAGCTTAACAATCTTTATACAAAATTTTTTTATGGTAATGAAGCAACTCATTTAACTTTGGACCACAGGCATGTTTTATAACCTGGAGCTGAAAGATCCTGGGCAAACATGCACAACACAAGAGTATTTCCATCATAGCCTTCTGCCACCTAGTGGGGATGATAGGTATATATTTTGTAAATGCTTCATTGGCATGGACTTGCAACATGTATTACTGCTCCTTTGCAGCATAATGTCAGCAGTCTGTACAAACACACATTTCTATCTGTATTATTATAAGATAAATTAGCTTTTTTTTCTTGTTTTTTTTTTTTACTGAGGGCTCAATTTTTTTTAACGATTTGTATTTGAATGTATCCCTGACACCAGGGTCAACTTATTTGCTCTTCTTCAAAATAACTATTTTGAACTATTGTGAAGATTAATCGAGGTCTGTACACTAAAATGCAATCTGCACCTGTGTTTGTGAAAGGAACTCCCAGCTGTTAATGCTGAATGATTTTACTATCACACACATTTGTGCAAAGTGAATTTTGGTGTTAAACCCCCCTGTCTTTATATTTGGTATACAATGTAAGTCGATGATGCTGCATTGTTTTAACTTCCAGCCACGTTGATGATATACGGTAGACGACACACTTTGAGACAGTGTTTTCACATTTGGTTCTGAGCTGAATACTATGACTACCTCAATCAAGTTCCATTACCAGTGTTGTTCTGTAGAGAAAAGTCACCCGGCAATTTAAACTTAAGATTTATTACTGTATAATATTCACATCAATATAATCAACACTACAGGGTCTCTGCCAATGATCTTAAAAGTGTCATATGTAAATAAAGCATTCTGGTGCAACATTCATTAAATTGTACTTTAGATAGTCAGTGTCATTTATTCCACTATATTTGAAAATCAGAGCATTGCTTAAAGCGATAAATCAGTGAAAATTGGAATAAAGTGAATTGAGATGAATGCATTTGAATACATTTACACTACAGCAGTAGGCATGGCTGAATTGAATGTCAACCTATTGCAGAACACTGCGGGGGAGGCTACGTGCCTTTTTGGAATTCTAAGACAAGGTCATTCATTAAAATGTCATTCAATTATTTCTGCACAGCGTACCACAGAGGATCTCACAGTTTGTTTTTCCAAACTGAAAGAGCGAACAAGAGTGGTGTGAACACAGTGACTGAACATGCAGAAGATATAGCACTGCAGTTCTGATGCAAGGCTGTCATTGATAATGAAACAGACATACTGTATGGCTGACAGTGTCCGTTTAATGTGGGAAATCTCTTGGATTGCACTGGTCACCACGAACAAAAAACTAGCAGCAGTGTCTTTTTTTTGTCTGATTATTTATGGGATTGGTCTATCTACAGTCCTGACTGTTAGATACTGTACAGTAGGATTTAACCAAACATGTAAAGCTAACCTATTTCAATCTGGTATACTTCTTTGAATGTAAAAGATTGTTAGAAATACAGTGACATTCTCGCAAATTACTGAGGTGGCACACCGTTACATGCTCTAAATTACTGAGGTGGGCACACAGTTAGTTGCTGTAAATTACTGAGGTGGGCACACCATTCACTGCTGTAAATTACTGAGGTGGCACACCGTTACATGCTCTAAATTACTGAGGTGGGCACACCATTAGCTGCTCTAAATTTCTGAGGTGGCACACCGTTAGCTGCTCTAAATTACTGAGGTGGGCACGCCATTCACTGCTGTAAATTACTGAGGTGGCACACCGTTACATGCTCTAAATTACTGAGGTGGGCACACAGTTAGCTGCTCTAAATTTCTGAGGTGGGCACACCATTAGCTGCTCTAAATTACTGAGGTGGGCACACCATTCACTGCTGTAAATTACTGAGGTGGCACACCGTTACATGCTCTAAATTACTGAGGTGGGCACACAGTTAGCTGCTGTAAATTACTGAGGTGGGCATACCATTAGCTGCTCTAAATTTCTGAGGTGGCACACCGTTAGCTGCTCTAAATTACTGAGGTGGGCACACCATTCACTGCTGTAAATTACTGAGGTGGCACACCGTTACATGCTCTAAATTACTGAGGTGGGCACACAGTTAGCTGCTGTAAATTACTGAGGTGGGCACACCATTAGCTGCTCTAAATTTCTGAGGTGGCACACCGTTAGCTGCTCTAAATTACTGAGGTGGGCACACCGTTACATGCTCTAAATTACTGAGGTGGGCACACCATTAGCTGCTCTAAATTACTGAGGTGGGCACACAGTTAGCTGCTGTAAATTACTGAGGTGGCACACCATTAGCTGCTCTAAATTACTGAGGTGGGCACACCATTCACTGCTGTAAATTACTAAGGTGGCACACCGTTACATGCTCTAAATTACTGAGGTGGGCACACCATTCACTGCTGTAAATTACTGAGGTGGCACACCGTTACATGCTCTAAATTACTGAGGTGGGCACACCATTCACTGCTGTAAATTACTGATGTGGCACACCGTTATCTGCTCTAAATTTAACCACAGCTTCCAGCATGTACTCCTCCAGGTCACAATTTAAAACCAGACAAAGGCCACGTTGTCATGGAAACTAATAAAGGCTCACGCAAACACTGTACTGGGTTGGATGCTTTGTGAATACAGCCATTATAGTATTATTAATTGAGTATTATTATTCCTGCACAATGTATTATTATTATTATTATTATTATTATTATTATTATTATTATTATTATTATTATAGTACAGAGATAATAATAGTAGTATTTGATCACTTATACCACACATTGCAATGTAATATGTTTTGCTTCTTGTTTTTTGCAGATTTATCAACACTCTTTTACAGCATATTATATTCTCTGCAATTTGGGTACATGGTAAGTCAATTTTCTGTGCTCTATTATATTATTGTTGCATCTAATCCTCTTGTACTCTCCAATTCAAATTCCTAAAAGGGTTACACTAATTAGAAATGTAGGCAAAGTACATTTTGTTAGGAAGTATTATTTAATATGCTTCTTAAATTAACCTCAATATCTGGGAAGCATAGTGAATTGTATAGGACTTATAGGACTGTTATAGTTGTTCAGAGCTGGGGATGTACAGTAGACACATTAGAAATGATTATGTTGTAATTAACGTTTATTTTAATCAGTTCATTACCTGTATTTCATTGGCCTTGCTAACACATTCCTTTGTGCTGCCATCTAGTGGATTTTAATACCATTGCAGTGTACTGTTTATTTAGATTTTACACTGAACTGTGTTTACAGTACAGGACAGTAGACTACATGCAAGAACAATTTGTTATTATACTGTTTTTATGCTTTGACCCTCCTAGTAGCTTGATTTTAGTATGGAAAATACACCTAATTCTATGCAAAGAGGTAATTAGTCTGGAGTTTACCAGCTTAGGTAATCAGAAAATATTAAATATGATGATTTGCAGATGTGGAGAAGGTAACTGACTGTCTTGACTTACCCAAAGTGTAATGCGTACTGTAGCCTGGGTAGGGCATGGGTAACAGGTGCGGAGGATGGATGCAAACTCCATGCAAGCATCCTGGGCACTGTACCAACGAGCTTGCCTGCCTGTGTGGTAGCAGAGCTGTTAACCTCCATCTGTTCATATCTGCTGTAGCACATTACAACATTGCATTTTAGGGCTGCATATGAACAAAGCCACTGCTATGCTAAGGCTATGGGACAATGACCATACATATTTTGGAAAACACTGTGGGAAAGATTTTCATAAGTTTGTAAATGATAACTCCAGGGTTAATCAAGAAATTGGTATGTAGGACTGATTTGGGCATTTTCAAGCAATCTGTTATTTGTCATAATTTATCAGGAGTTAATTTGCACTTTGAAAAAGAGGGTTTTAATTAACAAAAGAGTGAAACAGATATTTAAGTCCGTATCTGTGACGCCGATGATACAGCGAGAGAGTGTACAGCTGGCTTTTAACACCTGTGTGTTATTCACACAAGAACGAATAACAAGCGTCAAGGACACACAGTGATGCACTAGGAATGTGATCAAGATCATTGACATGGATTTTGCCTAGACGTATTTGTAATGTTGTCAGACTCCCCCCACACTTTATGGCCAATGTACACTTTCACCTTCACACGTCTGTATGCATATAAAATGTTGTTAAAATACTGTAAGTGTTCGGTGGCTAATCATGTTTAGTTTATTTATCACAGAGGCCAAAGAGTACCAGAGAAATGCATGATGAGAGGAATTCACAGAGCAATTAATTATAAACAAATTGTGTATTGGGTTAGGGAGTTCTATCGTAATTTTAAAAGCTTAATAAATATATAATGAAGTGTTACATACATGGTATGCATGTGTAATAACTAACAACTGCAAACACCAATGGCACTTCAAACGTATGTATTTATAGCCTACAATCATACATACTAAAATACAGACAAAAGCAGATGTCAACATAAGAAAATAAATTCCAACCAATATACATCGATGGCTTATGGTATTTATTTATTTATTTTTAAACAAAAAAAGATTGCAAAATGCACATTAAGAGTTGTATATAGTAAGCTGTGGCAAAATATTCCCCTGAAATGAGGGGAAATGACGAATGTGGTTTAAATTTTTTTTTTTTTTTTAAATCCTTGAAGTCTGATTTTTACCCACATGCCAGATCATTGTAAATCAGCATTTTGTATGTGAAGTGTTCTAAATAAATTCTGCATGAGAAAATGTACAATTTTAAATGAAGTTTAGAAATTATACACAAAATAGATATTCACCTCCCTGTGCGCTAGTAGTTTCCATAACAGCGAATTATGCTTCCATTCATTTTTCTTGATCTCGTTAACATGCATTGATTAACGAGTTCCCCTTATCTAGTCGTTGAGACAGGAAGTGATGTAGGTGACCTGCAACAATTAAGCTTTTTAACGAGAAATGTGTTCATTAATGACCTGATCGACTCAATTTCAAAGCATTAACGGATTGATTTAATTAACACATTTCATTTGAAAATCACTTGCTAGTAAAGCTCTTGTTACTATACCACAAGTTCGATGCAATAACACTGGTTTGTGAAAATCCTGCCCTCTATGTCTCAAGAACAAGTACTATCTGTGGAGTTTCAGTTCATGCAAAGTCACAGCGTGGCTTTTTGGCTTGATACCCCTTTAAGCTTTTAATTGTGGGGATAAAGTGGTGCTGGCACACAGGTATTTAAAACAGTGCAGACACTTCATTTTCCAGCAACGAATATAAGACTTTGATAGTATCATGAATTAGATATTTAATAAAACTGTTGCAAGGGTAAAGCTAGTGCAGGGTTTTTAATTTGTGCTTCTCTCCTAGGGAGCATCGCAACTTGAACCCCCCTGAAGTTAGAAATGCAAAGCTTCAGTATGCTGGCTGGGGTGCAAAAGGGCAACAACTGGTAAGAAACTGAAGTTACTCCTTTTAACCCCTTCAGTCCTGGCAGGACCTCGCCTTATCTTGGCCTTATGTCCACATGCCGTTGGAAATCACGAGGGAACCTCGCGGGACTCCTAGGTCCCAGTCTGATCTAGTGTATAAATATATGTAAAACCTTTTTTGTCCTGTTCTCATGTATACTCAAAGAATTAAAGACTGAGAGTGTTAATGAAAATGTTTCATAAACCAATGCTTTAACATTCATTTTCTTACTGTACATTATTTCTGATTTACAGTGCTGAGAATCATTTGTTTTTTCACTTGTTTTCCTTGATCAGACAGACTATTCAAATATTCCAGATACAATGCTGCTGCATCCTGGTACCTTTGCTGTTAGTCACGTGGTCTGATCGCAGCAAATCCATTGGTTGAACCTAAACATGTGATGTGATCAAGTACCAGGAAGCAGACTTGTCATCTAGCTCTGCATAATCCAGCAATAAACCAAATGATCAGAAATTGAGGACCAGGAAAAATATTGTTAGTGCTCATAAGAGGTAAATAACATTTTTCAACTCATTAACATTCCTTCAAGTTAACCAAGTAATACAAGAACATACACTTGATAGAAAACCACCGTTAAAACAACGATCCAGAGCACGTTTTAAAAAATGAGCTGTAGTTATTCATCATGTGTTAAGTTTGCTACAAAGAAACCTTCCATTTGTCAGAAACTGTAATAACCAATAAACTGACAGTGGATTCCACCCTGGGGAATAGTAAGAAATCTAGTGTAATTCTGAAGTTTTTCAGTACTTTTTAGATATGAGCTGGGCCAAAAAATAAAAACACATTTAATCATATACATTGTGAAGGGAAGCAATTTTAAGCTTTTGTATAATAATGTTAGCGATCTAAGCTCAAAGGCGCCCTAGCTGTTTACAGTGTTAGCATGCCTTGCGCCATGGCTATAGATCTTTAATAAAGAAACCCTGCATCACAGTTGCTTTATGCTTACTTTAAGCAATATCAAATAGGATGTTGTCCACCCAAGTGTGTACTGAAATCCCCATTGCCTTGTGAATCAGTGCTAAGGAAAGTGGGAATTGCAAACTAATTGCAATGGTAAGAAAAATACCATTAGCTCTGCTTACAAAGTGCTTCTGGGCTGCATTGCGTTCAGTATTTTATTTATTTTAAAACATAAAATCCAATGCCTTGTTTTCTTCATATCTCCAGCAATGTTATTTCTGGGGCTGCTGCTGGGTCCATCTGCAGCCTACAAAAAGATACAGGGAGTTGGATAGACCAATTGCTGACTAACTGAAACAATCCAAGATTGTTCTAAATACTTTAAAATACACAGCCTCTCTTTTTAGCGATTTTCAAGAAAATCTCAATTAGATGGCATACATTTTAGTGATGAAGGACAAGTGAAACAGCAGTGCCTCTTGCTTAGAGCATATCCCTGGTTGAAGAGTATGTCAGATATTAGGTGAAGCAGCTGGTTTGCTACTGACAAACAAGAAGCCTTTGAATGGGTGTTCAGAATTTTACTCCGCAGGTGACATGATCTAGGAAGTGCAAGTATTACATGTTTTATGTTGTGTATTCACATTTGGTACAAAGCTGTATTCTATGATTCATTCAGTCAAGTTCCATTGAAGGTATACTTCAATACAAAATAACACTTTCACTGCCACATTTAACCTCTGACCATATATAATATATATAAATGTGATGCTCACAGTTCAATTCAATTCAATGGTGCTTTATTGGCATGAATTACAACAGCAGGTGTTGCCAAAGCAATTATACAATACATACATGTATACAGTCTGACAGCTCCCCAGCTACACAATATGCAACACATTTTTCTTATCTTTTTACTTTGTCAGCAGGATAGTGTTTTGTGATTTTGACTTTGCTATGCCCTTCAATGCACAAACAAATCAAACATTCGCAATTCTTAAATACAAATGACTGCCATGTGGGTTATCTTGTATTTTACCACTCTGGACTCAAGCTTGTCTGGACTGTAATCCCAGGTCAGAGTAATGCTATTGTTAATTTGCAGCTAACCCTATACAAGTCTGAACAGCAGCAGTATATTTCCCTTTGGTTTCTGTCCCCGAATCTCAATGAATACCCAAGGGAAGTCAGCTGAGCACCTCCTAAGCCTGTGTATTGAAACATGACTGCAAAATAGCATTGAGCAGCCAGGCATTTAAACTCACAACAACTATTAAGTATCTAATTCTCCAGCTTATCTTAATTATGTTCATATCCTTAGGAACACATAGTTTACAGGTCATTTTGAAACATGCTTTAATATTTTATGCATGTGTTTATGCTCCAGGTCCTACTAAAATTGGGAACAGCATGGGGTAAAAACAAAAAAAGGATTCAGTTGTCTGAAACAGATCACCATTTGTTTTCACTTTTGATGTATTTTGGAAATATATAGCACTAAACGTGAATATTAATTGCAGGGTTCCAAGTCTTCTAAATTCGGCTTGCGTTTTAATCATCTCCTTTTTTATGGGTTTGTTTTGATCGTAGAAAACTAATTGCACAGACGAGTGAAGCTACAACATATTAACCAGACACTAGCATTTTTAACACTGTAGATTTCAACACTTTTAAATGCAAAGTGCTATGGCAGTTTCCTTATTATAAAGCCAGTGATGTTAATTGTAATAGAAATGTATTAATCCACCAGGAAACCGCACTAGGGGCCGCAATTCTTTTGTATATTATACTACTAATTACATTAGTTCCATACCGTATAAAGCCAGCTGTTTATATTATACTGCTGATTACATTAGTTCTATATCCTACAAAGCCAGCTGTTTATATTATACTACTAATTACATTAGTTCCATACCGTATAAAGCCAGCTGTTTATATTATACTGCTGATTACATTAGTTCTATATCCTATAAAGCCAGCTGTTTATATTATACTGCTAATGACATTAGTTCTATATCCTACAAAGCCAGCTGTTTATATTATACTACTAATTACATTAGTTCCATACCGTATAAAGCCAGCTGTTTATATTATACTGCTGATTACATTAGTTCTATATCCTATAAAGCCAGCTGTTTATATTATACTGCTAATGACATTAGTTCTATATCCTACAAAGCCAGCTGTTTATATTATACTACTAATTACATTAGTTCCATACTGTATAAAGCCATCTGTTTATATTATACTGCTGATTACATTAGTTCTATATCCTATAAAGCCAGCTGTTTATATTATACTGCTAGTGACATTAGTTTCATACCGTATAAAGCCAGCTGTTTATATTATACTGCTAATTACATCAGTTCTATATCCTATAAAGCCAAACTGTGTATATTATACTACTAATTACATTAGTTCTATATCCTATAAAGCCAGCTGTTTATATTATACTGCTAATGACATTAGTTCTATATCCTATAAAGCCAAACTGTGTATATTATACTGCTAATGACATTAGTTCTATATCCTATAAAGCCAGCTGTTTATATTATACTGCTAATGACATTAGTTCCATACCGTATAAAGCCAGCTGTTTATATTATACTACTAATTACATCAGTTCTATATCCTATAAAGCCAGCTGTTTATACTGCTAATGACATTAGTTCTATATCCTATAAAGCCAGCTGTTTATATTATACTACTAATTACATCAGTTCTATATCCTATAAAGCCAGCTGTTTTACACACCAGGACAGGAGGTCATCTGATTAACAGGGTGGACCCGCAGATGAGATTTTATATATCACTGGATTCTCTTTTCATTAGTGATGATATATTTTACAAAAAATGCATTACCATGATTTCCCTGTGCTTTCTCTGTGCTTTACTGCAGTTTACTTGGCTTTTACCGTGATCTGCAGTAAAAGCAATGCAGATTGCACATGAAAACGTAGGCTGTGGTAGTCTAGGCTGTTTGCTGAGCTGAATAATTCTCTGTAAGCCCAAATATTAAAGTGGTTTACAGTGAATATGCTCATCATTTAAATGACACAAAATAAATAATAAATGAAACTGCTGTCGATAATGATGTGCCGGGTCGGTTATGAGACGCAAGAGTAAAACATGAATTCCAAGCAAACGCCTTTCCCTCAAGGTCAGCTCTCTGCAATTTCTTTTGAAGGTAAGAGAGATTAGAAGAGATGAAAGACTCTCTGGTGGAGAGATAGCACAGCAGGGGCTGTCATCCTCTGTCACTGTAGCATTAATGTGCTGTACTGAGAATTTCACTGGCTGCTTCACATTAGCTTCGATGCCTCATGGCTCCTTTTTTACCTAAATTTCCAATCTAACATGAAATACTGTACTGATATTATGGCTTCTGGTAGACTTTTGCAATATCATTTCATAGTTTATTTGATTACATTATGTTAAATATAAGATCTAAATGATGTTCATATAGTTTTTGTTTTTTTAATTATGTCTCAATCCTAACATTCTAGGTGATGCAGAACTTTTGGCCATAGCTGCATATACCTATAGAGTGGCTGATATAAATATGATATGAATTTGGTTACAACATGTGTACAGATCCTGTCCATCTTACTGTGCCTTACTGTGGGGGGGCAGGAAATATAATCTAGTTACATAAATAAAGTATCTTTTCTCATTTCAAAAATGTGTGGGCATTATATGGGTAAGCCGGACCATAGAATTCACATAATAACAGACAAGAAAAAAAAAGAGCCCTGTTGTATAAAGATATGATCTCTCCAAAAAGGGGGTCAGCCATTTAAATGAAGATATCAAAGTGTCCCATCCAATCCACCTTGTCCTTTAATAACCCTTAACATAACCCCCCCACCTCCCACCTCCAGCCCATCCAATCCACCTTGTCCTTTAATAACCTTTAATATGACCCCCACCTCCAGCCCATCCAATCCACCTTGTCCTTTAATAACCCTTAACATAACCCCCCCACCTCCAGCCCATCCAATCCACCTTGTCCTTTCATAAACTCAGTTTAGTTTGTGTGTTATAGAAATATGTCTGCCTTCTTCCAATATTATTCCTTCATCAGTATGTGAAACTGCAAACAGCCTGTGATCTGTGAGTGATGATCCAGTGGAAAGAGGCCATGTTTGCAGTTGTGAGGATAACTGAGCCCTTGGTTAACATTTTGGAGTCATGTCCTATATGTTAGACAAGCATGGTAATTGTGAGGTCTTGATGTTGGCTGCTGCTGGTTGATGTTGGAACACTTTGCCTCAAGAAAAAGCTGTACAGGCAGCAGATAATGAATGTCCATTAATCTGAAAGTGTTGCACAATCAGTGGCAGTGTTTCAAACTAATGGTTTGATTGAGCCCCACAGGCACAAGGCTGCAAACTGGTTTCATTTAAAAGATTTCTCATGTTTTTTTTTAATTCAGTTTATATTTCCTCGTTGGTTTTAGTCTCCTCATTAGTCTTACAGGTCTTTACTTATTGTACTGCTGTCAGTAATGTCATTGTATGACCCGTTATCATACCATGTCACTATCAAATTGCTTGTTGCATTTGAAAATGCACTAGTAAATTGGAAATACATTGTTTCAGCTGTTTTCTGCTAATACAGTTTAGTTAATGTGAACTTTGCACTGTGAGACTAGGTTATTATTATTATTATTTATTTATTAGCAGACGCCCTTATCCAGGGTGACTTACAACTGTTACAAGATATCACATTATTTTTACATAGAATTAAAAAAAATTTTACACATTATTTTTTACATACAATTACCTATTTATACAGTTGGGAGCAATCTAGGTAAAGTACCTTGCTCAAGGGTACAGCAGCAGTATCCCCCACCTGGGATTGAACCCACAACCCTCTGGTCAAGAGTCCAGAGCCTTAACCACTACTCCACACTGCTGCTAGGTTCATACTGATAGCACAGCACCCAACAGCTCTAGAGGAGGAGCAAGGAAGGGTTGGGTGTGCAAAGGAATATACTTCAAAACGGCTATATTAATAATAATAATAATAATAATAATAATAATAATAATAATAATAAATAACATTCCTTTTGTTTAGTTTTTTTTTTTCAATGCACTGGCCATTTTGAATGATATTAATTATGTTTTATTTGATCATTACATTCTTCAGGAAAGAGGGAAGCTAAGCTGCTTCATCACAATGTAGAAACTTTAATGAATTATTTATATAAAAAGTTGCAAACTCAGTTGTGAACACTTCATAATTATATCACATAGGCTATGTATATATATATATATATATATATATATATATATATATATATATATATATATATATATATATATATATATATATATATATATATATATATATATATATATATATATATATATATATACGGTATATAATTATAGAACACACACACATATATCTATATATATATATGTCATATTTAGCTGCATTTGAATAAATAATGTTAATTGACTTATGTACTTGATCATAATCTGTTACTCTGTTGTGAATTATCTGAATATTTTACTGGGGCAAAAAAACCCCAGAAACTATAAGTCCATTACCTCTGTTAATAAGCTACAACAATTGTGTCAGAACTACAGTTATATGCAAAATTTAAATTATTCTGATTTAATCAAGCATTGAAGAAAGATGAGATGATGAAACATTCAGAAGTTCTGTTATTGCTCGAGACAGCTTTTTCTACAGCTCTTAGTGATGAAACGCTTGAGTGATTGCAATATAGATGACTGCCATCAGAATCTGCTGCAAATGACAAACCTTCACCCGTCTGGAGTAAATGATTTCACCTTTCAAAAAATGAACTTGCTCTGTAATTAATTAAATGCATTGCCCCTTCTGCTTTTCCGACAGTCTGAAACTGCTTTTTTAAAGGTTATGACTGGCTGACCTAACATTTCTAAAAGGGAATTCATGTTTTACTTGACAAAGGAATGTCATTCTCTTAACTATCAGTGGTGCTGAAAAAAGAAATGAAATGCATTGAGATGTACATGTACTGGTGTAGGGACAGAATGGAGGGACAGCGGCAAAAGAACGGACTTGTACGCTGTTGTCGAAGCAATTTAAATTGGAGGGTTTACAACAAACAAAAGTGAAGTCAGGCACTGCACTGAAATGGAAAAGTATTGAATATTTTGTAACCATGTGTACCAAAGTGAATGTCACTGACATACTTGATGGTAGCATTTAGATCTACCACCTTATAGATAAAATGTGATGTTGTTGACTTAAACCTTATCATGTTGGCAAGCTGTAGGAGCAAGGATGGCCAAAGCTGGCCCTTCTAATCCTGGTCTTTGTTTCAGCCCTGGAGTGCAGTGGCCTTCTTCTTCCCCTTCCTCTTCATCTTCCTTCTCCACTTCCTCCTCTTCCTCTTCCTCTTCAGTGCTGCCAGATCTGAAAAATGAAAATATCGTATTGGAGCCTGAAAATTATTGTATTTCATGAAAAATTATCGTACATCCCAAAAATTAAAAAAAGACGAGAATATTTAAAAAAAAATGTCTTTAATATATTATCATATTACTGTAAATAGCTGTTAACCTTGAGTTTGTATGATAAACTAGTATTGTGCAAAGTAATGCATGTATTAAGCATATTTGTATAATTCTTAAATGTAGTTAGCTAGAATTATTGGTGTTAGATCTCCTTCCCGACCTGTGAGGGTACTGAGTAAAGGGAGCAGAGTACCCTGGACTGGATGGCCCGACAGTTCATTCCCAGGGTTAGGTGGAAGTCGGCCATCTAGAAAGGGGACTGAACTACAGTACACTAAATCATTGACCCAGAAGGTTAACAGTGTGGCATCTGTGGATTGGAGGAGTGAGTGCGCTCATTAACCAAGGGGTCATGGTTGACGGTATATAAAGGGGATGTAGTGAGGTTATCTGTTCCTTTGTGAATGGTTAAAATGGGATATAACTGAAAGGAGAACTGTGCTGGGATATCGTGAGTGTTTGTTTGTTTTGTCGTTTAAGCATCTACTGTTTGTTATTGTTTGGATGGCTAACACGATCCGGAACTGTCGCAAAAGGACAGCATTAAACCAGGACAACATCACTGCACTTTGTATCACCCAAACTATATTTTCATTACGAGCACTGAAAGCACACACTGTGGACTGGTGTTTGTGTTTGTGTTTCGTGTGGGTGTATAGGGAAACTGGACTGTGTACTATTCAGGACTGTGTATTATTGCGCGACCAACCCGTGGATTACAAACAAAGCAATACACGTCGCTGTATTGCTTTTTCATCATCATTGTTTATTGTTTACTGCTGTTTTGTCATTCGAGCAATTGGATTTAAAAACAATAAACTACCATTATTGATCACCTGCACCTGCATACGGCTAACCCCTTTGCCACACGCCTAAAAACAATTATGGGCATGTTTTTTTAGGAGTGTAAGTTCAGCAGTAAATTCCGCATTACAACAGCGGCATCTTGCTTTCCTGTGGTTGTCAGTCACAGGCTGTGTAACCAGCCACTGAGCCAAGGTTGCATCTCCCACTCCTTCCGGTAGCACTATGGTGACTCATCCTCATACTTGCTTTTCTTCACAGGAGTACCTGGATAATCCACCTGACTGAGTCCTCCTCACTGATCATGATTCCACCCTTTTAAACTTCCAAATATGTCTTAAAATAATGGAGAAAATAACGTCACACCCAACTAGTAGAAGCACAGTCACACTCACAACGACTTTTAAACATGTCTCCGCCCACGAGCGACGAAACAAAGACAACCAAAGAATCACTGACCTGCTGGAGCGACAGCCAATCACTGAGGCGATGCAAATGATTCATTGTTGCCATCTCCTGTCTCCTCCCAATGACAGAAGATGAAAAAAATAATTGAATATTAATTTTGTTTTTCAATTGCGAGTACTCTATGGACCTTCCTGAATTATCATACACTTTGGCAACTTTAACAATTATCTATCTTACATCGTGCAATTGTCCAAATTATCGTGCAAATACGATCATTATCGTATGTCTGGCAGCACTGCCCCTCTTCATCCTCTTCCTCTTCATATTCTTCCTCTTCCTCATCTTTCTCCTTCTTCTCCTTCTTCTTCAAACACATTACAGGAAATATTTTACTTGATTTGGATATAAAGGGTAAATACTGCAGCCTCATTTATTTTAAGCCCTCAGGCAAATTCATCCGAGTCGACACTGAAATTTAATTTGGAAATGCATTATTTTTTCTAGATCTCCTCCAGATAAAAATTGTGATAAAGAAAATCAAAACTGATGGAAAGTCAAATAGTCCTTTTTCTCATTTCAGAAAGCAGGAGTAAATAACAATGTTCACCTTTCTTTTCTTCATTAGATCTTCATATTTGAGAACAACATCTACTATCAATCCAACGTGAACAGCAGAGCAATTCGCCTGGTCTTGTCTGGAAAAGAGGGTGTCATTTTTAATGGCCTGAGTGATTGGCTCTATGAAGGTAAGATCCATGTCCCATACATTACTGGTTAAGCCAGCAGAATCATTGTAAGTGGCAGTGAATGAGTAAAGGGTACTTGCACAGTGACAAATACAATGTACTGTCTACCTGTGAGCAAACCAAATCATGGAATAACGAGGGAACACTTTACTTTAACACATAAAGCAAGCATTGTAGCCCCCTACTGTAAATGCTTGGCATGAAATCCTGGAGATGGAGTGTGTTGTTGCGTACTGCATCGTTACCAAATGATCTTTAATATGGCAATGCAGCTGGCCTTCAGCATGGAGTTGGATGAATTCCTCATCACTCAATTTATGATGCTTATTGTTTTTCTTAAAGTACTTGCATTATTCTGCTCATCCACAAATTGTCCCTGTCTTCTGTGCGTACCATTTTACATCAGCAGGCTTTTGTTTTGTTCTGTTCATGCACTGGTGGTAGAGTTTGTTTTTAAAAACTGAGGTCAGCAGTTTTATCATCAACCTTATTATACACAGGCAATGTTATTATATACAGGCTAAAAACCTATAGGAACATTATTGTTCACCATATATTATATAAGAAATAATGCACAACGAACTATACATACTAAAGGTGATGATTCCTTGTAAACAATTTGATGCATTTCTTTAGTTTCTCTGGTTTCTTACATTCATATTCAATCCAGTCCAGGGTACACAGGGTACTAAATATGTTGAATTGTTCTACTTTGATGCATGAGTCAACAATTTACTCAAAGCCTCCACTATTATAACAACCTTGACTTGCATAAAGTAGGAAAAACTTTGAGTGAAATGGCTCACATCATTTGATTTTCAAGGTGTGGTATCCGAAGCATAATCAACAAGTACAGAGAATCATCATCTGTAATTGACAAACCCAGGACTGGAAGCTGTCTAACAAGGATGAGTAATACTTGAAGATAATATCCTTAAGGAATAGAAAGAAGACAAGCGTTGAATTGACAACAGAACTGGCAGAAGGCAAATGTGTTGTTGTCCATCCATCAACAGTCCAAAGCACCTTTGACCATTGTTCCATAGTCCAATTTCTGTGTTCTTGTGCATATTTTAGCCTTTTAGTCTTGTTCCCCTTTCTTAAGAGGTATTCTTACTGCAACACATCCTTTAAGTCCTGATTTCAAGAGTGACCTTCATACTGTTGATTTGATGGACAACGACACCTGTGCCTTCTGCCAGTTCTGTTGTCAATTCAATACTTGTCGTCTTTCTAATCCTTAAGGATCATATCTTCAAGTATTGCTCATCCTTGTTAGACAGCTTATGGGGTCTTCCAGTCTTGGGTTTGTCAATTACAGATGATGTCTCCTGTGGATGGCAATGTCGAGTTGGTCCCACAGATGTTCTATTGGACTCAGGTCAGGAGAAAAAGCTGTCCATGGCAAGACCTCGACATTGTTTTCTTGAAGTCGTGCAATTATAATCCTAGCCCTATGTGGTCTTGCATTGTCCTGCTGGAAAATTGACACTTCCAGATTGGCTTGCAGGTGCAGAAAAACTGTTGCCTCAAGGACTTCGTCAATGTATCGCTGAGCAGTAAGGTTGCCCTCAATCTGCACCAACAGCGTTCTTGTGTTAAAGGAGATTCCTCCCCATATCATCACACTTGCACTGGTTGGCTTGAACAACACAACAGTCAGCATAACACTCACCACGACATCCCCATACACGTTATCTTCAATCATGTCTGTCAAGGTCAAAAGGGTATTCATCAGTGAATAAAACACTACACCACTCTCTGCCACCACCTCAGATGTTCTCTGGCCCACAGAAGATGGCGATTTTGTGTCTCAGCTGTCAACATGTTACCCCTGAAAGGCCTCCAAGCATGCAAATCATTTTCATGCAGACGTCGAGCTGCAGTCATTCTGCTGATGCGCAGCTTATTTCTTCCTGGAATTTCTCATGCTGTAGACTCTGCAGTCTGAAGACGATTACACAAGTGGAGCAGTCAGATGTGACGGTCCTGTGCCGGTATAGTGACCCTCTGCCTTGCAGGACGTGGCCTGTCCCTCACAGAGCCGGTTTCCTGGTTTCTCTGGACAAGTCTGCTGATTGTTGCAGCAGAACATGTCATTCTCTGGGCAACTTCTCTCACAGACAGGCCGCCTTCAATCATGCCGATAGCAGCCAGGCGATCTTCATTACTCAAGCAGGGCATGGTCATATCTTTCGCTGTTCTTGCGTTAATTAAAATCATGTCTTTTTGAATAGCTATTTATACATATTCTTAACCCACTCATTTTGGCAATTTTAACTCAACTTAAATACCAAACACTGAGCACCTGTCGTTTTTATGAAATCACATGACTCAAGCTCAGTATTGTGTTATTCCAAGGAACAATACTACAAGTAATACATATTTATTTATTGATTCATATTGTGTCTATGGTCAACTCCATCTTAGAGAACGCTTCGGCTAAAAGAACATTTACTTCCTGAAGGATGTTCTGCCGGAGACTGCTGCTGTGTGTGTGTGTGTGTGTGTGTGTGTGTAGTAATGGCTCTGCTAGGTTTTCTTCCTGGTAATACACTGGTATTATAATGGAAACAAAGGTGTGCTTGGTGTCATACTGTAGCAATCCTTGCTCGTCGGGTCTCAAGAACTCTTCAATATACTGTATACTTATATAAAACAATTCCAAAGCAGTCAAAGCTGTTACATCACTGGAGATTTACAGATTGCCTTAGAAAGCGGATGAAAGCTGATGTTAGGCAAGCAACACATTTCATGAATGAGGCAAGGAGTGGATTTAATCTTGATTTTAAATCTAATCTCCCTGGTCTTTTGAGATATGCTTTATGTGGACTGAATTCACCTAGTTGCAAAATCCTTAACAGCGTGCTATTTGTAGTGAACTGTTGACCTTGCGATAATGTACAATAAAAGTCACAAAATGAAAGTAAATGCTGTACTAGCTTAGCTGTACTTGATGCACTCAAGTGGAAGTGTGAGGATATAGAGATTAAGGGGCTATACAAGGAGTAAATGCTGTACTAGCTTAGCTGTACTTGATGCACTCAAGTGGAAGTGTGAGGATATAGAGATTCATGGGCTATACAAGGATAGGCAGAGCATGTTCCTTTACAGGTTAGAAAACAATTGGAATTCACTGCGAACACTTTCTTGATTTCAGTGTTTGTTTTGAGGATACCCAGTATGTGGTCTTGCATTACCTTAGAGAAGTGTTATTCACAATCATGTGTCAGTTGACGGCTTTGCCTTTGTCTTCCAAACAGCTACTGAGTCGATCATGACCAACGTTTAAATACCGCTCATACTAAAAAGGGTCTTGTTGTTTGCCCCTATCCCATCCTCTTTCATAACGATGTTGTCACAGAGGTGTGGGTGTAGAAGTAAAGGCAACCAGGTATTTTGTAGTGAACACCTCGGGGGTGAGTATTTGACTGGGTTTTCAGGGAAAAACCTGTCTTGCCAAATCTTCATACAGCAAACAAAGGTAGGTTCAAAAGAAGAACACAAATCTGATATATGAAAACAAAAGAGTTTAAACAAAAACATAGTCGCTGACTTTCACGTTGGCGTGAGCAGGCAGGCTTGTTCCCATAGTTACAAGCTCTTTGTCCAGCTTCAGCACCCGGGCAGCTCCGCACTCTTTTAACAGTGTCTCTTTCATGCATCCTCCCTGGTTGGCAGCCACTTGCAAATGAAAGAGAAGTCTTTTTTATACAGGGTTTGGGCTGGGCAATTAATTAAGCTCACATTCTTGGAATTTTCACATGGATTCACAGCCCCCAGCCCCCTGCCACAGTTGTGTTCTATGATTTCTGTCAGTGGGCTTTGGTTCTGCATTATTGCAACCCTTTCTAACAATTTATTTTGACTATGATCCGATATATAAAGCTAAATGTACAACAGCCAGCTTGGTATAGAAAGCTGTCTGCAGCCCTAACATTGTGCAATGTGATTAGACAGTAAGTTTACCACATCAGCGCACCATATGATTGCAGTGGTAAACTGTGCCTTATAACAAAACAACTGTAGAGATGACAGGTTAGCGTCACGTCCCAGGCTGGCAACCGGCAGGAATTCGAACCAGAGACAAAGTGGCAGTTAAATAAACATAAAAACACAAAACAGTAAAGACTCGTTCCCCAAACTCCTCCAACAAAGGATTTCTGGTTCCTTTTATACATGTGGCCACTCCCCAATCAGCATCAATGACCTAACTGGGGAGTGGCCACACCTGTGATTGCTGGCAGGGACAGATGTAACCCCATCCCTGCCACCCTTACATTTCCACAGACACACACTGTTTACATTAAGGGTTTTCGCCCTGCCACTAGAAGTGCTGTATTTGTTCTTTGCCAGTATAATATGCTGATAGCTGCAAAGCTGAGTGCACAGCTGGACAGGCTTATACTTTCTTCTCCTTCTATACTGGAAGAGCCTGTCTCAGAAGTGAATAAACATTATTGTAAATATTCTGAACAAGCCGGGCATGATATAACAAGACACACATCTAGATGTATATTACAGATGAAGTAAAATAAGTGTCATATGGGAAACAAGCCAGAGAAGAACAAAACACAGTGGTTCTGTCCCCAATACGACAAGAACCACAGCAGCATCTCAGCTGTGTATGTCCTCTGTCTGCTACGCAGCAGATTCCCCATGTTGACAGAGATCAGTCAGGGTCATAATGAATGTTATCCCCATTTGCTTTCTGCTCACAGTAAAATAAATTGACTTTCTGGTGGGGTGTGCTTTCATATTAAAACTACTGTGTAAGCCAAGAAAATAAAATAAAAATAATCAGTGCACTCTATCATTTCTCTACTGAACTAATTTAAGGATTCATCTTGGCAAATCTATAAAGATCTTCATTGCAGCTGTATTCAGAATATTTCCTGTTTAAAGTTGACCAGTTTAATATTCCATCTCCCCAAAAGCTAAACATGTAATAATAATGTGCAATTGTGGGAAAGTCAATCATAATCTTTCTTTGGGTAGCAAGGGGAAGTATTAGCCCAGCAGGAAGTAGTAGAATACAGTAGTACATTCAATTAACTAGTTAAAAAAAAAAAAAAAAAAAAACACTACTGCCCTCTACAGAAAACAGAAAATGAAAACCATGTTAATTTTGTATGAATTGCTGAGGATCTGTGGGAGTGCTAAGCACACTGTCATTGTTCTTGGTAGGGGCTGCTGTCACCACTATTATGAATCATGACACAGATGGCTGACTAACAGCTGCCCAATTGCCTGCAGGTATCTGGAAGGATGCTTTCAGAAGATTATGAGAGGCAGTCAGTTCAAGTGGTGCGTGTGCGTGTGCATGTGCGAGTGCGTCTGCCTGAGTGTGCCTGTGTGTGGTACAATTTGATGCTGTTTCCAGCAGTAGAATTCTAAGCATATCACAGATAAATGTCAGTACTCATGAATGGTGCTGGATCGCCACACTGTTTAGTCTACCATGGGTTGGAATACTGTAGCAGAATACAGCAGCACTAATGCTAGCCTCTCAGGGAGACAGGAATCACTTAAGTGTCTCCTTGACCATTCAAACAATGCAAGTGATCGTGCATTAGGGATGCACCAAATCTAAGTGCATATATACAAAGAAGAAAATCCCACAGATAACTACTGAACACTTACTAGTGCTGAATTTAGAAATACTAAAAGAAAGTTCATACTTTCCATTGTAAAACTTTCTAATATCAGTCGATTAAAGACATTGAAAAAGACTTCTCGTTAAAACATTTGCCATTTAATTTATTACATTTCTTTTAGTATTTCTAAACTGAAAAGTCCAGACAACAGATAAACCAGACAAATAAATAAAACAATCATAGAATGGATCATGCATATGGTACTAGTCAGGTAAGGTCAGAGTTATGGCAAATGAATCAGTATATATAAGTTTTCAGATGCATACATTATACAGCTGCCGTCTAGTGAGCCCACCTGCAACATGTTATTACTGCTTGTAAGGTTTCATCAATCGACCCAATATCTACTTTGCAAAATAACCGTTTGGATAAAACGCACAGACAGGTTGAACTGTTTTACACTCTCCTTTTAGAATCATGATGATGGTGACACATGTCTTCTACAGTTGCTGTTAACATGCATTTCATTACAATAGCATGGCTCAGATGATTGTTTATTAGATTTCGATAATTCGTTCAGCCAATCAGGAGTATGTGCAGCATAGTGATGGCCAATCAGTATGCAATATGTTTCCAGAGGCTTGCATTAGTCACCCATCTGCAACCAGGCATATTAGTGCTGCTGCGTCAAAAGGGATCATCAGTCAACTCAATAGCTGTTTGGAGCACAAGGAAATGGCACCTCCTGTAGCCTGCAGGCCCATTTATAGCGTAATACATCCCCATGTGTTGCTACAACTGTTTCAAAACCGCACCTGTAATTTTTCTTTTCATTTTTAACATCCTGACAACTTTTTTAATTTAAACTCTTTCAAAGCTCTTTTCAAAATGTCTGCTCTAGTGCACTGATGCTAGTGTACGGATTATTGCTCACATTGTCAAACAGCTCACACAGCAATAACAATCCATGATGTGGTGCAGAACAGAAAAGCCACAACACTTGTTATGTATTTTTTCTTATGTAATCGCATGGGGGGATGTGTAACGTTATATGTTTTTTTAATGTAATCGCTCTTTCTGCGCGGGGGGGATGTGTAACGTTATATTTTTCGGAACCCCGCTACTTGCTCTTTAAGGTGTACAGCATGTTGGCAGGGTCTGTCTGTGCCTTAGAGGGGCTTCCCCAAGGGTAGGGGAGGACACTGCATGCTGAGTGGACAGCACACCCTGATTCCATGCTGCAGTGAGAGTACTGATAGGAGCATGTGTCATTCACTCAGTCATCCACATACTGGTAGGAGCATGTGTCATTCACACAGTGATCGACATACTGATAGGAGCATGGGTCATTCACTCAGTGATCCACATATTGGAAGGAACATGTGTCATTCACTCAGTGATCTGTCATCTAAATCACTGCAGGAAGAGCGATTTAAAAAAAACAAAAAAAAAAAAAACATAAGTGTTCTGGCTTTTCTGTTCCGTACCACATCATGGATTGTTATTGCTGTGTTACCTGTCTGACAATGTGGGCAATAATCCTTACACTATCATCAGGGCAGTAGAGTGGACATGTTGAAAACAGCTTTGAAACAGACTTCAAAGTTATAAGTGTAAAAAGTTGTCGGATGTTAAGAAAGTAAAAATGGCATGTAAGTTATTTAAACAGTTGTATCAGCGTGGGGATGTATAACGGTATATTTAAACAGTTGTATCAGCGTGGGGATGTATAACGCTATATTTTTCGGAACCCTGCCACTTACACTTTAATGGCTTCAGAGTTTCTACAGCATCAGTGAATTAAAAAATAAATAAAAATACGTCCCAGTTCTTGACTCTGGAAAGCTGGTAACCCTAACTGTGATAAACAGTTGCCATTGTATGCAGTGCTAGCATTAACATGAAATAGAGTAATGACACTCAGTAATGACACTCAGTAATTCTAGTTTGTTTCTCATTTGGTACTTTTTAAAAGCTGCTGTAAAGTTAGTGGTACCATCATTCAAATAGAATCAGCGTTAGCTGCAGGACAGAGCAGTTCAGTTATTGTTCTGGAGTTGTGTCTAATTTGTTTGACAGTATACTATTAAAATAATTGTTTTCCTCTCTGAAAATCAGTGTTTTTCTCCTGATTTTTTCATAGGGCCCAGTGGTTTGCAGTACTAATATTAAAATAATGTTTTTAAAAGGTTATTTTAAATTAAAACTGCACCGGTCTGGTTCATATTAAAGGTTGTTGTTGCCATCTTGTGGATGATTTTAGATACTACACCTTTAGACTGCAGAGATTGAGTACCGTTCCTCTGTTTCAATGTGTGTTTTCCATCTATTCACAATTCTACACTGAAACACTGCAGACTGTCACTAATCTGAGCCAGTAGGGACCGGACCCTCTTCAGATCAGTGGTTTGTTCAGGATACTGATAGTAATCGGTACCATGCTAAAAATGCCTGTTCATTGTCTTAGGTTTGTGTTGCTTATATTTGATCAGAAATTAAAAATACAGAGGTTAGTATTAGTGAGTCTGCTTTTGTTGTATTTGAAAATGTGCAGAGCACTGTAAAACTGTACCTTTTATTCACAATAAAAGGATTCATTACTTAAGTTTCAGCTGAGGCGTAATATATAAAAACTGTTCCCCTGCTGGCCTTGTATTTATTTTGTATATCAGAAACATGCTGAAGTGTGAAATAACTTGAATTGTAAAGTATTAATCCTGGTACAGTAGGCTTATAGTGCACATGTAAGTGGATTTCAAATTCATATTGGTTGGAATTTATTTTCTTATGTTGACATCTACTTTTGTATGTACGATTGTAGGCTATAAATACATTATTATTTTTTATTATTTATTTCTTAGCAGACGCCCTTATCCAGGGCAACTTACAGTCGTAAACAAATACATTTCAAGAATCGCAGTACAAGTAATAATACAATTAAGAGCAAGATAAATACAATGACTTTGGTTCAAGCAAGTACAAGTGGGACAAAATACGATTCAATAATACAGCAGATAAGTGTCAGTGATAGTTACATCAGGATATAATTAAATACAAAACACAGGAGGCTGTGTGGTCCAGTGGTTAAAGAAAAGGGCTTGTAACCAGGAGGTCCCCAGTTCAAATCCCACCTCAGCCACTGACTCATTGTGTGACCCTGAGCAAGTCGCTTAACCTCCTTGTGCTCCGTCTTTCGGGTGAGACGTAATTGTAAGTGACTCTGCAGCTGATGCATAGTTCACACACCCTATCCTCTGTAAGTTGCCTTGGATAAAGGTGTCTGCTAAATAAACAAATAATAATAATAACAAAATACTACAGATTAAATAACACTTGGCAGATTACAGTACTCTAAAGTACAGGATTAAATGCAGTAAAATAAGGGGCAGATAAGAGCAAGTAAAGCGCATTTAAGGAAGGGTGATAAGTGTCCCACGGGAAAAACAGAAGTTCTACAGGTGCTTTCTGAAGAGTCTTGAGGAGAGGCCGGAATGTGGTCAGGGACTGGGCAGTCCTGACATCTGTAGGAAGGTCATTCCACCACTGCGGGGCGAGGGTGGAGAAGGAGCGGGCTCTGGAGGCAGGGGAGCGTAAAGGAGGTAGAGTCAGTCTTCTAGTGCAGGCGGAGCGGAGAGGTCGAGTGGGGGTGTAGGGAGAGATGAGGGTCTGGAGGTAGCTGGGTGCAGTCTGGTCAAGGCATCTGTAGGCTAATACAAGAGTCTTGAACTGGATGTGAGCGGTGATCGGGAGCCAGTGGAGTGAGCGGAGTAGTGGAGTTGCGTGGGAGAAGCGAGGCAGAGAGAACACCAGGCGAGCAGCGGAGTTCTGGATGAGCTGGAGCGGACAGGTGGGAGGCCAGCCAGGAGAGAGTTGCAATAGTCTAGGCGGGAGAGTACCAAGGCCTGGACCAGGAGCTGGGTGGCGTAGTTGGTGAAGATGGGTCGGATTCTTCGGATGTTGCGCAGGAAGAATTGGCAAGTGCGTGCCAGAGTGGAGATGTGCTGGGAATAAGAGAGGCAGGGGTCCAGGGTGACTCCGAGGTTCTTAGCAGAGGAAGAGGGAGAGAGTGTGGTAGATTCCAGAGGAACAGGGATAGAGAGACTGTTTCCGTGTTAATTGTCATAATTTATCAGGAGTTAATTTTTACTTGGAAAAGGAGGATTTTAATTCACAAAAGACTATAACTCACCTTGAAACAGAAATTTAACAGACCACGGCTGTGACGCCGAAGATACAGGGACTACTTAGATAATTCCCACGCAAACAAAAGAAATAGTCTCAAGAAGCACTGCTCTTAAAGATATTAACATAATTTCGGAAATCACGTCAGCATGATTATTTAATGAGATATGCATAACAACCTCTTGAAAATGCCAAAATCAATGCCACATAACGATGTGTTGATTAACACTGGAGTTATCATTTAATGACTTTTGCAGTACATACCTAGCATGTTGCAAATTACAAGAAGCTGTGCTATACTGCTTTGGAGAGGAAGCAAATAAGGCAGATAATAAAGCCCTTGTGCTTCTGTAGCACTGGGGAATCTTAATTATGTGATGTATTATTCAGCAGCACTACCCCCAGCGCTGTCCTTCAAGGCAAACACATTGAATGAAACTCATTTTCTGAGTCGAAGGAATTCCATTAGCTCTTGCATGTCTCTCTCTCTTTCGCTTCCAAATGTTATTTTAAAGACCTTACATCATATCCACACAGCAGCGTGTGCTGATTAAAGGTAGCAGCTTTGTAATAATGCTTTAAGTTCTTTGTTTTTTTACAAAACTGATTCTGGTTTAAAACAGGAAATTAAATTTAAAAAAACAGCCTTTTGCTGCAGGGCTTTGTATATCAAGCCCAAAGGAAGAAACCCGTTTTGCTGGCTCTGAAACTCAAGGAAATGACATCATTACACTAAATGTTTCCTCTTTTGTGCAGGCAGGTAATTGAGTTTGGTTGGCTGATGCTTGCACTTTAATAAACATCTTTCTTTTATTATCTTCTGTGGTCAATATTAAGTCCTTTACTCAAAAGGCAAGGTTATTTCCCAATACCTGTTATTGACCCTGGGATGCAGTGTTTATCTTGTGGTGTTAAGAGGAAAGTCGAATCATCTGGATGTATAGTCAATAGGCTTTGCCGTTTTGCTCTTGTGAATTGCCTGCTCAGTAATGTGCCTTCAGATAATGTCATGTAAGCCTTGAAAATATACATTGAATCCAAAATTAGGAAAAGTATACAGTACATCTTGTTATGGCACCAGCAGCTACAATACAAGTAAGGATGCCTGCTGTGTATAAATAACTGTTTTTTAATGCTTTAACTGGGAAAAAAGGATTGCAATTTTTGTTTTCACCAGTAGAAGAAATATGGCATTAACAGCAATATGGATTATAGTAATTACATTTAGATGTGCATATTTTGGCCGATCACATGTTTAAGCATGCCAATTACAGTGATTAATTCATTTAAGAAATACTAATAGGCTGTGTTTATATTGTCAAGAGTTGCTGTATCGCCTGTATGTTATATTGATATCATTAGCATGCACAGTCTTTATATAAGAGTCTTTGCATAATGTATAAGAGACATGCTATTGGCACGAATGGCACTGCGTCTATCAATTCACTAGCCTAGAAGAATGGCTGTGTGAGAATGTCTTGAGTACAGCAGGGCTTGACCTTGGGGTCTCCCCCTCTGTGCCCTCGATGAGGTGAGACCTCCAAGGCATGGTGGCTAACGTCACCAGCCCCCTGAGAGAGACACCATTGCAGAAGTGGCACAGGGGAGCATGGAGGCCTTCTATGAATCTACCTGGAGTGTTTTACTGTTAAGCTGAGGGAACACAAAGCCACTTTGTGTCTTGGAACTTGGTTTCAGGAGACTAGTTACAGGCCACTGCATGGCACACCAGGGTAGTCTTGTTTTTCTACAGCAAAGTTGCCTCAAACTAGGTCTTCCTGTCTCCTGGAACCAGGCTTCAAGCCACTGTTCCTTGAAAAAGTGGCTTTGTGTTCCCTCAGCTTTTGACACACCTAAGGAACCAGCTGTATCAACATGCTTACATTTGAATGTGATCTTTGCACACAATAGACCTGTGCAATACGGAATTAAGTTAACTTTAGCTGACTGAAACCTGGTTCCAAGAGACCAGGAGACCTAGTTTGAGGCAACTTCGCTGTATCAAACCCCAAGTCTCACCTGGTGTGCCATGCAGTGGTCTGAAACCTAGTCTCCAGAAACAAAGTTCCAAGCAACAAAATGGCTTTGTGTTCCCTCTGCTTAACACTCAAATGTAAACGTTTTTTTATTATTAATTATTGAAATGATTATAAAAGGGAGCTTGGGCAGTTTTCTTGTCACTGTGTTAATGTGGTTTTCTTTTTTTATCATGCTAATAAAATAATTTAGAGCAGAATAATAGTTATTTAAAAAATGCTAATTCTTAAAATAACTAAGTTCTGCCTTTTAAGCTTACTGAATCTGCGATATTAGACTTTGTTCACTATTTTCGTCTTGATGATCTGAACGTTTCGCTCCAGTTATTGATGTTGTGCTCCAGCCTGTCCTCTTGAGCTCATGTAAAGAGGGTAGCCCAAGTCACCAAGCTGCTGCTTTCACCCAGAGCTGATAACTGCAGCAACCCTCAGCAGGTCTCCAGACTCTTCGTCTTAAATTAGTGTTCAATGGATTTATTGAATTATTGCTACCTAATTGGATTTGCATTCAATTAAGGATCCTATTTAAACTTAATAACTGGTCTTTGGCTATCTTTGCCATGCATATTAAGATGACCAGTCTTCGGAGAGGCAATTGATCAACAGATATGTAAGATCTCAAAGGAAATTCAAACTTAATTTCAGATTAAGTGTGCATATTTTTAATTTAGTTTGTTCAGCTTATTCGATGAAGGAAGTTGCATGGAGGCAAATCTTTTTTTTTAAATTATTTCTTGTATTAGTTACAGGGGAAAAGCCATTGAGACCATCTAGGTTATTTCCTTTGTTTGTTTTGTACATTTACTTATAGACTTAATGCAGTTGGGCACGCTGGTGCCTGTACATCTTGACAGAAGTGCACAATGAAGTATTCCATTCAAAAAGTAGCTAAATGGGAAGCTTTCTTAATGGCCTAGTACCATGTGTTTGGAAGTAGTAGTTGAGCTGCAGCAGCTGTCGAAGCAGGATGGAGCGAGAGAGGGAATAGGGCTGAAGTGTGAGGGATAGGTGGAGGCAGGGTTCATCTGTCAAAAAGGTACCGGCTCTTATTAAAGAAGAGGGATAGCATTTTTGTTTGTAGACCTAATGTACTAACCTTGATTTACAGTAGCTCCCATACATGCTTCAAAATCTGCTTGTTTATCAGGATTTCATGCCTTCTTGATGGTGTTGGACGCTGCATCCCCACCTTTCCCTAGCCATGTTTTAACATAATCTTCAGGTTTGAACAATACCAGCGGCAGAGCGACTAATTGGTTGAACAGGAGCGACGACACTGTTGTTAAAAGTATTAGCTTTTTGGCATTTTGCAGTTTGGATTGCAAAAACAAATTGTAATTTTCTTACTTATAGTCGTCGCATCCTTGAATATATTGTTACAATACAGTTTCATCACTCAATTCGTTATGTATATTGAGTTCTTTTTTCATATGTTTCATCATTTGAAAGCTGTGTAATTCTCGCCTTATGTACAGCATAGCCAAAGGATCCTGACTTTTAAAATAGATACCAATATCTCATAAACCATTTCAGATTCTGACTGGAAACAGCACCATCACCTTTATCTCAGCTCATTGTCTTATTGTGGTCATGTGACTAGGCAGTTTCAGATTATGAACCCACTGTTCTGTAGGGGACTGTGGTAACTTCATTATTTATTATAATGAATCAGATCATTCGACTTTGATAGAGTATTCAAATTAGACGGTTTATTGATTTAATAAAATATTATTTTGAACAGATGATTATATCCAATACATGATTACATTTGATTACATTCATTGGTTATTCAAGATACAGAAACATCACAATTATTGCAACACATTTTTCTAGGCGAGAAATGGTAGTCACCTAGCTTACAGTCAAAATAGTAGTTAGCCATATTACCTTCTAACTGGGAATGATCTCTCAGGCTATGGAGGAGATGTTTCATTCAGTCAGCTTCACCCGAGCAATTCAGTTGGTTGTTTTCCCAGTTAAGCTTAAGCTGAAATTCTGCTGAAACAGCACTTCACATACCTGGAATAGGATTTTACCATCGGAGACCTGTATTACCTTCTCCATTCAACATGCTGGACCCTTACACTAGGAGACTTATTCTTTTACAGACAGAGACAACACTAAATGATCATTTTATCGCTACAGTTCCATACAAGCCTAAAAATACGATTGGATAGGAGTGGGGAGATTTTCCACGGTTGTGTTGAGTTAGTAACTTGGTGCCATTGTTTTGAAAGCAAAAGGTAATCAAATTAGTTGGAAACAGAAAGTGGAAGAACGTGAAAATAATTATCGATCAAGATTACTTAAAGCATACATTCGGAACCACAGGTAAATCTTCCTGCATGAAATGTCCACCATCCATCCTGAAAGATTGTGTTGCCGTCTGATCTAGAGCATCATAGAATACAATTTGACACATCAAAGTATGACTTTTATTAAATTCTAGACTTGCCTTTAATTATGAAGCGTATTATAAATCCTGGAAAGCCACGATTAGTTTTAACAACACTGTTACCAGAAAGGATTTTGTAATTTAGCATATGTTGGGATTGCTTTTGTTTTTTATTGGATGGAGAACAAAAATCAGACAAATATGAAAATGTGCCGGATTTCTGCTGTGACAAAACACCCTCACATTAAATTCATTGAGGCCCTCAGTGTTTTCTTTCTATGAGAAGTGATTTACTATATTTCCAATTGATTGTAGACCCACATGCCAAATTAAACCAGCCAGTCAAACTTGGGGAACGATAAACAAACAAAAAAAAAAAACAGTACCACTTAGAATTATGAGACTGACAAATTAGAAGCCAATTTTACTGTGAGTCATGTTAGAAAATGTAAATGATTACAAAGGCTTATCGTGTTTTGTATTTTTTATTATGTTATTACAGAGGAGATTTTCCAAAGCCACATTGCTCATTGGTGGTCTCCTGATGGCGCCAGGTTAGCATACGCCACTATCAATGACACACAGGTGCCCACAATGGAGATTCCCATGTACACAGGTTCTGCATACCCTACTGGGAAAGAATACCACTACCCAAAGGTAAGATGAGCAAACAACAGCTGTGTTTACCACAAGTGAATTCAGGAATATTATATATCTGTTTCATCCTCAAAGCTTTCATAAGGTTACCAAACTGCTGGCTTTTTCCAGATTTACCTTTGCCTGCTGGGCATGAATAGTAGGTGGTTAATATATATATATATATATATATATATATATATATATATATATATATATATATATATATATATATATATATATATATATATAATTATCTATCGATTGTGTCTGATTAATTTGGTATGCAAATTCATCCCAGCACATATTCTGTATTATATGAAAGCAACAGGTGGCAAGTTAGTTTCTGTAATGATAGGCAAGACTACAAATCGGACACCCTTTGAAAAAGGGCGAGCAGAAAGTGATTGGTCCTGTATATAACGCTGTGTTCACACTGGGTCTGTTTAGAGGGTTTGGTCCTCACTCGGTACGGTTCGGTGTGGTTTGTGTGAAGTGTGAACAACAAAGTCCGCTTGGGAAACAAACTATACCAAGTCCACCTAAAGAGGTGGTCTCGGTCGGTTTGTCAAACAAATAGCCTGGTTCACTTTCTAAACCTCAATGTGAACAACTGCTGGACTCTGTCCTTTTGCACACAGTAAACAAACTATACAAGGTAGCCTGACTCTGAAGTAAACATTTCACGGGTAGTTTAGTTCATACTCTGAGGAATCAAGTAGAGCAAAAAACAAAATGTCTCTGGGGAACTACATGGACAGTGCGAGAAACTGAAGCTCTGATATGCTGTTCCAGGATTTCATGTGAATTCATTCACGTGAACGCATTCAGTAGCGGTTGTGGATGGCGAGAATGTTCTCTGTCGACTTCTTGAACTCTCCTCCAGTGTTCATCATTGCTTTCTTCCACAGTAATATGTAACAATCCAAAACATACTATTAGAAACCACAGCAATACATCAATAGCTGCCATCGTTCAAGATACCAAGATACCTTGCAGGATACTGTAAACATCCGGTTCACAGACCATATAAATTAACCGAGTGCACTTGCAAACTGCGTTGGGAACACATACGAACTCAGACCTGAAAAGAACAGAAAAGGACAGCAAAAAATACAAAAAAAGTTTGCTCGCATCCAAACGAACTCAGCCCCTTTGCTCACAGATATGTGTGGACAGCAAACACATTGATACATTGTTTCAAACAAAACAAACCAGACCGAGTCTGTTTGAAATGGACCCAGTGTGAATGCAGCCAAAGACTGCACAAATTAGTGATGTCTTGTGAGGAGCAATTTTAAATGTGATGACTCTGTGGACTGTTACTGACTGTTACTTACTGCTCCGGCAAAATATATACTTACATACGACTTGCCACAAGGAATCAGTGACGGCCTTGCTTCTCAAGGTTATGTTATGCTCCCAGTGTTTCAGCACCTGTTCCTCCTATGCTGGGTGAAGTTCTAGTATAGCAGGTGCTTCACAGCTAAAAGGCTGCTCATCTGATAATGCCAGCTATCATGGCTACGTTCTGTGCATGTCCAGTATTACTGTTGTACATTACTTTGCATGTAACCCTGCAGGCTGGGAAGGAAAACCCAACAATTTCCTTGTATGTGGTGAACCTGAATGGGCCGCCGCATACTACTGAAATGAAACGTCCTGAAGATCAGAGGATACGGTATGTGTCATGACATTTAAAAGGGTTTTTCAATCTCAACATACAGTGTGCACTGATATTTCCATATACTGACTCCCAGTTCACACAGCTGCAAAGGGGTGGAAATGGCTAGTTGCACAGCCTGAGGATTCATTTCTAAAATCACCACACTTCACAAATTCAGCTTACTTATCTGTTATTACTAAGCCAACAAGTAAATTCAGGTATGCATCTATACACATCTATAAAAGTTTACCACAGTATTTTTGCAGTTTTACCATGCTTTTCCCACAGCTATACTATTTATTTACCATAGGTTACCCTGGTTTTCCATGTCTATTAGCTTTCAGTGTCTCTACTTACTAATAATTAGCTTTCAGTGTCTCTAATAACTAATCTGTAAAGACACAGTTTCTCTAATTACTGAGTCTTTACATAGTAGTTACTTAGTAAATACATGAGTAAATATTTTTGCAGGATATGTAAGTACACAATTGTATCAGAAAAGGGGTTAGGGCTATGTTTAGGGTTAGGGTTATATCATGCAAAAAGATGTACACGTTAAGTACATTGTAACTATGCATAATAACATTGTAATGATGTGTAAGTACACATGTGTTTACTATGTAACTACTATGTAAATGCACAGTAATTAGACACACTTCCTGTAAAGTGTTACCAAGTGTTTTGTGAAGTTTCCATATACAGTGAATACTAAACACATGTGTACATCCCTGCTTAGTGAAATACTGTGCTCTTCGGGATTTCAATTGTTATTTACCGTATAAACATTAAACCTTTTACAGGGAGTATTACATCACGATGGTGAAATGGGCCACAAGCACTAAGCTGGCTGTCAGCTGGCTCAACAGAGCCCAGAACATCTCTATCATGACTCTGTGTGAAGCTACTACTGGTGTGTGTACGAAGGTATGCAACTAATGCTGTCGTCCGAATTGTATTTTCTTTGCACTCGTTAACAAAACAAGTATGACAATGAAAACCAGTACTTTGACTGTTAGAAAGTTACCCTGCTCAAATTATTCTCCCTTGTTTACAGCAACAATCATTCATACAATTTTATTTAAACCTTATTAAAAAGAAATGCCTTTTTCTCATGTCCAGGTTATATTACCATGTCCAAAGGGCATTAATATTTATATTGGCTTCATATTGATCATGTCAGATAAAAGCGAATACTAGAAAACTAGTTGCCAAAACAGTAGTTAATATAATAGTATATTTTCCATATGCTATGAGATATTTGAATGAATCATTTCGATATCACCTACCGGTATATACGTAATTATCTTACGAATCATTTTGATATTACCTATGTATCTAATTATCTTATTCATCATTTCAATATCACATATATACCTAATTCTCTTTTCAGAAACATGAAGATGAAAGTGAGGGCTGGTTGCACAGACAGGTGAGTGCAATGAGAATGCTGCTTTCACAGGAAGCATATAGCATAACACTGGAAATGGGAATGCTGCTTTCACAGGAAGATCAAGCAAAGATCTTGATATATCTTTTTTTATAGTCGGACTAACTAATCTTGCTTGAAGTGAGAGGTGTGGACAATATTAATGGTGAAGTGTGCCAAACATTTTGTTTGTGTTTCTTTTTTATTACATATTTAAGAAATGTGTTACTCTATATGCCAAATATTGTTATTATTATTATTAGAGTAACATACTAATTTATTTATTCAAGTTTTCAGTGTTTATTTATTTAATTGTGGGGCTTTTTGTAGAGGGTTTAAAACCTGTGTTTATCAGAGCTTTTATTAATGTGAATAAGAGAATTCACCGGTTCTGAGTATTGAAAGATCCGGAAATCGTCACTTGAAATCCTGTAACGGCACAGATGGGAATTCACATGAAATCGTGGAACACCAGAGATGGGAATTCACATGAAATCGTGGAACAGCACAGATGGGAATTCACATGAAATCCTGGAACAGCACAGATGGGAATTCACATGAAATCCGGGAACAGCACAGATGGGAATTCACATGAAATCCTGGATCAGCACAGATGGGAATCACTGTGTGGGCTGTACCTCTATTGTAACAAAACAAACAGTTAATTTACAGTGGTAGTCTCTGGTATTGTTCATGTGTATTTGTGTTTATTGGATAAAACCTGACACTAGTTAAAATACCCCCTGGTCATACATACTCATTCTGAAACCCTTATTTGCAGAATGAAGCTCCTTTGTTCTCTGAAGATGGAAAGACCTTCTTCTTCACGCGAGCGATTCCACAAGGGGGACGGGGAAAGTTTTTCCATATTGCTATGTCTTCTTCCCAGGTACAGGGTTCTTACTGCTTTGTTATTATATGTATAGGTATACATGAAATGATAGTCATATGATCTTCAGTGAGAGAAGCATGGATGAATTTGCAAATCGGCGGCAGTTATTTCAGAAAGCCTGCCCTGCTCGTCTCAGATTCACATTGTTAACTGGCTCACTGGTGTGAGTCTTATTGTATGGATTAATGCAGAGTGAATCACTCAAAACAACGAGTCAGTTTAATCTCTTCTTTCTCTGGTCTAACACACAAGCTCTAAACAAGCCTGTGGTGACATCATCATTCTTCAACAACCCTTTCTTTGTGTAGATGTTCTCCAGTACAGCTTGGTATCCTCCCATACCTTCTCTCTTGATCACGTCTAATCTTCTGAGATAAACACACTCACAATCCATGCATTTCACACACACACACACACACACACACCCTGCTAATAAGACATATTGCTATAAGAGAATACAAGACGCAGATATTGGTACAGAAGATTACAAGACCCCAACAACCTCCATAGATCATACCAAACAAGAAACATGTCCTTATTAGTAACTTTCCACAAGCTTGCCTTTACATTGAGTTAATTAAAATACACAGACAAAGCACAGCAACATATAACATAGAAAACAATAGAAAAACAGCACAGAATCTTGCAACAAGACAGTGCCTTCATCTTTACAGGGCTATATGAACCCTGCATGTTCAATGTGTTGGCCACCATGACTGCCAGACTACATTCCTTATAGAAGCAGTACACTTTGAGTTTGTGTCCTAATGTTTGGTACACAGCTGGATTATTTCATTGTCTTGTGGTCCAGTATAAGTTAACCTGTTCACAGCCTCTCTGTTTTAACTTCTGGACATGTAAATGATACATGATCTTTTTTCACATTTCTGTTTGACTTCATGTTTAAAAATGGTTCGGTCTTCTATGACATTTTACTTTGTTCACAGTAAGTTCCGTTTCCAGTTTTGAATGAAATGTTGGTGGACATGAAACACAGAAAATCAAACATTACAAGAAAGCTGTTGAAGGATCAGATTAAATCCAGTCTGCTGAGTTTGTATTTTATTTTTCAGAATAACGGTTCCACAGACACTTTGCAGTCCATAACTTCAGGGGACTGGGATGTGACGGAGCTTTTGTCTTACGATGAAGCAAAACAGAAAATGTAAGGTTTTGTTGTTGTTTAGTTTTTTGTTTTTTTTACAATGTCCTACTCTCCTATATCATTTTTATTTACTAAATCCCCTTTTAAGAAATGGTAATGGAAACGATGTAATTCCCTTAGCTATTAATGCAGCTAAAAACATCATTTCATAATCTTCCATTCCAATGTACTGTAGGTTTCAAATGTGCAATTTTGAAAGAAACACGTGTTATAGCAAACATGTATTTTCATTTTAAAATATGACATCTGCACTGCAGTAGGTACAAGAAGCATTGGTCCTTTATCATTTCACTCAGCAGTATCTACAGGGTCAAATAATCTTACTGTCTGAAAAGCATGTCAGGGAAGCAGCTGATTGGTTAGTGACAGGAAAGAAGGCACTGAAGGGGTTGGACCATTTCACTGTCCAGGGGAAATGACCAGGAAAGTGTAGTTTTTTTTTTAGTAAGTTACTGCATTAATTCAGTTGTTTTTATGATTTACTCTTAGCTATTTTCTGAGCACAGAAGATGATTCGAAAAGGAGGCATCTGTACAGGTAAATATGGGCAAAACATTGTAACCTTTTGTTATTTCTTTCTGGATTTATGTAAAGGCATAGGTAGGTAGGAATTGTCTCTTTAGAACTGAAATAAGAAACTTTAACTGTATTGTGTTAACTGTACCAGATGCAATATATTTCAATACTAGCTTAGACTGTAAACATTTAAACCACAGATCAATGAAAAATAAGGCTAGCATGTCAGATTGAATTGCACTAAAACCCATGTACTTACATTGTAATAACTGGTTAGTTATCAATGGGTCTGGCTCATATTCATTCACTGCTGTGTAGTTCCATAGCATGGAAATGGCCTTACTTATATAATAACATAATAACACCACTAGTAGTTACCATGTAATTGGCAGTTTCCAGTTATTACCCTGTTATGTGCATTTCATATTCTACAGTGCTACTAAACAAGGCTGTATTGCAACATGTGGTAATCTAGTATTTTAAAAGGGAGAGGTTTTTTTGCACTACAAAACATAATATGCTGTTAAGTGTTTCTGTTATTCAACAAATGAATCGCATTTTTAAAGACTCACGCAAAAGCGTTGATATGATGTTTTGGTTTTCCTGAATCATGAATTCATGTGATTCTATACTTTCCACAATTTAGTGCTGACACTACTGGGACGTTTAACAGGCGTTGTCTATCCTGCAACCTAATTGAGGGATGTGGCTATGTCAGTGCATCGTTCAGTCCCAATATGCAGTATTTCATCTTAAACTGTGAAGGTAAGTTTCCATAAAACTTTCTTCTTCTTCTTCTTCTTCTTCTTCTTCTTCTTCTTCTTCTTCTTCTTCTTCTTCTTCTTCTTCTTCTTCTTCTTCTTCTTCTTCTTCTTCTTCTTCTTCTTCTTCTTCTTCTTCTTCTTCTTCTTCTTCTTCATAATGCTTGTTATCATGCATGGTCATTTTTTGCAGGATGTGTTAATTGTCTTATTATTATTATTTGTTTATTTAGCAGACGCCTTTATCCAAGGCGACTTACAGAGACTAGGGTGTGTGAACTATACATCAGCTGCAGAGTCACTTACAACTACGTCTCACCCGAAAGACGGAGCACAAGGAGGTTAAGTGACTTGCTCAGGGTCACACAATGAGTCAGTGGCTGAGGTGGGATTTGAACCAGGGACCTCCTGGTTACAAGCCTGTTTCTTTAACCACTGGACCACACAGCATGGTGACCAGAACTGGACACAATATTCTAGATCAGGTCTTACTAATGCATTGTAAAATTTTAAATTCAACACTTTTCACAATATATCCGAGCATCTTGTTGGCCTTTTTTTTATAGCTTCCCCACATTGTCTAGATGAAGACATTTCTGAGTCAACATAAACTCCTAGGTCTTTTTCATAGATTCCTTCTTCAATTTCAATATCTCCCATATGATATTTATAATGCACATTTTTATTGCCTGCATGCAGCACCTTACACTTTTCTCTATTAAATGTCATTTGCCTTGTGTCTGCCCAGTTCTGAATGCTGTCTAGATCATTTTGAATGACCTTTGCTGCTGCAACAGTGTTTGTCACTCCTCCTGTTTTTGTGTTGTCTGCAAATTTAACAAGTTTGCTTACTATACCAGAATCTAAATCATTAATGTAGATTAGGAATAACAAAGGACCTAATACTGATCCCTGTGGTACACCACTGGTTACCTCGCTCCATTTTGAGGTTTCTCCTCTAATCAGTACTTTCTGTTTTCTACATGTTAACCACTCCCTAATCCATGTGCATGGATTTCCTTGAATCCCTACTGCGTTCAGTTTGAGAATTAATCTTTTATGCGGGACTTTGTCAAAAGCTTTCTGGAAATCTAAATAAACCATGTCATATGCTTTGCAATTATCCATTGTCAATGTTGCATCCTCAAAAAAATCAAGCAGGTTAGTTAGACACGATCTCCCTTTCCTAAAACCATGCTGACTGTCTCCCAGGATACTGTTACCATATAGGCAATTTTCCATTTTGTATCTTATTATAGTTTCCATAAGTTTACATATCATAGAAGTCAGGCTGTCGGTACAACCCCTGTGTCAAGAGACTGTTGCATGATCTTGGTTAGCGGTTTGTAAATAACTTCTTTCACTTCTTTGAGTACTATTGGGAGGATCTCATCCAGCCCTGAGGATTTGTTTATTTTAAGGGCTCCTAGTCCCTTTAACACTTCTGTGTATTTTTTGTCTGTGATTTTGCCATTTGTATCTTAGACTTGTAACCTCCTCTTTGAATGTTCTTTTGCTGTTATAATATTGGAAAAACATTTTGGAATTGGTTTTAGCCCCCTTAGCAATGTTCATTTCTATCTCTCTCTTGGCCTTTCTAACTTCCTTTTTGACTTGCATTTGCAGTTCCAGTTACTCTTTCTGTGTACTTAGTTTTTAGTCTTTAAAGTGCCTTTTTTCGCTGAATATTTTTTTAAATTGATCTATTAAACCATTTTGGCCTTTTTGTTTTAGATTTAGATTTGTCTACTTTTGGGATGTAATTGTTTTCTCTATTTTACTCCAATCTACTTCTGTTAGTCTCGTAGTTTGCTTTTCTAAAAACTAGTTAACAAAATAACTTGGCAGTCCCACTCTTTAGCTACACTGGGGTCTTCTTTAAAATTCTATAAATTACACAACAATGTTACGACAGTCATATATAAATATGAAGGACTGATATTCAGGTTGGTGTTCCTGAACATTACAGTTTAAAATGTCACCAAAGACTGAAGTAAAATAAACATGCGTTTTAGTGATACCATTTCAATACATGGCAGCCACCTAACTGAGCTCAATGGCAGGCCCTTTAAGTAGTACTTATAAAGAGAGTGCTGGGACTTCATTTCCATTGTTTACTCCCTGCAAATATAGCTCCTGGGCTAAAATCATTTGTTCTTTTAAAATTTCAAGAGCATCAAAGATATGCATAACATGAGAAATAGCACAATGGAGGTCTTTCATCTCTTAAAGGCTTTTCATGTTTACAAAATGTAGAAACATTCTTATCACAAGTAATACAGTCCTCTAGTTAGAGCTTTATCTTTTTTTCATTTTCAAATACTCAGATGAAATCACGTAAACATCAAGCGTATTTCAGATACTTCTGATACCAGATTAAATAGTCAGTCGAATAGCTTGTTTCTTATTTGTCCCTCAATAAACAATATGTCCAATGATCGGCAAGGAAGGGGTTTACCTCAATCCATTAGGTCCCTGCTGTGCGCCAGAATTCGCCTCCAACTCTCCAGTCTCCACCTGCTTTTTGACTATTTCTAACAGGGGAGGGCAGCTATCCTGCCCCCCTGCCCATGGCTTCCTTACAGTCAGCCTCTCACTTATCTATGAGCTCATTTATGGGCAGTACCTTGAAGGCCATAGAATGTAGTGTTCAATATGTCTAATGTAATCGTGTTGTCTAATCTGTTTAATAAATAATCTATCACACTAGTTTCCTGACTGAACCATCACAAAATAGGATTTTACAGTGTTTTACAGACAGACATGCACTGAAGATATCTGTTGCTAGAGAATGATCTTTTGTATACCCATAGTAACTCATATCACTTCTAATAAGATTCTGCAGTGTTCAGATCTGCTGGATAGACCCAAGGTCTTGTCTGTTTTTTTGGATTTGCAGTTTTCTTTCTGTATTGAACACGTGACGCGTTTTTGTTTCTTTTCTTTCCAAGGCCCTGGAATCCCGACTGTGACTGTGCTTCAAACTGATAACGAAAACAGTGAGTATATACAGTGGAACTAACCTTTCTTCACATCATATTGTGGAGGAGGGTGACTGAGAAGAAATGCAACAACGATACACACGCACACACACACAAACACACAAACACACTCACACACACACACTCACACACAAACACACACACTCACACACAAACACACACACTCACACACAAACACACTCACACACAAACACACACACTCACACAAACACAAACACACACACACTCACACAAACACAAACACACACACACACATACACTATACATTCTGTCAAATCCCCTTGCTGAATGTAAAACCAGTGTTACCAGTCTCCTGAACAGGGCAGCCAGTGCTGTGACCAGCTAGAGACCCTTTGTGACAGGGACTGGCAGAGGCTCAGTGAGAGGCAGACCCCTGTCTTCAGCAGACCCCTGTCTGGATGGGTAATCTCACAATCTTTCTGCAATAAATGTGATTTTGGAAGTGTGATTATATCTGATTGGTATTCTCCATCCACGAGCTGCACTCCCTCTCCTTTCCAGTGTGTAAGTCCAGATCTATTTGGAAATTATATGCTTGGTTGATTTCTACTGATTGCTAACCGCATCATTTTAAAAAGATACACTGATGATGGTGATAACACGCGTTTCTGACCCCCCCCCCCCGACCCCCATTCACACACACTCTACAATGTATATTTCTACTTCCTGCATTTACATAATTATTATACATGTCTATTGGCTCATTCCCATCTGCATGTATGTGTTATATGTGTTATTTCTATAGCTCATTTGTGTAACTATGTTATATATATGAAGGCATGACAACAACTATATTTGCTTTAAGAGCCAGCTGCCCAACGTTTCGATATCTTGTACATATCTTTCTCAAGGGAGCATGTGTTTGAATTAAAATATTGGAAGTATTTATATACAAATTAGATTTATTTTTTTGTTTGTTTATTTACATGCTTTCCAGTTTACACACTTGGTGTTGTTTGCTTTAATATTAATCCTAACCGGGGCACTGCTGCATGTTTGTGACAGATTGTTCATTAAAAAATTTCAAATCCTTGCTGATTTTCTATTCATGGATACCAAGATATGCTACAAGCAAGGGGGTGTGATTGAGGTAATAAATGCAGCACCCCCTCAGTCATTCTGCATTTATTCATCTGTAGCAATACTTGTTGGAGAACAATGTGAACATTGTTCTCCAACAATGTCCAGTTTTTTTAAATTGGTACACAATTGTAAGTTACTCAGAGTAAATGGTAGTAAGGTAACGTTTTGCACATTGGTTTTATCTTATAATTCTTTGCACTGGGGTAGTGGAATTAGCACACGAGTAAGAGCCAGTGACTTTAACACATGTGGTGTAATTATTATAATGTGTGGGTTAAAAAAAACATCTTTGAGTTTTTATGTCGCTGTGATTGATTGTGGGAATGATGTCTTTTCTCAAAAAGCAAAACGCTGTACTCATTTTTTTCAGAATAAAGTCAGGTCCTGTTTATATTTTTTATCATACAAATGTGTATATGAAGTAGAATTACTTGTATGGTAAAGAATACTATAGCTTTTTTATCCTAACAGAACCTCCTAACTTGTCAATCATTTCACCTGAGTAACCTGCAAATGATGTGAAACCACTTGAGCTAGTCATGCTGTTTGTCCCATCGGGCCCTCAGGACTGCCTGTGTGGTTCTGTCAAAGAGCAGGGAATTAGCACCATGAGAAAGGATATGAATGGCAGCGGTTATGTAAATAGAACCGGTAGGAAATCCACAGTTGTTGATATAAATCATTTACAGACTGAAACAGCAAGCCAAAAATAGTATCATATTATATAGGCTATACTGTCACTACCCGGGATTCTGGTACTCACATATTCTAAAACCCTGACTGCTTAAACTATGACTTTTTTAAATTGAAGATGTGAATTGAATCTTTTATTTGTTATGTAAGGGATAATGACATTGCTGTGGCGTGTTACAAGGTAATAATGGAAGTCCCAAGGCCAGAGAGCCAAGGTTCATTATTACAAAGAAACGACCATAGCAGTGTCATTATCACTATTATACTGCAACTTGTTGAAGGTTACATATACCTCTGTCTGAAATAACCATAGTAGTCCAATGAAAGAGTTAAGTTATTGAGAGCAGGGCTCAAGCGGCCCCATGAAGTGTTTCATCAGTAAGCAGTGTTTTCAGGTGTCGTTTAATTTGGGGCATCTTTTCTGCTACTGAGTAGCAGCATGACTGACCTCCATAGACAACAATGGGAGAGTAGTGTCCGGTTGCTGGAGAATGGTACATGAAGGAGATATACATTCTTATAACAGCAGTGTTAAACTCCAACACACTCAATTAAATACTGGTATTAGTGAGCATTATATGATGTGGCAAACTCTCTGGTCAATAAAGTTACATTGTGATTCCAAATCCTGTAACTCTGCAAGTGGGTTATGTGAGGTGCATAAAAGCCATAAACCATGAACGGTCATTCAGTATTCTGTTTATACCACAAGTATGTATTAAAATAAATCTCAAGGAAATCGGTATCCAAATTAAAACAGCAATGGAAATCTGAAGCTATTTCAGACATTTTAAAGTTGTGATAAAACATGTTTTGGTAAGCATGTAATTCCACTCATATTATCCCAGTTATGTGGAAAAACAAAAATGTATGCCATGCTAGATATACCCCCACTTGTGGCATAAAATGAACAACAGTCTCAGAGTAGCTTAGACACAGAAATGAACAGTGATGGTCTAATAGGCTTACAAATTGTTAAATTAGATTTTGCTGCAAGAAATAATGGGCGTATCTACAGCTTCTTAACATTTCAGACAGACCTACAGAGGGGAAATTCATGAAATGAACCACAGGTAATATCAACAAGCCCCTGTTCTTCACAAACAGTCGAGTATATTTCTACAGGTCATAAAATATATTATATTTTATCAAACAAAGAGTGAATAACATGGTGCCGGTACTCTGAATTTCAGAGCTGTAAGTAGAGAGTGAAACTTGAAAACAACCCTCAATCTTCATGGTTATGCACTCAGAAGACATCTATCCCCTTGTACATTCATTTATTATATAGAAGTGATCCAATAAACAGAATATCAGGGTATTCAGAGCAACATTCTTACTTTTAGTTTGCATCGTATGCATGGTATTCATTTGTACATGAACAGACATGTAATTACATTGTAATGAGATGGTAAAATATCAATGATTCCTGTGCTTACATGAACAGACATGTAATTACATTGTAATGAGGTGGTAAAATATCAATGATTCCTGCTCGTACATGAACAGACATGTGATTACATTGTAGTTAGATGGTAAAATATCAACGATTCCAGCTCGTACATGAACAGATATGTAATTACATTGTAATGAGATGGTAAAATATAAATGATTCCAGCGCTTACATGAACAGACATGCAATTACATTGTAATGATTGGGTAAAATATCAATGATTCCTGCACTTACATGAACAGACATGTAATTACATTGTAATGATTGGGTAAAATATCAATGATTCCTGCTCTTACATGAACAGATATGAAATTACATTGTAATGAGATAGTAAAATATCAATGATTCCAGCTCGTACATGACCTGGTCAATAACCTGCAGCTACCTGATGTAATTACATGATAACAAACTTTACATTCTATTCCATGTAATAACACACTGTTTCCACAAATACTATGGAAGACCAGGAATAATTATTATTTTAAAAGTACTACAGAATTTTGTTTTTCTCTCATTCCAGGGGTTTATGATCTGGAGACTAATGAAATGGTAAAGAAGACTCACGATTCCATGCAGATGCCAAAAGTGGAGTACCAAGACATAAACATAGATGACTACAGTATGTATTGTGCAATAACAAACTGCTCTCCTGACAATGCATTTGCCAGAAGAACATTTGGTTAACTAGAATCTATTTTCATATCGAAGCGCTTAGCATGTGAAGATTTAATTTATTCAAACATAAGCAGTAAAAACCTGCAGTAGTAAAAACATATATTGCATGACTTTGGGGGAATAGAACTGGAATAATACACTGGCTGTCCAAAACCAGATTGGCCTTAAAGACAGAACAAACAGGGTGTACAAAGTTCAATTGCGTCACCCACGTTGTTCAGCGGTGAAGGGTTCTATGCATCTGTGATCTTGAACCATGACCTGCTTGCTACTAGATTTGTGCTTTCTCAGGGGGTATATGTGCTTGCACTTGTGAAGTCACTGAGATCGTTCTGTTTCCTGTGCTTACACTTGTGAAGTCACTGAGATCGTTCTGTTTCCTGTGCTTGCACTTGTGAAGTCACTGAGATTGTTCTGTTTCCTGTGCTTGCACTTGTGAAGTCACTGAGATTGTTCTGTTTCCTGTGCTTGCACTTGTGAAGTCACTGAGATTGTTCTGTTTCCTGTGCTTGCACTTGTGAAGTCACTGAGATTGTTCTGTTTCCTGTGCTTGAACTTGTGAAGTCACCGAGATTGTTCTGTTTCCTGTGCTTGCACTTGTGAAGTCACCGAGATCGTTCTGTTTCCTGTGCTTGTTGCTTAACAGTTGATCACAGCTGTATATGCCTAGTGGATCATATGACCACATTTGTTTTTTGGCAGGTCAGATTATATCTTATAATAATCTTACTAATTATATTTGTCAGCAATAGAAATTAGTTATTCAGCTGTTACTCCACTCAGGTGCAACCAACCACTAACTACTCTCCCTTAAAAGGTTAATGTGGTGAATTGTTTACCGTATGTCTCCTTTCCCATACTTTCTTGCAAATGCCTTAACATTCAATAATTCTAAGACTAAGACAACACTACTCATGCCAATGTCATCTCCAGCAAACTGATTTAACATTGCCAACACATTTTCTATCATATTATTACCAATACATAAGTCTACACCCCTAGGCTTATTTAGCCTCCACCTTCAACATCACCAAGTCAGCCAGGAAAGCTGCATTATTTATTCAGCGCTGAGTGGGTCTTATTTATGTCTGCCCTTTTATTGCCTTTTAATGTCACAATGGTGCAATACTAGCATTTAAATTGAGAAAGCTTTTTTAAAATGCATGACATGCCCTCCATTGAAATTCCAGGACCATAAAGATCCGCCTGCAACAGGAAAGATTGTTCATTCCTGAAGCGTTCCTTTGTAGTTAATGCTCGCCCAGACTTTTTTTTTATTATTGATTAGCTCCAAAATCATTTACATTCAGTTCAGATGAGAAATCTGATGTTGGCCAAAGCAAAGAAAGATCTTAGTGTTCACTAATGTTAAGACAGCATTTCTGGAGCAGGATTGTATAATTACTGGTGGTGTCGACCTTATTTTGATCTGTTGTAGAGTATTGTCTGAACAGTTTGTTATAATTACATGTGTGTCTATGAGTCACAATATTGTGGGTATTAGAAAACATTATCGATGCCAATACACATACATATTTTCATTTGTACAACTAATTTGCAGGATATCATAGGTAGGCTTACGACTTTTCAACAAAATACCATCATAAATCACTCACCTCTTAGTGTTTATTTGTGAGACAATGTGGGTTCTTTATTGAAATATAAAACAAACCTGTTAATTGTGCAGCAGGTTGCAGGGGCTTTGCTACGTACTCAATGCAATCATTTTCAATGTATTCCTGGCTTCTGACCAGCAGCTGAACAGATGCTGCCAGGGCTAAGGAAAATCACAGCAAATGAAACGAGTGTCAATCATGCTTCTCTATTGTTGGCTTTGGATACCAATATCTTCACCCCAGAATGCAACAGTGTACATATTGCAGTGTATCTGAATTATTTGAATATTCTCAATTATTGTAAAAAAAAACAAGGAAACAAAAGAATCATAGCTCAGTTAAAGCTCCAGTTTAATAAAGCTAATAAAAGGCAAGACAAGTGTTACAAACCATAGCTCTCAGATGATTGTGTCTTTTTATGAGTAGAAGATCTTCTCTTTATGCTTGTAATGACAATATCGTTCTTTTTGTTGTCTTTTTTTAGCACTAACACTACAGATCCTGAAACCTGCTGGCTTTGTGGACACTGCGCACTATCCTCTGCTTCTGTTGGTGTAGGTATTTTCTAATGTTGTACCTCACATAAAGACCAGCGGAATGCTGGTAGAGGAATGTTAGAAAACTCTGATAAGCTCAGGGTTGCATCATAGAGCCGAGCAGCTACTCCAACAAGCTAAATAAATTATTGTTATTATTTGTTTATTTAGCAGACGCCTTTATCCAAGGCGACTTACAGAGACTAGGGTGTGTGAACTATGCATCAGCTGCAGAGTCACTTACAATTACGTCTCACCCAAAAGATGGAGCACAAGGAGGTTAAGTGACTTGCTCAGGGTCACACAATGAGTCAGTGGCTGAGGTGGGATTTGAACAGGGGACCTCCTGGTTACAAGCCCATTTCTTTAACCACTGGACCACATAGCCTCCTACTGGACCACACAGCCTCCTAGGAAAATTAAAGCAAAGGCACCAACAACCCCAACATTACAGTAGTGAAAACACTAAATCTAGCAGCATACTACTGTACTTTAGTCACACGTACAGTACTAACAACAGAATGGTCATTTCTAATCTCTGCCATACAATATGTTATAGCAGATTTATACCTGAAGCAATATTTCGCTCCCCCCTTAGTTCCCTGCTGTGGAATGACCTTTACTAAAATACAGCTATAATTAGTGCCTTGTGTGATTCATTTGTTTTTATGTTTGCTAAATTAGTTCTAGTAATATGCAATTACCATTAGTTCAATGAGTACCACTGTGCACTAACATACTGTTAATACTATAAAGTGAACTGTGTAAATATATTCAAATGCGTGTTTGTTTACTAAACCTGACAGGAAATATTATAGTACAAAGTCTTATGAACTGGTACTATACTTATTTAACACAACATTTATTAGACAAACTATACAGAACCCTTACATTAATATAATGACCAGCCTGTAAAAAAGCTTTCTCATCTTCTACGTCTATAAGGTGTTGCAGGAGGACAGGTAATGGTTACACTCTGGTGTACCAGATGTACTGAGAAATACAGTAAGGCATGTTTGAAAGGCCAGTTGAGGTCACAGGGAGGCTTTAAACTTACAAGTTTTTAATTCAAGTCCCCAGGATGTGATGACGGCAGTTACACTATACAGTGTAATCATTCTCATTAGACACAATAATGTTATTCACAGAAATGAAGCAATGATGTCAATTGCTAATTAATCACTCACTTGAATCCCAGCATGTGAACTCATTTGTGGAATCTTTTCATAGTCTTTACACATTAGTCAAGATAACGGTGGTATTTCATGTTCATGCCTATTTACTATTTAACATCTGGTATGTTCTTTATTTTGTATTTGATTTATTCCAGCGATGGCACACCAGGTGGAAAGATGGTGACAGAACAGTACCAGGTGGATTGGGCCACTGTCCTGGTCAGCAGTTTCAGCACCATTGTAATACGCTTTGATGGCCACGGCAGCGGTTTCCAAGGGACCAAACTTTTACACACAGTTCAGCGAAAACTAGGAATTTTTGAAGAACAGGGTTTATTACAAGTTCTCAGGTATGAGTTATTAGGAATACAACTAAATCTGCTTTAAGATAGAAAACAAATGGGTAACACTTTAAAATAAAGGCTGCAAATTCATAATGAATTCTGGCTGAATATCACAGGAATAATACCTGAATATCACTTACTGTGACTTCTGAAGTCATCCATTTTGAATGTAGCCCAGTTAATTCATTTTTTTCTGGAGAAATGTGTAGTTAAAGAAATGCACTTGGGAAGAATCTTTGTCTAAAAAAACATATTTTTGTTTTTGCAGCTTTATAGCTAAAGAGCCGTACATTGACAAAACCAGAATTGGGGCTTTTGGAGAGGTAATATCTATTGTTACATCATATTGTTTTAGTTAGGGCCACCCCACACTGGACATGATATTATTTGTTGTAAGGCAGCACAGCACTTTTGCTGCAGCATGATCATAAATGTCAGATGTGACAGTTTTTTTTTTTTTTCAAATGTAACTTTGATTATATACTGTATTTTATAGTCATTGACACATTTTTCTCAGTATTAAAATGAATTACTTTGTGTGACATTGTTTTTTATTTAATATTCTGTAGGCTTTGTTGCAACAAGAATTGAAAAAAGTAACATTTCGAAATGTACCGTGAACATGAAATACTGTACTACTATTATGGCTTCCAGTAGACTTTGCGATATCATTGTGTAAGTTATTTGGTTACATGATGTTAAATAAAAGATTAAAATTGTAAAATTCTAGGTAATGCAAAACATTTGGCCATAGCTGTTTTGTATATTGGTTTTACCGTAAACATACTGAAACTTAGTAGCACAGTTCTGTGAATAAATTCGGTCTTCTATTATGCATAATGTGTTATTTTCATAGATCATTAGCCTGCCAGTAACTCTATTAAGTGCTGAGGACTGAAATGTATTTACTGGGCTCCACTATTGGTTCATGAATATGGTCCGGTGTATATCCCCTGTGCACTTCAGTGCATTATAGTAGTGACCAAGTTCTCAAGAAAAGGCCAGCCTGATGATGGGAGCTAAAGGCATGCATCATTATAAGTATTGCCAATAACAAAATGACATTACACAAGTACTAATATTTTATATTAGAAAAGCATGCTTCTTATATGCAGGAGAGCAATACTCGCAGCAGACGTTCTCCCAAATGTCCTGTCCATCTGTATCTTAAATATTTCTGCATTAAAAAAAAAAAAAATAGAAACTGCTGTAAAAAGATACAATTCTGCATATGCTACATTTATTCCAAATATCTTGTTTATCAAAAAGTGCAAGCTGGTGTGGTGTCATATGATGTATGTGGATTGCAGTTACCAGATTGTACTGTTTTACACTGTTACCAGCAGAAAACCTATTAATCACTTCCCAGGTCAACAGTTCAGTATAATTAGCGATGTAGTGTAGTTACAGGCAATTCAATTCTTAGCTATAATTCAAGGCTTAAAATTGAGTTATTCTGTTCTGTTTGTACATTATATTATACATAATATTTACATTTGCATTAATGTTTCTTGTGCAACTCATTTTAATATAAATTGCATTTCCATGGTGTGCATTAACCCAGAGTCCGATAATACTACTTTAGAAAGGGTTGTGTACAATGTTGCCTGAGTTCTGTGACAGCTACTGTATGCTCTTCTTTTTTATTCAATCAATCCCCGACAGATCTGAGTTCTATGACAGCTACTGTATGCTCTTCTTTCTATATTTTTGATCATTTGGAGAGGCAGCTGAAATATGTGGAGATCTGGATCATAAATGGTAGCACCTGTGATGATATTCATATATGTAGCTCAGTAATGATAGTAAATGAATATAGTTGGTGTCAATGGTTTGGTGAATCATTTACAATAGCTTTGAGATCAGAATTGTAACTGTATTAAAAAACACAGCTGCCTGAAAATAAGAGTCATATAACGCATTCGCAAAACTCACAAGAAACTAAATCAAGCAGACAAACACCTGGGCTAGTTGACACTTTTAACATCATTTTTGATTGAGTGTTTTTGAAGTTAGGGACAATGTATAAGCTATGGTTGTGTCATTTATATTGTGTTGTGATCATTTGTTTATTGTGATTGCAGATTCAACGTCAGTGCCATCAGGTGTTCAAAGGGTGTAATTGCACCAAGGACCTTTACTAATTCATGACCTGTCTTTGTATTGTGTGCATGTTGTGTGTTTCGTATTCCCAGGTATATGGAGGTTATTTAACCACTCTGCTCCTCACCTCTGAAGATTCCCTATTACAATGTGGAGCCGCTCTTTCTCCAATCACAGACTTTACGTTGTATGGTAAGCACAGTGTGTAATCACTGGTCATGGAAAGAGAGCAGCTGACAGAGGAACGGGCTGTGTGGCTGAAGTGAATTACTTTACTAACAGCAGCTTATGATGCTATCAGCAGGAGTGACTTTAAACAAAAGGAATGGACCCTTGTCTATGGTGGCATGATGACCAGATAGGGAATCACTACGTGCTGTAAAGCATTAATAAGCTGTCAGCATGTTTTAAGCCTCAGTGTGGATGTGCTGAGTTGTTGGAGCACGGGATGGTTCAATGTATTACAGCGGTTTCTTAAAATGTTCTTTTACTGTTCAATTTATCAGCAAAGTCTTGGCACATTCGTCAGGTATCTTAAGCTATTAACATTACACAGTGCTTATTGCAGTTACTAAAATGTTTTTTTTTGTTGTTCAAAGACAACTCTAATTCATATCCTTTTAATGTTTCTCTCCAGTGGTCTAGCTATTTAAGTAACAGATAGGGGCTTTACAGGGTGTTTACTGAGGAGCGCAATAAAATAATCAGACGTGTCAAAGCAGAAACACAGATAGGATGTATTATATGTACAGTACTGTGCAAAAGTTTTAGGCAGGTGTGAAAAAATGCTGTAAAGTAAGAATGCTTTCAAAAATAGACATGTTAATAGATTATATTTATCAATTAACTAAATGCAAAGTGAGTGAACAGAAGAAAAATCTAAATCAAATCCATATTTGGTGTGACAACCCTTTGCCTTCAAAACAGCATCAATTCTTCTAGGTACACTTGCACAAAGTCAGGGATTTTGTAGGCATATAGTCAGGTGTATGATTAAACAATTATACCAAACAGGTGCTAATGATCATCAATTCAATATGTAGGTTGAAACACAATCATTAACTGAAACAGAAACAGCTGTGTAGGAGGAATAAAATTGGGTGAGGAACAGCCAAACTCAGCTAACAAGGTGAGGTTGCTGAAGACAGTTTATTGTCAAAAGTCATACACCATGGCAAGACTGAGCACAGCAACAAGACACAAGGTAGTTATACTGCATCAGCAAGGTCTCTCCCAGGCAGAAATTTAAAGGCAGACAGGGGTTTCCAGATGTGCTGTCCAAGCTCTTTTGAAGAAGCACAAAGAAACAGGCAACGTTGAGGACCGTGAGACGCAGTGGTCGGCCAAGGAAACTTACTGCATCAGATGAAAGACACATTATGCTTACTTCCCTTCGCAATCGGAAGATGTCCAGCAGTGCCATCAGCTCAGAACTGGCAGAAACCAGTGGGACCCTGGTACACCCATCTACTGTCCGGAGAAGTCTGGTCAGAAGTGGCCTTCATGGAAGACTTGCGGCCAAAAGCCATAACTCCGGCGTGGAAACAAGGCCAAGCGACTCAACTATGCACGAAAACACAGGAACTGGGGTGCAGAAAAATGGCAGCAGGTGCTCTGGACTGATGAGTCAAAATTTGAAATATTTGGCTGTAGCAGAAGGCAGTTTGTTCGCCGAAGGGCTGGAGAGCATACACGAATGAGTGTCTGCAGGCAACAGTGAAGCATGATGGAGGTTCCTTGCAAGTTTGGGGCTGCATTTCTGCAAATGGAGTTGGGGATTTGGTCAGAATTAATGGTCTCCTCAATGCTGAGAAGTACAGGCAGATACTTATCCATCATGCAATACCATCAGGGAGGCATCTGATTGGCCCCAAATTTATTCTGCAGCATAACAACGACCCCAAACATACAGTGAAAGTCATTAAGAACTATCTTTAGCGTAAAGAAGAACAAGGAGTCCTGGAAGTGATGGTATGGCCCCACAGAGCCCTGATCTCAACATCATCGAGTCTGTCTGGGATTACATGAAGAGAGAGAAGCAACTGAGGCTGCCTAAATCCACAGAAGAACTGTGGTTAGTTCTCCAAGATGTTTGGGCCAACCTACCTGCCGAGTTCCTTCAAAAACTGTGTGCAAGTGTACCTAGAAGAATTGATGCTTGATGCTGTTTTGAATGCAAAGGGTGGTCACACCAAATATGGATTTGATTTAGATTTTTCTTCTGTTCACTCACTTTGCATTTAGTTAATTGATAAATATAATCTATTAACATGTCTATTTTTGAAAGCATTCTTACTTTACAGCAATTTTTCACACCTGCCTAAAACTTTTGCACAGTACTGTATATGAATAGGACATCTGTAAAGCAGATCTCAGAAGGTTATAATGACAACAAAAAGACAGAAGAGAAGTTAGCTGCACAACCTGAATAAGCATATTGTGAGAGCCTGTTTAAGTAACAGTACACAGCATGCATTTCAATGATTATGGTTTCAACTACTCTCTTTCAGCATCTGCATTTTCAGAACGATATTTAGGATTACCAGAAAAGGACAGTAGAGCGTATGAGGTCTGTACAAAGTATTCTACCTATTCTCATTTCAAATATATATGTAATTGTTTTATATATTTCAAAATCCAATTCTTGCGATTGTTTCATATTTTGACAGTTGGCTAAGTTAGCTCCTCGTGCAGCACAGATGAATGACAAAACATATTTGATTATTCACCCAACCGCAGATGGTAAGTGTCCACACATCTACACTTGCAGTTATTCTTTGTTCTTTGTGTAAAATGTACACTTCATCTACTAAAGAGGGGTTTATCTTTACAGAGAAAGTTCATTTCCAGCATACTGCAGACTTCATTTCTCATCTAATCAGTGCAAAAGCGAATTACTCACTTCAGGTAAGAGATGCCTTTCATGTTTCATAGATTACTTTGATAACACTTTGCATCACAGCTCTCTAATCACTGTGGATTTACATTAAAGTTACTTGGTAAGTACATGTGTACTTACACATCATTACAATGGTATTATGCATAGTTACAATGTAATTAATGTGTACATCTTTTTGCACGATATATGCAAGTACACAATTGTATCAGAAAAGGGTTAGGGTTAAGTTAGCCTCTATATATTTTACATTCAGTAACACTGCACTCAGATGTTGAGCCTTAAGAGATCCAGCGTGAGGAAAATGATGATAATCTTGTTTTATTCTATTGTAATGACCCTGGCGATGGCATCGTGTTGGACACTTTGTTTAGTGTTATTTGTATTTTAAGGGAACGGGGCACACCGTTAGAGTGTGTGTGCGTGTGCGTGCGTGCATGTGCTGAGGGATGCACCAGTTGGAATCATTCTTTGCTATTCTCCAGAAACGGTGGGAGCCGGAGGGTCATGGGGAATGGATCTGACTGGTTGATCCGGGTGGTGGGCGGGGCCTCCCGAGGTTATATAGAGGGAGAGGGAGAACGTGCACAGACTTCAGCTAGAGTGGTTGCTGTGAAACTGTGAGGGATAGAGAGGCTGAACGAGAGGGCCGTAGCTGTGAAGCAGTCAGAAGAACTAGTGAGTCTGTGGAGTGGAAGAGGGATAGAGTGAGTGTGGTTGAGAGAAAAGAAGATACCTGAGAGTGAGGGAGAGTGAGAAGACGATTGAAGAGAAATTAGAATTAGAAGTTTGTTATTTTGGCGTGAACCCCGGCCCAAACAGAGATTCGCTGTTTCTAAAAAATAAACTGGTCAAAGTTTGGAATCCCACCTGGTCTTCCTGAGTCTTGTTTCCCTTAAAGACTCGAAGAATGTTACACTATATTTGTTGTGAGTGTTGGTTGTGTATTTTCCCTTCTATTATTAGACAACTACAAAAATCTGTATCTAAGGTAGGTAAACTAATTTAAGTATTGCAATTTAAACATACCTGGGCCTAAATCAAAGTGTAATTATGCTGGTCCAGTATTGGCCGTCCTGTTGCAGAAACTGAACTGAACCATATATCCCACCCAGTCGTTCTGCAGCACTACTAGATATATAAGAATTCAATTTTTCCCTACCTCTTGCATATCTTGCATTTTTTCCCCTGCTTTTTTAAGAGGACGATAATGAAGAACACAGATTTATGTCCCATTTCAATCATTTGTCATCCCAAAAAATGAATAAGATTATATATATATATATATATATATATATATATATATATATATATATACACAGGTAAAAAAGTCCCCAATAATAATCTCAAGCAACTATTACGTTATATAGAATACTGCTTGCCATGTGCAGTGCATTGGCTTTTGAAGCTTTGAAAACCTGTTAGCAATCAATATTATTATTATTATTATTATTATTATTATTATTATTATTATTATTTTTATTTATTTATTTATTTATTTATTTATTTATTTATTTATTTTGTTTCTTATTTTTTTCAGATCTATCCAGATGAGGGTCATTTCATGCATAATGAAGGAATGAAGCAACACCTATACCAGTCTCTTGTGAACTATTTTGAAGAATGTTTTAGGCTTCCTGATAAACTTTTTGAAGAAAAAATGCAAGAGGAGGAGGAGGAGGAGGGTTAGCCTTATATCCATGCCAAGCACAGTCCTGCTTCTCCAATACAATATGCAACTGAGTGCTTTTTCTTTTTTTTTTTTTTTGTACTTGAACAGTGTTATGTTAGCATGTATCTCAGACTGAAAAGCAGCATCTATATGCTTCACCTGACCACAGTTCTGTCACCCCAGCAGGGGGAACATTGAGCATGGTGCATACACAGTCTTTGACTTTGGTTCTGAAATCACAATGGCATCACTGTTTTATTCCATAAATTAAAAGTTGTAGAAAGACTCCCAACTGTAGAAGCAGCAAGGCTCCCATGGCAGGAGGGTTGGGGTTCTTTTCAAAGGATCTCTTCAGACACATGGTACCCAGTGTGTATGCTGAAGAGCAGAACTATTAGTGAATGCTTAGGAGGAGATTTTATAGCACAAGCATTTCAGCTGGGCGTATTAACTTCCATTTCAGAAATCAGCTGGGGTTTTAAAAAATGAAATTAAAATCCTCATTGTTGTGGGGCTACTTTATGTAATTACCAATACTATTTTTAAATCATGATAACCTTCATCACTGATTGTGCTCGTATGCTGTATATATCTATCTTTTTTTTTAATGTAAAGTAGCACACCAAATATTGTTGATTAAAAAATTCAGATATTGAGGCAAATTCAGACGTTGTTTTTTAATGTTTTCTTTAAGTTAGTTCTGGTCTAGGAATCCTAGTAGTCTTGAAAATATATAGTTTACTAGCTTTGAGTTGGTATGTGGTTTATGGGATCTAAGTTATCTGCACTATTTCTGAATGTGTTTAAACCATGTAGAGTAACAACAAAAGTTTCTCAGACTGTCCTTGTTTTGCTTGGCTTGTGCTGAGAGATAGCCACAGTGCTACTGGAAACTTGTTTTAGATACTGTACCTTAATTTGGGAGCAGATGTTCCTTTCCAGAGGATAGTTTCTGACAAGCCAGTTTCCTTTAATTGACCTTGAAAAAAATGAACAATAGAAATGCTCTCAACTCTTCGAGCACAAACATGCCATTTTAAAAATGTGTCGGCTATAACTAGAGGCCGTCCAAATCTGTGGATAACGGAATTCCTCAGAAATCGGGGAATTTACAGGCTCCCACGGAATTCGCAGTCTTCCACAGATTCGCCTGCTGAAGTGACCTGAAATCTATAATTTAGTTGTTCAGTTCTAGTTTTGTTAAATTAACAGATGGTTTGTTTCCTTCACAAAGTAGGAGTTAATTAAAGACTGAGGCTTTGAAAATGTGAGTTTCTAATGATTTTACTGACAAAAGTGATTGATATATGTAATAGGAGGTACTCAACCCATATATTGTTTGATATGATTATATTAACTTGATTTACATTTTTATAAGCCTATTACAGGCTAATGTTACTTACGTGGGTCCTCACTGAATAACACTGAATCAGACACAGAGCAGTGGGTGTTGACACACTGCACAGGTGTGCAGATTTAATAAACAGCACAGGCCCGGCGCTAGGGTACCAACAATGGTAATCCTAGCGCTGGATTTAACAAAACAAAGCAAAACAAAGCTAAAAAATAAAGGTTTGCCACACAAGGAGAGTGCTAGCCTCACTAAAAGAGACGTCCTGCTCCAGGAACCTACTACACTACGAAACCCTCTCTATATTTAGTTTGGGATCAAATCCCCTAAATCAAATCCCCTAAACTAACCTACTGCTGTTGCTCCCGAAGTCCTGGCCTCCCGGTGACTCCAGGGCTTCCTGATGGTCCTGGCTGGGCAGAGCCTTCACAGGTACCGATTGCAGTTGAAGGGGTTCCGTAGTACTTATCCCTCAGAGCAGACGCTCTCCTCCTGGTTGTAAACACAGCAAGCTTTCGCTCAGCACCCGACTGTATGGCTATGGCAGTGCATTAGCCTCGAATGGCAATCGATCAGCTCATCTCCGGGCAAGCCTTCCTGTTTACTAAGCAACAGCGCAGCTGAACCAGCGACAGGGTCCTCCTTGTCACAAAGCCATTATTTATTATTTATTTCTTAGCTGACGCCCTTATCCAGGGTGACTTTCAATTGTTACAAGATATCACATTATTTTTACATTCAATTACCCATTTATACAGTTGGGTTTTTACTGGAGCAATCTAGGTAAAGTACCTTGCTCAAGGGTACAGCAGCAGTGTCCCCCACCTGGGATTGAACCCACGAGCCCTAACCACTACTCCACACTGCTGCCCATTATTAATACCAACACTAAACACATCAGATGCTCCTCAGAACACTCCGCAGATATATACTTACAAATTTCTGCAGTTGTTTGCAGATTTGGACGGCCTCTAGCTTTAACCAATAAAGGCAACCTTTCAGTGACACTCAATATTGTCCAAAAACATCCATGCGTCTTTGCATGCTTGCAAAGCTATTGTTTTGTAGCATTGAAGTTTGTGGCAAAATATTTAAGACATTGCTATACCACAGTAAGCCAATCCAGCAAATAGGACATTGGAATTTGATTGTACTGTTAAAATAGGGCGCAACCACAGTTTGGCTGTTGTCAGTACTTTTAATTCTGTAACAGTTCTTGAGGCACAGGTCTTGTTAATACGTGTTTGCCTTAAATGTGAATAGTCTGACATCAACACCCAGCTGTAAATTAGTCCTGTGTTTAAAATGCATGCCAGCAACCATTTGCAACTCAAATCTATTTTCTTTAGTAGGTAGTTTTAAATGTACAGTCTTTTTTGGACAGCTTGAATGTTCCTGCCGAGTTACATTTCCTTTAATAGTGTGGGTAATCTCACTGTCCCATCGACTATGTTGTATAAATGTGGTTCTTCTTCAATATTATTTAAGTCTATTAAGAGCTCAGTGTTAATTGTAAATAAAGCATTTTAACAGTTATATTTCAGAAATCATTTTCTTGATTTTTATTTTATTTTTTATTTTATTCTGTTTTATTTTTTGTGAAAAGTATACTAATGTATTCTGGACATGCCAAAATGAGGAGAACATTGTGTATTCAGTGTATAAAAGGGAGCTGTATCTTTGTAATACTGATGAAAAAGATCCACAAACAATATGCTGGGAATAAATCTTGATGCAGTCTGTTTTGTCTACTGATTTTGTAGAAGGGAAATCTGAATGTGGCATGAAGGCATTTGTCATCAGAATAAAAGTTATTTTAACATTGTTTGTTGCTGTTTTTTTATATATATATAATTAAATGAATTGACTGACAATCTGTGCACTCCAAGCATGCCCACATCTAGTACAAATAGGGTTCTATGGACAAAGCAGTAACCCACAAGTTATTAAGCCTAAACAGAATATGGCTTCATATTTGTTACATGTGTATTTTATGAATTTTTATGAATAAGAAAACATACCCCTTTCATGCCAGTTATTTAAAAGCTGTTGCTGCCACAGAACCACTTATCTGAGAGACCATTTAGACGTGACATTGACCTATGACCTAATGTGGTTGTCATATTGAATTATTGTGACAGTATACAGACAGGATCCTTTGAGCTACTGTCTTACTGTTTGCAACACAACTATGTTTGTTTCATTTTCAAGTCAAGTTCCATAACTTTTATAGCCACCTTGTTTTAACATATCAGCGATACAGATCTTTTTTTTTTTTTTTTTTTTTTTAAATCATATTTCCGTTTTACTTCCTGTCTACAAACCATTACATCTGATGTGACATTCATCTTCGATTATGCTACCATGGGATGTTTTATAATCTTATGTTTCTGACTGAAATGCAGTTTTTAGAATCTGTTGTTAAAGAGACCAGTACTCATGTTTAACACTACAGACTTTTTTTTTTGTTGGTTCTGTTTTGAATTTTGCCGTCAGTTCATTCAAATTCAATGACATAAGGACTGGGCGAATCACAGTCATCCAGATTCCAATGTGTTGCTAGGCAAAAAATCCAGCTTAATTTAGGTTTAAGCATACATACATTGTACAAAATAATTAATCAACAGTCATGGAGTGCTGTGTTGACGTCATTCACAAGGCTGTAAACAACCCATCAGTGAACACATTTCAATAATTAAGCACTCTTGAAAACATTAACTGAAAGCTGTCTGCATCAGGCCCATTATTCCACATGCTTTAAATGAGTATTACTGTACTGTACTATACTAGATACATAATACAAGTTATTACTATATATATATATATATATATATATATATATATATATATATATATATATATATATATATATACTTTATTAGTATCCATTAAAAAAGGAAAAAACAACCTTATATATACCCTTCTATAGAGTTCTTTTTTGGTTCATTAAGTCTGTTTGACAAGGCAATAACCTTTGCTATCTGGGTGGTTTTACTGTAATTCACTTGTGAATTTGAATCTTAGTATTTTATCTACAATTCTATTAAGCAAACCGGTAGTTCTGGCAAGGAACTCACTTTAACTTCAGATCAAATCATGTCAACATTAAGCATATTGTAGGCGCTTCCAATGCTAGATCAAATCATCCAAAGAATAGCTAGTATTTTGTTTGTCCTTCGATAAACAATGATCAACAAGGAAATGATTTTGTATCCTCCTTCCCAGACAGCCTCCACCTGCTTTTTGGCTTGGTCTAATGGGGGAGGGCAGCTATCCTACCCCCCTGCCCATGGCTTCCCTACGGTCAGCCTCTCACTTATCTGCGAGCTAATTTATGAGTAGGGGCTATATTAAAAAGCAAGGCCAAAGTCCAAAGAATGTAGTGTAAAATATGTATGATGTAGTTGTGTTGTCTATAAGCTTTAATGAATAATCTATCAGATGAGTTTCCTGACTGAACCCTATTTTAAACATTTTAACTTAAGAAATAGTACATTTTTGTATGCGGTTTTGCTTTTAATATTGTCAACAGGCCCACAAGCCATCTTGTACCCTGTAATTTAATTCCCTACAGTAATAAAGCGGGCCAATGTGATGTTACAGTGTATGGCTTAGGAAAGATAAAACCTTCAATGTGCAGACATGCTTTCCATATTTCTGTACTCTATATCAGTTCATTATGAGTGTGTACCAGGTTAATATGCACATTTTAATTGAACCGTGGTATCAGTTCAAGTAAAGTTTTTATTTTTCCTAAGGCATACACTGTAACGTCAGATTGGCCTGCTTTATTACTGTATCATGTATGTTCTGTCTGATGTTTAAATCATCTCTTAATAAATACAGATTCCGCACATTCATCACAAAAGATTGGATGTAGTTGTCATACAGTATTCAGTATTAAGCACTGCACCCGTATTATACAACAATATTTGCACTATTCATCATCCTGAACTGTATTTTGAATATATATTACAAGGGATAAATCAACCCCGGTATTAACCCAGACATGGCTGAATTGAGATTCCAAGTGTCCCATACTGTACGTAGTACCATAGGCATATGTGATGAAGACTCATTTTAGGAAAAGAAGTCTGCAATTACAAAAATAATCATGGAGAGGCTGGCTATAATGCAACTTTTAAAAATGTGTATTATTATTATCCCTTGGTCACTGGACCACAGTATATATTTTCAAATGACAAGGTTATACGCAGCACTGTCATAGCACTGTTTCATGTGTTAGCTTGGGAATTACAGCTGTCCGTGTTAATCAAAATAGAACTCTATAATCTAACAACAAGAGAATCATACCTACTTCATTCATCAATTATATTTAAAAAAAAGTGAAGTCTGCCACTGGAAGCAGTGCTATCATGTGTTTGTTCTGTATGTGTAGTGTGTGTGTGTGTGTGTGTGTGTATATATCATATATATATATATATATATATATAGTATACACACACACACATTACATTGTAGTTACAACAGTTTACATACCCCAATAGAATTTATAATTTCTAGAAATTTCTCAAAAACAAATAATAATAGGAAAAATATTTTGGAGAACTCCAGCTGGATTAATATAGGGTTAAAGAGCAGCGACACTGTTTAAATCATTACATTACACTCACATGATTAATATAGGGTTAAAGAGCAGCGACACTGTTTACATCATTACATTACACTCACATGATTAATATAGGGTTAAAGAGCAGCGACACTGTTTACATCATTACATTACACTCACATGATTAATATAGGGTTAAAGAGCAGTGACACTCTTTACATCATTACACTCACATGATTAATATAGGGTTAAAGAGCAGCAACACTGTTTACATCATTACATTACACTCACTTGATTAATATAGGGTTAAAGAGCAGCGACACTGTTTACATCATTACATTACACTCACATGATTAATATAGAGTTAAAGAGCAGCAACACTGTTTACATCATTACACTCACATGATTAATATAGGGTTAAAGAGCAGCAACACTGTTTACATCATTACATTACACTCACTTGATTAATATAGGGTTAAAGAGCAGCGACACTGTTTACATCATTACATTACACTCACATGATTAATATAGGGTTAAAGAGCAGCGACACTGTTTACATCATTACATTATACTCACTTGATTAATATAGGGTTAAAGAGCAGCGACACTGTTTACATCATTACATTACACTCACATGATTAATATAGAGTTAAAGAGCAGCAACACTGTTTACATCATTACACTCACATGATTAATATAGGGTTAAAGAGCAGCAACACTGTTTACATCATTACATTACACTCACTTGATTAATATAGGGTTAAAGAGCAGCGACACTGTTTACATCATTACATTACACTCACATGATTAATATAGGGTTAAAGAGCAGCGACACTGTTTACATCATTACATTATACTCACTTGATTAATATAGGGTTAAAGAGCAGCGACACTGTTTACATCATTACATTACACTCACATGATTAATATAGAGTTAAAGAGCAGCAACACTGTTTACATCATTACACTCACATGATTAATATAGGGTTAAAGAGCAGCAACACTGTTTACATCATTACATTACACTCACTTGATTAATATAGGGTTAAAGAGCAGCAACACTGTTTACATCATTACATTACACTCACTTGATTAATATAGGGTTAAAGAGCAGCGACACTGTTTACATCATTACATTATACTCACTTGATTAATATAGGTTTAAAGAGCAGCAACACTGTTTACATCATTACATTACACTCACATGATTAATATAGGGTTAAAGAGCAGCAACACTGTTTACATCATTACACTCACATGATTAATATAGGGTTAAAGAGCAATGACACTGTTTACATCATTACATTACACTCACATGATTAATATAGGGTTAAAGAGCAGCGACACTGTTTACATCATTACATTACACTCACTTGATTAATATAGGGTTAAAGAGCAGCGATACTGTTTACATCATTACATTATACTCACTTGATTAATATAGGTTTAAAGAGCAGCAACACTGTTTACATCATTACATTACACTCACATGATTAATATAGGGTTAAAGAGCAGCAACACTGTTTACATCATTACATTACACTCACATGATTAATATAGGGTTAAAGAGCAATGACACTGTTTACATCATTACATTACACTCACATGATTAATATAGGGTTAAAGAGCAGCGACACTGTTTACATCATTACATTACACTCACTTGATTAATATAGGGTTAAAGAGCAGCGATACTGTTTACATCATTACATTATACTCACTTGATTAATATAGGTTTAAAGAGCAGCAACACTGTTTACATCATTACACTCACATGATTAATATAGGGTTAAAGAGCAGCAACACTGTTTACATCATTACATTGCATTCACATGATGTGTTAATATAAGCACTTGGATACATGTTATGAAAAGGAGGATGATTCCTCCTAGAAGGACCTGAGTGACAGGAGGTATATTAAATTCATACATTTAAACATACAGCTTCAATAGGCATCCAAATCCTAAACTTTAACAGATTTTTTCAGTTTTTATTATTTTGCAGTTACCTACAGAAAATCTATATTATGATGACATGGTAATATTGTCCTATATAAGCAGGACTGTGCTGTTACAGTGGAATAAACAGATGGAGGACTGTATGTTTGGAAGTACAGTGTAAACAACATATAATGATTGGATCTGCCATTTATTTACAGTATCACCTTATGATACAGGCCTATCTAACACATCCTAAACTAGGTAGAGATTACCATTGGCTTAACCTTTGTTGTGGAAAACCAGACTTGATTCATTTTCCATTATCACCCACTGTTACTGCAGTGTAATCAATCACAGCCTACCAGAGTCACATATTCTGGCCACTACTTTTTGCACACAGCTATAACTGTTGTGCTCTTCTGTCTCCCCCTAAAAGAAAATGCCTTGTACTACACTGATTAAAAATCCTCTGTTTACAAGCCTTGCTGTCCTATAGTCTTGCACATCCCTGGTTATTTCATCTGAGAGAAATTGTCCCCCCGCCCTTCAACGCTTTCTTTCTTTCCTGTGACCTTTGCAGCCAGTGTCATGCTGAGCTGATACCACCAAGGACACACAATAGTCTGCAAACACCCCATTGCTTCTGTAGTTTGATTTGTTGTGCATATGAAACCAAACCACTGGAACTGAAAATCTTGGAAAATTGTCAAAATACGCAAATTACTGACTGTCGAATTGAATTGATCACTTTAATAGGCCACACATGCAATTCATTTAAAAGAGAAAGAGAAAGGAACACATATCCACAAATGGTAAAATGCAGGAGACTTTTTTGAAGTTTTTCAGGATGCCTAATTAAAGCACAAAGTGGTCTAAGATTTTTACACATGAGTGCTTATTGTTTCTATATCACTGATTACTGATCGTAAATGTAAATTCTCACACCCTGAGGTTTTCATGCAGGTAGGTATATAAAGGGTATGAATGACAAATCTTGAGGTGTTGTAATAAAGCTGCACACAACTGTAAAGGCAAGCAAACCAAGGACTTACTTTAACCAAGGTATTACCAGATAACATGCTTTAAAAAAATGTGTTAAAACAGAGGTGGCTTTGTTAACTGATGGAAGTGTGAGCAATGCAAAATGACTAATGATTTTAGGTTTGCACAGCCATGTACTGTAACATTTTAGGAGTTTAACAGTTTAGCGTTTCTTGTTATTTCTTACCATAGTTTATCATGAACCCCTTTGTTAATTCTTGCTCCCATTTGAATACAATAGTACACTGCAATTTTGTTTAAATAAGCTTTCCTATGATTAAAGCTTGGCATGAAATTGGATTCTGCAGTTGTAGGTTGCCCTCTGCTGCTTGATGGAGTCAATTACAAATCTTCCTTTTGTCCACTTGACAGGATTATTGGGATTTCATTGAATTAAATGAAATAGCTGTATGCCCGAGGAAAGAAGTTCTAATTATGTATTTATGTAATTATGTATACATCTTTGCTTTGAACCTGCTCAGCGCTTGCCTTTATTTTATGCTACTGAGGTGGCCTTCATGCTAAACTATGTTTAGAAAAGAGAAATCAACTTTGATACAATGTAATGTGGTATTTTTCAACTGTTTCTTCTCTGTGAATGTCTCTTCTGTAAAGCATTTTAAAAGCTGTGGTCCCATCTTTCATTGGTTTCACTCCCACCCTTCCTCAAGTGTCTGGAAGTTTAACTGTTATGGATGATTATAAGAAGGGTTTTCTTCCAGCTGCACAAAATGGTTAAACCATTTCTTAAAAAGTTGAAAGTTGAAAGTGTATTTACTTATATAACACCTTTCACACAAAGTGTCCCAAAGAGCTTTACAATACAATTCACGGGGTGTGAGCTGGGGTGAAGGATAAGGCAGAAGAAGCAGCAAGGAGCAGTTAGTAGGATAGAAAGTGGTCACTGACTGATGGCGACAATGCCGACACATCCCAGGGGCAGAGGACCCAGCAACCGAAAACACATACGAGGGTTATGATTCGGAGAGCCGCCCCTCGAGAGGAAGTCGGTCCCGGAAGGCCGGGACACGAGAGGAGATGAGAGAGAGAGGTACCCAGCATCTGAGACTTCTGTAAGGGGCACTCGTAAAACCCTTGATTGGCTGAGACGTCACGCTGCCTGGGACCTGAAATAAGGACAAAGCATATAGGTTAGTATTGGACTCAGCACGAGTGGCCACGTCCTGAAAGAGAGGCAGAAAAGAACAGAGCCTCGAGTGAGGTAAGATAAGCACAGGAGCTGCGACAGGACAGAGTATAGCCAGGGGTCCTCTCTGACTCACATGGTAAGAACCCCCCTGAAGGAAAGGGAGGCAGATGCCTAGCCCTGAGGTCGGGGAAGTGAGACTCACTTGCCCCCCCAGAGACAACCGATGCAAAGGCATGTATGAAGGTGGAGGAGGGGAGGAGGAGGAAAACAAAACACTAGACAGAAAAGGTGCAGGTGATCAGGGCTTAAATAGAAAATAGATACTAATTAACAGGAAATTAGAAAATTAGAAGATTAGAAGCCCCCCAGCTCCACGCCCTCTGAACCACGCGAGCTAACATTAAAATCCACAACAAGAATACAGTAGAATTGAACACAGAGTACAGAACAATGATAAGATTGATACAGAGAGGAGTAAAATAACAGTTATTAAGCAACAACTCAATAATTAAAAGCAACACAAATAGTCAAAGAAAAACATACGATAAAATCAATAAAAAGGTCAGTAAAGTTACAATATGAATAGATTGATACATAAAATCAGTATTCAAAGCTAATCTAGAAAATGAGTTTTTAACCTCGACTTAAAAACATGAAGTGACTGCTTCTCTGATGTCAGATGTCAATCTATTCCACAATCTTGTTGTATTATAGCTAGGCTTGCTACTAGGGTTGGCAGTGCTCCGGGTTTGCTGGTTCCAGCTCCGGAGTGGTTCCGGTAGCTCAGCTCTAGCTCCAGGCTGGCTCCAGAGCTGATAGAGACCCCCTGCACCAGCTCCAGGCTGGCTCCAGAGCTGATGGAGACCCCCTGCTCCAGCTCCAGGCTGGCACCAGAGCTGACAGAGACCCCTGCTCCAGCTCCAGGCTGGCTCCAGAGCTGATGGAGACCCCTGCTCCAGCTCCAGGCTGGCTCCAGAGCTGTTGGAGACCCCCTGCTCCAGCTCCAGGCTGTCTCCAGAGCTGATAGAGACCCCCTGCTCCAGCTCCAGGCTGGCTCCAGAGCCGATGGAGACCCCCTGCTCCAGCTCCAGGCTGGCTGCAGAGCCGATAGAGACCCCCTGCTCCAGCTCCAGGCTGGCTCCAGAGCTGTTGGAGACCCCCTGCTCCAGCTCCAGGCTGGCTCCAGAGCTGACAGAGACCCCCTGCTCCAGCTCCAGGCTGGCTGCAGAGCCGATGGAGACCCCCTGCTCCAGCTCCAGGCTGGCTGCAGAGCCGATAGAGACCCCCTGCTCCAGCTCCAGGCTGGCTCCAGAGCTGATGGAGACAGCCCTGCTCCAGCTCCAGGCTGGCTCCAGAGCTGATGGAGACAGCCCTGCTCCAGTTCCAGGCTGGCTCCAGAGCTGATGGAGACAGCCCTGCTCCAGCTCCAGGCAAAAAATAGTTCAAACTAGGATGGTATCATTATTTATAAAGTGAAACAGTGAAATATTTTTCCTGTTAAAAGCTAGGGGTAAGTAAAATATTAAGGAACATATGTATATGAAATTATAAATTGGAAATACTAACACAACATATTAAACATTTTTTCCATTTAGTTTGACCTGTTATTTTTGTACACTCATGTTCAATGATGGTGCCTCTAGTAGTTACTCCCTTTGTCTGACACTGAGTGACTTTTTCCAGTTTCCCCTTTCTCAGTCCTTACTCAAGGATAGGTTATGGTTTATCAGAATGATTTTTTCAACATTTGCAGAATTCAGTCTTCGATCCGTGATTAGGTCCCCTACTTTGGAGAACAGTCTCACTTTCCACTGATGTTTCAGGCACACAAAAGAGCAAAGCAGATCCTTCCATGTTATCATCATCTTCAGGGCTGCTGTCAGAAAGCTCATAGATGCTTTCAGATGGACGTGCTCTCTTGGGTGGGACTGGATCACTTTCAGCAGGTCCACACAGAACAGACAAGCCTTTGGTCATAGCTTCTTTTTGCTCATTGTTGAAGAGATGGGTTTTAAACCGTGGATCGAGAAAGGTTGATATCTGACAATCAAGGTCATTCTCTAAGTTTGATAACCTTGTTGAGATTTGACTCAAAAGATAGTCTTTCATCTTCAAGCCAGATTCAGATTTAGTTTCAAACTTTACAAGTGCTCTGCGAATTCCAACCACTGTAGGGACAATGAGAGATGCAGTTGGATCCTTTGCTCCAGAGAGAGGTGTGGTGACTTCCTGGAATGGCTTGAGCATCTCACACACTTCTTCTAGGCGCATTTTATGTTCAGCAGTAATGTTTAGTGCTGGTCTATTCAGTTTCACAGCTGCAATCTCTAATTGTTCTGCTTGCTGGACCACTTTTTCAATCATTGGCAAGCTTGAGTTCCATCTTGTAACACAGTCCCTTGGAATTTTCTGTGATTCAGATCAAGTTTCAGTCAGATACCCCTTAGCCTAAGCATGTCAAGCACTCAGTGACTTCTTAAAAAGGGGAGCTATGGACCGGCATCTTCCAAGCACTGAAGAGATTTATTTTACTGAAACTTGCTTTCCTTCCCTAGGAAAAATAATTTGCTGTAGGCAGAGGAGTAAGCTGTGTGCCAAACAACTTCAAGAGACTGCAGGCACTGACAGCCCTACCCAGCTTTCAAGGCGATTAATTAAAATAGCATGATCAATGGTGTCAAATGCTGCACTTCGATCTAACAGAACCAGAACGGATATAGAACCGGAGTCTGCACTAATTAGATCTAACAGAACCAGAATGGATATAGAACCGGAGTCTGCACTCATTAGATCAAACAGAACCAGAATGGATATAGAACCGGAGTCTGCACTCATTAGATCTAACAGAACCAGAATGGATATAGAACCGGAGTCTGCACTAATTAGATCTAACAGAACCAGAATGGATATAGAACCGGAGTCTGCACTCATTAGATCTAACAGAACCAGAATGGATATAGAACCGGAGTCTGCACTCATTAGATCTAACAGAACCAGAATGGATATAGAACCAGAGTCTGCACTCATTAGATCTAACAGAACCAGAATGGATATAGAACCGGAGTCTGCACTCATTAGATCTAACAGAACCAGAATGGATATAGAACAGAAGTCTGCACTCATTAGTAGATAATTTATCATTATTATTATTATTATTATTATTATTATTATCATTATTTATTTCTTAGCAGACGCCCTTATCCAGGGCGACTTACAATTGTTACAAGAGATCACATTATTTTTTACATACAATTACCCATTTATACAGTTGTGTTTTTAATGGAGCAATTTAAGTAAAGTACCTTGCTCAAGGGTACAGCAGCAGTGTCCCCACCTGGAGTTGAAAAAAGAACCCTAGAATTATTATTATTTCCATTACTAATAAAGTCGCATGCATTTTATAATTTGTGGCTATGTGTTCCTTTTCTCTTACTATGTTAAATTAATTGCATGTGTGGACTATTAAAGTCATCAATTAAACTAGACAATCACTAAATTGTCTATGTTGATAATTTTCCAAGATTTTCAGTTCCAGTGGTTTGATTTCATATGCACAACCAATCAAAACTTCAGAAGCAACAGGGTGTTCTGAACCACAGAAGCAATGGGGTGTTTTAATACAAGTGCACACTGCTGAACTACAGAAGTATGCTTGCTCTTATATTGTTGTTGAGGACATAGATTACTTTTCCATTGTAGAATAATTCAGTGGAGAGGAGCAAAATAAATCAGTAATGTAAGAATGGGCTCTCCAGTATGCACAATTTTGGTTTCACCAGCGAAGGTTGCACATTGTTAAAAATTATTTATCTAGTTCTGCTTGTCAGTCAAAAACAACTCCACATTTACCCACTGTGTCTCTTATACTGTAAGTCACACAATTTCTACCGTCAATAAAGCCTCTTCCAACATAAATGTGTGCATGTCTTTGCAGTTTTCCTATGCTTTCCCCATGGTTTACTATGCATGGACTATAGTTTACAAAGGTTTGCCCTGGGGTTTTTTTTGTATTATTATTATTATATGCTTTACAATACCGCTCTGGGCTTTATAATTCTTTCACTTTATTAAACATTGCTATGCTTTTACTATGGTACCTTTTTATAAGGGTGTAGTGCGCCTTTGCTCTAAACCAGAGATGGCGGAGAGGAGGCTGCAGTACTAACAACACAAATGTGCCTGCTGGGCAAAATACAAAAGGGCTGAGGAGGCAAACAGGAAAATAATAAAGAAAAGCAGTGGGAGGGGTTGGGACAACAGCCAGGCAAGGTCTCTGGACTGAAACTAGACAGGCAGCCGAGGGCAGACTGAGCACAGGCGGATAAAAATCATACAACTATTGTATTATATAACTCGCAGGTGGGGTTGAATTATTTAGTACCACATTTCAAAAAGAGTGATTGTAGGAAATGTGTCCATCCATTTTACATGCTGGTCTTAAACACTGCAAGAGGTAAAAAACTGATGTAATGTATTTCAGACCCATTTTATCCTAGAAATGAAACCCATGTATTAAAGTGCCTTGCCAACAGATGGCAGTGATTGCATTGAATAAGAAAGTATTGCAATGAAAAACCTTGTCAGCCAAAACCTTTCTTTATTATCCATCTGAATGGATCTTGTTGCATTCTGTTTGTTACTTGTTTCAGAAAAAAATGATTAAATTGTGCACTCAGAACAATTCAAGATATACCAAGATATACCTTTTAACAAATGTTCTCAGGAAAATGTCCTTGTCATTGAAAAACTTATTCAAAGGCATTCAAACCTCTTTTCCTGACAATACATGTGATTCAGCAGAATGTTTTTTTGCTGAAGTGGCCTTCATCCTAAACTATGTTTAGAAATGAGAAATCAACTTTGCTACAATGTAATATGGTATTTTTAATTGTTTCTTGTCCGTGAATGTCTCTTCTGTAAAGCATTTTAAAAGCTGCGGTCCCATCTTTCATTGGTTTCACTCCCACTCTTCCTCTAGTGTCTGGACGTTGAACTGCTATGGATGATTATAAGAAGTGTTTTCCTCTAACTGCACAAAACCTTAAAAACATTGCTCAATTATTGTGTGTTCTCCCCAATTTATCATGTCCCAATGCGGTCCCAATGCAGTCCCTCACTATAGTAATTCCCCTCAACAGCTCACACAGGAGAACTGAAGGTCAGTGTGTGATGTCTGATCCCATGATCAATTGCCTCTGTACACCTAGGAACCTAAGAGCGGATGTGGGCACGCCACATCTGGTAGACAAAGGCCAGCCCTGAAGGTGTCCACTTGAGTTCACCAGGCACCTGGCCGGTAGGGTCCAATGTAGAGTGATGAGGTGGAATGGTCCCTGCCAGTTTTGCCTCCCTAACCCACAGGAGTGCCAGAGCCAGCAAGACGCTCCCTTGGGAATCCCCAGTGAAGATCAGCATCTTCACAGCCGTGATGCAAACCTGTGCTCACTGACTAGATGATTATTGTGACCAATACTTTTTTGAGAAGGTATAGTTTTTACATTGACTTTGGGCTGAAGAAACATTTAGCATTTGTTAAAACCCCACATCCCAATCACATGGTGTGTGTATATTTGATATGCTTATCATTCCAGTATAGGTGCCCCTTTGGAAATGGGGTTTAAAATGATGAATTATTATCAATTATTGATAATGATCTGCTTGTATGAAAGTGGAATGTAGGTACCAAGGTGTTCAGATTAGCCTAAATATTTTTTTACTCATTCTTGTTGTTTTTGTGTTGCTTGTGTGTTTTTTTTTTTGCCATTACATTCTAGCTGATTTATTTTATACATTTAAACTAATCTTTTTAGTCTACCAAAATGTCTTTCAATTGCTTTTCACAACACCTTACCATTAATCCTCCGATTGCAAGATTGGATTGGATTCACAATCAACAGGTTCAATTCCTGGTTAAAAAAAATGTGCAAGTCAACTGAACAGAAGTAGCCTTTCCAATTCTTACCTGAAACATGAAAGTTGCTGCAGAATAATTGAACATGCTGGTGATTTCACTCCAGTAGCAACATGCACAGCATACTTCAATGAATGCAAGGGTTTTCATCAGTTATTCATTTCACAGAACTGAAATATATTAAAAAAAGGGTCAAGAACCTCAGAAGACGCTGCTTCATTTTAATAACCCCACTTCTCTTGATTCCTCTGCACTGTCTGTTGATGAGCTTCCCATCAGAGTGAGCCTTGTCAGAGATGATCTTCAAGGGCAGTGGATCAGCTTCTGCTGCCTGATTTACTTGCTCAGGGGAACAATGACCCACAGTGTCATTAAGAGGCCAGCATTTAGAAAAATGGTACATAAATAATACATATGAAAGATTGTGAAGAACAGGTGACCAGAAACCAAATCCTTATTCATATTCATAACAAGCTTCCTCAAATTCTGGTAAGTAATTCACACCTAGAGCGAAAGAAAGAAAGAAATAATAGTGTGTTGTCCCCAGTCACTCCTATTTTCACTCATTTAAGAACTTCTATATTAGATATATAATCACACTTACATATCACAAACATGAACCTCTTAGTAATCGAAGAAACATACATACTCCAGTAGCACCTGTGTGTAAATGCCAATATATACTGTAAACTTTTGTAAGAAATAATCTGGGGACGGGGACGGGGCATAACGCAGCTTCTTTCCGCTTCTAGGAGAAGAAGGAAATTGTCTTTGAAGCAAATATTGTATATGACTGCAAAGAGCTGATTGCATTATTTATCTCAATGAAATCACGTAGCCCTACTGATTCTAGTTCTATTGTATATGACTGCAAAGAGCTGATTGCATTATTTATCTAAATGAAATCACGTAGCCCTACTGATTCTAGTTCTATTGTATATGACTGCAAAGGGCTGATTGCAGCATTTTTCTAAATGAAATCACATAGCCCTACTGATTCTATTTCTCCTGCAGGTATCACACTGGAGATTATGATGTCACCCTCATGGTTGATTAGCTCCAGGTGCCTGTAGCAACTTGGCTGATCTCCTGAGAAAATACTTTAATCAAATACAGTTAAAAGAAAAAAAAACACACTTGTTATTAATTGCAGACATTTCAATCCATGTTCAATTAAAAATGGCATGTCTTATTCTTCATTGTGGTTGTAGGTGGCATTGTTCATGACATTACCTCACCTTTGTTTTTTCCCCTGTATATGTATTATGTTCCATGCACTGTGCTTTGCCAGGGTCCTAGGTAAAGTCTAGTCTGTGCCAAATTTCAAAGCGAAGTTTTATTATAGCTTGGACAGTTTAACAAATTAGTTATTATGGTTCTTCATCGGAAAGAAATTCAAACAAAAAGTATGTGCAACTACAACAGCTCATTGATAAGCACTGAACTATAGATTTCCTTCTGAAAAAGCACTGAACAAACTGTAATGTGATTTCCAGCATGCAATGGAAAGTCAGCTGGATCATATTTAATCCTTTTGTTTTTAAAATTACTAGACCTCAGTACCAGTCCATAAAAATTCCAACCTTGTAAATATTATTTTGTTCCCACGTGTGTGTGTGTGTCGGGGTGCCCCGCCCCTGTGCGTATTTTGTGTGTTATGTTGCATGTGGTGTGTTAATGGTGTATATGTATTGGTGCACGGGATATAATGGGGCTATATAGCATGAGTGATTTAAAATATATAGTTGTATTTAGGCACGGTATTGCACAATCACTTCACGTGCAGATAAAGTATGTAATAGTATGTGAGCATGGGGAGAGCACAGATTAGTTCACGTGCTGGGATTCAAGTGAGTGATTAATTAATAATTGAATCCCAGCACAGCTGTATAGATAGAGTCAGCTGTTACGCACATGGGAGTGTGTGTTTGGGAGTGGAGAACGGGAGAGAGAAAGAGAAAATAATTAAAAAATAAAAATATAAACAAACACTACAGAAGCACCAGCACCGTACTTGATTAGTTGGTGTCAGTTTTGTGTTCATGATTTGTTTTGTGTTCAACCTGAGTATTGTTTTTGTCAAACCTTTTTATTTTGTTGCAATGTACCGTTCTCCACTCTGAACCCTTCTTCAAGCAGCCAAATGGCACCTCTTTTATATTAGTGACCGAGGGATCAATTAGCTATCAATTATTGTATTATCCCTCGGTCACCTTTTGCACATGTTTAGTATGGATGCGTGACAGTCAGCTAATTATATACTTAGTAGCTGATCAGTCACGCATTCCCATGAGGTATTTAAAATATAAACAACAAAACAATAACATGACGGACGACACCTTGCTCGTCCTGCCACACAATAAAAATACACAAATAAACACTGGCTTTTCGCCGTCATATATACATAAATAATAATAATAATAATAGTAAACAAATATATATATACAAAGGGGCCGGACACCCTGCCACAAGGACCTACTCAGTGGCCTTGAGGAGTGAATATGGTGCCTGGCATGTGGCGTGTACAGGCACACACTGGTATGATGCCCCCTCCAAGAGGCTGAGGAGGAGCGGCCAGACCAAAGAAAAAAAAGGAGCGGCCGTTCTCGGAAGAAGGGGAATAAGCCAGTACCAGCTCCAGAGACCCTGCAGCAGCAGCTGGAGGAAGAGTTTCCCGGGTGCAACGCCTGTGCTGAACCCAGGCATTCAGGGATGGACTGCCCCTTGTAAACCCACTCTCAGCCACGGCGCTTGTGCCCCATTTGCAGAGGTAGGCACTATATGGCCAACTGCCATGTCCTCCAAGAGGAGGAGGAGGAGGAGCAGAAAGGAAGAGTGGGAGAAGCCCCACTGACTCCAGCACCCAGAAGGGGGGAGCATGAGCATCCAGCACCCGGAAGGGGGGAGCAGGGGCGTCCTGTGCCCAGAAGGGGGAGCACAGGCGTCCAGAGCCTGGAAGAGGGGAGCACAAGCATCCAGAGCCCAGGAGTGGGGAGCACGAGCATCCAGAGCCTGGAAGGGGGGAGTATAAGCATCCAGAGCCTGGAAGGGGGGAGCACGAGCATCCAACGCCCGGAAGGGGGGAGCACGAGCGTCCAGAGCCCAGAAGGGGGGAGCACGAGCGTCCAGAGCCCAAGGGAGAGCTGCACCAGTATCCAGAGACAGAGGGAGACTACCTGCTGTTTCCACCTCTACCAGAAGAGGAAGATTGCCTGCTGTTTCCACCTCCACCAGCAGAGGAAGATTGTCTGCTGTTTCCACCTCCACCAGCCCATGACGACTACCTGCTGCTTCCACCTCCACCAAGCAGAGGAAGATTGCCTGCAACTCCCACCACCACCACCAGAGGGAGACTACCTGCAGCTCCCACCTTCACCACAAGAGGAAGGTCGTGACGTGATGCTGGCATTCCACTGTAGCCACTGCATAGGCTGCTGAGCGGAGCACGGGGGGAAAACAGCCCGGCCGCAAAGAGGGCTAACCCCAGCACCATCACGACTGGTCCTGACTCCATCACTGGGAGGGAGGGGAGGGAGGTGGAGGGGCTCCCGCTGCCGCTGCCGCTGCCGCTGCCGCCTTTATTGGCCGGGGCTCCCTCCTAGCTTCACGTCCCGAGGGTCCGTCCTTGCCGTCGCCTTCCGAGGGACCGCTCCAGCCCTGTCCCGCACCGCCTGGGGTTGCCTGTCCCACTTTGCCTAGGGCTGCCGAGCCTGCAACATCTAAGGCCACCAGGCGTGCATGGCCTTGGGCTGCTGAGCCTGCAACACCTAGGGCTGCCGAGCCTGCAACACCTAGGGCTGCCAAGCCTGCAACACCTGGGGATGCTTGTTTGCCATCGCCTGGGGAGACCAGCTCGCCATCACCCTGGGATGCCGGTACACCATCTCCTGGGGATGCCCGTGTGCTATTGCTGGGAAATCCTTGCCCTGGATATTGTATTGCCGTTGAGATCGCCGTTGGCATGATTACCTTGAATGGTACTCCCAGTTTTTTATCTGAGTGAGAGAAGTACCAGTACTAACTGATGACAATAATTAAAAAAACAAGTGTCATGAGAGACTTTGCATTTTCATCAAGGCTTGTCTCTTGTTAGCACACCTATGGAAGGGTGAGGAATTCACTGACAGGAGACAGAAAGTTGTAGTGCTAAGCACCACTTGGGTGCACGATATATTGTTCACTGGCAGGTGGCACTAGAGGTCCGCCATTCCCAGATACTAGCATTGGTAACTGAGAAACGACCAGATAGACACTTGCAGGTGCCTAAACAAATAATAATCAAAAAACAAAAGATACAGGTCTCTGTCCTACACTCTATCATTCCCTCCACCTATTCTCATACACTGTTGGGGGTCTGCCCAAGGGTTCCCTGCTCTCTGTTCTTATTTTATTATCTTTGGTATTTCTTTGGTTTTCTTTCTCCATCCGTGACGGTCTCTTAGAGCAGTGCTTCTGCTGGCTCGTTGTCGGTCTAGAGGGGCAGATCTCAGGGAACAACAGAGTGTTATTTTATAGGGTCAGCAATCCCCCAAGACCCGCCTCTCAGCCACTCAGAGAGAGGGAAAGCCAACACACCCTCTTCCCCACCTCTCCGTGTCATTGCCATGACTGACAGGCGGATCTGACGAGGCTGCTACCCTCTTCCTGCAGCACCATGCATGCGCCAGACAGTCAGCACAGATCTCCCCTGTTACAACACCATACTCCCCTACTAGGGAATCTAACTTAAAAGCACAGCATAAAATCTTGAACGATGAAAGATTGAATTATTTAACCTGTCTTCATAGCTCATACCATTAAGTCCTGTTAATACTAAAAGCCTTGTTAAATAACTAGAGAAAAGATTACTGAGCCTTGTATCAGGGCAGAAGGAAGCCCTACACATAATTAAAGGGGGCAGGGCAAAGTCCTGCTTGGAAAAAAATGTGTTACATTTATTGTGTTATGATTTAAAAAGTATTGTTTGTTTATTAAGAACAGGCACATATTTTGTCTATGTAAAAACAAATATTTTGTTATTATTATTATTGATTTGAATGTATTTTGTTGATTTAAAAATACAATGTTTTCTGTTTGTTATTATTTGGCAGCAGGGATGGGGTAGCCCATCAATTAAACTCATGCAGAATGTGACCATCTCTGGACTGATTCATTTATTGTTAATCCAGAGACCAGAGATGATATAAGCCTGCAGCTTTTGTCACAAACCTCTATAATAAACAGGGAAAAGGCATCATACATTAGTTAAAGTCTTAGAAAAGCCAACATATTGTCAGTTTGCGGATCTAGCACTATTTACTGTTCCTGCTTGTGGCATTGTGGGTTCATAATGTTTCTCTCGTATAACATGTTTCTAAGAGCTCAATAACATACTGGCATCATCTTGTATATGGGAGCATTTCATACAACTGTCATTATTAACCTGTCTAAGGCATTTGAGCTAGAAATGGGTTAACTGGATCTCTGGTGTTGAGGGTTGTCGCTGTCTCTGTCACTAATTGTTGTATTGATTCAAAATTTAGAAGGTATAACAACCAACAATGGTTAATTTGTCCTGTGATTTTTACTTGCTATCCAGTATGGCAGTCTGGAAACCAGATGTTCCTTAGTACTACAATTGCTCCAATACGGCTTGTGACAGGATAGCCGGGTGTCTAAGGCGGTCAGGAGGTATGAAGGAGACCAGAATTGAACTGCGGGTTTAAGTGCTGGGGCACACATTTATTCAACACAAATAAATTAAAAATAAAATGGTTTAACAAAACAAGTCACGAACACCATGAACAAACACAGAAACAAAATAACTGGAGGTTTAAAAAAAAACAAGTCACGTACACCATGAACAAACACAAAAACAAAATAACCAGCTCAAGGCCCAAAATAAAGGTTCAAACAAAAGACTAAACAGTTGTAAGCTGGGCATTAGCCTTCACTACAAAGTTTCAAAACAATAAGTGTAAACACTCACTAAACACCCTTCTCCCAAACAAAGGCTTTCCCCTCCTTAAATCCCATGTGGCTGGAGCCTAATTAACCATTAATCATTCAATTTAGCTCCAGCCACATTCTCACATGCATTTAGCAGGGATAGGAAATTAACCCCATCCCTGTCAACCACCACCGACACACAAACCACACAATGCATTTTAAACAACAAATCATTTTAAATTATAATACAATAATTACAAACAGGGCTTTTCCCTGCCCCTCTAATTAGGGGCAGGGCTTTTCTTCTACCCTGCCACACGGCTGTATAAACTTTTTTTTTATGTATTGAATGGCGACCCTTCATATAAAGGTGTGCTGATTGGATTGTGGAGATAATCTCATCACCTTTTGTTTATTAAGTTTATATTGAAACAGTTTTAAATATAATTTAAATATAACGACTGTTGTAAAGAAAAGTGATTCTATTCTATTCTGTTTACCTTTCGTTGTGTCGAGAATTCATAAAATAGTGTGAACGTTCTGAAAATCATTCATACAATAGTGTGAACGTTCTGAAAATCATTCATACAATAGTGTGAACGTTCTGAAAATCATTCATACAATAGTGTGAACGTTCTGAAAAGCATTCATACAATAGTGTGAACGTTCTGAAAAGCATTCATACAATAGTGTGAACGTTCTGAAAAGCATTCATACAATAGTGTGAACGTTCTGAAAAGCATTCATACAATAGTGTGAACGTTCTGAAAAGCATTCATATAATAGTGTGAACGTTCTGAACAGCATTCATACAATAGTGTGAACGTTCTGAAAAGCATTCATACAATAGTGTGAACGTTCTGAAAAGCATTCATATAATAGTGTGAACGTTCTGAAAAGCATTCATACAATAGTGTGAACGTTCTGAAAAGCATTCATACAATAGTGTGAACGTTCTGAAAAGCATTCATACAATTGTGTGAACGTTCTGAAAAGCATTCATACAATAGTGTGAACGTTCTGAAAAGCATTCATACAATAGTGTGAACGTTCTGAAAAGTATATCTAGTTGGTTTATCTCTTCAGGACACTGTACTGTATTTTAAAGATGGATTTCAGTGATTTGTCAATCCAGCCTCTTTTGTGCCCGCCAAAGCTGTATTGCCACCACAGTTTCCTGACGTAAAGATAATATCCGATGGATATTATTTTAATGAAAGGTTATTACTGAGAGGAAACAGCGATAGCTATTAAATAATAAAGGCATCTTATCTAGTTGACTACTTGCTGGTGTTGCTTAAAACTAAAACATTACAAAATTATATTTTTGTGCTAGTATAAAGTAATGACATTTTTTCTGTGTATTAAATCTGCTTCCAAAAGTTATTGATGGTATGACTAATGGTGCTCACAGCGGGTGGAGAAAGTCTGATCTCAGCCATTCATATGTGAAAAACATTGTTCTTTATTTAGGTCTGAACAGTGTCATAAATACAGACCATCATACTGAAGGTAGCAAGTATAAAATGCTTCAGTGAGAATGAATCTGTCTGTTTTGTCAGTGCCATTTATCATCCCAAATAAGTAGCAAATAAGATCAATATGATTGTAATGATTAATGGTTTAGTTCTGAACCTTTTCCTCTTATACTTTGATAGCACATTTAATAAACAGCAAATGGTGTGCAGTTTTAGTGTTTCTATAAATACCTAAAAACCTTTTTTTAATTCACAGTATGTGTTTCTACACTATGCCAATTATACATAAATGGTAATAAAATAATATTAATATACAACCTGATATAACCTGATACAATAGTATTTTAAAAAACTGCTAATTTCAGTCACCCTTTTAGTATAGCATCAAAGTGTAACCCAGTGATGAAACGCATGCAATAGATTCTTTATTAAAACGTAGGCTAGACAACATTACTACATTATAGATATTTTACACTACAGTCTTCGGATTTTGGCCTTACCTTTCGAGGTACCCCTGCCTATAAATGAGCTCACAGGTAAGTGGAGAGGCTGACCGTAGGGAAGCCATGGGCAAGGGAGGAGGATAGCTGCCCTCCCTGTTAGACGAAGCCAAAAAGTAGGTGGAGGCTGGGGAGGAGGAGGTGAGCTCTGGCACACAACACGGATGTAATAGATTGAGGTAAGATATAAACCCCTTCCTTGCCGATCATTGGACGTATTGTTATCAAAAGACAAATAAGATACTAGCTATTCAACTGATGATTTGATCTGGTATTGAAAAGTGACTAAAATATGCTTGATGTTTAAATGATTTGATCTGAGGTTAAAGTGAGTTCCCTACCAGAACCACAGCTTTGCTTGACTGCTAGCATGGTTACAGTCATGCAGCTTTGTATTGCAGTTTGAGATGGGGGGGGGGCTAGCAACATAGAGCTGTAGGGTATTGTGGTATTATTTATTTAGAGTTCTATCAATTATCCTAAGCCTTGTATTAAATTATAGTTATTTAATATGAATTATTAAGTACCAATGACAAGTCTTGAGCAATGGTAAATATAATCAAATTATATTTTATTTCAAGTTAACATCCATGGTTACTAATAGTAAAAAGAAAAACAGCACAGTTATTGCAAATATACTCCTAGACTGAACATATCAGTCACCTAGCTTTAACAGTTACAAAACAATTGATCAATATTACCTGAGCTGTGGAATTCTCTTTCAGGTAAGACCTGGAGATGTCAATAGTCAGAGAAATGAAATGCCTGGTCCAAACTCTTTAGTTTATATACATCTCAACAGACAGTTTTATGCCTTGTATGGTACACAGCCATACAGCTCTGTGGTATTACATCACTCCTGTTGCTATGCCTTTTAACACACAGTTTAGTTCCATTCCTAACATGGTCTCACATTCTAGCATGTGAGTCTAGATATTTCCACCGATAACAGAACCCAGTACACTACAGAATGGGCAAACTGCATGGTAATGTAATTCTATGCATGATTACTGGAGAGTATTTATTCAACTTTAATGTATTCCTCAGTACTGGTACAAGAATTTCATATTATAGTCATAAGGGTAGTAACCAAGGCTATAAAATGATTTTCATACATCGCATTAGCTTAATATTCTTGCAATGCTGAAACTCATTTATCCAGTCATAGCATTGTAGATTCAGTCCGGGTCCTGTCTGGCTCACACTTAAAATCCTACAGTATGTACCACAAAGGGAGTTTTATGTTTCAAGTGGGGTGCACACGGGGTAGAAGCAGGTTAAATGGACTTAAGAAACCTGGAGAACTGAAACATATACAGAAGAATCAGAAGAGGTTTGCAAGAAAATATCTATTATTCTTTCTTTCTGAAGAACCTTGTTCTGATTGCTGCCACTTTTTCAACAGCTGTGATTTCCCCTTTTCTGTTATGCCACTGAAAAAAACAGTAATACAGCAATACTCTGGGTTTTAATGATGTTTTTAGCTGGTAGGTGTCACCTGTATGTCAATATGCTGTGTCTCAACAAAATCTACCGTACTGATCAATCTAGTTAACAAGCCAGTTATTCAGGGCTCCTAAGTGGAGCATCCAGTAAAGGCGCTCTGCGTGGAGTGAAGGATGCACCCTATAGCCTGGAGAGCACGGGTTTGAATCCAGGCAATGTCATTTCCAACTGTGACCGGGCGTTCCCAAGGGGTGGTGCACAATTGGCCGAGTGCCGCCCAGGTAGGGAGGGCTTAGGTTGGCAGGGAAAACCACGGTTCACCGCGCACCAGTGACCCCTGTGGCGGATAGAGCGGCTGCGGGTCTGCAGTGGAGCCATTCACATCTGTGTTGTTCTCCAGCACTATAGGTCTGATGGCTTCACTGTGGATCTGCAGTGTGAAAAAAGGCAGCTTGGTAGGGACATGTGTGTCTGCTGCATATATATATATATATATATATATACACACATTATATACAGACACACACACACACACACATATATGTGTATGTGTGTATGTGTGTGTATTGTTCAATATCCCAACAGACATCTGTAACATAATTAAGTGTTTCTGAATAAATATTGTTCGGTCTAGAATATTTATTAAGTTTCTCATGCATAACCCATACAAACTCTGTGTATCCCTTTTCTTTTTGCAAACATATCTCAAGAGCCTGATTTTAAGTTGGACCAGTATTCACAAATAGTATAATGGAGCTGCAATGTAAAGTGCTCTCTATAACAGTAAACAGTAGTTTTCACTATTCCTACTTGGTACTTGATACTTTTTTACATCAAAATGCTTTTTATATGAGTTAAACAACAACCAATATCATAGAAATGAAAAGCAAACAAAAAAACATTTGAACAAGAAAGAGCCCATCATCTATTTAATAAGCAGCACAGCAAGTAGAGATTGCATGCAGCTGAACTAGCTTGCTATGATGGCAGCCATTTAGTTCAATAGCTGAAGCCCGGCACAGCAAGTAGAACATAAAGCCATAGCACCAAATTTACACCCCTTCTTTATTGATTCATTATTTCCTGGTAACAAACACGCCACAGCAGTGCCATTGTCCAGAATTATAATATATTGCTTGACATCATATTGCACGTAACATAGAATTACAAAAGAAAACACAATCAAATATTATGCTTTTTGTAGAAAGATTGATAGCATGCATTATATGCTGGATGACAGTATAGGCGCCGACTTTCGTTTCTGCCCGTGGGTGCTTTGAGATATGCCACAGTGTTTGTGGAGTTGGGGTAACAACCTCTGATTAAATAACTGAATTACTACAATAATTATTGTACTCACGTACACACACGCTCTTCACTAATGGTCCCAATTTAAAGACATCACGTCTCACTGTAGCCCCCTGGATGAAAGTGTCAGCAATTTTATTTACTCTAGATCTTTCGTATGGTAACTTGATGAACGTTAAGGACAACAGTATGATTCAGCTTCGAATGTCCCATTAATGACCGAAGATAGTTCTTAAGTCTTCTGAGGCTGGAGAATGAGCGTTCTGCAACACAGGATGAAACGAGTGCAGTCGGAAGGATTCTTAAAAATGTGCAGCACTCTGGTAGCATATTCTGCAAGTCTTCATTTCCTTGAGTTTTTATAAATGCGATGACATCATGAAGACTCGATATTGGGATATTCTTCTGAGTTTTATCTGAAAAATAATGTCAATGAAGTTTTAATCTCTGCACGTCAAAGTTATTGCATAAAACTCAATTTCTTACTGAACTAACTTTTTACTTTATAAGAGCTTCAATAGTTGTGATTGTGAAGCATCCACATTGCAGTGTGACAGAACTGTACCGTATGGACTGAGCAATGTATTTGCACTATGAGGGACATTTTAATTGTAGTCATTTTTAAAAGTTTGATTTCAGGACATTTTTAACATAACAGATCATTAATCACCTTTATTGCATTAAACAAAAACTGTCATGAGGTGGTGTGAACAGGCTGGCTGGTGGTTACGTCAGTCAGCCCAGGAAATGCAGGACACAGAGTGGTGAGTGAATTGCGCTGTTGCGCCAGTTTATTATAAATAAAATATTTAAACACAAAACAAAACACACAACAAACAAAATGACAAGTTTATCCAAAATAAACAGACAGACAAACAAACGAACCAAAACAAGTATCATGCAGGGTCCTCCTGCACGAGTAGCATCTGTTAGGGGAAGGCTGGGTAAAACGGGATTCTTAAGGTTTGGACATTTCTGTAGGTCAGCCTAGAACACCAATCGCTTTGCAATTGCTCATAAAACTCAAGCGGGTTTTGTACTACCATAAGAAAATAAAAAAATAAAAAATGTAAGTATTAAGTGGGCAAAAAAAAAAAACGTGTTAATGAACAACATAAATTGTATTCGTAGTTACAGCTACAGGGAAAAAAGTAACAAAAAATGAAAACAAAAGTATGCTGAAGGCTTAAGGCCATTCTAGACTTAGTCTACAAACACAGTTAACAAGTGAATTGGTCATTGTCACTGTCCACACCAGCACACACATCAGCAGCTACAATGATAGAAATGTGTAACATCTGCACATACAGTATAAATGTGAAAGATATTACCACTATTAAATATATATTTTCAAAACTTTCGAACCTCTGAGTGCATGGGCACCTGTGCGGTGCGGCTGCATCGGCTATTGCTCCACCACTGCATGCGGGTAACACGGTAAACCCATATCCCGTATTACCCATTTCCATGCCACTGTATTCCAACAGATACTACTATGCAACTGTGTAAACCTAATCCCAAACACCACCCTAGCACTATTTATTAATGTGTTTGTAATCCCTAAAAAAAAGGTTTGATCATACCCATCTTTTTATAGTAGACCACCATGAGGGAATGGTCACCATGAGGGAATGGTCAAGTGGGGTTGTTGTATCATTTACACTCACTGCCAGCAGATGGCTGCAGTTTGCAGGGGTGAAAACATTGGCAACCTTCCCCTATATTTATTATTTTTCTGCTTTTCTCTCCCGTTCTTTCTCCCTGAACACACCAACCCAGAGTGAGTGATTTGTGCATCTATATATACAGCTGTGCTGGGATTCAATTACTAATTAATCATTCACTTTAATCCCAACACGTGAACTAATTTGTGCGCTCCCCGTGCCCACATACTAATATACATTTTATCTGCAAGTGAAGTGATTGTGCAATCCCCGTGCCTAATAAAACTATACACTTTAAATCACCCGTGCTACATAACCCAATACATACAGACCACATAAAACATAAAACACAAAAATACATACAGGGGCAGAGCACCCCACCACAGGTGGGTACTGAGCACCTGCTTATTATACCTCCTGGGTGCTTGAGCTCCGGAGCACCATGGAGTCAGCGTCTATGGATGACAGCATTACACATCATCTTATGACAGTTTTCAATATGCAACATAAAACCAGTCTTCAAAACTATGAATCCCTAACTTGTGATTTAAGGGGGGGTTTAGGGGGTAGAAATGCCTTACCTCCATCCCTTACATACTGTAGCATGTTGGTAGTGAAAGAGTACACATGAAGGTGTATATGCTGTTTTAGGTACCTATTAGTGGTTGCTTATAACTAAGGCTGCATTTTTTGCACGGTTATCACTTACACTTCTGGTAAATGATTGAACACACTAAATAGAGCTGCACGATTTCTTTAAAATGTCTTCAGCAAAAAAGACACCATCTGCATCAAAGATTGGAAATATTTCTGCTAAAGATCACACTGTCCTGCACAAGAAGACATTTCATGTCTCTTGTTATTGTACATTTATTTATGTTTTTGTTTTGTTCAACGATTCACTGATATTGAAAGTAGAAAGTCTTTAAAAGGTGGCCATAAAAAATGAAATATTCTACATTTAATCATTTTCTCAGAGGCACTCCCTCATGTCTAACTGCATTGCTTCTCAGAGGCACTCCCTCGTGTCTAACTGAATTGCTTGGCCACTTTACTCGGACCTGTCAATCAAAGCATCATCCACGACCATTCAAGAGCAGAGTAGCTTTGGAGCCCATTCTCATGATACAATACAAGCTTGTACAGTGAAAATTGTGGACTTTGATTCACTCAAAGCAGATTAGATTCTTAGTAACTAGTCACAAATATAAAAGCCGGTCATTGGTTGGTAATTTTTGTCTTATATGCAAATAATACCTCAGATCAAATCATTTAAACATCAAGCATATTTTAATATTTTTTAATTAGCTATTTTAATAGACAACGCTTGCACTGAGTGAAAAGCAGCAGTGTCCCCGAGGTGAAGGTGTGGTCAAGCTTAGGGAAGAGGAAGTGAACACAGCACAGCACAGACTGCATCGAAAGGTAGGCTGTGACTAGCCTGGCTTTAATATTAGTGCAGGTGACAGGTGACGGATGGTTGACAGGTATAGTAACCGCTTGTAATCATTGCTTCTACTATCTTGACAGGTTTGTGCAAGGAACTGCCACCTGTCGTGAATAGATTTTTGCAGCATTTAGAGCTAATTTTTTCCAATAGTGCAAGCGATAAAAGTCTTCATACACCTTAAGCATTTTGGCCACCGTCAGACTTTAAAAATATGGATATCTTTCCTTCTTTCAAGGACTTTACTCAAGCAGCGGCTTGCTTTTGTATAATGTTCTTTTCTATCCATTTTCATATTCTGGCATTGTGCATTTATAGTTAAGGTGGTTGGAATGAGACGTGGAAGGATTTAGAATATATTGTGTTCAGGAAACAGGATATTAATCAAACAAAAATTCCAAGAGCTGTCAAGTAGATTGGAATGTCAATTGCTATTCTCATCAGAGTCAATACTCCTGGGTCATGGGCTCCAGTGTTATTTTAGTTAATACACACATGCACTACTCAAGGAGCATGTGTGTAGGGATAGCAACTGTCTTTAGGGGGTTCAGATTGCATTTGAAGACCCTGTTGTTGCTGTCTCAAATAAATGTTCTGAAATCAGAACTAAAATGACTTTGCATGAGGCTGTCTATTTGTCTCTTGGGTAATATTGTGTTTTATTAAACACTTGGATCACAACCTTATTGGCTTACATGGTGTCAAAGGACCATCGCTCAGCAGTCATTAGTCAAACCACTATTGCCTAACACAGGTTTAATAAAACAGATACCAACAGACAGTTCCCTCGACACAAGTCAATATTTGTACAATGCTCCAACAGTACAGTGTATTTAATCTGTTGTAACATTATACAAAGAAAGTGACATGTCTTCCATTGTCTTTTCCGTTTTGATAAGATAATCCCCTAGGAAGTTTAAAATCTAATCTTTGGGCCATCTCATTTATACCAATAATTAGCTAAATATATTAATGCTGTACAATTGATTGAACTTGGGAATAATTTTTTTTAACAAATTCCATTCCTACGGGAACAGGAAAAATGTTCTACCTTAATGAAAGGATTGCAGATCTAGTCGTAATTACAAATATAGTATGTGAGCCTGATGGCAGTGACTGGTGTGATAGAGATAACTGATCTTCTTGTTAGCTCACAGTTGTAGAAAGGATAATCTGTTAATGGTCAATACTGTAAGTGAAAGTGTTCCAGACACCAACTAGTGGAGATTGCCAGACAAGGCTACATTCTCATTGAATTAGACAGGACATGCTGAGGTTCAATGTAATAAACAGCCAAGCAATGCCACTAGCAATAGGCAATACAGTGAAACAGACAGCCTTCATAAGGACATATGAACATAAGAAAGTTTACAAACGAGAGGAGGTCATTCGGCCCATCTTGCTCATTTGGTTGTTAGTAGCTTATTGATCCCAGAATCTCTGGGGAGTTGGTTCCAGACCCTCACAATTCTCTTTGTAAAAAGTGCCTCCTATTTTTTGTTCTGAATGCCCCTTTATCTAATCTCCATTTGTGACCCCTGGTCCTTGTTTCTTTTTTCAGGTTGAAAAAGTCTCTTGGGTCGACATTGTCAATACCTTTTAGAATTTTGAATGCTTGAATCAGATCGCTGCATAGGCTTCTTTGTTCATTAATTCTTTAAGCCTGTCTGCATATGACATGCCTTTTAAACCCGGGATAATTCTGGTCGCTCTTCTTTGCACTCTTTCTAGAGCAGCAATATCTTTTTTGTAACGAGATGACCAGAACTGAACACAATATTCTAGATGAGGTCTTACTAATGCATTGTAAAGTTTTAACATTACTTCCCTTGATTTAAATTCAACACTTTTCACAATATATCCGATCATCTTGTTGGCCTTTTTTTATAGCTTCCCCACATTGTCTAAATGAAGACATTTCCGAGTCAACATAAACGCCTAAGTCTTTTTCATAGATTCCTTCTTCAATTTCAGTATCTCCCATATGATATTTATAATGCACATTTTTATTGCCTGCGTGCAGTACTTTACACTTTTCTCTATTAAATGTCATTTGCCATGTGTATGCCCAGTTCTGAATGCTGTCTAAATAATTTTGAATGACCTTTGCTGCTGCAACGGTGTTTGCCACTCCTCCTATTTTTGAGTCATCTGCAAATTTAACAAGTTTGCTTCCTATACCAGAATCTAAGTCATTAATGTAGATTAGGAATAGCAGAGGACCTAATGCTGATCTCTGTGTTACTCCACTGGTTAACTTGCTCCATTTTGAGGTTTCTCCTTTACTCAGTACTTTCTGATTTCTACATGTTAACCACCCTCTAATCCATGTGCATGCATTTCCTTGAATCCCTACTGCGTTCAGTTTGAGAGTTAATACTTTATGCAGGACTTTGTGAAACGCTTTCTGGAAACCTAAATAAACCATGTCATATGCTTTGCAGTTATCCATTGTCGATGTTGCATCCTCAAAAAAGCAGTTAGTTAGTTAGACACGATCTCCCTTTCCTAAAACCATGCTGACTGTCTACCAGGATACTGTTAGGATACTGTTAGGATACTGTTAGTTACCTGGTTCAGTTTTGTCTCCCTTTTTGTGGATCGGTATTACATTTGCAATTCTCCAGTCTGTCGGTACAACCCCTGTGTCAAGAGACTGTTGCATGATCTTGGTTAGCAGTTTGGAAATAACTTATTTAATTTCTTTGAGTACTATTGGGAGGCTCTCATCTGGCCCAGGGGATTTGTTTATTTTAAAAGCTCCTAGTCCCTTTAACACTTCTGCCGCTGTTATACTGAAGTTATTTAAAACTGGATAGGAACAAGTCGACATGTGGGGCATGTTGCCCGTATCCTCCTTTTTAAAAACTTGTGAAAAGTAATAATTTAATGTATTTGCTATTTTTTCTCTTCATCTATGATTTTGCCATTTGTATCTCTTAGACATTTTACCTCCTCTTTGAATGTTCTCTTGCTGTAATAATATTGGAAAAACTTTTTGGAATTGGTTTTAGCCCCCTTAGCAACGCTAATTTTTATCTCTCTCTTGGCCTTCCTAACTTCCTTTTTTGACTTGTGTTTGCAGTTCTAAGTACTCTTTCCATGTACGTTGTTCTTGGACCTTTTAAACACTATGTAAAGTGCCTTTTTTCTCTGAATATTTTTTTAAAATCTATTAAACAATTTTGGCAATTTTGTTTTAGATTTAGCTTTGTCTACTTTTGGGATGTAATTGTTTTGAGCCTCTAGTACTACATTTAAAATAAAAACAGCCATCCTATTTCCATGGATGTTTTCTCTATTTTACTCCAATCTACTTCTGTTTCATTCCTTCATAGTTTGCATAGACCATGTTGTGGTCTGAGTTTGCCAATGGTTCTCTGACCTTTGTTTTAGTTATTCTGTCTTTGTTATTTGAAAAGACTAAATCAAGTCATGCCTCCCCTCTAGTCGGTGTCTTGACAAATTGTATTATGAAGAAGTCATTTGTCATTTCCACCATTTCAATTTCGTCTGTCATGCTACCCACCGTGTTTTCCCATTTTATATGGGGGAAGTTGAAATCCCTCATTAATATGGCTTCTCCTTTGCTGCACGCATTTCTAATGTCATTGTATAACAGATTATTTTGCTCAGTGCCTGAATTTGGCGGCCTATAGCATTCTCCTGTTATTATGCCCTTTGAATTTTTGTCCATTATTCTGACCCATATTGATTCTGTGTTGTGTTTTTCTTCCAGATTTAACACCTGGGCTTCAAGACTATTTTTGATGTATAGCGCTGCCCCTCAAGTTATTTAAAACTGGATAGGAACAGGTCGACATGTGGGGCATGTTTTCCGTATCCTCCTTTGTAAAAACAGGGATTTGGGCCTGTCTCTTCCAATGGTGATGGTACCGATGTGGATGACTACTACCGGGTCCTCTCCTGTTTGTTCTAGGAGCCTGTTCACGTTCTCAGTGATGTACGTGACAAAGGCTCCTGGAAGGCAACACACAGTTGTAGTAAGAGGTCCAGACTGCACACTGAACTTGCTGTGTTTCTCAATATGGAGTCCTCTTCCTGGGAGTTCTTAATTTGCAAACCTTGACCTTTGGTCCTGAATGACCTCAGTGCCAGTCCTTAATACAAAACACGGTTCAAATGGATTTTAGCACCATTTGTTGGACTAACAAGCTTGCAAGTTTACACTGGTCTCTGAATCAGGTCTATAACGATAGTATAATGTAGGAAGATAGCCAGTTGCTGTTACATCATGGTCTGGCAAATGTAAAAGTGGATTTAAGAGAAATGTATAGTGATACGCAGTCCCATTGTACCGTCACAAGCTCTTTGCTAATGGACACAAGTACTCTTGAAATTTCATTTGAGTACCATCAACATCAGAGATTTAACTGCATGTATTTCATCAACATCAGAGATTTAACTGTATGTATTTCATCAACATCAGAGATTTAACTGTATGTTTTTCATCAACATCAGAGATTTAACTGTATGTATTTCATCAACATCAGAGATTTAACTGTATGTTTTTCATCAACATCAGAGATTTAACTGTATGTTTTTCATCAACATCAGAGATTTAACTGTATGTATTTCATCAACATCAGAGATTTAACTGTATGTATTTTCATTTTTAAAAACTGGACTCGTGCCAGGTTAAAGAATGCTCTGTTTGCAAACATTAATAAACTGTTTGCTTCTCCTAATGACCGTAATGCTTTGCAGCAAGAGACTAAGCAACTTTCTTACTGACATCAATGCTTTCAGAAGTCAGCTTGCAAATGACATCATACCATTAGAACAGCAACATGGTATCATACTACATCATACCACAGAAAAATGTGAATTTTAAACATGCAAAGAATACAATCAGTTCTAGAGGAAGGCTGATGTTCGGAGCCTTTCTCTCGCAGTTTGTTGACGTCAGCAGAACCGCTAGAGCTCATTGTTATGCATTAGTCACTTTTCAAATTGTACATTTTGTGTTTCATGATCCTCCTAATGTTTCTGTACAAGATGACACAGTGTAAAGTCACCCTTTGATGTGTTTCTTTTATTATTATTATTTGTTTATTTAGCAGACGCCTTTATCCAAGGCGACTTACAGAGACCAGGGTGTGTGAACTATGCATCAGATGCAGAGTCACTTACAATTACGTCTCACCCGAAAGACGGAGCACAAGGAGGTTAAGTGACTTGCTCAGGGTCACACAATGAGTCAGTGGCTGAGGTGGGAGTTGAACTGGGGACCTCCTGGTTACAAGCCCTTTTCTTTAACCACTGGACCACACAGCCTTCTTGAGAGCGGTATACTGTGTGCTGTTTTTTCTTCCATTTTTGGAACTAGAAAATGTCAAGTTGGCCAGTAAAGTGACATCAGATAATCAATGCACACAAAAATACATCTATTAGAGATGTGTCTCTTTCAAAAACACTTCAAAGACCTTGACTGTATCTTGAATTGTCTGTAATTTTTAGGTCACAGATGTTGGATATGAAATTAAATTAAATATAATATCACTTTCTTATATTTTTGGATTAAAGAATAATGAGATGTCACAATTCCCTATGAGGGAAATGATTTGCATTAGGTATAATTAGTTTTTAATTTTTTTTTTTTTTAATTCCAGGTTTATTTTATTGGAGATATGTAAATCAATTAATATTTAATTTAATATATTAATATTTTAAATACAATCTATGGTATCCTTAGCAAGATAATTACAACACAATTATTAGATAGTGTGCATTGATTGATGATGGTTAATTTCCATTCCATAGTAAGAAAATAATATATTTTTTTAATCTTCCAGGGTAATACAATTATATTTGATATTTTAAAACAAAATGACCAATTGTGATCCTTGGTACTAACCTTTAAAACTCTAATTTATAAATTACACAGTACTATCATCTAAATTATAATATTATGCCATATTTCTCCCAATGGATTTTGACCATGAAGCATTTGTTCTACATTTCTCTGAAATGTTTAAAGCGTGATGGCCTACTTAATTGTGTTTGCAATAATCCTAATGGGTTATTTTTAAAATGACTTTTTTATTATAATGATAATTTTTTCTTAAGGTGATTTAACAGCTGTTCAGATGCTGCTCTTCATTTCTGTTTTTCTACTATAAAAATATCTAACCTAGGCTAGATATCATGTATAGTGCATTTATAGAAGTAAGAATCATCGCCCTCTAGTGAACAACTGCTTCAGATCAAGTTCTTTGCATTGCTGGTAATACACATTTGTGCACAATATAGTTCTAGCACTAATATCCCCTTCGGTCACTCATTTTTAATACATTTTTTACAAAGTTTGTGTGAACTCAATGGAGTTCGAGAAGATGCTCTGACTTTGGGAAAAAACAAACAAAACAAACATGCATTATAAATCTTAACATGGTACAATTATACACACAGTGACTGAAGGGGATATAAAGACACTGATCTGGTCTAAGGCAGGTTCTTGGAATTGAAAAGCAGTTCCTGCACTCTAGTCTCAAAATACATTAACACAGAGTATTTCAGAAACAAAAATCAAACACTAGTTTGTTAAAGCTTTAATTGTTGCATAATAATAACTTATGATTCCTTTTTTATACACTAAAGCCCTTTTAAACCTAGAATATTTTTTTAATTGTATTGTATATTAAAACAAGTCTTGTTTTTATTTGTAAATAGCAAATAAATCAAACCTCTCTTTGCAGCAGAAAAACAGAAATGTTTTTAAAACAATCTAATAATGGGGTCCGAGAGAGTCTCACCTGGTAAAAGCACGGCTGCAGGTTCATATCCTGGCTGTGCGAAGTCACCGATCTTCACTGGGGATTCCAGAGGGAACGTTGGCTCTGGCACTCCTGCGGGTTAAGGAGGCAAAACTGTCCGGATCTGTTTCTCCTCATCGCGGTTCAACGGAGCCTGTGAGCTCGGGCAGACACCTGCAGGGCTGGCCTTTGTCCTCCAGAGGCATGTAGCTGGCTGATATCTGCTCTCGAGTTCCTGGGTATAAGTGGATATTGGCTTGGTCGTGGGATCGGAGGGCGTCCATTGAACCTTTAGTTCTCCTGAGCTGTGTGGGAAATTGCTGTGGTGCGGGAACATCATTTGACATTCAAAATTCAGAAGAAAATCGGGCACTATAAAAAAAACTTTTAAAAAAACCTCAAAAAGTGCATTTTCAGCAAAAGTGGAAGGAAGGGCTCTGTGCTCTTCAAGTCATTCAAGCAATGCAGAACTAACATGCCTCGATACAGAGCTTCTGATGTTGTTGAAAGACAGGGATGACCTTGTGATACAAGGCTGTGCTTTTAAACTGCATTGAGATAGTAAAGTGTAGAATGAGCCACATAATAAAATAACTGGTTGAGATGAGAATTAGTTTTACAGAGCACAGGCTGTAGAGGGAAATGTTTTAATTTTATTCTCAATTTTAGTGTTGTGAGCTGAATTTTGTTGTATTTTTTGTGGAGGAAAGGAGATTGCAGCGAAAAGGTGGATGATGTTTCTCGTAACTGGGATCATTGTCATTTTAATTTGAGCCTGACGAGTCCAACGCTAAATGTGTTGCTTTTGTAGAAAATTAATATTGGGGTTATACATACAGTATCAACACACATGACTGGAATAAATCAAAGAGATGGTGGCGCCATAGCCAAGTATAGCTATGGTAGCACCATAAACTTTGATTCAATTCAGGGTACAGTCTTCTTCTTTGTCAGGACGAATTTATACATTAACATTTGTATATGTACTTATGGAACACATAATAACTAGTTATTAAATGTATGTATTTTATATTATCAATGTAACTAACATAAATTACAATGTGACACATGTTTGATTATATAGACAGTCTAAAACAAAACTGATGTTAATTGGTGAAAGCACTATTCTGATTTGCTTACTTACCATTAATTAGCTTGTTTGAGGTAATTAGCACAACTGTAAATTAGAAATTAATTAATTCCAAAGCACTAATTATAACAAAAGATTAAGTCTGTTTTTAGTTAACTTCAAGATATATACCACATGTTATCATATCATAGGACAAGTTGTTGTAATTAAAATGACTGTAATTTATTTTTGCATCTAAGGTTAATTAGAAGCATGACTTTTCCCTATACTTTACAACTGAAATACATCAACATAACTAATCATTGAGGACATGAAGAGCAACCAGTAAGGAACTTCTTGATAGTAATTAAAACTATGTGCTCTAGAAATGGGATTAAATAAGCAAGCTATTGTATGCAAATCCAGAATGGACTCCATGCTCAGTCTCCTCTTCAAATGGAGAACCTCTGGTAGAACCCTTTTCAGTTAAGGATAATTGGGTTCCCATTGTATTCAGTAGTACCTGTATTTAATATAATAGTTATATTGTTTTATTTCAGTTTCACATCATTTGATGCTCACTTTAGGTTTTTACACACCGGTACTGAGTATTTTAATAGCACTGTCTGTCTTTAATGCTATTTTATCATACTTGAAAATTCATAAATATACAAAACAATTGTGTCGAATTGCAATAATGTGTAACTTATTTGATTAGCCTGTTTCTAAAGGATTTGGAATACCTCTCATTTCGATGGTTGCAGTCAGGTGAAAACACTGAACTATAATTAAGGGATCAGCACCCCAAGCCAATGCCATTAACACTATGATGTATTTCTTTACTTACCTTTTTTATCTGAATAAAAGAAAAAATATCACGTTTACTTTTGGGAACAGGGCTCCAGCGTCGGTGTGAATCACTTCACCAGTAAACCGTGGTTTTTAGAAAAGCTGTCATTAACTAGCGTCCTCTTCTCAGCCATGCTGTCTCCCTTATTGAGTAATAACAGAACGGCTGACCTCTACAGAAACAAGGGATTGTAATAAAAAAAAATAAAAAATACAAAATCAGAAAGGCGTGTTCATGGAGTGTGGACTGCAGCCTCTGACAGGCAAGATAACTCACAGAGCTGGGTGTGATTAAACAGTATCTTAGATCCTGATTAAACGATCACTCACAGAGCTGGGTGTGATTAAACAGCATCTTAGATTCTGATTGAACGATCACTCACAGAGCTGGGTGTGATTAAACACAGCATCTTAGATCCTGATTAAACGATCACTCACAGAGCTGGGTGTGATTAAACACAGCATCTTAGATCCTGATTAAACGATCACTCACAGAGCTGGGTGTGATTAAACACAGCATCTTAGATCCTGATTAAACGATCTCTCACAGAGCGGGGTGTGATTAAACAGCATCTTAGATTCTGATTAAACGATCACTCACAGAGCTGGGTGTGATTAAACAGCATCTTAGATCCTGATTAAACGATCACTCACAGAGCTGGGTGTGATTAAACACAGCATCTTAGATCCTGATTAAACGATCTCTCACAGAGCGGGGTGTGATTAAACAGCATCTTAGATTCTGATTAAACGATCACTCACAGAGCGGGGTGTGATTAAACAGCATCTTAGATTCTGATTAAACGATCACTCACAGAGCTGGGTGTGATTAAACAGCATCTTAGATTCTGATTAAACGATCACTCACAGAGCTGGGTGTGATTAAACAGCATCTTAGATTCTGATTAATGTTCTGACATGGAATAGGCCCACATACTGCACATCACTCAAACCCTCTCTTCACCCATTACGAGTGGGTTGAGTAACTGGATGTGTCGGTCACGAGCCCTGGTCTTTTAAGGTCAGAGGCCTCTTTTTTAGTAATCTATTATGACACAAGCATTCTCTGCCCATCCGTTTCTGATTGCCTATATTATTAGAATGGGTTTGCGGCAGACAGGAGGGCCTTTTCCTTCAAAACAAAAGTAATTGATATCTTAACATGGTGATTATGGGGCATCCGGAATTCAATGATATTCACATGCAAAGAATCAGACAGGTGCATGCTTGTGTATTGGTGGCTACTGCTGTTTAGTTTCCTTATTATTATTATTATTATTATTATTATTATTATTATTATTATTATTATTATTATTATTATTTATTTCTTAGCAGACACCCTTATCCAGGGCGACTTACAGTCGTCAACAATTACATTTCAAGAACCACAGTGCAAGTAATAATACAATTAAGAGCAAGATAAATACAATGATGAATACAATGACTTTGGTTCAAGCAAGTATATCCAAATATAACAAGGTAAGGAGTTATGAAGATAAGAATATAAGAACATAAGTTTACAAACGAAAGGAGTCAGTTCGGCCCATCTTGCTCGTTTGGTTGTTAGTAGCTTATTGATCCCAGAATCTCATCAAACAGCTTCTTGAAGGATCCCATGGTGTCACAACATTACTGGGGAGTTAGTTCCAGACCCTCACAATTCTCTGTCTAAAAAAAGTGCCTCCTATTTTCTGTTCTGAATGCCCCTTTATCTAATCTCCATTTGTGACCCCTGGTCCTTGTTTCTTTCTTCAGGTCGAAAAAGTCCCAGGGTCGACATTGTCTATACCTTTTAGAATTTTGAATGCTTGAATCAGATCACCACGTAGTCTTCTTTGTTCAAGACTGAATAGATTCAATTATTTTAGCCTGTCCGCATGCGACATGCCTTTTAAACCCGAGATAATTCTGGTCACTCTTCTTTGCACTCTTTCTAGAGCAGCAATATCCTTTTTGTAGTGAGGTGACCAGAACTGAACACAATATTCTAGATGAGGTCTTGCTCATAAAGGCTTGTGACTCATCCACCTACAAACAGGCATGCTTCCCTGGAAAAACTCAAAACAATTTAGAGACCTGAATTGCTTTGGTGTCCTGAGATAGCAAGCAGTAACAATATTGCATATGTGTGTGAGTAATGTATCAACTTTTATAGAAAGAATGAAACTGTTTAATTGCATGCAGGTAATATTCAAGACTAATAAAAGATTAGGCAAAGCATACACCTTATGAAGGGAATTTTGTCACTGTCGCACTAGATGACACCACTAAATACTGTGCTGGAAGATTGAAATTGTTTCCATGTAATATATTGCTTTTTTTGTATATGAAAAATGTGGTGGCTATAGTCCAGGGGTCCTTAAAGTTGTGCTTGTGGGTCAATTTGGGCCTGCAAGACCAAGAGTGTATGTACTGGTACTGTGGGTGAAATTAAGTAAATCCTGTAAACATCAAGCATAGATGCTTCCAATACCTGATCAAATTATCAGTCGAATAGGTAGTTTCTTATTTGTCACTTGATAAACAATATGTCCAATGAATGTCAAGGAAATGATTTATATCTTACCTCAATCCATTAAGTCTCCGCTGTGCGCTTGAGTTTGTCTCCTCCTCCCCAACCTCCACCTGCTGTAAGGACACCAAAGAAAGTAGTGTAAAATATCTATATTGCAGAAGTGTGGTTTAGTCTGTTTTAATAAATAATCTATCGCACGAGTTTCTTGACTGAACTAAAGGCAATCTGATACTCTCCAGTTTTGTGCTATTTGATAAAGCTGTATTTTAATGTTATGTTATTTAGCATTTTTAAATACGTTAGTTAGTGAAATGACAAGAGAAAGAAATGACATGTCCTCAACCTAATGAGGATTTTAAAAAGGTGCCTGTGACCAAACAGCTTTTGTGGACCACACTAGTCTAATAGAGAGGTAGGCTTTCAGAGAAAGAGGATTCATTTCCCTGCAGTCTGCTTTTATTTACTTTAACAGGTCATTATGCACTGGTGTCTTCCTTCATACATTGAGGGTGTTGCCCTGAGAGAGACAGGAAGAGTTCCAAGCAGGAGCCCTCAGAGCACAACATTGATTTAGTGTAAGTTGGTTACCATTGTATCCTGTAGTACAATGTCCCTGTTCTTAGAGAGCACCAGAAACTAGGGGATGATTACCAACTATACTGTTATACACAAAGATCAATAACCTTTCATTTAATTTATCATATAACTACAGGTAGTTTTTATCTAGTCAGTATTTTGCTGGAGAAAAGAAATATCCAGGTTTCTGTGGATTATCTCAATTAATATTTTTAAATATATTTTTCACATTTTATTAAGCGTGTTTCACATTCAATGGCTGCATGTGTATTTTATATTGTTTAAAACAAAATATGGACAGAAAATCATACTAGTGTGTGTGTATATATATATAATCATCATCATAATTTTCAATCCGCTGCTGGATGAAGGCCTCCCCAAGATTCTTCCACAAAAGCTTGTCTGCTTCTTCCTGGAGGTCTTCTTGGTCAGTTTATATCTCTTGGGAATATATATATATATATATATATATATATATATATATATATATATATATATATATATATATATATACACACACACAGTTGTAGTCAAAAGTTTACATACCCCAATGTAAATTTATAATTAATAGGAAAAATCTTTTGTAGCAAAAGTTTTTGTGGATGAGCAAAAAAGGTTACAAGGAATAGATTTCTACAATTATTCATTTCAGATTTTTTTTTTTTACAAAACTCCAAAAATGCTAATTCAGAAGTATTCATACCCTGACAAGGAAAAATGAAATTAGGAGCTAGTTGAGGCACCTTTAGCAATAATAACCTCTTTTAAATGATTAGGATATTTGTCAGTGAGCTTTTGGCATGGTTCTTTAGTGATTTTTGACCATTCTTCAATGCAAAATTGTTCCAGTTCATTCAAATTCTGAGGACTTCCCTATGCACAGCCTTCTTCAACTCATACTAAAGATTCTCAATCGGATTTAGATCAGGACTTTGACTAGGCCATTCCAAAACCTTGATTTTATTCTTCTTTAACCATTCTGAAGTAGATTTTGATGTGTGTTTTAGATCTTTTTTTTGTGTTGGAATGTCCAGTTGCGCTTTTAACTAAATTTCCTGTGCCATTAGAGGAAAAACAGCCCAATAGAAGGATATTACCACCTCCGTGCTTGACAGTAGGTATGGTGTTCTTTTCTTTGTACGCCGCCAAATGTAACGACTATCAGCGTGACCAAATAGCTTGATTTTTGTTTCATCACTCCACAAAACCTTTGACCAGAACATATCCATCATTCAAATGGCGTTTTGCAAACTTTAAGCGATTGTCCTTGTGATGTTTTCCTAAGAGTTGCTTTTTCCTAGGCTTGCGACCATTGAGACCTTCACCATGCAATACTCGACCTATGGTTGAAATGGAAACCCCAGTCCCACTTGCAGCCAATTTAACAGTTGGAATTGGGATAAAATGATTGGAATCCTTCTCCAGCTTTATGACAATATAGCCCTTTACTTTTTCCCATATTGACTTATTGGTAATGACAGCAATCATCCTATGCCAAACCCTTTTATACTCTCTAAGAATGTTCACCTACAATCTAGCATTTTCTACTTTTCTAGAATTAGGTTCTGCATTATCATATTGAAATTTCTAGCACCTTGTAGACAATACTATCATAGCATCAAAGGGTATGAATACTTTTGATTGCAGATTTGTCTATTTCTTGCAACTTCTTTACTCATCCACAAAAGCAAAACTTTTGCTACAAAAGATTTTTCCTAAAATTCTTTGTTTGATAATTTTTTAGAATTATAAATTTCCACTGTATGTAAACTTTTGACTACAACTGTAGATAGATAGAAAGAGATAGATAGATAGATAGATAGATAGATAGATAGATAGATAGATAGATAGATAGATAGATAGATAGACAGATAGAATAACATATGGGCTGCCGTGCATTACAAGACAATATTTCATTGAGGGTTTCTGTGACATCATAAACTGTGAGAGCGGAGCTCAAATGGTTTATGAAATGGCACAGAACCCTGAGATTACATATTTTCTCCTAGTGCACTGCAGCCCATTTGTAATTTTTTATATTACATGGATTTTTAAAATATGATAATATATGTTGTTTTTCAAGATATCTATCAATACTACTCAGAATAGAAGGTACCTTTCTGGGTTTATAGGATACTCACTCCACTCCACACCGTCTTTTCGTAGCATATAAACACAATAATAAATGTTGAATTCATTATAGCATTGTTGTACTCAAAAGATGCCACCTACTGGTTCAATAAAAATAAAAAAAACAAGGCAGTTGCTTCAGGAAATGTAGATCTTTATTTGGCAGCAATCCCAATCCCCAGTTTCACAGTCTGATCAGAGCCTCTGTAGAAAGGCCCTGCCCCTACAGCAATGTTGCTAGGAGACAGCAGAGCGCTGCTTCCACAGCAGGAGGATTTTAGGAGCTCAGCCCATACACACATTGCCAGGTTTGTACTTGCTGACTTTTTTTTCGTTAGCTACAAGAATATGACTTACATCACAAAGATGCTAGACATTTTTTGATGTTGTTGCATGTTGCATGTTGCAATAATTATATATAATTATTTTATTTGATTATTATTTATTTATTTATTTTATCATTAACAGTAGTATTTTCCCATCAATTTTATCACTTTTTTTACTGTACTTTATAAATCAGTTTATTATATTTGTTAGTGGTGTGTCAATTTGTACGAGGTTTTATACCTGTCTAATTGTTCTAAAATGACTATAACCCAACAAGAATAGTTTACACTTTTATTTCAATGAAGAATTGAACAGGTTCCACATTCCCCATTTATATACCAACAGATATGCAAGCAATTTCTTACTTCTGCTCTTATTTATTTTCTGTAATCATGTAAGGCAGCAGTGGTTGTTAAAGGGTAGCAAAGGGGGTTTTATTTGTGTGTGTGTGTTGCATGTTCCCATGTGTTGATACAACTGTTTATGTAAGGTGTGTGTATTGTGTTCATTTTTTACACTTTTAAATTGCAGTGTTCTCTTGTTCCGTTTCCAAGATGGCTTTACGTGGCCTCGTGGATTTTTCAGAACTACATTTCCCATCATCCTCCTGCTCACATGTGACCGAGATGGATTTACCAGTGTTTGGTAGGATGACGGGAAATGTAGTTTTGAAAAAATACATGCAAGGCCATGCAAAGAAACATCTTGGAAACAGAACAAGAGAACGCTGCGATTTACAAGTGTAGAAAAGTGTTAGAGATGTAAAAAAAAAACACAATGAACACAATACACACACCTTAATTAAACAGCTGTAGGAACACATGGGAACATTTAACACACACACACATAAAACCCCCTTAGTTTCCCTTTAATCTATTCATTCCCATCTGCCCACCACGGCTTTTATTTAATGCTGTGTCTTCTTACTTTTTTTAAACTGTTAAAAGAAATTATTTTTCTGATCAATTCGGCTGAAGGGAAGTCCATGGCAATTATCCCCAACTGTGCATTTGAACGAAGATTTGTCAGGGTTGTCAAGAAATCGAGGAGCAATTTGTTAATTCGTTCTGCAACGTAGTTGGGAGGCATTGTTTTTTTGTCCACATTGTGGATATGTAAAACACAACTTGCACCTATTACACATAAATTTATAAAAGAGATGCCTGTGCCACTGGTGAAGGTGAGGAAAGGCTTGTTCATGTTCCCATTAATGGCTAAAGAAAGGTGGTTCTGGATGTTGTTCCACATGGTGTTGATGTTGTCCACCTTATAGTCATCGCTAATGTCCAGCAAATCTGAACTGTATGTGATCCCGAGCCTATTCCCTTTGAATTCTTGTAGTATGATCAGCTTTCCCCTGGCATCAGACATCGTTGGCAAAGACTCGCCTTTCCACCAAATGACAAAATGCTTCTTTATTGTGTTCATCACCACTGTGTAAGCGTCTGAGTTCTCGAATAATTCGATCTTCAGCCTCATTATAACTGTCTCTTGGTTCTGGGCCCTCAAGAATATACTGACATCTTCTGCAACTGAGTCAAAGTAATCAAATTGGGGTGTGCACCCATGGACTATGAGGAGTTGTTTAAGAATGCATTGAAATCTAATGTCCAGGAACCGAATTCCTGCCCGCAGTTGTTCGATGATTGGGTTCTTCTGGCACACAGCCGGTTTCCCACAGTATAAAGCCATGCTGTCATGGATGCCAGGGATGCTGAGCTGTGAAAGGGGTGTGTTGTCATCAATCCTCGACATCCAGTTCAGTTCATTGAGCTGTTCATCACCGACCCCGTAGCAGCCAATGCTGAAAATTCTGAAAATAAATTGTACTCTGTATTCAGTCCTTCATGTCTTCAAAAGAACACATGCACAATCGCATATAGCCTGTTTTAACACATGTACTGCTGTAGCACTGACTTTTATTCCTGTTACACTGAGCTACTTTGATACACCCACACAGTACTGCATTGTACGGAACCAAAGAATGTTTCCTTACCCTAATATTAGCCACAACTATCTGACACAGGATGGTGATGGAGAACCCAGAATTGTGAGGGTTGTAAGTACACAAACGATAACAACAAAACAGGTATTTGTTACACTATTCATTTAGAATAGGTCCCTAATGAATCCTATAAATTGGACAATGATTGGACGTACAATTATTTAAAAGGTACCAAGCAAATTTAAGGGTTTAATTAAGGAATTAACAGGCTCTGTTGGAACACAAAAATCAGGAGAGACTGAGTTACGTCAAGACCAGGAGAGAGAACTGCAGGTTTTTCTGATTTCCGTGGTTTATCTTTTTTTTTTTTACCAAACGTGAAATTCCGTGATTGATAGATGTCCAGTTATTTAGCTTTTTCAAAAGTGGCATATCTCTGTAAAAAAAATGCCCGTGGAAGGAAAAGAAGGATAATTACAAATTTGCCTTAGTTTGACTACTTATATCTCCTAGTGTATAAGAGGTATTTCAATATTTTTTTCACATTTGATCTAAGAAAGTTTCAGTCTTTATGTTCAAATTGGAATGGTGCATCTAAATTATTTAGTTTTGCTGCAGGAATCTGGTCAAAACCCCATAAGTATCGGTCACATATACATAGAAACTGTCGTTTCCTACAAGTTTTTCTAACTTGTGCGAGGAAAAGCTTCCTCAAGATGGCAAGCTCCATTGTCATACGTTTCTCAGAAAGCAATAACTTTGCCCTGATAGGAATGGAAAATAGCAAAGCAAAGCAAATCAGACTGACAATAAGAAGTGTCATGAAGGTGTCTTACCTGTGGTCCAAAAGATGGGTGAGTAGAGAACTGTGTGAGCGGCGTGCTTTATAGATCTGTCTTATCAGGGAAGAGCCAATGGCTGCTTCTTAATTCCACATTTCCAAATTTCAATGTGATAACATGAAGGGAGGGAAGCTACTGATAAAAGAGATGATGACATTCAGTACAGGCAAGTGACAGCCATTGACAGTCACACAGTGCAGACAGATGCTCACTCATGTACACATATACAGGAAAAATACTATATTAAAACTATAGTTCACAGTCAAATACTACACCGTTACTACTGCAGTTATGAATATTTTTACCTTCAAAACTATAGCAAATATTTACCTTCAAAACTTTAATTTACACATATTAAATTAAGGAAATGTAATATGTGTAAATTAGGGATCAAAATGACTGCATTTGACTGTTCTAGTGTTAAACCAAAGCCACAGGGGTGGGCAGATATGAGGGGGTTATTTTCTCGTAAATTGTCAAATGTTCTGTTTTGTTCTATTTTCTTGAAAAATAAAATAAAAAATTGACCACGGAAAGAATAATGGTGTAATACCAAACGGGAGAAAGACCTGTTTAAAATATTGCTGTTCCTTTCACAAGTGGAACTGTCAGAGAAAAGGTTGCAGAGAGCTACACGTATTCACATTCCCAACAGGTTAAAGGAAGGTCACCTTTGAATACAGCATTCAGTCCATACAGCTATCTAACTCTGTGGTCAGCTCTGACTGCTTTGCATGCAGAGAGAAGCTGGAACATTGAATATCAATCATCAACCATCATCATAATCACCATCGAACAATGCAGCCTCTTATATTTATTCATTTAGAGGGGAACTAAAGGGGTTTTATTTGTGTGTGTGTGTGTGTGTGTGTGTGTTACATGTTCCCATGTGTTGCTACAGCTGTTAAGTAAGGTGTGTGTATTGTGTTCTTTTTTTTTCCTTCATCTCAACCACTTTTTTACACTTTTAAATTGCAGTGTTCTATTGTTCTGTTTCCAAGATGGCTTTGCATGGACTTGCATGTATTTTTCAGAATTTAATTCCCCATAATCCTTCCAATAACTGGTAAATCTATCTCACTTACTTATGTGAGCAGGAGGATTATAAGGAGATAATACACATGCCTTACTTAAACAGTTGTAGCAACACATGGGAACATGTAACACATGCAGCATCTGTTTCCCCGGTCACGTTTAGTTCTCTTTACTCTCCCTGGTCGCTCTCTGCCTGCGTCTCTCTCTCTCTCTCTCGATTTCTGCTTTCTTAGTTCTGTCCCCGGCGTTTGCTTCCTGGCTCTGCCTGGTTATACATACAATTATCTGTCAGGTTTTCCTCCTGTCCAATTCCATTCTCTCCGTTCACTTCCACTCTTGTTTTCTTTTTTTCTTCTCCCGTCTCGTTTCTCTCTCTCTTCGGCCCATTTCTCCCTCGTCTTATTTACCAGTCCATCTCTGCTGCAGCGTATCCTTGGCTCGCTCGCAATCAGCGGGGATCAGCAGCAGCTGGCATTTTCTCGTGCAGGAGGCAGACACAGACAAGAGTGTTAACAACACACACATAGTAATCATTACTTTAGGGAACCAAATACAAACAATTAAATGTGCAAATATTTAAAAAAAATAAAAAGATTTACACCATTAAAACCACAGAATAATTTATACAAGCGAACACCCTGTAACACCCTCCCCTGCTTTATTTGTTCTTGTCATCAAGAACATGGCATTAATCCAGGTATCTACAAGGGCGGACACGTAGATTCGGTCTTTGAGAGCGCCTGGGTTCGGGGGCAATAGTGGGGGCATGGCTACCTGGTGGATTCAGGTGGGGTCTTCTAAGATAGCCCCAAAGCACAGGTGGATCCATATTTTCATTCAAAAGGTGCAACTGCATCTCTTACTGGGGTGGATACAGGGAAATGTTTACAGGGGCGGAGGAGATTACGATGGAGGGTGCGTACCTGAAAGACTGGTTGATTAGCATGTGAATCAACTACATGGGGGGGTCTGCTCCTACCTATCTGCTAGTTTTCCTTTCCCTCTGCGCTGAGTTTCTCGAATGAGCATCCTTTCACCCGGTACTAAAGGAAGCTCCTTAACGTTCCTATAATAGGTTTGTTGCATCCTCTCTACAGCCCTAGCCAAATTCTCCCCTGCTTTGTCATAAGCAAAGCTCAATTTTGTCTGGTGTGTCTGTACCCACTCGCTAACACTCTGTTTGTTCCTCTCGGTAGTAGCCCCAAGCACCATATCAACAGGTAACCTTTCATGCTGACCAAACATTAAAAAAAATGGAGTGTACCCCGCGGATGCATGGATGGAATTATTATAGGCATGAACCAGTTCCGGCAAGTACTCTTGCCACCTGTCCTGTTTTTCCTCTTCCAAAGTTCCCAACAGGTTTAGAAGGGTCTGGTTGAAGCGTTCGCTTGAGGGTGATACAGTGTATTGCGGCTCTTACGACACCCATAATATTCACACAATTCCTTAATTAGCAGGGACTCAAAGTTGGCACCTTGGTCAGCACGGAACCTCTCTGGGCAAGCAAAAGATCGAATCACTTGGTGCCAGAGTGCCCGTACAGTGGTATGGACGGTTTGATCTCAGGTGGGAACCACCCATGCAAACTTGGTGAACAAATCTGTAATTACTAACAAACTTTGAAACTGATTGGTAGGCCTACTCAAAGTCAGAAAAATCCATACTAACTATCTCTAGGGGGGCACTTACTTGAATGGGGACTAAGGGGACTTTTCCCTTCAGCTTCCGTTTCATGAGGGGGCAGCGGGGGCAAGCTTCCAGCCACCGGAGGGTGTCAGCATCCATACCTAGCCAGTAGAAAACTTTCTTCAAGATGGACAAGGTCCTCTCACTTCCCTGGTGGCCCGTCTGTTCATGGTACTCCTCCCATAGAGGTCGTGTGTCAACCTGGGGAACCATGATCTGGACATAGTCCTCTCCTGTTCCTGGGTCTTGTACTTTACGGCAGAATACCTGATCTCTTAGCTCCGGCCGGTCCCAGTGCCTCAGAATCTTCAAAGTATAGGCATGTTCTTGTTTCCTCTCACTTGCGGACGGTCGCTGGTTACGTTGGCGATATGTCTTGGCTACCTGCACGGCGGAATCCGCACCCTGCAGTCGACTCCATCGGCCTGGGTCCCAGCCCCAACTTCGGTCTGGTGGTTGTCCAGCAGCCACCTCCAGTGCTTCTCAGATTCACCAGTTGCTGGTCCTCCGATTCTAAAGGAAGGCGAGACAGAACATCAGATATAGGGATAGGTGGAGGATAGCCTCAGCAAAGGACATGTCCGGTTTCTGTCGCACCTGTCGCCAGAGTTCTTGTCGAAGGGAGTTCTCTCGCAGCCCCCCCAATAAAGTGGTCCCTCAGTAGTACATCTGCATAGTCCATTCCCTGGGGTCCTGCCGCTGCAACCTAGAGAACAACTCTCAAGCCGGAGAGAAAAAGTCTGTAATGGTTCATCAGTTTCCTGTTTACTACTAAAAAATGTGGTACATAGGGCCATCACAGGGACCTTATCCCCATATAATTCCTCTAAGACGCCAAATACTTGCTCTCCCATACAGCGGTTACGTTTCTCAAGGGCTAATATTTCTCGTTTGGCCTCCCCCTCTAGAGCACCCAACAGAAAGTCTGCCTGTTGCTCTCGACTAAGGGCCTGTACACCTATCATAGATTCCATTTGCATTTTCCAGTCTCTCAATCTCACCTCTGACCCTATACCCCTAAATTTCTGGACCCAAGGAGCCCCCATAAAGAAGGGCATCATTACCATTGGTGGCCCTGTTCCCTGGGTGTCTCTCCAGGCATGGCACAAGATCAAAGGTAGTTTCTCCACCCTACAGAGAATTCTGCCGAACTACGCCAAATGTAACGCGGCGTAGAAAATAAATGGGAATTGGGGAAAAAGAAGTAAATGCGGTATATGCGTAACTTTAACAAACACAGACAACACATTAGCCGACTACGCCTGCATGGATTTTAACCATACAAAATAACATTAAAAAAACGGCACAATAACTTATCAAGAGTATAGGTAACACAGGTTCGAAAACTACTCTGTAGGGGAGCCACACCACCTCCGATCCCACACCCCACCCAAACAGGAACACACCAGAATAATAGAATAATATTTAACAGATACAAAAAAAATAACAGATACAAAAAAAAAATAAAATACAACAATAAAACCACTAGAGGGTGCTCTAAACTACTCAGTCGCTGGGGATACACCTAAGGCCTACCCTTACCATCTGGGAGATACAGATGTTCTTCACACCACCGTGCAATACCCCAATTTAAATGGGCCTTAAAGCAGGGCCAAGCTATGCCAGATTTCCCAGCCCCAACACACGACGTGGTCAGACCGACCCCTATACCCCCCAGCACTCACTGTACACAATGGCCTTTCCTAAAGCCCTGGTCCTACAAGGGATAGTGTGTATAATATATATATATATATATATATATACAGTACTGTGCAAAAGTTTTAGGCAGGTGTGAAAAAATGCTGTAAAGTAAGAATGCTTTCAAAAATAGACATGTTAATAGATTATATTTATCAATTAACTAAATGCAAAGTGAGTGAACAGAAGAAAAATCTAAATCAAATCCATATTTGGTGTGACCACCCTTTGCCTTCAAAACAGCATCAATTCTTCTAGGTACACTTGCACAAAGTCAGGGATTTTGTAGGCATATAGTCAGGTGTATGATTAAACAATTATACCAAACAGGTGCTAATGATCATCAATTCAATATGTAGGTTGAAACACAATCATTAACTGAAACAGAAACAGCTGTGTAGGAGGAATAAACTGGGTGAGGAACAGCCAAACTCAGCTAACAAGGTGAGGTTGCTGAAGACAGTTTACTGTCAAAAGTCATACACCATGGCAAGACTGAGCACAGCAACAAGACACAAGGTAGTTATACTGCATCAGCAAGGTCTCTCCCAGGCAGAAATTTCAAGGCAGACAGGGGTTTCCAGATGTGCTGTCCAAGCTCTTTTGAAGAAGCACAAAGAAACGGGCAACGTTGAGGACCGTGAGACGCAGTGGTCGGCCAAGGAAACTTACTGCAGCAGATGAAAGACACATCATGCTTACTTCCTTCGCAATCGGAAGATGTCCAGCAGTGCCATCAGCTCAGAACTGGCAGAAAACAGTGGGACCCTGGTACACCCATCTACTGTCCGGAGAAGTCTGGTCAGAAGTGGCCTTCATGGAAGACTTGCGCCAAAAAGCCATACCTCCGACGTGGAAACAAGGCCAAGCGACTCAACTATGCACGAAAACACAGGAACTGGGGTGCAGAAAATGGCAGCAGGTGCTCTGGACTGATGAGTCAAAATTTGAAATATTTGGCTGTAGCAGAAGGCAGTTTGTTCGCCAAGGGCTGGAGAGCTGCATACATGAATGAGTGTCTGCAGGCAACAGTGAAGCATGGTGGAGGTTCCTTGCAAGTTTGGGGCTGCATTTCTGCAAATGGAGTTGGGGATTTGTCAGAATTAATGGTCTCCTCAATGCTGAGAAGTACAGGCAGATACTTATCCATCATGCAATACCATCAGGGAGGCATCTGATTGGCCCCAAATTTATTCTGCAGCATGACAACGACCCCAAACATACAGCGAAAGTCATTAAGAACTATCTTCAGCGTAAAGAAGAACAAGGAGTCCTGGAAGTGATGGTATGGCCCCCACAGAGCCCTGATCTCAACATCATCGAAGTCTGTCTGGGATTACATGAAGAGAGAGAAGCAACTGAGGCTGCCTAAATCCACAGAAGAACTGTGGTTAGTTCTCCAAGATGTTTGGGCCAACCTACCTGCCGAAGTTCCTTCAAAACTGTGTGCAAGTGTACCTAGAAGAATTGATGCTTGATGCTGTTTTGAAGGCAAAGGGTGGTCACACCAAATATGGATTTGATTTAGATTTTTCTTCTGTTCACTCACTTTGCATTTAGTTAATTGATAAATATAATCTATTAACATGTCTATTTTTGAAAGCATTCTTACTTTACAATGGCATTTTTTTCAGTCCTGTCCTAAAACTTTTGCACAGTATATATATATATATATATATATATATATATATATATATATATATATACACACACACACAGTGCCTTGCAAAAGTATTGTCCCCTGACCAATTCTCTCATATTACTGAATTACAAATGGTACATTGAAATTTCGTTCTGTTTGATATTTTATAAGGAGGCTGTGTGGTCCAGTGGTTAAAGAAAAGGGCTTGTAACCAGGAGGTCCCCGGTTCAAATCCCACCTCAGCCACTGACTCATTGTGTAACCCTGAGCAAGTCACTTAATCTCCTTATGCTCCGTCTTTCGGGTGAGACGTAATTGTAAGTGACTCTGCAGCGGATGCATAGTTCACACACCCTAGTCTCTGTAAGTTGCCTTGGTTAAGGCGTCTGCTAAATAAACAAATAATAATATTTTATTTTAAAACACTGAAACTCAAAATCAATTATTGTAAGGTGAGATTGGTTTTATGTTGGGAAATATTTAAGAAAAATAAAAAACTGAAATATCTTGCTTGCATAAGTATTCAACCCATGCTGTGGAAGCTCCCAGTTTACACCGATGAAAGAAATGGCCGTCCCTCAAAACTCAGCGCTCAAACAAGAAGGAGACTTGTGAGAGAAGCCACAGAGAGGCCAACAATCACTTTGAAGTAGCTACAGAGTTCAGTGGCTGGGAGTGGAGTAATGGTGCACCAGTCAACCATATCAAGAGCTCTGCATAATACTGGCCTGTATGGGAGGGTGGCAAGAAAGAAGCCATTACTCAAAAAGTACCATCGAAAGCATGTCTGGAGTTTGCCAGAAAGCATGACAGTGACCCAGCTGCGATGTGGGAAAAGGTTTTGTGGTCAGATAAGACCAAGATAGAGCTTTTTGGCCAAAACTCAAAGCGCTATGTGTGGCGCAAACCTAACACTGCCCATGCCTCAAGACACACCATCCCTACAGTGAAGTATGGTGGTGGCAGCATTATGCTGTGGGGATGCTTCTCATCAGCAGGGACTGGGCATCTTGTTAAAATTGAAGGAAGAATGGATGGAGCAAAATACAGGGAAATACTGCAAGAGAATCTGCTTCAGTCCACTAAAAAACTGAAGCTTGGGAGGAAATTCACCTTTCAGCAGGACAATGATCCCAAGCACAAGGCCAATGCAACATTGGAGTGGCTCAAGAACAAAAAGGTGAATGTCTTACAGTGGCCCAGTCAAAGTCCTGATCTCAATCCCATTGAGAATCTGTGGCACTATTTGAAAATTGCGGTCCACAAGCGTCATCCAACCAACCTGAACAACCTGGAGCAAATCTGCCAAGAAGAATGGGCCAAAATCACTCCGACACTGTGTGCAAAGCTGGTACATACTTACCCCAAAAGACTTAAAGCTGTTATTGCAGCAAAAGGTGGCTCTACCAAATATTAATGTGTGGGGGTTGAATACTTATGCAAGCAAGATATATTTCAGTTTTTTATTTCCTAAAAATATTTCCCAACATAAAACCAATGTCACCTTACAATAATTGATTTTGAGTTTCAGGGTTTTAAAATAAAATATCAAACAGAATGAAATTTCAATGTACCATTTGTAATTCAGTAATATGAGAGAATTGGTCAGGGGTCTGAATACTTTTGCAAGGCACTAATTTATATATATATATATATAAATAATCAAACAGATCACAAAAGTGGGAGAAAAAAAAATTACACATCAGCACGTATGCAGGAGAAACACTCCGATAAGACAAGACATAAGAACAGAAACACATTAATAAACCAATACAGTTTAAAACACAAGAGTCTATACAATACACAAAGTTTTGCTTTTAAAACACCAACAGGGAAGATTATAACCAAGTAGATGAATGGAGTACACGGAGCAACAGGGACCACACATGGGCGATGCAGAAGGAGGAAGAGAAGAATATATTCAGCCACACGTCAGATAGCCTCGATAGAAGGCAGCATGGAAGTTGTGATCCAATTTGCATACAGGTGTTTCCACAGCTATTTATCCGGCCAGCAGACTAATAAAATCGATAGGTTGCGGATGCAACCCCGGTTCCCTGAAAGAGAAAATAACCATCAAGTGTGGGATATTGCCGTCAGGCAGTAGGGATTGGCTGAGCTTTATAGCAAAGCTGCCGATAGGCCTCTGCGTGAGCTGCCACGTAAGCCCGCCCCCCTGGGAGCTTACTATACGCAGCGCGCAGAGACTCTCTTCCTCTTTTGCTCTTCAGGCCGTGAAGGCTTCCGAGCGACCTCGCAGTTGATGGTTATTTTCTTCAGGGAACCGGGTTGCATCCGCAACCTATCGCTCCTTTCAAGTCGAAAATAACCATCAAGTGTGGGAACAGTGTACCCAAGCCATCGCGAGGGAGGATTCTCGGCAGTAGGACAGACTTACGTCATAACGCAATTGCGTAGGCAACACATCTACGCATCTACGTTCCTGAGGTGGAACAAGCAACACCACATCGTGACAATACTCAATATGACCGCCAACTAGGGTGTCATAGAGTGTAACACGGATGCTCCGAATGACTGAGCAGAGGATTCCAGTACATTTAAACGGTAGAACCTCATAAAAGTATGCGGTGTAGCCCAACTGGCTGCAGAGCAAATGTCAGACACCGGCACCCCTCTAAAGAGGGCCCAGGATGTCACCATACCCCTAGTGGAATGTGCCTTCAACTGCCCTGGTGGCGGAAGGCATGCAGATTCATATGCTAATTTAATAGCATTCACTATCCAATGGGAAAGGCGTTGTTTAGACAACGGCTGACCCAAAGTCCTAGAACCATGGCATATGAACAACTGTTCTGTTTGCCTCACAGTCGTTGTACGGTCAATATAACACCTCAATGCCCGCACGGGGCAGAGCATGTGTAACCGTTCTTCCTCTGGGGAAGAAAAGGAGGAGGATGGAACGCCATCAACTCGACTGGTTGGTTCATATGAAACGGGATATGACCTAAAAGGCCGGATTTGGACGCATGGAGACCTTAGAACCGTCTCCTGCGAAACGAGTACATGATGAATGCACTGAAAGTGCGTGTAACTCGCCCACGCGTTTTGCTGATACCACTGATAGCAATAACGCAGTTTTCATAGACACGAGCTTCATGTCCACGCTGTGGAGAGGCTCGAACGGTGCCTTGGTAAGGGCTTCTAACATCACGTCAAGGCTCCATGACGGTAAACTGGTTATCCTTGGAGGCCGCAAGCGTCTTGCGCCCTTCAGGAACTGAGATGCCAGAAAATGGCAACCTGGTGATAAACCGTCAATGCGTACATGGCAAGCCGATATGGCGGCTAAATACACCTTAAGTGAAGGGGAGATTTCCCTTCATCTAACAGTTTCTGTAGAAACTGTAATATCACTGCCACAGGGCAGGATATTGGGTCATGGCCCTCCGCCAGACACCAATCTTGAAACAACTGCCACTTGTACATATACTGCGACCTAGTAGAGGGCGCTCAAGCACTCTGAATGGTCGAAATCACTGCCGTCGAGAGCCCTAAGGCTGACAGGCGCTCCCGTTCAGGGGCCAAGCCCATAGCTGCATGAGCTTGGGGTTCGGGTGCCATAGCCCTCCTTGGGCTTGGGACAACAGGTCCGCTCACAGAGGGAGCTCCCTCGGCGACCGTGCAACAACTGCACCAGACTCGGGAACCATATTCTCCGAGGCCACCGAGGAGCGATCAGAATCACTGTCGCTTGTTCTACCCTGACCTTCTCTAAGAAGGCGGGGAGCATCGGAATCGGCGGAAATGCATATAGGAGCCCTGGTGGCCATTCGTGAGCCAGTGCATCGACTCCTAGGGGGCTGTTGAGGTCCTTCACCGAGAACCATAGGGGGCAATGTGTGGTCTCTTGCAAAGCGAAGAGATCTACCTGCGCTGTGCAGAACCATTCCCAGATGTGCTCTACCACCTGAGGGTGGAGACGCCATTCGCCAGCAAGAGGGCCTCCTCTGGATAGGATGTCTGCTGCGTAATTGACTCTGCCTGGTAGGTGAACCGCACGCAGAGAGGTTAAACGCGGTTGTGCCCATAGCAACATCCGTGTTACCATCCGGTGAAGACCGGGGGACCGCAAGCCGCCCTGGCGGTTGCTATACGCCACAACTGTGGTGTTGTCTGACCGCACTAACACATGCTTGCCTAGAAGCACTGGCAAGAAGTGCCGGAGGGCGAGGTCCACCACTCTGAGTTCCAGAACATTGATGTGAGCTGACCTCCAGGGTCCTGACCACACTCCACGGGTCCCTGTCCCATTCCAGACTGCTCCCCAACCTTGGTTGGAAGCGTTGGTCGTGATAACCTGCCTTCGGAAGATGGTGTTTGTCTCTCTGCGGATGCAACGCAAAGGCATTGAACCAGGCCTGCAGAGATCTCTGGTGTAATAAGCCCAAGGGAAGGGCTTGCGAGGCAGCAGCCATCAACCCCAGCATGCGCTGACACAGCTCCATGCTGACTGTTTCTCTCAACCTGAATAGGGAGAGACACTGCTCCATCGAGGCAACTCTTTGTGTCGACAGGGTCGCTTCCCTGGACACTAAGTCCAGATGCAGACCCAAAAATTCGGTCTGTTGGCTCGGCACGAGGCGGTTCTTTTCTGAATTGACCTTCAGACCTAGCAGCTGAAGATGGTCTGTAACCATCACTGTGTGCTGTGCCAACTGCTCCTTCGACTGCGCGCAGACGAGCCAGTCGTCCAGATAGTTCAGCAGTCGGACACCTTGAGCCCGCAAGGGAGCTAGAATGGCATCCATACATTTTGAATAGGTTCGAGGAGCTAGTGACAGGCCGAATGGAAGGACACAAAACTCGTATACCCTGCTCTGAAATGCAAAACGCAGATACTTCCTGTGACCCGGGCAGATGGGAACGTGAAAGTACGCATCTGTCAGGTCCACGGTGGTGAATCAGTCGCGGTGTCGGACTGACTGGATGATTTGCCTGTGCGTAAGCATCCTGAACAATAACACCCGCATGTATTTGTTCAGTACTCGCGAGATCTAAAATAGGGCGGAGCCCGCCGTCCTTTTGGGCACCAGGAAGTATTTGGAATAGAACCCTGGTCGATCAGAGCAGGGTCTACTTGTTGAATGGCTTCCTGAGCAATGCCTGTATTTCCACATTCAGAGCTGAGAACTGAACCGAGTCCTTCACTGCAGTTACCACCACTCCCGGAAGGGGAGGTTTTAACCGAACTGAAGGATGTACCCGTGAATATAGTTTTGCGGACCCAGATGTCGTTGGTGCATTGTTGCCAGAACTGGAGCTGTGGGAGAGTGTAGGGGTGGGTTAACAGCTGCCTGGAGTTCTCAGGGCTGTTTCGGTTGCACTCGTTCGCGAGGGGCCTGGCCAGAGCCACAAGGGCGTGGCCTGCCACCTCTTCTAGGGCGCCACTCTCCGCGCTGCGGTCTTACAAACGTGGGTTGGCCGCGCGGTGATGGACCTGAAGGGGAGATCTTACTACCCCCGTGGTTGCCCCTGCTGCTGTGGCGGTATCCTGCGCCATTGGTGTTCCTGAGCCCCCCAGGTGGACTGCACCTCCTTAACAAAGTCTGGGAATGCCGGAAGCATCCTGGACTGATGGGGCTGGGCTGAAGGTGACTCAAACAAGGAACGCCGTGGTAGTTCCTCCATAGGCCACTCGATGCCCAAGTGGCGGGTTGCTCTCTCCACCACAGACCACGTCGGGTCATCGGTATCCAGCACCTCGAGCTCGATGTCCTGCTCAGAGTGCTGGGAGGCTACCTCAGCCTCTATACTATCCCCTTCCAGGACGTCAGATGCGTCTCTGGAAACCGCATCGACATCCCACACCCCTTGGGGTTGCACTGGAGGGGCGATGACCGGTGCAGGTTGTGGAGGGGCCACTGGCTGGCTAGCCATGGGCCCAGCCGGTTGTTCTGGGACTCAGGGAACCACATTTGCCAGGGACATAAGGATGGACTGCTGCCCTATCATAACCTCCATGAATTGCGACATTTTGGAGGTTAGCTCCGCCACCCCCGACCTGTCTCTGTATCGCTTGTCCCGACGAGGGGAACGAGAGCGTTCTCTCCGTTGAGGTGATCTGGAGTGCAACCTAGACTCCCAACGGGGGCGTACCCTATGAGGGGAGGGGCTGAGTTCCTGAGCGCGTCTGGTGGGGGACCTCTGACCAGCTGTTAGCTGGGAGGACGGGCTCCTGGAGAGCTGTAGCCGCCCTGGCGGCATCGCCGTAGACGACGGCGGGGCAGAAATGGTGTGGGATGATCCCGAAGAGGGAGAGTGCTCACCCACTGCTTTCTTCGCCCTTTGGCGGAGGGTGCGCGTCTGGAAGCCAGCACAGATGGCAAAAAGCCCAATCCGCCAACACGGATGCGAGGTGCTCTGGCAACAAACACGCTACACAATCATTGTGGGGATCGCTGGCAGGCAGCTTTGCCTGACAGGTCACGCAGCGATGAAAACCTGACATCTCCATCGAGCGTAGCTCAACGAACGCCGAAGCGTCAACCCTCGAAGGTGTGTCGAGCGCCGAGGCGTCGAGCACCAAGCGTCGAGCGCCAAGCACCGGCCGTCGAAGCGTCGGAGGTGCGTCGTCGAGTGCCGGCGTCGAGCAGCGACGCGCCGAAGCGTCGAAAGCACCGAGCGCCGAAGCGTCGAGCACCGAGTCCCAAAGGCGGAAGCGCTGCACCAAGCGCCTAGGCGCTGACACCACGCGGAGTGCGAGTACCAAGCGTTGACACGCTAGCACGAGACGCCTAAGTGTCAGCTGACCCGCAGAGCGGAGACGCTAGTGCTGGTACAGTGTCTGATGCTGAGTAAAATACTTACCTTAGGTGCTTAAGGGAGTATGTGCTTAGTGGTCGTCCTAATGTTGAAAAAAAGGGATTTTTTTTTTTTTTTGGGGGGGGGGGTACGCTGCAGCAACACTATATAGTGCTTAGTGACTGTAAAGGGCTGGAACACACCGCAGTGGATTATATATATATATATATATATATATATATATATATATATATATATATATATATATATATAGAGAGAGAGAGAGAGAGAGAGAGAGAGAGAGAGAGAGAGAGAGAGAGAGAGAGAGAGAGAGAGAGAGAGAGAGAGAGAGAGAGAGAGAGACTGCAGAGCAGGCTCCACACACACACGGTTTAGCCAGAGGCAAGACCGAGGCTGCAATGCACGCGTGGCCAAGGCGACGCGTCCTAAACAATTTATTTTTATATATATATATATATATATATATATATATATATATATATAATCACACACACAAATATATAATTATTACAAAAAAAACCAAAAACACTACAACAATAATTATGAATTAATTATAGTAATAAGGAAAGACGAAGACCACAAGAGAAACAAAAACGTGATGCCGAAGCAAAGCATGAAGGAATATATAATGTAATAATAATATACAAATATATAAACCAAGTAAACAAAAATACTATAAAGAGTGCAACTGAAATAAACTCGTAGAAGGGGCAAAAAACAGCTTCTCAAGCCTAAGCTTAGTGAGTACATTCAGTCGACAAGCGCTAATGACCTACCGCTACCGATGCTGAAGACAAAAGAGGAAGAGAGTCTCTGCGCGCTGAGTAAAGTAAGCTCCCAGGGGGGCGGGCTTACGTGGCAGCTCGCGCAGAGGCCTTTGCTATAAAGCTCAGCCAATCCCTACTGCCTGACGGCAGTATCCCACACTTGATGGTTATTTTCGACTTGAAAGGGAAACACAAAAACAATTTCAAAACAGCGTGTGTTATAACAAAAAACTGCACCAATTCACACAATAGAAGAATATAAATAATCCCACGTGAAAATTACAACCACAAATCAAAGCTCAACACTGAAAAAAACACACAAAAAACACACAGATACACGATCTGCAACCCACACCAATTACTAAAAATCCTAGTCAAATTACTTTCAGGCACAAGCAGCATTTACAACAAAACAAATACTTAACTACTAGTAGCAATAGCGAAGATAACCAGATTGCAGCATCTGTTTCCCCGGTCACGTTTAGTTCTCTGTACTCTCCCTGGTCGCTCTCTGCCTGCGTCTCTCTCTCTCTCTCTCTCTCTCTCTCTTCTGCTTTCTTAGTTCTGTCCCCGGCGTTTTCTTCCCGGCTCTGCCTGGTTATACATACAATTGTCCGCCAGGTTTTCCTCTCTGTCCAATTCCGTTCTCTCTGTTCAGTTCCACTCTCGTTTTCTTTTTTTCTTCTCCCGCCTCGTTTCTCTCTCTCTCTTCGTCCCGTTTCTCCCTCGTCTTATTTACCAGTCCATCTCTGCTGCAGCGTATCCTGGCTCGCTCGCAATCAGCGGGGATCAGCAGCAGCTGGCATTTTCTCGTGCAGGAGGCAGACACAGACAAGAGTGTTAACAACACACACATAGTAATCATTACTTTTAAATTAAATGTGCAAATATAAAAAGACACAAAAAAAAGATTTACACCATTAAAAGCACAGAATAATTTATACAAGCGAACACCCTGTAACACATAAGAACATAAGAAAGTTTACAAACGAGAGGAGGCCATTCAGCCCATCTTGCTCGTTTGGTTGTTAGTAGCTTATTGATCCCAGAATCTCATCAAGCAGCTTCTTGAAGGATCCCAGGGTGTCAGCTTCAACAACATTACTGGGGAGTTGGTTCCAGACCCTCACAATTCTCTGTGTAAAAAAAGTGCCTCCTATTTTCTGTTCTTTGTTCAAGACTGAACAGATTCAATTATTTCAGCCTGTCTGCATACGACATCTTTGCACTCTTTCTAGAGCAGCAATATCCTTTTTGTAACGAGGTGACCAGTACTGAACACAATATTCTAGATGAGGTCTTACTAATGCATTGTAAAGTTTTAACATTACTTCCCTTGATTTAAATTCAACACTTTTCACAACTTATCCAAGCATCTTGTTGGCCTTCTTTATAGCTTCCCCACATTGTCTAGATGAAGACATTTCCGAGTCAACATAAACTCAAAAGTCTTTTTCATAGATTCCTTCTTCAATTTCAGTATCTCCCATATGATATTTATAATGCACATTTGTATTGCCTGCGTACAGTACCTTACACTTTTCTCTATTAAATGTCATTTGTCATGTGTCTGTCCTGTTCTGAACGCTGTCTTGATCATTTTGAATGACCTTTGCTGCTGCAACAGTGTTTGCCACTCCTCCTATTTTTGTGTCATCTGCAAATTTAACAAGTTTGCTTACTATACCAGAATCTAAATCATTAGTGTAGATTAGGAATAACAGAGGACCTAATACTGATCCCTGTGGTACACCACTGGTTACCTCGCTCCATTTTGATGTTTCTCCTCTAATCACTTCTTTCTGTTTTCTACATGCTAACCTCTCCCAAATCCATGTGCATGCATTTCCTTGAATCCCTACTGTGTTCAGTTTGAGAATTAGTCTTTTATGCAGGACTTTGTCAAAAGCTTTCTGGAAATCTAAATAAACCATGTCGTATGCTCTGCAATTATCCATTGTTGATGTTGCATCCTCAAAAAAATCAAGCAGGTTTGTTTGACATGAACTCTCTTTCCTAAAACCATGCTGACTCCCAAGATACTGTTACCATATAGGTCATTTTCCATTTTGGATCTTATTATAGTTCCATAAGTTTACATATAATAGAAGTCAGGCATATTGGTCTGTAGTTACCTGGTTCAGTTTTGTCTCCCTTTTTGTGGATCGGTATTACGTTTACAATTTTCCAGTCTGTCGGTACAACCCCTGTGTCAAGAGACTGTTGCATGATCTTGGTTAGCGGTTTGTAAATAACTTCTTTCATTTCTTTGAGTGCTATTGGGAGGATATTATCCGGCCCAGGGGGTTTGTTTATTTTAAGAGCTCCTAGTCCCTTCAACACTTCTGCTTCTGTTATGCTCAAGTTATTTAAAACTGGATAGGAACAGGTCGACTTGTGGGGTGCTTGTCCGTATCCTCCTTTGTAAAAACCTGTGAAAAGTAATCATTTAATATATTTGCTGTTTTTTTTTTCTTCGTCTATGATTTTGCCATTTGTGTCTCTTAGATATTTAACTTCCTCTTTGAATGTTCTCTTGCTGTTATAATATTGGAAAAACATTTTGGAATTGGTTTTAGCCCCCTTAGCAATATTGATTTCTATCTCTCTCTTGGCCTTTCTAACTTCCTTTTTGACTTCTTGTGGCGGAGTGTCCCGCCCCTATTATTATTATTTGTATTATTGTTTGCGGCGCGGATAACAGTGCCGCGTATTTCTTATTATTTATATTTAAAAACCCTGTGAGGATGCATGACTGATCAGCTACTGATTATGTAACTAGCTGACAGTCATGCATCCTTACCAAACGCGTGCAGACCTGGCCGAGGGGTAATAAGATAATTAACAACTAGTTAACCCCTCGGCCAGAGTATAAGAACCTACGGAGAGCGGAGAGCGGAGAGCGGAGAGAGGAGAGAGCAAGGAGACAATACAATTGCTAAAACGTGCTGGATTAGCCAGCACGACACTTACTTGTTTGTCTGTTTATTTGTTTGGCCCTCGTGCCCTTTGGTTACTGTTTTCTGCTTTGTTTAAATCTTTTGTTTGTTTATTTATTAAATACGCTGAATGCAGTTGCATTCAGCTTCACCCGCCCATCCATTGTTTTGGTTTCAGTTACTTCCTGGTCCGTGACGTCACCACACCTCACCACTGCGAGCCAGCCTGCCACATATGGTGTCCTGCGTGGGACTAAGCAACGCCTCCAACAGTCGGATCAGGAAGGAAAAGGACGTTTTTTTTGTTTCTTTCAAAAAGTATTTTTTCTGTGTGTTTTTTTGAAAGGAAAAAAAAAAAATGGGGAAAAGTAGCCGGAGGAGAAAGCAGCAGCAGCAACAACAGCAGCAGGAGGCGCAGCAACAGCAGCGGGTCCTTACCACGCTGGACGCCTGCCTCACTTGCCTGAAGGGTGAGGAGTGGTGCCAGCGGTTGGTGAGGTTGGGCACGTGGCACCGACCAACCCCTCCATGGCAGGAGAGGAAGGAGCCTGAGCATCCAGCAAGGGTGAGAGAGGACCCGCATCCTCCGAGGCGGAAGAATCCTGTCTCCTCTGAGGGGATCTGGGACTGGCTGGCGGAGCCTGAGAGGGATATAATGGTCGCCCTCCCTGCTGTGATCAACCTCCTGTGGGCGAGAGATGGGGAGCACTGGGAGGCCTGGGAACAGAAACACCACCCAGCATCCCTCCCAGACATCACAGCCATGGTGCTCAACTACCTGGCTGCAGAGATGGGAGGGGCCCCGCTGCTGTTTCCAGCGCCAGAGGGAGAGGAGCCATCACTGCCGTCTCCAGTGCCAGAGGGAGAGGAGCCATTGCTGCCGTCTCCAACGCCAAAGGGAGAGGAGCCATTGCTGTCATCTCCAACGCCCGAGGGAGAGGAGCCATTGCTGCCGTCTCCAACGCCAAAGGGAGAAGAGTCATTGCTGTCATCTCCAACGCCAGAGGGAGAGGAGCCAGTGCTGCCGTCTCCAGCGCCAGAGGGAGAAGAGTCATCGCTGCCTTCTCCAGCGCCAGAGGGAGAGGAGTCATCGCTGCCTTCTCCAGCGCCAGAGGGAGAGGAGCCATCGCTGCCGTCTCCAGCGCCAGAGGGAGAGGAGCCATTGCTGCCGTCTCCAGCACCAGACGGAGAGGAGCCATTGCTGCCATCTCCAACGCTGAGGGAGAGGAGCCATTGCTGCCATCTCCAGCGTTAGAGGGTGAGGAGCCCTCGCCACTGTCTCCAACACTAGGAGCAGAGCAGCAGGAGCTGCCTCTGTCTCCACCACCACCAGGAGCAGAGCAGCAGGAGCTGCCTCTGTCTCCACCACCACCAGGAGCAGAGCAGCAGGAGCTGCCTCTGTCTCCACCAACACCAGGAGCAGACCAGCAGGAGCTGCTTCTGTCTCCACCACCGCCAGGAGCAGAGCAGCAAGAGCTGCCTCTGCCTCCGCCACCTCCACCAGCAGAGGGTGAATGCCTGCTGGTTCTGCCTCAACCGCTGTGGGAGGACTGCTTACCGCTCCCAGCTCCACCAGCAGAGGGTGAATTCCTGCTGGTTCCGCCTCAACCGCTGTGAGAGGATTGCTTGACCCTCCCACCTCCACCAGCAGAGGGTGAATACCTGCTGGTTCCGCCTCAACCGCCGTGGGAGGACTGCTTGCCGCTCCCAGCTCCCCCAGCAGAGGGTGAATACCTGCTGGTTCTATCTCCACCTCAACCGCCGTGGGAGGACTGCTTGCCCCTCCCACCTCCACCAGCAGAGGGTGAATACCTGCTGGTTCCATCTCCACCTCCACCAGCAGAGGGTGAATACCTGCTGGTTCCACATCCACCGTCATGGGAAGGACTGCTTCTGCCCTGCCTCGCACCGCCAAAGGATACCTGCTTCGCACCGCCCAAGGATGCCTGCCTCGCTTCGCCCAAGGATGCCTGCCTCGCTTCGCCCAAGAAGGCCTGTCTCGCATCGCCTGGGGCTGCCTGTTTCTCCGCATCGCCTGGGGCTGCCTGTTTCTCCGCACGCCTGGGGCTGCCTGTTTCTCCGCGACGCCTGGGGCTGCCTGTTTCTCCGCATCGCCTGGGGCTGCCTGTTTCTCCGCATCGCCTGGGGCTGCCTGTTGCTCCGCATCGCCTGGCGAGCCACCAGTTACAGGGAACGAGGGAGAAGTGGAGCTCCCGCTGCCGCCTCCATGGCCAGGGGCTCCCCTCCCGAGTTCGCCTCCGGGGGGTCCGCTGCTGCTGCTGCTGCCGTCGCCTCCCGAGGGTCCGCTGCTGCTGCCGTCGCCTCCCGAGGGTCCGCTGCTGCTGCCGTCGCCTCCGGAGGGTCCGCTGCTGCTGTTGTTGCCGTCGCCTCCCGAGTGTCCGCTGCTGCTGCCGTTGCCTGCCGAAGGTCTGCAGCTGCTACCTTCGCCTCCCGAGGGTCCTGTTTTGCCTGGGGTCGCTACCAGTCCTGCCATGCGGCAGGAAATACTGTGGCTGGAGTCCCATGAAGGGGAGCTGCCGACCACGGAAAAGGGGGGGGAGGTCAGGAGACCAGCTCCCCCAGCCGCACTTTCGCGGCAGGAAATACTATGGCTGGAACCCCATGAAGGGCAGCTGCCGCCACGAAGAAGTGGGGAAGGTCAGAAGACCAGCTCCCCAGCCGCACTTTTGCGGCAGGAAATACTGTGGCTGGAGCCCCATGAAGGGCAGCTGCCAGCCATGAAGAAGGGGGAGGTCAGGAGACCAGCTCCCCGCAGCAATTTCGCTGCGGGAGAAAGGGTGGCTGGAGCCCCACAGAGGGGAGCTGCCGGCCATGAAGAAAGGGGGGCAGGTCTGGAGACCACCCCCAAAATTTTTCTGGCCAGAGGAGCCGGCCTGTGCGTGGTCCACTAGGACGCTACAGTTGTTGGGGTGGGAGGAGGACATCCCGCCGTGGCTGCCCCCGGAGACACCTTGCTTCCCCTGTTCCTGGCCCAGGACTGCTAGCCGGGACTTTAGGGAATAAGGGGGGGAGGTGGCCGAAAAGGCCATGTGTGCTGCGCACAAGGGGGGGCATGTGTGGCGGAGTGTCCCACCCCTATTATTATTATTTGTATTATTGTTTGCGGCGCGGATAACAGCACCGCGTATTTCTTATTATTTTTATTTAAAAACCCCGTGAGGATGCATGACTGATCAGCTACTGATTATGTAACTAGCTGACAGTCATGCATCCTTACCAAACGCGTGCAGACTCTGGCTGAGGGGTAATAAGATAATTAACAACTAGTTAACCCCTCGGCCAGAGTATAAGAACCTGCAGCTGTCCGTTCTGCGGGTGTTGAGTGTACAGAGGAGAGTACGGAGAGCGGAGAGCGGAGAGCGGAGAGAGGAGAGAGGAGAGAGCAAGGAAACAATACAATTGCTAAAACGTGCTGGATTAGCCAGCACGTCACTTACTTGTTTGTCTGTTTATTTGTTTGGCCCTCGTGCCCTTTGGTTTCTGTTTTCTGTTTTGTTTAAATCTTTTGTTTGTTTATTTATTAAATACGCTGAATGCAGTTGCATTCAGCTTCACCCGCCCATCCATTGTTTTGGTTTCAGTTACTTCCTGGTCCGTGACGTCACCACACCTCACCACTGCGAGCCAGCCTGCCACACTTGTGTTTACCAGTGATTGGAAGGATTATGGGAAATGTAGTTCTGAAAAATACATGCAAGTCCATGCGAAGCCTTCTTGGAAACAGAACAAAAGAACACTGCAATTTAAAAGTGTAAAAAAGTGGTTGAGATGAAGAAAAAAAAAGAACACAATACACACACCTTACTTAACAGCTGTAGCAACACATGGGAACATGTAACACACACACACACACACACACAAATAAAACCCCTTTAGTTCCCCTTTAACCTAGAACAGCCAAGGCACAAAAAACACAATGAACACAATATTCTGGGATCAATAAGCTACTAACAATGAACACACGATTCTGGGATCAATAAGCTACTAACAATGAACACACGATTCTGGGATCAATAAGCTACTAACAATGAACACACGATTCTGGGATCAATAAGCTACTAACAACCAAATGAGCAAGATGGGCAGAATGGCCTCCTCTCGTTTGTAAACTTTCTTATGTTCTTATGTTCTTAATACACACACCTTAAACAGCTGTAGCAACACATGGGAACATGTAACACACACACACACACACACAAATAAAACCCCTTTAGTTCCCCTCTAAATGAATAAATATAAGAGGCTGCATTGTTCGATGGTGATTATGATGATGGTTGATGATTGATATTCAATGTTCCAGCTTCTCTCTGCATGCAAAGCAGTCAGAGCTGACCACAGAGTTAGATAGCTGTATGGACTGAATGCTGTATTCAAAGGTGACCTTCCTTTAACCTGCTGGGAATGTGAATACGTGTAGCTCTCTGCAACCTTTTCTCTGACAGTTCCACTTGTGAAAGGAACAGCAATATTTTAAACAGGTCTTTCTCCCGTTTGGTATTACACCATTATTCTTTCCGTGGTCAATTTTTTATTTTATTTTTCAAGAAAATAGAACAAAACAGAACATTTGACAATTTACGAGAAAATAACCCCCTCATATCCGCCCACGCCTGTGGCTTTGGTTTAACACTAGAACAGTCAAATGCAGTCATTTTGATCCCTAATTTACACATATTACATTTCCTTAATTTAATATGTGTAAATTAAAGTTTTGAAGGTAAATATTTGCTATAATTTAGAAGGTAAAAATATTCATAACTGCAGTAGTAACGGTGTAGTATTTGACTGTGAACTATAGTTTTAATATAGTATTTTTCCTGTATATGTGTACATGAGTGAGCATCTGTCTGCACTGTGTGACTGTGTCAATGGCTGTCACTTGCCTGTACTGAATGTCATCATCTCTTTTATCAGTAGCTTCCCTCCCTTCATGATATCACATTGAAATTTGGAAATGTGGAATTAAGAAGCAGCCATTGGCTCTTCCCTGATAAGACAGATCTATAAAGCACGCCGCTCACACAGTTCTCTACTCACCCATCTTTTGGACCACAGGTAAGACACCTTCATGACACTTCTTATTGTCAGTCTGATTTGCTTTGCTTTGCTATTTTCCATTCCTATCAGGGCAAAGTTATTGCTTTCTGAGAAACGTATGACAATGGAGCTTGCCATCTTGAGGAAGATTTTCCTCGCACAAGTTAGAAAAACTTGTAGGAAACGACAGTTTCTATGTATATGTGACCGATACTTATGGGGTTTTGACCAGATTCCTGCAGCAGAACTAAATAACTTAGATGCTCCATTCCAATTTGAACATAAAGACTGAAACTTTCTTAGATCAAATGTGAAAAAAATATTGAAATACCTCTTATACACTAGGAGATATAAGTAGTCAAACTAAGGCAAATTTGTAATTATCCTTCTTTTCCTTCCACGGGCATTTTTTTACAGAGATATGCCACTTTTGAAAAAGCTAAATAACTGGACATCTATCAATCACGGAATTTCACGTTTGGTAAAAAAAAAAAAGATAAACCAGGGAATGCAAGCAGTTTGAAATCAAAATCATTGAAAAAAAGCCATTTATTTATGTTTTAAAACAGCACTTGTCTCAAAAAAAAAAAAAAAAAGACAGGTTGGTTTACATGAAGGTCTGTTTTCTGTAGAAAGTGGCGTCAGGTGAGATAAACGTAGGACACGGTGCCTTTTCAGGTTTACATGTAAAGCCTCTCATTTCCCTTTGGAACACCGACTTTCCCCCAAACTCTGTGCAAATGAAGAAGATGGGGAGGGGGGATGGGGAACTTTTGAACCCTCAGCAACCCACTGACCTGCCCTGTAGTGAACATGTTGCCTGAAGTGAACCCAGCTGCAGTACTGCACCAGTTACAGCAGCTCAGCAGTGTGTGCTGGAGAACAGCCTGGTCAAAACAGGGGTCAGGTAAGGGCACAGTGGCAGTCTCACCTGATAATTTCCCCTCTTTTTTGGCTTTGTCAGCTCTTAACGTCACTGAAAACGCAGCTTTTAGTTTTTAATTTCACTGGAACGCTGCTTTTAAAACATGAGATATGCAATTAAAAGTAGAAGTTATACCTTCACAAGTTATTTTGTTCTTTTTGTTCTTCAAATTAAACAATTTAATGTATGTTCACAGTGTTTAACATAAATAAATAGGTTATAGACAATGTGATATGGAATCTTCAAATACCATATCAATAGTCAACAAACATCTCTAGCATTCCCCATCCAGTTTCTCTCGATGAAAGGCAAAAAAAGAAGCAGTTCATTGATACACCACGGTGTGGGAGCAGTGTAGTGCTGTATCACTGAACATCCTCATATTAAACAGTGGGCCTGCATAGTCTGTGTCTCCTTAGGCTTAAGGCAGGTTGTGCTTTATTACTAAAAAAACTTGGTTAAAATAAAAAAGCAGGATCACTGTAAGTCCCGAAATTGAATGGGCTCTGCAATGTATCTCCCACAGTCACGCTTATGTCCTGCACTTTCAACACTAAGACTACCTCATGCTGCCAACCACTTCTGTTGCTCCCTGCGTTCCACTGGAGGTACAGTAAAAGTAAATGAATGAAGCAGCTCCATGTCCTACGTTGGCTTAATGCCTGCTCTCAAATGCAGCCGTCTCAGACAGCCTTGGACCTGCTGGGAAGCGGGTTACAGGCACCGAGCCACTGGCTGCTGCTCTCGGCTTTGTTCCCGTTTGCATTCTGCGTACTGGTTTGTCAAGTGGCCCGCTTCTTCCAGTTACCTGGACTGGACCTGCTGGGAAGCGGATACAGGCTTCAAGCTGGCTGCTGCTGGCCCTGGCTGGTTAGATGGCACAGGCACCTGTCTCGGATGACACTGGACAACAAGTGGTATCAGCATCAAGGGACTGGTACCTGGCAGGTTTGACATTGATTGCTCAGTCGTCTTGCATATCCCAAAGTTGAGAGCTGTCCCTTTAATTCACAGAACCAAGGCTACATACGTAACCAAACTTTCTGCAATCTGAGTGAGGTATTTTTTTTTTTTTGGTACACAATCTTAAAAGCCTTTATCACAAGAATGGGTTATATAAACACTTTATGTTTTATCATGGGACTGCAAATGTTTAGTCTGCATAATGTCTGACCAACACTAATATGAATATTCCAATTCATCACTATGTCTTCAACCCTGCAAAGCAGCTACTGAAACACAGAGGAGAGATAACCATGGCCAGACCGGCAGCCAGTCAGAGTCCAAGGACCCTCCCTCTCAGCATCTGTCTGCTGATTGTGTAAGTATGAGACCCAGAACGCTGCCTTGGGAAATCAGAAAAACCTGCAGTTCTCTCTCCTGGTCTTGACGTAACTCAGTCTCTCCTGATTTTTGTGTTCCAACAGAGCCTGTTAATTCCTTAATTAAACTCTTAAATTTGTTTGATACCTTTTAAATAATTGTACGTCCAATCAATGTCCAATTTATAAGATTCATTAGGGACCTATTCTAAATGAATAGTGTAACAAATACCTGTTTTGTTGTTATCGTTTGTGTACTTACAACCCTCACAATTCTGGGTTCTCCATCACCATCCTGTGTCAGATAGTTGTGGCTAATATTAGGGTAAGGAAACATTCTTTGGTTCCGTACAATGCAGTACTGTGTGGGTGTATCAAAGTAGCTCAGTGTAACAGGAATAAAAGTCAGTGCTACAGCAGTACATGTGTTAAAACAGGCTATATGCGATTGAATACAGAGTACAATTTATTTTCAGAATTTTCAGCATTGGCTGCTACGGGGTCGGTGATGAACAGCTCAATGAACTGAACTGGATGTCGAGGATTGATGACAACACACCCCTTTCACAGCTCAGCATCCCTGGCACCCATGACAGCATGGCTTTATACTGTGGGAAACCGGCTGTGTGCCAGAAGAACCCAATCATCGAACAACTGCGGGCAGGAATTCGGTTCCTGGACATTAGATTTCAATGCATTCTTAAACAACTCCTCATAGTCCATGGGTGCACACCCCAATTTGATTACTTTGACTCAGTTGCAGAAGATGTCAGTATATTCTTGAGGGCCCAGAACCAAGAGACAGTTATAATGAGGCTGAAGATCGAATTATTCGAGAACTCAGACGCTTACACAGTGGTGATGAACACACTAAAGAAGCATTTTGTCATTTGGTGGAAAGGCGAGTCTTTGCCAACGATGTCTGATGCCAGGGGAAAGCTGATCATACTACAAGAATTCAAAGGGAATAGGCTCGGGATCACATACAGTTCAGATTTGCTGGACATTAGCGATGACTATAAGGTGGACAACATCAACACCAAGTGGAACAACATCCGGAACCACCTTTCTTTAGCCATTAATGGGAACATGAACAAGCTTTTCCTCACCTTCACCAGTGGCACAGGCATCTCTTTTATAAATTTATGTGTAATAGGTGCAAGTTGTGTTTTACCTATCCCCAATGTGGACGAAAAAACAATGCCTCCCATCTACGTTGCAGAACAAATTAACAACTTTCTCCTCAATTTCTTGACAACCCCGAGAAATCTTCGTTCAAATGCACGGTTGGGGATAATTGCCATGGACTTCCCTTCAGTCGAATTGATCAGAAAAATAATTTCTTTTAACAGTTTAAAAAAAGTAAGAAGACACAGCATTAAATAAAAGCCGTGGTGGGCAGATAGGAATGAATAGATTAAAGGGAAACTAAGGGGGTTTTATGTGTGTGTGTGTTAAATGTTCCCATGTGTTCCTACAGCTGTTTAATTAAGGTGTGTGTATTGTGTTCATTGTGGTTTTTTTTTTACATCTCTAACACTTTTCTACACTTGTAAATTACAGCGTTCTCTTGTTCTGTTTCCAAGATGTTTCTTTGCATGGCCTCGCATGTATTTTTTCAAAACTACATTTCCCGTCATCCTACCAAACACTGGTAAATCCACCTCGGTCACATGTGAGCAGGAGGATGATGGGAAATGTAGTTCTGAAAAATCCACGAGGCCACGTAAAGCCATCTTGGAAACGGAACAAGAGAACGCTGCAATTTAAAAGTGTAAAAAATGAACACAATACACACACCTTACATAAACAGTTGTATCAACACATGGGAACATGCAACACACACACACAAATAAAACCCCCTTTGTTACCCTTTAACAACCACTGCTGCCTTACATGATTACAGAAAATAAATAAGAGCAGAAGTAAGAAATTGCTTGCATATCTATTGGTATATAAATGCGGAATGTGGAACCTGTTCAATTCTTCATCGAAATAAAAGTGTAAACTATTCTTGTTGGGTTATAGTCATTTTAGAACAATTAGACAGGTATAAAACCTCGTACAAATTGACACACCACTAACAAAGAAAGCAAACCAAAAAAGTAACAAAAACACATTTGAATCCATTTTATAACTATTTACATTTGGCAAAGTTTTCAAAAAATAAAGAAATAGGAAATATAATTATTTACATGCTATTGACAAACACTGAGAATGGTTTTATGTCTGTCCAGACCAGCGCATCTCAACCTTTTTCATACCAAGGACCAGCTTGCTGCCCCCCAAAAGCTTTAGTGACCTTAGGGACCGCTTGAGATAATTAATTGGGGGAAAAAAAGAGAGAAACAAATAAGCTTCTACTGTTCCATATTTATTGTACACCACAGTATCAGGAAACATGTCAAAAAGTATTATTTATAATGTTATGACATACAACTAGGTAAGAAAAGCACAGCTCCCCCTTACAAATGTTCAATTTGTTCTATTTTTTTCTCTATGTTTCTGTTGCTCCCTCTTTCTCTCATTCTATCTGTTTCTGTTGCTCCCTCTTTCTGTTTCTGTTGCTTCTTTCTCGCTCTCATTCTGTTTCTGTTGCTCCCTCTTTCTCCCTCCCTCTCTCTCTCTCTCTCATTCAATTCAATGGGCTTTATTGGCATGACTTACAATAGCAGGTGTTGCCAAAGCAATTATACAATACATACAGGTGTGTATATATATATATATATATATATATATATATATATATATATATATATATATATATATATATATACAGTACTGTGCAAAAGTTTTAGGCAGGTGTGAAAAAATGCTGTAAAGTAAGAATGCTTTCAAAAATAGACATGTTAATAGATTATATTTATCAATTAAATAAATGCAAAGTGAGTGAACAGAAGAAAAATCTAAATCAAATCCATATTTGGTGTGACCACCCTTTGCCTTCAAAACAGCATCAATTCTTCTAGGTACACTTGCACAAAGTCAGGGATTTTGTAGGCATATAGTCAGGTGTATGATTAAACAATTATACCAAACAGGTGCTAATGATCATCAATTCAATATGTAGGTTGAAACACAATCATTAGCTGAAACAGAAACAGCTGTGTGGGAGGAATAAAACTGGGTGAGGAACAGCCAAACTCAGCTAACAAGGTGAGGTTGCTGAAGACAGTTTACTGTCAAAAGTCATACACCATGGCAAGACTGAGCACAGCAACAAGACACAAGGTAGTTATACTGCATCAGCAAGGTCTCTCCCAGGCAGAAATTTCAAGGCAGACAGGGGTTTCCAGATGTGCTGTCCAAGCTCTTTTGAAGAAGCACAAAGAAACGGGCAGCGTTGAGGACCGTGAGAGCGCAGTGGTCGGCCAAGGAAACTTACTGCAGCAGATGAAAGACACATAATGCTTACTTCCCTTCGCAATCGGAAGATGTCCAGCAGTGCCATCAGCTCAGAATTGGCAGAAAACAGTGGAACCCTGGTACACCCATCTACTGTCCGGAGAAGTCTGGTCAGAAGTGGCCTGCATGGAAGACTTGCGGCCAAAAGCCATACCTCCGGCGTGGAAACAAGGCCAGCGACTCAACTATGCGAAAACACAGCAACTGGGGTGCAGAAAAATGGCAGCAGGTGCTCTGGACTGATGAGTCAAAATTTGAAATATTTGGCTGTAGCAGAAGGCAGTTTGTTCGCGAAGGGCTGGAGAGCGGTACACGAATGAGTGTCTGCAGGCAACAGTGAAGCATGGTGGAGATTCCTTGCAAGTTTGGGGCTGCATTTCTGCAAATGGAGTTGGGGATTTGGTCAGAATTAATGGTCTCCTCAATGCTGAGAAGTACAGGCAGATACTTATCCATCATGCAATACCCTCAGGGAGGCATCTGATTGGCCCCAAATTTATTCTGCAGCATGACAACGACCCCAAACATACAGCGAAAGTCATTAAGAACTATCTTCAGCGTAAAGAAGAACAAGGAGTCCTGGAAGTGATGGTATGGCCCCACAGAGCCCTGATCTCAACATCATCGAGTCTGTCTGGGATTACATGAAGAGAGAGAAGCAACTGAGGCTGCCTAAATTCACAGAAGAACTGTGGTTAGTTCTCCAAGATGTTTGGGCCAGCCTACCTGCCGAGTTCCTTCAAAAACTGTGTGCAAGTGTACCTAGAAGAATTGATGCTGTTTTGAAGGCAAAGGGTGGTCACACCAAATATTGATTTGATGTAGATTTTTCTTCTGTTCGCTCACTTTGCATTTTGTTAATTGATAAATATAAACTATTAACATGTCTATTTTTGAAAGCATTCTTACTTTACAGCATTTTTTCACACCTGCCTAAAACTTTTGCACAGTACTGTATATACACATACCTTTCAGCAGGACAATGATCCCAAGCACAAGGCCAAAGCAACATTGGAGTGGCTCAAGAACAAAAAGGTAAATGTCCTACAGTGACCCAGTCAAAGTCCTGATCTCAATCCCATTGAGAATCTGTGGCACTATTTGAAAATTGCGGTCCACAAGCGTCGTCCAACCAACCTGAACAACCTGGAGGAAATCTGCCAAGAAGAATGGGCCAAAATCACTCCAACACTATGTGCAAAGCTGGTACATACTTACCCCAAAAGACTTAAAGCTGTTACTGCAGCGAAAGGTGGCTTTACCAAATATTAATGTGTGGGGCTTGAATACTTATGCAAGCAAGATATTTCAGTTTTTTATTTTTCTTAAAAATATTTCCAAACATAAAACCAATGTCACCTTACAATAATTGATTTTGAGTTTCAGTGTTTTAAAATAAAATATCAAACAGAATGAAATTTCAATGTACCATTTGTAATTCAGTAATATGAGAGAATTGGTCAGGGGTCTGAATACTTTTGCAAGGCACTGTATGTATATATATATATATATATATATATATATATATATATATATATATATATATATATATAGTGTGCCTTGCAAAAGTATTGCAACACTCCAATATTGCTTTGGCCTTGTGCTTGGGATCATTGTCCTGCTGAAAGGTGAATTTCCTCCCAAGCTTCAGTTTTTTAGCAGACTGAAGCAGGTTCTCTTGCAGTATTTCCCTGTATTTTGGTTCCATCCATTCTTCCTTCAATTTTAACAAGATGCCCAGCCCCTGCTGATGAGAAGCATCCCCACAGCATGATGCTGCCACCACCATACTTCACTGTAGGGATGGTGTGTCTTGAGGCATGGGCAGTGTTAGGTTTGCGCCACACATAGCGCTTTGAGTTTTGGCCAAAAAGCTCCATCTTGGTCTCATCTGACCACAAAACCTTTTCCCACATTGCAGCTGGGTCACTCTTATGCTTTCTGGCAAACTCCAGACATGCTTTCAGCCTTTTCTTGGCTGTGCCTGGGTGGTGTGATGCAGCTTCCACTTCCTGATTATTGATCCAACTGTGCTCACTGGGATATCCAAACACCTGGATATTATTTTGTACCCTTTCCCTAATCTATGCATTTGTATTACTTTATCTCTAACTTCTGTAGAATACTCTTTGGTCTTCATTTTCCTTCAGATTCACAGCCTGACCAATGATCCTTCAACAGTGGGGTTTTTATCCAGAAAATGTGACAGCAACTTTAATGGTTCACAGGTGGAGGCCAATGGTAAGGTAATTGTGTCCTCATTAGGGCAATTTCTTTCATTGGTGTAAACTGGGAGCTTCCACAGCACAGGGGTTCAATACTTATGCAAACAAGATATTTCAGCTTTTTATTTTTCTTAAAAATATTTCCCAACATAAAACCAGTGTCACCTTACAATAATTGATTTTGGGAGTTTCACTGTTTTAAAATAAAATATCAAACAGAACAAAATTCAATGTACCATTTGTAATTCAGCAATATGAGAGAATTGTAATTCAGCAATATGAGAGATATATATATATATATATATATATATATATATATATATATATATATATATATATATATATATATATATAGCAAATATGGACTGGAGAGGAGGGCTATAAATATTTGCAAGCCTTTTATTATGCGTTATTCACGCATGAAAAAAAAAACGCAATATACTACCAGTGCAACAGGTCACCAACATTTCTGGAGCAAAATAGGTTTTATGGGTATGATTCGCCAAATATTTTGGTCGCAGCATACGTAAATAACTAAACAAATAAATAACAGAAAACGTTTTTCAAGTTCATATCGCAAGTTTTTTTCTTTCTTTTATAGTATGTTTTGTAATTCATTTTCTGTTCAGCGATTTTTTCATTCAGCCATTTTATCTTGTTTGTTAGAGTGGTGGTGGAGGGTGTTCCTTTGAAGAGGGATGGGACTGACAGTGATGTGAACCAATCACATAACAGATGGAGACTATTGCTGGTGGCGTAAGGATGTTAGGGCAATAGTTCAATCTATTTTTCCTCCTATGATGAGGTTTTAACCAAATCACAGCCCAAAATTTCCAACCTCTGATAAATACACACATGTACACACACTGGTAAAAAAATGTGTCAGAGCTCTTAATGTCACCAACATATTTAGCATTCATGATTTATATAACACAACTAATAAGTGCCTAGCTCAAACGGTTTCTATGAGGCTTTGACACCGTGGCAGCTGCTTATGCCTAAAGAGGATTTAGAGTGTCACAAAACAGCCCCACAAAATGTAATCAAAAACATCATATTTTATTACAAAATAGAACACACAAAACAGTTGCAATGAATAAAAACTGTACAATATAAAACTCTATTTTTCTAACATTCATCATTTAATATAGCTTACCCATAGCTACTTTAAGTATTAAATCAATTCTTATTATTATAATACAAAACATTTTAAAAATCAAGTGTTAACCATCTTCTTTCCTTTCATTAGAATGTGTTGTATAAAGTATCAGTAGCAGGATTTTGTTTTTATTATTGTTACTTCTTATGGCTGCTTAGTCCCTTTCAGCATCCCACACGACACCAGAGAAGCATCACGTAAATTTATATGTAGGATTGTTAAGGAAATCATGTGAAGGGTTCAAAAAGTTGCAGTGACTTAATCCTAACCAGACACAGCTTAAAAAAAAAGACTGCACTTTAACACACTTTACAAGATCCCTTCTTTCAGCTATCCTTGTTTCTGTACAATTACAGGTGTCTAGACATTCCAACACTAGATTTTGAAAGTATTCTCCAACACCATGTTGTTGAGTTGACATTTACAGTATTTTCTTCTTTCTTTCATTAAAAGAGCACAATTCGATTTCATTTACTGTGCTAAGTCGTGCGTTATTGGCTTGACACAAATATATTTTAAGAGCAGCTGCAGCCACCTCACGTGTATTTAAAATAAAGATTGATATTGAGCAGCCAGCACAGTTGGAAGATCACTTGATGTCACGTGATTTGAATGTGCATAGCCAGGAAAAAAAGAAGACAATTTGAAACTATTGGGAGCAACATAACCTACTCAGAAACATAAAAGAAGTATTCCATCTATTCAAGACTTTATGTACAAGCTTCAAAGAAAGGATATGATTCATAATCCATGGTTTGCGTGAGCACTCCAGTCAGGATAAATTCTGCATTATGGACATCTGAAAACAATAAACATGCATAAATATTAGAAATAAAAGAAAACATCTAAATAATAAATTACATGCAGGCACAGTTTCTGGATAATGTCTAATGTCAAGCTCACATAAAGCATTTAATTAAACACATTCTAATTTTGGTATTGAAAACTGTGAGTAAAGTACATTTCAACAGATGTTGGACAGCAATAACTGAAAGGCCAAAAGACGGCACAAATATGTAATGAACAGCTTTTTACCTATATTTTTTGCAAAATATTCTCTGCACATGTGAAGATCATTTTCACAAGAGATCAGGATAATTTCAGGTAAGCTCTGAGAAAGAAAAAAATGTGTAAATTATCACAATAACATTCAGTAAAATCTTGGATAATAATAATAATACAGTCACGAGCAATGACATTTTTTTATAGAGCATACATGGGTTACTATATGTGTTCCATAGTAACCATGGCCCTTATTAGCCAGTTTTGTATGTTGATCATGTCATCGAATGTGGCCGCCATGTTTTTTTATTGTAGCAACTTCCCTTGAACAACCATTAAAAGACAACAATTGTGTAACAATTTTTGGTTCAATTGGACTAGCGGTTTGGGAGAAGATCTTTGTAGCTTGTGATTATGACATCTGTACCGTGCGATTTTGACGTCATGCAGCATGGCCGCCGTACCACACAACCTATCGGCTTCTTACGAACACCAGATAATCTTGGACTATCCCTCAACAAGTTTACCAACTTTCAGCACTCTGCAATAAGTGGTTTTCGAAAGACGAAATTTTACATTTAGGCAAAATGTTATTTTTCAATCCAATATGGCAGCCAAACCATGTGACCTACGACATATGTTCAATTAACAATTTACCAACTTCCCATAAGCATCTACCATCCTACCAAATTGTCAGTTTGAGCAACTTTTGGCGGAAATAATAATAATAATAATAATAATAATAATAATAATAATAATAATAATTAATCCCAGCAATAACATTAGGCTTCACTGCCCTATGGGCCTGGAAGGCTAATAAAGTTCCAATTTCTTCCGTTTTTATCAGTAGCCAGGTTCAGTATGCAATCACTCCAACAAAATACATTTCAAAGAAAGAACAGCCCTTCGTTTTTTAATGCAGTTTTGTACCCACCAGCCCAAAAGTGCTCAATACAAAAGTCAGCAGACTGCAGTAAACATACCTTGTTCTGCTTGTGCTCCATGATTTTGCGGAAGGATGGCTGTTTAGCCAAGAGCTTTCCACCAGCACACTCCACTATAGCTTTCATTGTTGTAAGGCTAGGGCAGATCCCAGGAGTGATGTAGAAAAATTTCCCCTTAAAAAAAACACAATAGCTTAATTATTTATCAAGAAAAGCAGTTGAACCCTGTATCATGTCCAGCACACAGTTGTAAGATTAAGTAGTATAGGGAAATAAAACAATTTAAAATATGCAAATTAGGTTCTTCTGTGCCATAACACTAATTAATTTGAAATAAAATACCTAAATCACAACTTTTCACTAACTGTTAGAGAAGCCTCGCTTTAAAAGAGCACATTTTTAACCGCTCTTTACCTTAGCGCAATCATTTTGAAAAGAGAACCAGCAATAGGAAGATCTGTTTTATTGTAGCTGTCTGCTATGACAAAATGGCAAGAGCGATAGTTAATTTGCTTCTACTTGTTTTTTTGTTTTTTTGCAGTTTTCTTGTGCTGAAAAGTTACCTTAAACAGTGGAGCAGCATGTGCCCTCTTCAGTGATTCTTCTAAACTGAAACAGAACAGCACCTCTGCCTCAGCATCCCTCAGCATGAAGTTTTGCTCATCTGAGAAAAACACATACTTTAACATATGATGTTCAATCCCTAATCCCACGAGCACGGCAGAGATGTACAGCTGTGGCCAAAAGTTTAGCATCACCCTATAGAATTCAATAATTTTGCTTTATAAAGTTGAATGAAACCTGCTGAATAATGTTACGTTAACATATTGAATTACATATTGAATTACATATTGCTTTGTAGTTTTCCATATACTTAACTAAAAAACTGACAAACATTGAAAAACAGGACATTTCGAAATCCAACATGAAATACTGTACTACGATTATGACTTCCGGTAGACATTTGAGATATCATTTTGTAGTTTCTTTGATGATATGATGTTAAATAAAATATCTAAATTATGTTTCTATCTATCTATCTATCTATATCTATATATATATATCTCTATATCTCTATTTTTATATTTAATTACTGTCTCAATCCTAAAAGTTTACCATCTGGACTGTCTCAGTGATTTTCCAAGTCTATAATACAGTACTCCCTAGATATTCCAGCATTCAGTGATTCACCGTTAGTCCATGCAGACAGTAGATTGTAAAAGTGCTATCATTTCCTTTTGGTATGCACCCTTCAGAAATTCCTTGTTTTTAATATTTCATTTACAAAATAATCTGGGACCTTTAATTTCTACCTTTTCAAACAGTGTAGGCACAAAAGGAGTGATTTCTTAGAAGACTGTAAATCTAAATACTCAAAACAGAAAACTGCATTCTATACATCAATAAATGCTTGGGAAATATATTTCCCGAGGATTAATAAGCATAATAAAAAGGATCATCATAATTAGTGCTTTTCGTGGAGGACACTTACCAGCAAACTGTTGGCTTTTAAAACTTTCTTCTAGCCATTCCGGGGTGACTATGTGCTTCACGATTGACATAGCTGTCAGGAACTTTACAGTTCTCGTCACTTTGCTTGCAATTAGATGAGTACACTTCTGTGCATTTTCTGCAAGTTCTCCTCCGAGGAAGTATAATTTCTAACAGGAGAGAAATAATAATAATAATAATAATAATAATAATAATAATAATAATAATAATTACTTTTTTTCTGTAGATATAACCTTTGCCTCCAAGTTACAAGACTATCATTCACAAAGACTAATGTTTTCTTAGAGTTGAGACAAAATGCATTTGGATCACTAGGGTTACTTGCATATCAACTGTAAAGCCTACATTTGTTCTCTGTTACTGACAATTATTCATCTCCAGTTAAAATGAAACTTGGTACTAACAGGTTAAACAAAAACATATTTCAAATTACCACATTATAAACATTGTGATATTACCAGTTGTCTCCAAATGTTAAACTAGAAATGTTACCTTTACATACTGCTGAACCTGTGTTGGTTCAAACCCAGTGAAGAGCATGGCAGGGGTTGATTCTGGTGGAAGCTTTTTACTGGGAAGTGGCAAATCTTCCACCCTATAGAAACGAGGGCAGGTTCGTACAATTTGGTAAACGGTCATTATAAATAAAGCCACAACACCTTGCATAGCAATCTGCAACAGGTAAAAGTAAGCTTGCTACAAATCAACCTCAAACCCAAACCCATATACAACTATTTAAATATCTGACATTTGGGTCTGAATGAAATGAAAACATAAAGTAAAATGGGTGTGTGAGCTGTAATGTTGATGGGATACCCACACTCGAACTTGACCGATTGAATCAGAGAATACAGTGTCCAGTACTAAGCATCAGGTCTTTAATATCCGGAAACCAAAAGGTCACATGACCACAATAAGCCTGCTGTATTAGGTCACTGGTAAATTTACCATTAGATTGTGTGAGAGGAACTTCCAGAATATGGAAAATCTGAAATCAGCAGCTCAGTGTTACATCAGACATTAGCAGTTAAAATAGCTGCATAGCTATTACAAATGTATTACTCGAACATACAAAAATGAGTACGTACGTAAATAGACTTTTCCTCACTTGTTAATCAAATGGTACCTCCCATATTCTTTACTGCAGCATATACAAGCTGCATATCCCTGGTTACTGCTGTACAGGGCAGTAGTGCACTTTCCTTCTTGCTTACCTGGGCTTTTTTGCAGGAGGTTGGAGGCCATGTTCATTCGGTTTCTGTTTTGGATGCAGACGCAAGCTCTGTTGGAAACGAGTATAATATAATTTTAAAAAGCATGTGAACTCAATGTCCTCTCTATGGGCATTCATTTGATTTACTTGAAACACCACAACCTTGTTCCCTTAAGAAAACGCATTGCACTGAATCCAAAACGTGCACTTGAAAGCCAGCTTTCGATGTGCATTAGACTGAAATTGGATTTCAGGACAGATGCCAGACAGAGACAAGCAATCTGTTTCTTTAAATCCCAAAAGCTGCATGCTATTAGACTGCATTAAAAAATATATAGCTGAACCTTTTAACCCTTTGCGGTCCATTTATTCAGCGCCTGTCAGGCGCGTCAGGTCCAATTTATTTTCACACACACTGTTTATTTTACATGCACTGTTTAAAAGTAATTTTATTCATAGTAAAACGGGTTTAAAAGGCACTGCATATCCACAGGACACGCAGTACTGCATCTCCAGCCCTGCCCCACTCTTTGTTTGCTGTATTTTTCACATCTCTCTTCACAGTAGTGTATACTGATAAATCACCTCCTGATCACTCGTTTTATCACCAAACTCAATAATGCGATCCAAGCCATTATTTTATTACTATAACATCTCAAAAAGCTTGGCAAACGTCTGTGATATTCTTTGACTCTCGGCTTCTAATCGGTCTCACCATTGAAAGGTTTTCTAGCCTTATTACATGCATCATGTTTGTACCCATTCATAAGCTATCGTTTTAAAATGACAATATCAAAAAGATATCATCCAAAGGAAACCAATGCATAAATGAGGTCTGAAAAACGAACACACATTCTACTGTAGTGTGTTTCTCTCCTGTCTTTAAGAAGTCATTTGACAGGTTTCAGAGTTTGATTTACTCCCAAGATATGGTATGAATAATACTTTGCTTTACCGATAGTTAAAAATTAAAAGAATACGGAAATATTTGTTTACACTTTAAAAAAAATATTCGAACATGAAAACCCATATTTGTCCCAGCATTAATCATTTTATACATAATTAGTGTTGGCCAGTTTGCATGAACGAAGTTAGTCCCCAAGATAAAAAAACAAAAAACAAAATGTGTTGTGCAAAAAGTTACAAATGCACAAAAAAATAAATAAAAATCTAGGTTGGTGGAATCACATTATCAAAGCCAGTGTGCAGTGTTAAGCAGCACAGTCTGCCGTAGTGCGGAAAACCTCCTCTGCTGTATGTTTCTTCTAGATGAAGATTTGTGGATAGTATAAAAATACCAATTTCTTTTGGCTACTTTATTCCACACTACATTACAATACCACCTTGTTTCAATAGCTAACAACAACAACAACAACAACAACAACAACAACAACAACAACAAACCACTTACCATTAAGAGTTCTTGTGATATTTTTAATGGTATCCGCCAAGCAGCTGCATACAAAACAAACGTATCATATTACAAAATCATGCATTTCTGTTTTACATTGGACTTTAAATACATTACTGTTTCAATCCATGAACTGTATTATTGTCTCATTCTATCAACCTTTTCCAAACAGTAATAACTATTCCATTGTTCCACAGGTATGTAAAAACTAAATCTACATACTTTGTGGTTTCCACTGTTAGAGAACATATCGCTTTGCACTGAAGTTGATATCATATGGAAGCTGCTTAAGGAAAATGTCTGCATTTACAGTACTGTGCAAAAGTTTCGGGCAGGTGTGAAAAAATGCTGTAAAGTAAGAATGCTTTCAAAAATAGACATGTTAATAGATTATATTTATCAATTAACTAAATGCAAAGTGAGTGAACAGAAGAAAAATCTAAATCAAATCCATATTTGGTGTGACCACCCTTTGCCTTCAAAACAGCATCAAGCATCAATTCTTCTAGGTACACTTGCACACAGTTTTTGAAGGAACTCGGCAGGTAGGTTGGCCCAAACATCTTGGAGAACTAACCACAGTTCTTCTGTGGATTTAGGCAGCCTCAGTTGCTTCTCTCTCTTCATGTAATCCCAGATAGACTCGATGATGTTGAGATCAGGGCTCTGTGGGGCCATACCATCACTTCCAGGACTCCTTGTTCTTCTTTACGCTGAAGATAGTTCTTAATGACTTTCACTGTATGTTTGGGGTCGTTGTCATGCTGCAGAATAAATTTGGGGCCAATCAGATGCCTCCCTGATGGTATTGCATGATGGATAAGTATCTGCCTGTACTTCTCAGCATTGAGGAGACCATTAATTCTGACCAAATCCCCAACTCCATTTGCAGAAATGCAGCCCCAAACTTGCAAGGAACCTCCACCATGCTTCACTGTTGCCTGCAGACACTCATTCGGTATCGCTCTCCAGCCCTTCGCGAACAAACTGCCTTCTGCTACAGCCAAATATTTCAAATTTTGACTCATCAGTCCAGAGCACCTGCTGCCATTGTTCTGCACCCCAGTTCCTGTGTTTTCGTGCATAGTTGAGTCGCTGGCCTTGTTTCCACGCCGGAGGTATGGCTTTTTGGCCCAAGTCTTCCATGAAGGCCACTTCTGACCAGACTTCTCCGGACAGTAGATGGGTGTACCAGGGTCCCACTGTTTTCTGCCAGTTCTGAGCTGATGGCACTGCTGGACATCTTCCGATTGCGAAGGAAGTAAGCATGATGTGTCTCTCATCTGCTGCAGTAAGTTTCCTTGGCCGACCACTGCGTCTCACGGTCCTCAACGTTGCCCATTTCTTTGTGCTTCTTCAAAGAGCTTGGACAGCACATCTGGAAACCCCTGTCTGCCTTGAAATTTCTGCCTGGGAGAGACCTTGCTGATGCAGTATAACTACCTTGTGTCTTGTTGCTGTGCTCAGTCTTGCCATGGTGTATGACTTTTGACAGTAAACTGTCTTCAGCAACCTCACCTTGTTAGCTGAGTTTGGCTGTTCCTCACCCAGTTTTATTCCTCCTACACAGCTGTTTCTGTTTCAGTTAATGATTGTGTTTCAACCTACATATTGAATTGATGATCATTAGCACCTGTTTGGTATAATTGTTTAACCCTTTGCAGTCCATTTATTTTGCGGCTGTCAGGCTGGTCAGGTCCAATTAATTTTTATGAACAAAATAAAATTTCAGACCACGTGCAGTTTAAATTGAAATAAAGTGAATTTATTTGCTTAAAACAAGGACAAAAGCAGTGTAAATCCAAAGGGTACCCTTTAGAAAGACACCAGTAGCAAAATTTTGAACAAAAAACATGTTTTTATTATTTTTTTATATATATATATCAGGCGAACATTGAATAAAAAAGTAACAAAATTTCACAAAATTTTTGTTTCTGCTTGATTATAGTACCTTTAGAATAATCAGACAGGTGCAACACTTTTTACAAATCAATTACACACTATTGCCAAACAAAAAAACAAAAAAAAATAACTAAAAACAATTTTTCATCAATTTTATAACTATTTACATCAGGCGAGGTCTGCAAACAAAAAAAGGCATTTTCACTGACAGAAATTATCTGTATGTGTCCATGGTATGGTACCTTTCAAAGCAGTCACCTGGGTGCAACCCTGGCTGCCTTGAGCAGGTTCTGCAGAACCATACAGTCTCTCTCCTCCCCCCTTTTGTCTTTCTGTCACTGCACACTGCACAGTCTTTGGTGCTCTTTCCTTCATTTTTTGCGATGAAATGTGGCTTTTGATTCAGTCTTTCCTCTCTGTCTGTGGAGGATGGACGACCACGTTTTCTGGAGCCAGGGTTGCGCACATTTCCCACCAGTTGTACCAGTAAGTCTTTTCTGAAGGTTTTATGGCGAACAGGTAGCTGTCCTGATTCCACCTTCATCAAATTGAACAGGATAGCACTGTTCACAATTGCTACTTCCAGCAGCCAAAAGAACATCTTCCTCCACCACTTCAGAGATTTCCTTGTGAAAGCATAGCTGGCACAATAGTGATCCGCCCGGTCCACTGCACCCATCTTGCTGGTGTAATCGCAGATAACTGAAGGCTTGTCCAGCTCTTGAATTTCTCCTCGCTTGATGGTGCGTTGTACCTTCTCACAGTCACTGCCATGGAAGGTGCTCAACATGAGCACAAGCCGTTTGTCCTTCCATCCTAGCACCATGACGTTGTTGTCCTTGCTGAATGAAACCGACTCATTTTTTTTCAGTTTGAGGCCTTGCTTCACTGGTGCTGGCAATCCTCTTCTATTGGCCATTACTGTTCCAGTAAGATGGATTTTGATTTTGAGCAGTTCCATGGCCAGGTCGTAACCTGTGTAAAACCTGTCTGTAAACAAATGAAAGCCATGTCCATTTGTTGTCTGCAGCAATGTTTCACACAGGTGAAGAACAATCCTTGATGAAAATGGCATGTCTGGTCTCAGCAGGGAGTCTGTTGTTGGGCTGCCAAAGTAGGGAACAATAGCAGAGACATAACCAGTTTCACAGTCAGCTAAAACAAACACACGCATCCCCACTTGGTAGGCTTCTGAGGATTGTAGCACTTGAAGATAATCCTTCCTTTGAAGCCAACGGTGCTCTCGTCTATGCAAATGTCTCTACCTGGGATGAATAGCTCACGGCATTTTGTGTCTATGTAGCTGACCACATTCCTCACCTTTTGTCCTCTGCTAACAAAAGCAGTCTGAGGCACCTGGGTGGGGGAGGGAAAGGTGCAGCATCCAAAAGATCTGCAAGAAACGCGATCTCTTGAACACATCTTTGAAAAACGGCATTCTGTCGGTCCATTCCTCAGAGAAATATTCTTTTATGTCTGTTTTTACATTCAGTCCCATGTTCAGCACAACACCAAAAAATGCTTTCATCTCAGGTAATGTAACAGGTTTCCAGGAGTTCCAAATAGAATTTTGTCGCCGCGGTCCTGTTAGCTTTACGCTCGCATGTCTATTGGTCTCATTCACAATTTCCGTAAACAAAACGTCAGTGAAAAAAGTTGAAAAACTGCAGTGCAGTTCTCAAAGTATTACTACCTTGAAATCCCTTATTTCTCACAGTAAAAGGGATTTTTGTGAAAGCATCCTCACTTACAGATGCTCGTCTCCATTAAGCCCTCGGTTGCGCGTCTGGTTCCTGGTCACTTTCCTCCGATTCCTGAGATTCATCAGAGTCCTCAGAAAGAGAAAATGTACTTCCTCGTCACTAGATTCTTCAAAATCATCCTCCAAACTGCTTTCATCTGTATTTTCTTCTTGCTCCATCATCTGAGCAAGCTCTTCAGGCTGCATTGCTTTTCTCTGTCTCCTCTGCGCCATTATCACTGTCGTCTTTTCTCCGTCTGTTCAAGTCGGCTTTGTTCAGCCTGTATATAGTCTATTCGGCTGTCTCCGCCTTTTTTCCGATCAAAGACGATTAGGGAACGCCTTGTCTCAGTTTTTTCCGGCTTAAACGCAACACAGGCTGTGTTAGATCATGGTTTTCGGCAATGTCGGACAGAGTCCGACAATGGACTGGAATGGAATTTTCGCGATGTCGGACCAGGTCCGACATAGGACCGCAAAGGGTTAATCATACACCTGACTATATGCCTATAAAATCCCTGACTTTGTGCAAGTGTACCTAGAAGAATTGATGCTGTTTTGAAGGCAAAGGGTTGTCACACCAAATATGGAATTGATTTAGATTTTTCTTCTGTTCACTCACTTTGCATTTAGTTAATTGATAAATATATTCTATTAACATGTCTATTTTTGAAAGCATTCTTACTTTACAGCATTTTTTCACACCTGCCTAAAACTTTTGCACAGTACTGTATGTGCAAGAACTTTTGAAACCCTATATTTCAAATTTTAATGGAAATATTAATAGAAGCTTCCCTCAACTTACCGATTGTAATTTTAATAAATACATGGCAACACTTTCACTCACAAAAAACAGATTATAAATCTGTATTGCCTACTGTGGCTTCAGCACCAAAAGTATTTTAGTTCCTGGTCCAATTCCACGATTTGGGGTCCATTGTAATAAGAAACATGTCTACTACTTCTACACCTGAGAAAGAACTCATTAGCGGTCCATTTATTCAGCGCCCGTCAGGTGCGTCAGGTCCAGTTTATTTTCACACGCGCTGTTTATTTTACACACGCTGTTTAAAAGTAATTTTATTCAAAGTAAAACAGGTTTAAAAGGCACTGCATATCAACAGGACACTCAGTACTGCATTTCCAGCCCCGCCCCACCCCTTGTTCGCTGTATTTATCACGTACCTCTTCATAGTCGTGCATACTGATAAATCATCTCCTGATCACTCGTTTTATCACCAAACTCCTCAATAATGCGATCCAAGTCATTATTTTATTACTATAACGTCTCAAAAAGCTTGGCAAATGTCCATGATCTTCTTTGAGCGCTGGATGCGGAAGCAACTATCTTGTTTGTTTATGTCCGTGTTAGGTCTGTGGTGCAGTGACTGTGTGTATTGCTCAGATCCACCCCCTTTGTTTTTTGTTTGTTTTCAGCTTCTCCCGGCTCCTATCAGTCTCCTTTCGGCCATTGAAATGCTTTCTCGGCTTTTTCCGGAGAAAAAACAAACAAGTAGAGACCTGTGCTTGACGTCTTTTTGATGATGTCAGACAGGGTAAGAAAAGGGACGTCGGCCAGGGTAAGAAAAGGGACATCGGACAGGAAAGGGAAAATTGTAATGTCGGACCTGGTCCGACATAGGACCGCAAAGGGGTAAGAGCCAAATGCAGTTCACCTGTCTTAAAATACAACGTAACACTTACCTAAAAGATTTGAAACGAGGTGCTGATTGGGAGCTAGAGGATCCTGAAGACTGAATACTGAATAACGACTGTGCTGAATCTGCCGTAATGCTTCAAAGTTTCCAAGAAGGATATCACACAACCACTGGGCATTTACACAGGGAATCCTCCATTCTTTGGCCTTTTCATATTTTAACCCGCTGGGTCTGAATAGGGAACAAATATGTGAAAGTTCATGGACAGTCCAGCAACACTGTAAAATGTGAAGACAATGCTAGCATTGTATCTCCTATACTACACTGAGAATGTACATAACGGGTAAACTTGTGCCAGACTTTTTTTTTTTTTTTTTTTTTTATCAAACTTGGATAAGCATTTCTCTAACTCCGACGTGTAGCTTATTCAAAAGTATTACAGGTATACTTACTCTTTGCAGACAAGCACTGTATTACTGCGACACAAATAACCAGTGTATTTTGCCCCTGCCAGATAAGCCATTAACTTGAGGTCATCCCGATCAGTATCCACAAACCCAGTCACAGAAATGATCTGCAAGTAGGAGATTATTGTATCACAATACATAAAACGATACACCTTACAGTATAGTTAGCATGCAATATTCATGAATGGATATCCAAACCAACAAAATGAACAGCCTTACCAGTGATCACTGTTGCTTTTATTTATTATATATATATATATATATATATATACACAGTACTGTGCAAAAGTTTTAGGCAGGTGTGAAAAAATGCTGTAAAGTAAGAATGCTTTCAAAAATAGACATGTTAATAGTTTATATTTATCAATTAACAAAATGCAAAGTGAGTGAACAGAAGAAAAATCTACATCAAATCAATATTTGGTGTGACCACCCTTTGCCTTCAAAACAGCATCAATTCTTCTAGGTACACTTGCACACAGTTTTTGAAGGAACTCGGCAGGTAGGTTGGCCCAGACATCTTGAAGAACTAACCACAGTTCTTCTGTGGATTTAGGCAGCCTCAGTTGCTTCTCTCTCTTCATGTAATCCCAGACAGACTCGATGTTGAGATCAGGGCTCTGTGGGGGCCATACCATCACTTCCAGGACTCCTTGTTCTTCTTTACGCTGAAGATAGTTCTTAATGACTTTCGCTGTATGTTTGGGGTCGTTGTCATGCTGCAGAATAAATTTGGGGCCAATCAGATGCCTCCCTGATGGTATTGCATGATGGATAAGTATCTGCCTGTACTTCTCAGCATTGAGGAGACCATTAATTCTGACCAAATCCCCAACTCCATTTGCAGAAATGCAGCCCCAAACTTGCAAGGAATCTCCACCATGCTTCACTGTTGCCTGCAGACACTCATTCGTGTACCGCTCTCCAGCCCTTCGGCGAACAAACTGCCTTCTGCTACAGCCAAATATTTCAAATTTTGACTCATCAGTCCAGAGCACCTGCTGCCATTTTTCTGCACCCCAGTTCCTGTGTTTTCGTGCATAGTTGAGTCGCTTGGCCTTGTTTCCACGTCGGAGGTATGGCTTTTGGCCGCAAGTCTTCCATGAAGGCCACTTCTGACCAGACTTCTCCAGACAGTAGATGGGTGTACCAGGGTCCCACTGTTTTCTGCCAATTCTGAGCTGATGGCACTGCTGGACATCTTCCGATTGCGAAGGGAAGTAAGCATGATGTGTCTTTCATCTGCTGCAGCAAGTTTCCTTTGGCCGACCACTGCGCTCACGGTCCTCAACGTTGCCCGTTTCTTTGTGCTTCTTCAAAAGAGCTTGGACAGCACATCTGGAAACCCCTGTCTGCCTTGAAATTTCTGCCTGGGAGAGACCTTGCTGATGCAGTATAACTACCTTGTGTCTTGTTGCTGTGCTCAGTCTTGCCATGGTGTATGACTTTTGACAGTAAACTGTCTTCAGCAACCTCACCTTGTTAGCTGAGTTTGGCTGTTCCTCACCCAGTTTTATTCCTCCTACACAGCTGTTTCTGTTTCAGTTAATGATTATGTTTCAAACTACATATTGAATTGATGATCATTAGCACCTGTTTGGTATAATTGTTTAATCATACACCTGACTATATGCCTACAAAATCCCTGAGTTTGTGCAAGTGTACCTAGAAGAATTGATGCTGTTTTGAAGGCAAAGGGTGGTCACACCAAATATGGATTTGATGTAGATTTTTCTTCTGTTCACTCACTTTGCATTTAGTTAATTGATAAATATAATCTATTAACATGCCTAAAACTTTTGCACAGTACTATATATATATATATATATATATATATATATATATATATATATATATATATATATATATATATATATACACACATTCAGAAATATAAATCAGTGCAAACATATATATTACCAATTATTCACTTAGAATAAAAACACATTTAGTAGAATGATGCCCTCTACATTATATAATAATATCACCCAAATTGCATGCAGTTTTCCCCAGAGTTTTGTTAAGGGGTATATTTATTGTCCCACCACCAGAGTTTAATTCTGCCCTCCAACAGCATTAGCACCTAATCCTGACTCAACTCTTTTTACCCTTCATCACCACTCTTCATTCCCACAGCCAGGTTACTCACATGCTGTGAACAAGGTTTTCCTCCAGGGGGAAATGCAAAAGGAAAATGCAAGGTTCTATGGGGTGGGACCATCTTTTTCTTTTTGAGGATGGTATTCAGCCAATGGGCAGTCACACAGCGCTTCCCCTCTCTCAAAGCCTACCAAAGCAAGGCACATCAAATACAAATGATTACTGCACATTAATTAACACCAGACCTGGGCTACAGAGGCAGAAGTTGTTGCTGCTGTAGATATTATAAAGAGACCAATACATGTTTACTTAAACGTAGGACAGGAATGCTTTAAAAATGAAGAACAGAAACCTCAGTTCCATGTAATGGAGAATTAATTAATCTGTTATATATAAATAATAATTTTCAATTATACTTAAATGTGATAGCAATAGATACAAATCAAATATATTAACTGCAAGGAATAAAATACATAGGCACAAAAAGAAAAGAATGCAGAACAGGGATTTAGGAAAAGCACCAAATAATATTAGTAATGAAGACATTACTAACAATCAGGTGTACACAAGTAAGAATATCAAAGTTAAAACAAACAGAGAGAAGATCACTAAGGATCATGAAGTGGACACCGTATTTAAATTTATCTGGTAAAACATTAACAGCCTCACAGAAAACATTACTATGCAAGGGGCTCAAGTTTGTTCCGGCAAGAAGATACATAAATAAGGATACGTTAATAACAGAATTAAACGAATGGGAATACTTCTATGATGAAACACACACAGACTCAGAATATGTGCGTAAACATGGAATAAAAATTAAAAGAAAGCACCACTGGACTCCTCCAGAGGGAAGAAACAAATGGTTAGACATGTATATTGAAGTGAAATAATAACAGGCCGAAATTTAACTAAGAATGAAGAAAAAGCGCTGAATAAAGGATGATAATATCATAATAAGACTAGCAGGTAAAGGTTCTTGGGTGGTGGTAATGAACAAAGATGATTATATAAAAGCAGTAGGGACTGAATTGCAAAATATAAATATATATGAAGAAGTAAAAGCTAATAATAACAACAACAACAACAACAACAGCATAATAAAATAAGTGAGAATTTTGGCAAACATTATATAAAAATGGGTTTGTATCGAAAGAATTAAAAAATTACATGCGAATGATTGTTTGCACAACATATGTAGGGCTACTGATGGCATTGGGAACAGTATTGGCATTTTTGGAATGGAATTCTGCTTTGCAACTGCACCTTATATATATATATATATATAAATATATATTATATATATATATATATATTTTTTTTTTTTAAAAAAACAAAAACTGCTTAGTCTTTTACCGCTGTTATTCTCCATTCTTTTTTATAGGATTGCTTTGAAAACGACACTACCCAGAAGCCCAGCGATGACGCTTGTATAAAACGTTTTTGTATGTTTATTTGGATCATTGGATAACAAGAAAACAGGTGGTTTTGTGGGCTTTACGCTGATGGACTGTCCGTCTCCGTTGCGGCGCTGCCTGTGTGCTGTGTGAGGCGAGTTGTTTAAAAAAGCAACTAGCTGTTTTGTAAGAGTTCTATTCTGTGGAATAACTTTGGAGTTGTATATACAGAAAAGTGAAAAGTACCTGAACAAATAATAAACAATATTTACAAATAGCAAATAACAAATAATATTTATAAAATAATCTTAATAGTATAAATATTGTAACCTGGCCAAAACAATAGAAAATATATTCCAACATAGTTTAACATTACTAATTACAACTAGCCATCAAGTACTGACATCAGATGAATCTAAGTCAAGTTACTTTGTTTTCAATAACTTGTAAATAATTCAAAACAAGGATACCTGGTTGTACTTTTAATGGTCAGTGCAAATGTTGGCGTTACTCCATCCATTCACAGAAAGTCAACAGTAGATGTTTTACATTGAACTGCAGTCCAGAGTTAAAAAAAATAACTCCTTTCCAACTCCAAGTATTTTGCCTTTTCTTATTGGTCACTGTGTTGTTCTGCTTAACATGTAGTATGTCTTTATATTCATCATAAAGTTAAATTACTTTCTAATTTCGATGTTACCCAAGTTTGGATTACTTCTTTTAGCACTTGCTATATACATTACTTTATTTCAGTTCACACATTCAATTTTCGCCAGTGCCATGCCTGGCTAGCAACAGCTGCTGCGTACAGTCATTACCGAGGAACTCATGCAGGGATCTGTTAACATTAGCTAAATACAAGGCAATAAAATTGGCAACAATTTCAAACAGAATACGATTACTGTAGAATGTTGCTATTACAAGCATTGCATAATTAATTAGGGTCTTTACATTTAATATGCAAATAACGGGTTTAAGACTGATAACACTTAAGCATCAGCATTAAAATACAAAATAAAAGAAAGACACGTTTGTTTCTACTAGTAGCTAATGTACAAGGCTTTTTTTGTGTGTACTCGAATATGTAATATGCTATTGAAATTATTATTATTTTTTTTTTTTCATGTAATCGTGTAGTCGACTACACTGACCTATCCCTAATTAGGATTATTAAAATTCAGTTTCAGCGTTGCTGTGACTATATGGTAACAGCTTGGTTACAGGTTTGCTTGTGAAAAAATGAGTATCATTTGCACACATACATTTTTAAATCTTGAATACATTATTTTCATTTTCTGACAAGCACACAAATCTGTGCATGTTAAATGGCTGAAGTAACATATATTGAAAGGCTTCGTTTAGCCACTTTCTTTTGGGACGTGGGCTCTCTTTAGTTACCATACACAGTTAGAAACATAGTGAAAATATAAATCATCATTAAAAATATATAAATATATTGGGCCAGATAAAATTGCATCCGGGCCAGTAAAAACACTAGCTCAGTGGCCCAAGGGGCCAGTAGTTAAAAATGTAAACATAGAGCCCTGAAAGGATTAATAACATAAAAGGTTACACTACCAGAGAATACCATTGTATTTTGCATGGATGTAAACTCAGTAAACATAATAGAAACATTAAGGGACATTGAAACCTGTAAAAGCACATGCATAGTATGCAAATATATTAAAGATAAAAGTGAAATCACAAATAAAGAAAATAAATATTTAGTCTTAAAAAATGCATGATGCAAGGATAGCAACCTTGTATATGGTATATTTTGTATAAAATGTAATACAATGAAATGCGTAGGAGAGACAGGTACATTATATATTACAGAAACACCTATCAAATATAAGAAATAAAGTAAATGAACCAATAGTTAAGCCTCTAAAGTTTGTGTTTTTAAATGACATTCATTTTAAAACCAGTTGTAAAGCTTTTTTTTTAGCGTGCTGAAAGCAAGTAAAATACAAACTTGTTTTCTGATATTAACAGGGTTGTCTTTTAGTGTATTTGTACGTGTTGTTTTTGTATTAACAGTATTTCGTGCATTGAGTCTTTGTATGTGTTGTTTTTGTATTAACAGTATTTCGTGCATTGAGTCTTTGTATGTGTTGTTTTTGTATTAACAGTATTTCGTGCATTGAGTCTTGCAATGAATATTTGCATTTTGCTCCTTTTCCAGCATTCTTATTTCTCAATGTACACGTTATAAAAACAAATTAGTCACTTTTGCTTTGATTTTGTGATAAAACTGGTACTTCTGTTGATTTGTTAATCTTTAAACAGTTTGAAGCATTTTTGAGTGTGTTGTGGGCCAACAGTATGAACTTATTTGTCGTATTAACACTGTATTTCATGCGGTTGTTTTGCAATGAAGATTCGTTGCTGATTAATTTTTCATTGATTGTCCATGTTTACCAATGTAATATTTTTTAAATGTAGCGACTTTTATTCTAGCATTTTTCACCTACAAATGTGGTTTTTCATGATGTGCTTTTGCACTGGAGACTGCAGGTTTAAAGTTTAGTGCTTGTTTTGTGAAAATATTTGAAATGACAAAACAGTGGACATACTGCAGAAACTTTGAATTGCATTTCACCAGTCAGTAAATATGTTAACTGCACTTCTTGATTCTTTAGCGTGACTGTGTGCTGTGCTCTACCTTTGAATGTTAAGCATGCCCAATTGTAAACGTAATCTAATCTACCTACCTAATGTTAAAAATACTCCCCCTGCAATAATGCCTGGGTAATGTTGGAGTGTATTTTCTATTGTTTTGGCCAGGTTACAATATTTGCATTGTTCAAATTATAGTATAACGTTATTAGTTATTAGAATTAATACAGCAAAAAATAAAAAAAAATAAAAAGATTTGTTGGTACTCTTTTGTACTGCGCTGCTAATCCTACTGCAGCTTTAACTGGAAGACCTTACGCACTGTGACGTGGCTACTTAACTGTTTTGGAACTAGGGAGAGAGATCATTAGCACAGGGTACTTTGAGTGAGTGTCTTTGAGCTCTGTGTTCTAATGCTGTAACCAAAAGCAATAAACTTGTGCCAAGGAAATAAATAATACTGAACAAAGAAATCTCGTTTGGACATTGTTTACACACTTCACGAACCTGGTCGGCTCCTCTGAAGAGAACACATAAACTTTACCGGCCTACAACTGGAATTTTGCCCCCCCCCCCACAAGAACTTAGCGCCCCCTGGGCATTGACTCGGCAGAATCCGGTATAGATTCAGATATGAATTTTCTTATTTACCTACCTGAACAAACATACTGCTGACTTGACTTTCACATAAAAGGTGTGTGCATCGGCTACTGAGAGAAGGGTCCACTGTTCCACCATGTGCTTGAATAATCTTAACACAATAGTAAAAAGGACATTTTGAAATTTGCAAGACAACACACACACATACATACATACATACATACATACATACATACATACATACATACACACAAAAGCAAATCACGCTTAAGCAATTTGGGAGTTGATATTTTAAATAAATATTCTGTAAAAGAACAAAGACAAAAAAAGCTCAACTGTGTTTTTACCGAAATATAAACCCTGACGCAGAAAACTACAAAATAATAATATCACTACTTTCTTCATGAGAGAGAGACACTAGTCTACATGTTACTAAAAAATGTAGAATGAAACCTGTTGCTTCAAATTTCAGGGGACACTGCTCTACAATATGGAGAAATTGTAGATAAAAAGTTGATAGACCGCCAATGAGATATATAGAAATGAGCTTATAATTAAGTCACTGCCAACCAATCAACATGTACTATATTAAAGCACAGGTAACCTGGTACAGTAATAACCTGCTTGAATGTTTTTCTGTTTTATTTGTGTAAATAAACATGTAAATAAAACCAATTGTAGAGACGTTGAAATGTGATTACTGTTAGTTATTTTTATTATATTATTTTGAACAGAATTCCTAATTATGCCAGGTGAGGATTTTTTTTTTCTACAAATCAGACATAGGTAACTGTGTAACAATATTTGCAAGCTGCGTCTGCTGAACTGCAATGTTCAAACAGCTTTAAACAAAAGTAGGACTCCATTTATCCATTACTATTAAGTTGTATCAAATGAATGCCTTCATTTGAGATAAAATGACCACTGAAAACAACTTGGAACTTAAACATAACACACCGTTAACACACCGCAGCAGTTTAACATGAACTCTCTAATGCTTCAGCGTCGGCACCAAACCGGCATTTTTTGTTGTGATTTCTAATATTAGATTATAATGTCAACACAACATTATGTTTAAAGCGGTTCATAATAGTAAATCGTTTTTTTTAAGTAATATAATATTAATAATTTTGTTGACTTTAATGCCGCTCCACTACATCTCGTGGCATTACTGACAAATTGGTCATTAACTATCAGGAATGCACCAATGAACACTTACTTACTTGCCTATATCACCTATAAAAAATTAAAAATAAATATTAAAAAAAAGAACCACCCTGAAAAAAAATCGAATAAATAAATTGGCTGATTTATTCTATGACATAACGTTGCTTCTACAAAATCAACAGTCCTTTGCCTGAAACTTGTAGCTTGCAAGTCACTTTCTAAAAAAAGTATCCCTTTCTACATTTTTCTTGCAACATGTAGACTAGTGTCCTCTCAGCTTCAAAGTCTCATTTATCTATTTATTTATTTACAGAATACAGTGGCTTATTTTTACGTTATATTTGTATACAGCTGATTTAACCCCCCACCGGGTAGCAATTACTTACCCTTTTCCAGGTTGCTAGAAGTTGTTTGTCGGACATCTGTTCGGGATAATCAGCAATAGAAAATATGCAGCCCACTAGAAAACTGTGCTCTGGAACTGCAGAGAAGGTTTGGAGTTAACACTAGAACAGCCACAGTAATCATTTTGACAGTTTTCACTTTTAAAATTTAAATTACTCGGCGTGTGTTAAAAATCCACAGTTGTCTGTTTTTGACTTTTCCTAAATACATGCATTAAATATACTCACGGTGTTTTGAAAGTCAGAATCGCAAAAATAAAAAAAGTTATGAGCACTTCTACCTAAAACCGCCAAAAATAGTCATTTTGACAGCTTGTTACAATACATGCTTTTACTGCTAGCATAACCTACAATACGCTATTTTTTATATGTATACAAGCCAGTTTGTTATCTGTACCTCCGCTGAGCTTACAGCAGTATGTATTTCAATAGAATATTGTTCTTGACGTCTAGATATGTGTTATCCAAATATCTATTGTAAACCTATCAATTCCTTGGAGAACTGTCGTCTGGCTGTCTACGTGAGCGTATATAGTCTGCTGTCTTATAATATTACTATTACAAGAATTTTTCGAGAAATCTTGATATTTTTGCGTTTTGATTTGAGAGCAACTACAGATATTTGCCCTGACATCAGAAATTTGGAACGACTTCATTGAAATCAGCATTGCCTGTTTCAAGCTAAACATAAAACATTACATGGACAAGCAGCTGTTTCCGACAAAAGCACGGTGTCGCTGGACAAACAAACGTGTCAAATTTGGGATCAAGTTTTGGCTGGCAACGGACCCTATCCCTACCTGTGCAAAGATGAAACTCGCCCAGCTTTTTTTTTTCCCCACTGTAATTCGCAAAACAGTTGAAGAAAAAAAAAACAGCCTGGTTGCAACAGTAAACAAAGAAGAAGAGAGTTTTCACCATCTGCGCAAACCTTAGTACTCAGTGAAAGCAATCACTGGTGTCCCGTTGCTGTTTTTACAATGTACTGGACATGGCAGTCATCAATTCCTTCGTTTTTATACAATGAATGCACCTGGGAAAATATCAGTCGGAGAGATCTCTTATGATGCTAGCCACGGAGCTTTGGCATTTCGATCAGAAAACTGCAAAGCGGCAGGGAAACGCAGCTCAACCTGGATACAGTGCACAGCCATCAAGTCAAGTGACACACGCAACAGAAAACAATACCAGGTAACTAAATGCAATAAAAATAAAACTTCCGATATCTGTGCCCAGTGTGAAAGAGCAGTATGTGGTAAATGCACACAAGTTGATAAGCGTTACATCTGTGTGGATTGTGCTAATATGGGAGCTACTTTGAAGTATGTTGGAAAATGGAATAGTTCCGGCTTCTTTCAAAATTGCCCTGGTTAAGCCCCTACTTAAAAAACCCAACTTAGACAGTTCACTTCTGAGTAACTTCAGACCCATTTCAAATCTCCCTTTTCTAGCAAAAGTTCTTGAAAAGGTAGTGCTTAAACAACTTAATGGCTTCCTGATTACTAATAGTATGTTTGAAAAGTTTCAGTCTGGGTTTCGTTCAAATCACAGTACAGAAACTGCCCTGGTAAGAGTAACAAATGACTTATTAATGAGTGCAGATTCAAATGCTATATCCATTCTTGTTCTTTTGGATCTTAGTGCTGTGTTTGATACTGTGGATCATTCCATCTTAATTGATCGTCTTAAGGAATGGGTGGGCCTAGATGGTAAAGTACTAAATTGGTTTAGATCCTACCTTACAAACAGACAGTTCTTTGTTTCACTGGGGGAGTCTGTGTCGGGTTTAGCAAATATTACCTGTGGTGTCCCTCAGGGTTCGATTCTTGGTCCGATATTATTCTCTTTATACATGTTACCTCTAGGCCAGATTATTCATAAACATGCTGTAAATTTCCACTGCTATGCTGATGATACACAGTTATACATCTCTGTGAAACCTGGTGACATTAGCACAACATCAGCCTTATTTGAGTGTATCACTGACATCAAAACTTGGATGTCCTTAAATTTTCTGCAATTAAACTCTGATAAGACAGAAGTGTTGACAGTAGGCTCTCAGCAACAAATTGATTTATCAAAAATACATTTGGGGGACTTGACTCCTAATTTGAAGTCTGAAGTGAGAAATTTGGGTGTTATTTTTGATTCAACTTTAAGTTTTGAGTCGCATATTAAAATGATTACAAAAGTATGTTTTTATCATCTAAGAAACATTGCCAAAATTAGATCATTTCTGTCTTTATCTGATGCTGAAAAAGTAATCCATGCTTTTATTTCATGTAGACTGGACTACTGTAATGCTCTTCTTTCTGGACTTACTAGCCAAGCTTTATTAAGGCTGCAGCTTGTGCAAAATGCAGCTGCAAGGGTCCTTACTAAAACCAAAAGGAGAGCACACAGAACTCCTGTACTTGCTTCTCTGCACTGGCTTCCAGTGAAATATCGAATTGATTTTAAAATTCTATTGCTTACATTTAAAGCACTAAATGGAATGGCACCAGATTACCTCTCAGAGTTGTTGTCTCTTTATCAGCCTCGGCGTGCATTGAGGTCGACTAATAATGGCCTCCTCTGTATTCCGAGGGTGAGGCTCAGGAGGAAAGGAGAGGTTGCTTTTTGTGTTCGTGCTCCGCAGCTGTGGAATTCTCTGTCAGAGGTTCACCTACAGTAGCTACTTTTAAATCTAGGCTTAAGACCTATTTTTATAATTTAGCTTTTTGATTTTATATATTGTTGTTTTTAGTTGTTTCAAATTGTGTCTCTTTTTCTCTTTTTGCAATATATAATTTTTTTTTTTTTAATTATTATTTTTTTTAACCTGTTTAACTTATTCATCAATTTATGTCGTTTTATTAACTTTGATTTTAATTTTTGTGTTCTGTTACCTTCTTTTTTGTTTTTTGTGCAGTGCCTTGAACCTTGTGGTACGAAAGGCGCTCTATAAATAAATATTATTATATTATATTATTATGTTTCCCTGAATGCGCATTCCCGTTACACAATGGGAACGGAGTTATTTTCTTTTTGTTATTTTTTTTTTCTAAATAATTATTTCGATTTTACAATTGTGTATGTAGACCTATATATAACCAGTTTACAGCTGGTTACACAATGTTTTCTTTTGAAATGTTTTATATTATTATAGTTTTTCATTTTTTTGAAGTCATGCTATGCAGTAGGCTAATGTGAAAAAAGCCTTATGTTATTTTTGTAAATTACTTCGTTTTCACAATTTTGTATGCACGTATAGCAGTTTACACCTGTTTACACAATATACTCTTTTGAAATATTTATTTTATTATAGTTTTTCATTTTTTGACATGCATTATATGCACTAATTTAGAAAATAAAGCCTTTTATGTTTATTTTTTCATTTAAATACAATGTTTCTGCTATGCAAATGTTAGCTATGATGTTCATAAATAAAACTTTTGAGTTGTATCTGATAGTTTGTGTTTCATTTTCATGTCAAAGCTGTTTAAAATGTACCCGTCAAAACGACTACAGCAGGCGGTTCTAGTGTTAAAAACACAATGGCAGTGTTCATAAAGAAAACATTAGCATGTGCTCAAAAAACAAAACAAAACAAAAATCTGGCTAGCCTAGACGTAGACCAAGCAAGGAATCATTCTTCAAAAAACCTAGTTGTTACTCTAGGTTACCCTCCCTCTTCTTCTCTCAACACATCTTTTCCCTGAAACGCACTTGCCGCTTCTACCGAATCTGTCCTTTTCTCACTGCTTACTCCACTTTACTCCAGGTCCAAGCTCTTGTACTCACCAGACTGCACTATTGTAACGCTCTCCTTGCTGGTCTCCCTGCCTCGGCTATCCACCTCTTCAGCTCATTCAAAATTCTGCAGCTCGCCTTGTTTTCTCTCAACCTCACTACTCTCATGCTTTGCACTCTCCACTGGCTCCCTATATATGCTTGCATTCAACAGATCCTCAGCTGATGGACAATCCTTGCACTATTACTATGTTACTGTAGATATATATAGTTGTAATCCTAACTTGCTGCATCGTATTTCATATCGTACATTAGCAGTATAATTTGCACTAATTGTAAACTATTCTGTATTTAAATATTGACCTTGCACTGTAACCCTGTACTGCCCTATAACACCTGTAAGTGGCCTTGGATAAAGGCACCTGCCAAATTAAAAAAAAACAAAAAACAATAATAATAATTAGCCGTGCAAATATGAAGTCTACATTTTAAAGGCTGTGGGTGAGAGGTTGTGAAACAAATGTGAAATTTGAGGGCAATATGCTAAAGTGTATGACCTCCATTATCCTGAAATTAGTCACTGAAATGCAAAACGGTAGCCACATTAGATTGGATCTCAAGCTGAAGATTTGTTCTGGAAACTGTGAATACAATGCCAGGCCAGACATAAATGGATGGATCATAGATAAAGATGCAATACATACTGTCTAGTCCTGGCTCGTGTCCAAAGAGCTGTTGTGGTTGCAGTGGCTGCAGCGGTGGCTGTTGTTGCTGCAGCTGTGGATTCTGTTGCTGATGAGAATTCTGACTCTGCAGATGTTGATGTTGCACAGTCTGCTGCTGCAGTTGTTGTTTCTGCAGCTGCTGCAAATGCTGTTGTTGTAACTGTTGCTGCAACAGGTGCTGCTGCTGTTGCTGCTGCTGCTGTTGTTGCAACTGCTGCAAATGCTGTTGAACACTTTGCGGGTGCTGCGGATGCAAGTGCTGCTGGTTTTGTTGCTGCTGTTGCTGCTGCTGTAGTTGTAACCGATGCTGTTGCTGCAGCTGCTGCAACTGCTGCTGCAGAACATGTTGCTGTTGCAACTGCTGTCGATGCAACTGCTGAGGTCGCAACTGCTGCTGTTGCTGTTGGGCAAACTGATGTTGTTGCTGCTGATGTTGCTGTTGAGTGAGGATGTGCTGGTGGATCTGCTGCTGGTGTGGCTGATGGAGGAACTGATGAGTTTGCTGTGGTTGTGGTGGAAAGGTTTGCTGCGGAATTTGTTGCTGTTGTTGCTGCTGCTGCTGCTGTTGATGCAACTGCATAAGCTGTTGTGGTTGGAGATGTAAGAGAGAATGCTGTTGGTGTTGTAGCTGGTGCTGTTGCTGTTGTTGTTGCTGCTGAGGATTATGCTGCTGCTGTTGGACCTGCTGAGATTGCTGCTGCTGCTGCTGTTGCTGCAACAATTGTGCTTCTGGAGCTAGCTGCTGCTGCTGCGCCGGAGGCTGCTGTGGCTTTCCTTGGTTAAACAGTACTGCATTAGGATGCCCCTGCTGGGTCTGATTTGCTGCTTGTTCCAGAGATTTTGTAGGGGCTGAAAGGGTCTGTAAGATCTATAAAAGGAATACAAAAAACATATCAGTTAGCAGACAGAGAGAACAGGGTATATCGTCTGGCTTATTTATTTATTTTTTTTACAGTGAGAGTTTGCCAATGCCCCTCTCAGAAGACATTTTAAAATCCAGATTGTTCATATAGGTACAGCACATTACTTCAAATGGAGTACACCTCTATTGGCAGATCTGTAGGTCTGTTAAAACTGTAAACAAAAACTGATAATCGTCATGTAAGGTTTTAAAGTAATCCCAATAAGGGGGTAATATTCTGATATTTTACATATTCCACTTCCTGTATTATTAAATATCTGCAAATAAAATAAATCACTGAAGATGTTATTTGTCACAGCTCTATTACCAACAGGGCATTTCCATAAATTGCTTGGAAATCAGACTGTCGGATTTAAAAATTGCATTAAATGCATGTTATCACTACCCAAACAACTTGGCAATCAATCTTCAACAGACTGAATTTTCATGTCTCTATCCTGGGCAGAAACACTACTAATAGTGTAGACCATTTCTTCCCATCTGTGTGTCTCATTTGTTTTGTAAATTTTTATGAATAAATAAACATGCTAGTTTATTTAAAAAAAGAAATCTAAACAAAATACCCCATTAACTGCTTGCACTAACAAGCAAATCCACGCTGTTCTGAAAAAAGTAAATATGAAATGCTCTGTACATAATTTAATTATCCAAGGCCACAACCAAAATAGATTGTTACCCAAGGATTATTAGGGTACTTCTTATCAATGTTTTTTGGATCAGATTGCTACAAAATCAATTGGTCACAGATTGGATGCATTATTATTTATAACTTGCTCTACTGTTCATCTCTAACACATTACTGCTCAGTGTCCAATTAACTGGACTGGTTTGACCCTGATAACTGAAGATTGTTTCTTTGGCTTTCTAAATTACCTTATTAATGTATCCCTTGGTCAGCCGCTGAAATATTTATGGTGCTACTTAAATGTCAGTAGGCACACTTGGTATTTTACAGTCTGCTAGAAAATAGATATTTTTAAAGGAGAGTTCAAAGCAGTGCTGTGAAGATCTATGTGACCCCTTATCACAGGGTTGTCAGAATACATCACAACTGTAAAATAAACGACCATATTGGGTCCTGATATTCTATTTTAACACTAAAATCCTAAAGTCTTGATCCACAGGCAATATCGATACATGCTGGTAAATCTGATTACAGCTTAAGCCTTTCATGAAAGATTCAACTGCTGTTTTCGACCATCACAAAATCAAGGACTCTTAAGTACTATTTACTCTTAAGTAGTATTTTCTAAGATCACCCTTTTCCTTAAATTCTTCGGATTATGTTGCTCATCTTTTCCCAGTAACTGTACTGACATGAGTCAAGTAAAAGAAGAATCAATTAATCAAAAAAAAAAAACGTATCTAGGCGATCAAGATAAAGCGGACAGCCAGAAAAAAAAAGAAAAAAAAAGATGAAAACATGACTAATACATATATCAACAGGCAGAAAATAAACAAAAAATACATTTTTAAAAGTGCAATAAAGAAAATCAACAGATTTAACTTACATGTGCAACATTTGATGGCCTGCTAGCTTGCTGAATATCTGCATTATTTGTAATGTTCCTCAATGTCCGTACAGCTGGGCTCCAAGAAGCCATCATTTCTAGCCTCTCTGGTTCCTGTGCAGTCTGTCCCAAAGGCACCAAATTACTCCGTGCCTCCGAGGGGAGAGCACTGCCTGGTGCTGGTGGTACATTAGCACACAAGTTACTCCGTGCCTCCGAGGGTAGAGCACTGCCTGGTGGTACATTAGCACACAAGTTACTTCGTGCCTCTTGTGGCACAACGCTGCCTGGTGCTGGTGGTACATTAGCACACAAGTTTATTAGACCGGAGTCTTTCCCATGGGGCAGCCGGTGCTTAGCAGCCACTGCCTGGGGTACCTCAGCTGGGGTCCAGTTCAGGTTCCTCTCCTGTTTCTCTGGCGAGGAGTCAGAGGAATCGTCAAACATCAATTCACTTTTCAATCGGTCGCTCCTCTTCTGTTGCTTTGGGGAGAACCCCTCTGTGCTCACAGGGGACCCCTCACGAGACGAGGCTGGGCTGTATTTCCTTGATCTGTTTTCAATGTAGCTGCCATCGGACTGTGAGCCCCTGTCATATTCTTCCTCTTCGCTCTCCTCCTCCTCTTCCTGGATATTCAGTCGTGGATGGTACATCTCCTCTTCCTTTCTGGACTTGTCAACAACAGAGTCCAACACCCAGTCTGGAGTCACTATTTTAATACTGCTGTGCTTTAAAGCACATTCATACTTTTCCTAATAGGGGGGGGGGAAAAAAAAAACAAGATTACAATATTTTTGCATTGTTGGGAGTTTAAGACGGCATACCCAGTAACACTTTCACAAAATTGTATCCTGGTTTTGTTTTCATCAATATTTCAAATTGTGTGTTATGTACCAAATATAAAGACAATATCTTGAAGTGTAATACTTTCTTTATCCGTTGTATTGATAAAACCTTGTATGAAAATTCATGAGATCCCATTGGTCGTTTCATACGACAAGGGAATGTATATCTGTTTTTAAAAACTGCTGTCTAATATTTGGTAAACTTACTACAAAAAAATAACTTAGAGACCTAAATTCCCTGCCAACATCTGAAATCCTAACTACATCCCTGAATTGGGCAGTCATGTTAGGGGAAGACTACTGTTGCCCGATTTCAATAACACTGAAAATATGAAGTCTGTATCTCAAACATTTTGTAAGGTACTTAAGCCCCAGTTAATTAAAAATGTGGGATTTTGTTGCGCCAAATGATTACAGATAAGTGCCTACGCAAATCATCAATTTTATCATTGGAGTTTTCTTTTTTTTTTTTTTTACTCGACACCCACAAGGATATTAAAAAAAGCACTCGTAATTTCTGACAACACTTGTGAAAAGGTTTATTGGCTGCCAGCCTCTGTAGCTGAGGGGATGGGGCTATAAAAACTAAACACTCTTCCTGTAATAAACCGAGCACAGCCTTATACACAGATAAAACAACGTCTCTACACCCTGGTATATGTAGATACAAAGCCGTCGGTATTATTGCTGTCTACCAGACCAGTCAAAAGCCCCATTAAATTGAACTGAACACAAAGCAGATGTGTTTGCACTATTCCCATTTTCTTTGAGCAATGGCAATAATAGGTACTTGAGGCTATGCGAGTAGGTAGGACAGACGCACCAAATATAAAATGCTGAACTTTGGGTGAGTAGTCAGGAACCACTGAAATGTTTCTGATTGAAGAGGCTGGATTGAAGCTGCCGACGTTGTGAAGTCATAAGACATTCTGACTGAACAAACTGATGCATAACTGATGTGAAATGAAAATAACCAGCCAGAAACGACACATTTCTGGTAGACAGGAAGATTAATTCCCAAGTTCACATGAATCTAGTACTGATTTTCAATGCTGGACCCATAAGACACGCAGTATAACAGATAAGGTGCGTATACAAATGAGTTACGTGAAAAAGCTTGTTTACACATGGAATCTACTGTATGTATATCTATTACATATTACGCTCAGTCATCCAATAGTGCACGTATACCAGTATTCATAAGTATATGGGGTTTCCATGCATGTTTTATTCATCAGTGTGTTTGCCATATCTATTGCTATTAGAGTGATCAAGCAGTAAAAACAGACTGTCACTGTCTGCCTGGAGGTAGTGGGACAAGCTTCCCACTTCCAAACCAGCACAACACATTTCCTGGAATTCTGACCTTCCAGTAAAACGAATTTGGAGGAACTTGTATCCAATGCGTTCACCTGAGTGACTGACATTACAGGGGGCAATGCTGCCTTTAACCCTTTCAGGACCAAGCATTCAGTGGGATTCTGCCCCAGGACCAGGCGTTTTTTGGCTGCATTTGACTCTTCCTATGAAAATCCACTAAAAATCTATTTTTTACAGTAGCATCTTGGAAATGGTGTCCTCTCTTTCACACAATATAATTATAAGTCAAATACGTCATTTACAGTGTTTCCCCTTTTTTAATAGTACTAAACAAGTTCCTGTGATGTTTTGTTTCTGCAGGCTGCTGTAAACTGTCTCCGCCCTTTAGACACTAAATGTCCCTCTCAGTAACATCACACGAAAAAAAGTCTGAAGGCGAGTCCCTCCCCTATCCAATGATATTTGTTTCAAGCCTGTACTGCAAAGCAAGGTACAAAGTACTTTTTTATTGTGTTTATACGATCACGGTCCTAGAAGTCCACTTCATTCTGATCATGTTAACACAATCCCAGTCCTTAAATGGTTAAGCTTAGTTGAAGCACAAACACGGGTCTATGCAACATGTTACTGTACATAACCCATGGGGTAAGCTGTTCCCTTGGTGAATTCAATTAGTGAGAATAGAGGTTGCTGTCATTTTAAAATATGCACAAAATGACATTTTGAAAAGGCAATGACACCAGTAATCAAGAGCATACAGATTTGGCTGGCTGGTCAACCTGTCAACTCAAACCATCCAAAATCATTACTGCACATATGCAGCCAGCAAGAAAGCAATAAACTTACCCCGGCTGGCTCAAGTACAATTAAATGAGTACACTTCTTATTCAGGCTCAACTGGCAATCCCCTCCATAAAACGTTATCAAAGCCCAGAGTGTATTGCGGTCCTCGGACGAAATCTGGTGCAACCAAAAATCAATTATGAAAATTAGTTCATGTTTTTCTTTTTTAAGTACGTATTTCTAAGAATGCATACGGACACACTCCCTCCCCTTCCCCTCTAATCTTTCAGTTACTATTAAGGACAGGTGTGTACAGCTATGGCCAAAAGTTTTGCATCACCCTATAGAATTAACTAATTTTGTTTCATAAAGTTGATGAAACCTGCTGAATAATGCTACGTTAACATACTGAATTACATACCGCTTTGTAGTTTTCCATATACTTAATGAAAAACTGATATCTGACATTTCGAAATCCAACATGAAATACTGCACTACTCCTATGGCTTCTATGGCTTTGGCCATATCATTTTGTAGTTTCTTTTGGCCATAGCTGTAAAGCAGGGCTTCTCAACCTGTCCTCGTGACCTGTGTCTTTGGGTTTTCTTAATTGAACTAATCATTTGCTTAATAAGCCTTTTTAATTGTTCTCAGCTCCTAAAAAGTTGCAGATTTCAGGTTACTTATGCAATGTTATAGCTAACTTGAAATCTGCAGCTGTTTAAGCTGAAAACAGTTCAAGGCCTAATTAATCAAAATTATTGGTAATTGAGAGCTCAGTTGGAACGAAAACCAGAAAACAGTGGGTTTGAGAAGCCCTGCTGTAGCTGATCCTCTCTGCATATTTCCTGAGGTCTATGATGATTCTCTCAATAACAAAACCATTATACGCAATGATTTGTATAATTAGCCATTTCAAGAACTATTAAATATACCTATTCATGGCTTTGCAATGTCACAGAATGCTTCAACCTTGAATAGGAGATTTGTTAAAGGGCAAATGGTGCTAAAAGAGAGTAACGGTGGATTGTTTATTCAATCCCAAAATAAGTGATCCTGAGGGTTATTTGCATTTGTTTATTTCATGAACATGTTGTTGTTCAGGAATAATGTTAGGGATAAAAAAAAAAAAATGAAACGTCAACAACAATAAAAGACAGTTATTACTTTAAGAACAAACTTCTTAGCAAGTAAAAATGAGAAACTTAAAAAAAGAACAAAATGATTTAAATGTACATACCATGGGTAAACATGCAGTGACGCCGTAGAAAACCTGCCCTGATTCTGGAGAAAAACCAGCCACTCTATATGTAATTTATCAAGGAAAAACTAAACGTGCTGGAAAATGAAGGCTAACATCATGTAGTGCACCTGTTTTGTTCAGCAAAGTGCTGGCAACTTGGAATACAAACATTTTAAAAAAACAATAAAAAAAACCTCTGGTAAATTATGACTCCAAATACGTATTTGAGATGAAGCTTTTTATAAACATTCTTTGGCACAATTTCTTAAAAGTAATTTCATGGTAAGTACATTTTATAGGAGTTCTGAAATCCTATTAGTTTGGATAAATAAGATGACATCTTCAGAGAGCTTGCCAGAATTTGTTTAAACTTGAATACATTGATGTTTGTTGCAAAAGGTAACTTAGAAAAACAGAAAACACTGCAATAGTCCAATAATAATGCAAGGCAAGTGCATATACTGCACTTATTTATGTGATGCAAAACAATAAGGATACGGTAGAAGATCTCCACATCGAACAGACAAGATTACCCAGGACGGCTGCAAAACAAATTTCAAACATTAACCCTACCAACCCAAAGCAGAACTGGAAATGCTCAGCTGAAGTGATCACATGTATACAAACTCGGGACAGCCCTAGAACTGCTACTCAACAGCTTGCAGAAGGGGTAACAATGTGTGAGCTGGTAGAACAACAACAATGTACTTTTGAACTCTTTCCAGCAACTGTATCTTTGTATTGTTATTCTAAAAGTGTACTGTAATCCTGATCGGATCTAATAATGTAAACACACAGCAATGAGAATGTTTGATGTTGTTTGCTGTGGTAGTGCGAGTCTCATGCAAGGTTGTTGTTGGAAATGAAAATTTGATCTCAATCCACTCATCTGGATAAATAAAGGTTTTGATTGATTGGTTGAATGTTACAAAAGACAAAACAATAGCAACAGTATACTATGAGGGGCTGTCTGAAACGGTAACACCTAAAACTGTTTCACCCAAGTAATGAAAGGGCTTGATAGTCCATACCTTAACAACAGGCAAGTCAAAGACCTCACGTGCCTCTCCCACCTCGGGATTGTCCCCATCCACTGCAATGATATGTGTAGCAAGCGCATTGTAGGACACTTCTTTGGCTTTCCCAGACTTCAAGAGCTGAACTACCTAATAATAAATCACAACAACAACGATGATGATGATCATCATGATTAAAAGACTTGAAAACATAATTGAAAACATTTAAAATTCTTTTTTTTTTTTTTGGTTGGTTGGTTTTGTTTTTTTTAAAGAAAAGGGTACATTTACATGAACTTCATACACAATAAATTCAGATGTTAAATGACATAAGAACATAAGAAAGTTTACAAACGAGAGGAGGCCATTCAGCCCATCTTGCTGGTTTGGTTGTTAGTAGCTTATTGATCCCAGAATCTCATCAAGCAGATTCTTGAAGGATCCCAGGGTGTCAGCTTCAACACAATGACTTACATCTATCTTAATATCACCAAACTTTGAATTGCATTCAGTTACAGTCCTGTTGTCATATTACATTTTTTTTAAATAAAAAATTATTGAAAAAAAATGTAAAAGAAAGAGGATAAACAGAATGTCATACTGTTATTTCCCTCTCTCATTACCCTGGCATATATAACAAACACATCTTGAACGGTAGATGGACAGCATGCTGTATTACACTAAAATATGATGTCTGACTGCTTCAGGGATGGAAATAAGACTCCTATTGCGTAAGCGTTTAAAAGAAGCTTGATCTGCGCCTAGCCATAATCAACACCAATATAAAAAGACAACTCAAGGGTACACTATCTGGCAGGAAGTTCAACCCAGCAACATCCTGCTAGAGCATGCCATTCAATCCAAGACAGGAGCACAGCTCGCGCAAGCTCAGTGCAGAGCACACTATTTAGCAGACTGTTCAAATTACCTAATGTAAAAACACAAATTAAACGTGCACGGTCCTTATGGAAGCACACGGTGCTATCAGTTTCGGTAAATAAGCGCACTCGTATGACACAATAACTAGATGCACAGATTTTCATTTTAGAAGGTTTAACAAAAAAAATATTTAAAAAATAGAGGCCCTGTTGCAAAAGAAAAGCGCTACTCTGCTGGGTTTTGCTAAGGTACACCGACAACAATAGAAGAAATGAATTAGGCTAAGCAATACATACTTAATATGAGTACACGTCAGCAAGATGAGTACACACTTGTATACACGTCCATGCATGCAACACCCGTTATTAAAGCAAATACAAACTATTAGTGCGGCTAACCACACTATTACAATATACCCTCCACACACAGGGCATATTGTCGCTCTACCTTTTGTTCAATGTCTCCAACCACGTAGAATTTAACATCTTTAAACAGCTCTTCTGGAACCTTGAGCTCCTCATCGGACATAGTTTTTGAAGTGTAAAAAAAATACCTAGAATATTACAAACTATCTAAGAACAAATACACGTTAAAGTGAATGCGTTTTCTCTCTTCCTCCACAACAACCGCCAAACTGCACAGGGCGCGCTTTGGGAGCCTCTAGTTCACTGTTTCAAGGGGGGGTATTCATGAGGAATGATGTGCAGATTTCTCTTTACGACTTGCCGGCCTAATCTTGCTTTATATATATATATATATAATTTTAATATCTATGAATAAATTAATATGATTTTTGGTTTTGAGTGTTTTCACGTTTTTGCTATGAATAGTATAACCCGTTTCCCCTATATAAATGAGATATGCCATTAACAGAGGAGGAGTCTGCATAACCAATGTTACCTCCCCATTTTTAGAGGCTACTTTGTCTATAATCTGGCGCGCTGCTTTGTTTTACTGCTAGCATAGAAAGGAAGTATGAAAACAAGGCGTGTCTGAAAGGGTTGTGCACCGGTTAGTTAAACAGACAGCGTGTGACAGTATCTGTTTTTCTGTTCGGTCCTTGTACCCCTGTGTACGTGAAGCACGATATCGTTTTACAGCACGGAACACCTCGCAGACAGGCCTGCCGGTTCCAGTTCATGTAGGTCGGTAACAACTTACCGGGAAACTGATTGTTAGTTTGGAGCCTTGTTAAAGAGTCCCGGTTTTGCACAGCCACTTCAAGAATAACTGATGTAATATATTATATTATATATATATATATATATATATATATATATATATATATATATATATATATATATATATATATATATATATATATATATATATATATATATAATCTTCATGTAATTCTAGGTTAACCAAACTAGAAAGTGGCAATGGTTGTTAAAACGTTGTAAACGTGAGAAAGGTAATTTACAATCAAGCGACTACATACATTATTAACACACAGTTTAACCCGTAGGAAATCAGCTTGTAACATTGTGCTTATACTATGGTTTACTAGCATATATGTTAAAGTGTGTTTATGAATATCTATCCTCACACACCCAGTCGGTAAAGTACGTTATCTAATAATATACTACTTTTTCGTCATGGTTTTGTGTATTTTACTTTATTCATTACTCTATTGGATGATGTTTATTTAGAGAAATAGGTTACAAATCCCCAGTCCCTAACTTGTATTAAATCATACACATCGGTTTTACGAGTACATTCATTTAAATGTATTCCTGTTCCCAGAACACAGGAAGCTATAGCTAGGGTACAGATATCATTTGAATTGTTTAATATCAGATTGCATGCATTTTGGAGTTGTTTATCAGCTTTGTTGTATTTATCTTAATATCCACTGCACATGCAACTAATTTGCCTTTGCAACAGATCTGTCCAATTACACTGACAATTGAAACTGAAACTGAAAATATGTGCAAAAACCTGTTTTTTTCCAATATGCACAAAACCCACACTAGAAAAGCAGACAAAGGGCTTCATTCGACTCCTAAATGGGGAGCAATTTGCTTTCATGTATGAAATGGAACCTCATTTTGCACCTGTATGCTCATTTTATTAGGGCAATTAAGCTTGGCCGCCTCTATCATCGAGGAGGATTCCTCCTTGCTGGAAACTTTCATTTGAGAAGCACTGTAATCCAATAGGCTTACATGATATGTGTTGAGGGAAGTGCATATTAGTAAACTATATGGCATTATTTGGCTATGTGTATTTAAGCACCTGTTCTTTTATTAAGCATACCTGTGATAAATTTCAGCTGCTGATATATCATAAGCCACTGTATACAATGGTGTGCTTACAGTGCAGTACACATTTTACCTGTGTCGAAAAGCTGGCAGGAAGTCTAAAGTAGAACAAATCTCAGATAATCTTCCTTTATGGGTCTGGCCCTATTCAGAAAGCTTTAACTCTTGGTTCAATTTGGGAGTTTAGTGTAAATTAACAATATGGGGCCTGTAATTTCTTGCACACTTTTGGTCCTTTGCTGTGCAACCATTAAAGCCAGGCAAGTAGTGAAGAAGGTTGCGTGGAATGTTGAACATGCAGTCACAAACAAAAGTACTGACACCCTACACTTTATATAAGATAATTCAAGAAAACATGTTCAATACAAGCATCTGGTGAACATTAGCTACTAATTTACAAACAATCTTTATATTTTTTTTATTTTAAAAAAGCACTTAAGCAATTTAAAGTATTTATTCATGATAAAAGTGTGGGCATCCTTACATTAAAAGGCTGTAAAAATGTAATAGAACAAAATAAAACCATTATACAGTAACTAAGCTGCATTATAAAGTCAATAGCCAGAAAAAAGGTAATTATTTCCAACATCTGTTAAAGAAGAGCGTTTTGGCAACATTGCTAAACACTTGAAAGACGTGGACGTCCAAAGAAATGTACTTGTACAGCAGGTAGGAGAATCATCTGGGCAGCTAAAAAAAAAAAATCCAAGATTAACAGCCAATGACTTTATGAAAGATTTTGAAGCCACAAGCATTATAGTGCATGAAAGAACTGTACAAAGGCACATGAACACAAGAGAGTTGCACGTAGAGCTTGCTGCACAGTCCTTAGTTATACAATGCTGCGATTTTGGAAGGGAAATAACTCAACAAGACAGCAAGGAAGGCAGGTTAGTGAAAAAGAGTAGTTTTGATTCATTAAACCTTATGAAGAACTCTGAAACGTGTAATATTTGTGTAGCTACAGTAAGTGTGTGGCTGTGGATATGGAGATGGAGATGGAGATAGGAGTCATTGTGAAAATGTTGCTCCTGACCTTGGACATCACTTCACTTGGAACTTCACTTAAAGTAATTGACAGCCATTGGCATAACCCATTTCAACGGACAGACCTGCAAATTTACATTACAGGAGTGCAAATCGTTTTGAAAATTGGTGCTAAACTGTTTTGAAAGTTTAACAACATAGCCTACTGGTGCTAAATTAACAAACTCTGCCCTATTCAAACCCCCTTATAACTTCCCACACGACACAAAACTTCTCTCCTGTGAGTGTGGGTGGGTCATGTGAGTAGTCCAAGCCCAATGAGAAAATATCATCATCTATGGTTGCTCAGGGATAAAAACAAATTAAACATGTCTACAGACGCCAGAATGTAAAGTTGCTGGCACTATACAAGGTACCCTGGTGCTAGAATCTAGAAACTGCAGTCTGTCATTACCAACATAAGATTGTATGTACACTCCATTCAATGAATGGTTCTTAATCCAAATGTAAATCATTTTTAATTAACCAATGTTGTTGTTTTCTTTTTCTTTGATTGATCAAAATGTAATTTTAATAGTCTAGGTCAGATTGTCCAAAATGTTCTCGAGGATCAGCATTCCCATTCTTGGGACCCATGTTCTAGCCTCTGACCATATTAACCACACAGACCCCTCACTTTCACAGTGTGCTTGTAAGCTGTAGACTCTTTTCACTGCTACATTGTTTTAACCTCAGGACATATCCATGCTACAGATCTTTATCACATGTCCAATTTACTGCACGTTTACAAACAGTTCGATCGCACATGACATATCCCTTAGACCAGTGGTTCCCAACCCTGGTCCTGGGGACCCCTGTGTCACCTGGTTCTCATTCCAACTGAGCTCTCAATTACTTAACTAGACCCTTAATTGAACTAATCATTTGCTTAATTAGACCTTTTTACTTGTTTTCAGCTTTTAAACAGTTGCAGATTTCAAGTTAGCTATAGCATTTTATCAGTAGCTTGAAATATGCAACTTTTTAGGAGCTGAGAACAATTGAAAAGGTATAATTAAGCAAATTATTAGTTCAATTAAGGGTCTAGTTAAGTAATTCAGAGCTCGGAATGAAAATCAGAAGACACTGGGGGTCCCCAGGACCAGGGTTGGGAACCATTGTCTTAGACCAGGGATGCTCAACCCTGGTCCCGGAGGGCCGCTGTCACTCCTGGTTTTTGTTCTAACTGTACACTGAATTGATTAATTGGATCAATTAAGCTTCTAATAAGCACTTATTTGGTCCAATTAAGTAATTTAGGGTACAGTTGGAACAAAAACCATGAGGGACAGCGACCCTCCAGGACCAGGGTTGAATAGCCCTGCTTTAGATTATCCTACGAGGATACTTAGTTTTATCAAACTCCAGTTTCTAGTTAATTATTATTTGTAGTACTTGTGCTGCAACCTGCTAGTAATTAGACTTTCTACCCACTTTATATCTGAACGTGTAAGAGTCATTGTGTTTCTTTCAAAATGATGAAATTTCACAACCAGATGCAATACATCACTTACTGACACATTACACTGACATAAACCTTGCATTGTTCTTCCAGGTGAAATAAACAGATTTCCTCTTTCTCTTTATTAAGCTTTGTTCTTCACAGCCAGGTATAAAGTAACTTGTGGTACATTTTTTGGAAGTATGCGTTTCTCTGATGACATGATTAATGTTACTTTCGAGAGTAATTCACTTCAAGGTAGATGTGTTATAACAGTCAGCGGAATCGTCACTTTTTTTTCATGCCACAATATAATTTGCATGCAATTGCACATTCTACAGTACTGTATTTAAATAAAAAGATAAAAACAAATACATCTTTCAGCATGCATCATTTTTATTTTCAAAGAAAAAAAAAGACGGAGCATTGTAAATTAACAATTGAATTCTAAATTCTGACAGTTATTGAAAACAATCCATTTTACCAATGCTCATGGTAAAAAAAAAAAAAAGAAAAAGAATTTGGCAAGCAGCATAGAAGCGTAAAACATTTACTTAATTAGCGGTTTCCTGTAGAAACAATGACTACACAACGTTCAGGGCCGCTAGCCAGCTATCAATACTGTTCATCAGTGTTTATGACTTGGCCCTCCAGTGACAAGTAGACAGATGGGAGCCGGGGCTCGACACTGCAGACGCTTTTCCTCAAGCCTGTCGTGTGCACTCACCTGACATGTCACTATCCAGGCATGTGCTTCATCCATCACATGCAAATGTAACATGGTGTGACAGAAATACAATGATTCTTGGTTGTAAATCACCCTCCCGACCTGTGAGGACGCTAAGCAGCGAGAACAGAGTTCCTTGGACGGGCTGGCCTGACAATTCTTTCCCAGGGTTCGAGGAAAGTCGGCCAGCCAGGAAGGGGGCGAGACTCTGTTGCAGTAACACATTGACCCGGAAGGGAAACGACGTGGCAGCCACATATTGGAGAGGCGGTTGCACTCGTTTACCAAGGGGTCATATGTGACAGCATAAAAGGGGACAGAGAATCGTAATCTGTTCCTTCGCTTTGGTTTGTGAACCGAGAAGGACTGTGAGAGACCCCGTAACCACTGTTTCAGTATCGTGAGTGTTTTGTTTGTTTGTCTTTGTGTAATTCATCTTGTTTGTAAATCGCTAGACGGCTATTACGATTCCGAAGCTGTGGCTGAGTGCCAGCACTAGCCGGAACAACACTGCACTACTGTCACAAAATAACAGAAAATGAATCAGTCAAAGTTCAAAACACAATACTCCATCATCCTTCCACTTTAAACATTTAAGGAAAGCAAATGTGAAGTCACTAGAGGCTGGAAATCTGAGCTATGCAAAAAGTCTGTCTGTTTATCAAAACATTTCCAGTGAATATTTGAGAAAAGACAACGTAAGCAGTGATACATTTATGGATATCATTTTGAATAAAGCGATATTTGAAAATGAAAAGAAATACAATGCAAAACAGTCCGTGGATACATACAAGAAATTGGATACCTGCCTTTCAGGGTGACATCTTTTACTGAAGAGCAAATATTAATACACAAATCATGTGCAAAATTAGGACCAATTCATCTCTATCTAGATGCCACAGGCTCAGTAACCTCAAAGGTAGAATGGGACAAGCAAGTTCCCTACTACGCATTACTCCTTCATGACTCAGAACAGGGGATCTCTATGACAGTAGCAGAGTTACTAACAACAAACCATACTGTTCCTTCTATATCTTATTTTCTAATTCTTTATCTGTGGACATTTCGATCAAACAGTGGTCCTTCTGTCCAATCTGCTGATGAAGTATAATTTGTTTTCAGTTTTGCTTTAAATCATTCCATTTGAATTTCTTTTAACAAAGAGGACTTGCTCTCATTCTTAAACTGGACATGGGATTATATGAGCAATGTTGGTGGAAAAGTAAAAAAAAAAACTGTTTTTCACATTTGTGCCATGCACGTTATTCACGCAGTGTCCCAAGATCTAAAGGTGCTTCTCCCAAGCAAAACTAAGAGCATTTGTGGTGCACACTATACTGAAGTCACTCTTCTGTTTGTTACTGTCCCCATTTAACAGTGCAGGAACAGATTATCACAAGAAGCTCCTTGAACAGCTAATTGATGTATCTGTTGAATTAGAAAAAGGGTGAAGTAAATTGCAGTGAAAGTGGGGATAAACATTCTGGAAAGATCTCTCCATTTGGAATTCATTTTGTAAAGTTGTGTGACAATATTTTCACTTGCATTGATAAAACCCAGGGTATTTCTAAAAGTACCAAACCCATTTCATTGTACACATTTTGTGCTAGTATTATTGTCTTGCTATCTTCCACTTTTTTTCTTTGTGGACAAGGTGTCTGTGCTTACTGAAGGCAGAACAAGAGACAGCAATGCAGCTGTAGAAAATTGGTTCAAAATTATAAAAAAGGATCTCCTTTTGGGAAAACTTCATTTAAAACCAGGCAGATTTTTAAGACAAACATATAAAAATATAGAATAGTAAAGGAATGGACCTTTATTAGCAGGTACAAGAAAATGAAGAGGTGTGAAGAAACTGAGCTAGCTGAGGAAACATGGAAGAAAAAGAAGAGAAATGGATTTTATCGCTATTACAAAGGAAAGGCTCACATCAAAACAGGGAATGAGGCAAAAATGCACGAACTGCAGCTTGCTTTGCAGCCTGTAAAGTGTGGAGGCAAAGTGCCAACCAAACAAGGCATGTTAAGTCTGGCCACACTTGCACAATTGATAATCATCTGATGGTAATGCACACAATTTTCCTTTCTGAGCCACATATACATGAAGTGTTTCCCTAGGATGCTCAGGGTGGTTCAGAGATTTCCCAATGACTTTTGAAGGTGCATAATGCAATTTTGGAAGGAAAATGTAGTGAGGCAAAGCACATATGGCTTCTGGGTATTAAAAAGGGAAAAACAGCAACTCATTGATATGAAATCTGTATGGCACTGTAACAGGGGGTCTTAGTACCTGCTACTTTAGTTGTGGGTGTCCGCTGAATGATGAGAGAGAGACAGAGGGATGCAGTTGATAACGCCACTCAGGCGTCCAGGTTTTATTAAAGTAAACAAAAAAGTTGCAGTGACAGATGGCCACCACTAGGGTACCAGCAATGATAGCCCTAGTGCACAAGGACATACACAGACAGAGTGTAATCAAAATAAGAGCTCTAAAAATGCAAAACAAAATACAGTGAGAAAACAGCTAAAAACAAAAGTTTGCCAAACACTGGCTTAGCGCTGCTCCCACTAAAAGGGAGGCCCCGCTCCAGAACCTACTCTGACACACTAAAATAAACTGGTGGGATCAAAATCCCCTAAATTAATCCCTATACAACTCACTCACACTGGCTCACCACACAGTAGTGAGGCTGCATGCTTGCTGAAACAAGAACAAAAGAACTGGCTTTTCAGCTCCTTTTTTATACCATGTGGCTGGGCTTAATTGATCATCAATTAGTCAATTAAGCCCCAGCCACATTCCGCACATGGATTTGGCAGAGTTGGATTTAGCCCCATCCCTGCCAAACTTAAATTAAAAAATTTACAACTTTATGTACAAATGCAAAACCCTGCCATATCTAGTGCACACTTATTCTATATATTTAAACTATACATACACAACAATACAATACATTATTTACACTTGCAGGGCTTTAGCCCTGCCACAGGCACAGAGGAAGAGTTCTTTGTGGATCATATTGTCCAGCTGCAAAACAGGCATACCACGTCTGTGTGCTCCAACAACCATTGCTCACTTTCCACAGTTTCTGAGATATTTGCAGTTGACCAAACATGGCTTGACCATTTTGTCTTTCAGAAAACTGATCCATACAGAAGATCCCAATGCAAGGGACTGCGTACAACCTCACAAATGTTTACAGAAGATCTCAATGCAAGGGATTGTGTACAACCTCACAAAGGTTTACAGAAGATCCAATGCAAGGGATTGCGTACAACCTCACAAATGTTTACAGAAGATCTCAATGCAAGGGATTGTGTACAACCTCACAAAGGTTTACAGAAGATCCAATGCAAGGGATTGCGTACAATCTCACAAATGTTTACAGAAGATCCCAATGCAAGGGAGTGCGTACAACCTCACAGAGGTTTACAGAAGATCCCAATGCAAGGGATTGCGTTCAACCTCACAAAGGTTTACAGAAGATCCCAATGCAAGGGAGTGCGTACAACCTCACAGAGGTTTACAGAAGATCCCAATGCAAGGGAGTGCGTACAACCTCACAGAGGTTTACAGAAGATCCCAATGCAAGGGAGTGCGTACAACCTCACAGAGGTATACAGAAGATCCCAATGCAAGGGAGTGCGTACAACCTCACAAAGGTTTACAGAAGATCCCAAAGCAAGGGAGTGCGTACAACCTCACAAAGGTTTACAGAAGATCCCAATGCAAGGGAGTGTGTACAACCTCACAAAGGTTTACCAGATTGCTTCACCTTTACTGTTTGTTCAGTATTCCATGCAATGTATTACTTTGGGTGATATTAAGGATTCATTTAACCAGAGACAAACACCTTCTTTATGCTGCTACATTTAACACAGGAAACACTTCTGCTAGTGCCATTAATGTGGCACTGTGGGGAAAAAAAGCAGATCGCACTGTCACACCACAAACATGTTCTGTTAATTATGTTATATACACAATCACTCTGAAGGGCACGCCTCTGTGGAACATTAAACAGTGTCTTTATCAATCAAGACTACAGTAATCGATGGGATTTATTTGCATATTTGTTACATTTAACTTGTTTTTATTTTAAAGTTTGGAATTCAACAGAAGTACAGTTACAGCTCATCTATTCACAGTAATCATGGGGTCCTTTGCGCATATAAGCTACATGCAAAGCCATATGGACACGCGTCACGGCTGTTACTGATAATTGTACCCTGGCAGTTTTTTCTTTCTTTTGTTTAGCAAGTTACAAAGAATATACCTTGTAAATGACAAACCATTCCTTTGTTTAGTTTATTTGGTAGCAGCAATTGAAGCTGGCGCTATAAGTGTAGTATTATATAGTGTACTGCAAATGTCCCCTATCAAAACAACTTCAGCCTGGTCTGCTGTATAAACCCTTCTTTACAAATCTGATATATGGATTTCAGTGTCAGATAAATATATAATGGGATACCTGAACAAAAAGAAAGACACATTTTTATTCCATCAAACATATTTAAATAAAAATAAATGTCATGTCTTGTGCACATTTCAAACTAGCAGATCATACTTGCATTTAAGCTGCCGACACTGCTGCATAGGCACAGAAAAGTTTAATTGAACTATAATGTACCATTAGTTGTTTATAGTTGAAGCATATTAACTGAAATCGTATTGCCTTAAACTGAAACCGGTATTAAAGATACATAATTAAAACGTTTATTTTAAATGTAGGACCTATATATTGTAGCATTCGTCAGGCTTTAGTGAAGCAGGATTCAGGACACAAGGTGGGATTACAAATAATACCGGTTTATTATTCTGGTTGAAACCGATAAAAACAACGAATCCCTGTTCTGGGCTGGCACTCACGCCAAAATAAAACTAAAAGTAAAAGTAATCTATTCTAGCTCTCTCACTCTCAAAACCCTTCCTTACCGTATTACCCAACTCTCGTGCTCTCGTTCCCACTATCCAGACTTGCCTCAGGATCCTCCCAACTCACTTCACAGCAGCCCCTTTCTTTCAGCCTGTCACTCTGTCTCTCACGGTCTCTCGGCATCCACTGGTTCAAGTCTTTGCGCGGTCTTCCCTTGCAGGGACATGCCCCTCCTATATAGCCTCGGTTGAGGTCCCGCCTACCACCCGGATCGAACAGCCAGATCCATTCCCCGCAACCCTCCGGCTCCCGCCAGTTCTGGAGAGGTGAAGAATGACTCTGGCTGATGCATCCCTCAGCAGCAGACGAGACCTCCCCCCACACGCACACACACACACACACACTCGCTAATAGCGTTACCCGTTCCCTCGCAATACATGTAACAGATAAGAAAAGACAGGACAAGACAAACAAACGAGACAGACAAAGAGTCCTGCAACAATGCCATTGCCCGGGTCGTTGCAATATATTGTGCGAGCCTTTATCTCACTGCCCGAATGTGACGGTCATAAGGGAATGTACGGAATAATGATGTTTCAGATGTACTTGTCATTTCAAATGGAAAATGCAGCTGTCTCTGCAAAAAAAAAAAAAAAAAAAAAAAAGTAAGCAGTAAATGCTTACCGAGCAACCATACTAAGTTAGTGTTATCCTTCACAGTACTAAGTTAACCCACTTGAACAGGATCATCACAAATCTGATTTGGTACACTACAATCAGGATGTTTAGTCTCATTTAGCAGATGATCCACTAGTGGACTAAGCCTGCTTAATCCACTAGTTAGACACATCAAGTGGACTAAATCTGGTATGCTGCAATTCATCCAGCATTTTCACCATCAATATTTTATCAAACAAAATAAAAACAATAATTGCAAAAATAACAGCAGACACGTGAAATGTCCCCTTATGCTGGACAGAGTGATCTTCAGCAGAAATATGTACAATCTTTTCTTGACTTTTTCGTTGAAGACATTTTTAAAAAATCGTTCAACTCTATGCAATGTGTTCAATCATTTACTGGAAGCAAACTAAACTGGATGTCAATAAGGCAAACGTTTGCTGTATTTATTTTTAAGTGATAAAAAAAGTATATTTACACAATTATTTAAGAAATAAGAACTACATATTACACAGCAATGGGCAAATTTCACAGAAATTGTGAAATCCGTTGTCACAGGTGGTTCCCTTTTGTGCTAGAAGTTATTAGATTCTTTTGCATGGAAGGCCTCGGTTGCAAGGGTGTGTGGTTCTTTGATGGACCCAGATTCAGTTGAAATGTGTTTGCCCACTGACGATGGGAATGAGAATGCAGAGATGGGAGCCCATCTAACAAGATTGAAGTTTTTGCAGGTATCAAGTTAAGGCCCTGGTTGCCCACACCTCTGATGTAAAACGCTGGATGCACAGGCCTGTCGTGGTGTTCACAGAACCAGTCCGAGCTGAGCCTGGCACAGAGTTTGAATCCTGTTGGGAACGTGCTGAGTTATTAGACATGAATTGGATGATTTAAACTAACCTATTTTAACCTGAATTGATTGAAATAATATGATATACTTTTTGTCAATAATTATAATAATACTGTATATGCTCATTTCAAAAACATCTGCATACTCAGTAGAAAACAATGGATAGTTGTGTGCAGTCTATGAAAGTACCTGCTGGAAGGAGTTAAACTCGGCAGGCTCTTATCATAAGGCCTTGTTTGCATATTCCAGTTTTATGAGAAAAAGTAGCTTCTTTCGATATTTTACTTTCTTTGCTTCATGTCTCATTTTAATCAACACCAAAAAATTGGCAAAAGGATTAAAACCTGCTTCAACTGGATTTTGTATGAACAGAGAAAGGGGACAGACTTAATTCAGAAAAATAATATTAGCAACTGTTATACTGAAACGAAAGAAGTTCAGTACTAACTGACACTGTCAGAATATTGTAATAATTGTACTGTGTTTTAAAGAATATAAAACCATTATAAATAATATTGCAGCAAATTATGAACAGCTTGTCTATGTGCCTTTGTTATTCGTGCACATACACTTTTGGAAGCCAGGCAGACTATTAAGCGTGGAAACCTGTAACCTTGAAAGAAGCAGGCATCTGGGGGAACTAAACACGGAGGCTAGGTATTGCAAATTAGTAAAAACAAAAGGGTAACCCTTTTTAGACAGAACGATCTTTGAAACTAAAAAGACGTATTTGATTTTACTTGATTGTGTTGTTACTAAGCATAGAGGTTTTAAATAAAGTATTCTGATCTAATAATAGAGTGACAAAACTCTCTGAAGAGAAATAATATGTTTTATGTATTTTGATCTAATAAGAAACATAAGTACACGATAAATCTACAGAAAAATAGCCTTGCCCTTATCTGCTTGCAAACAGAGCAGTGCTAGATATGGAAGGTTCTTTTTGGCAGTCAAAGTGAGATTTACTTGTAGTCAGCAGTTTTGAATCCAAGGTCTTTCTATGATAAGAAAACCTGGCAGTCGTAGTGAACATTTCATAAATTAGGGGAGTTGTGTCCAGTATTGGTTCTTTTCAAATAAGTAGCGACTTTCTTTAGGAGAAAACTGATTTCATTCAGTAAATTTGGAGAAGTGCTTACAATGGTGTTTCATATTAATCAAAACAATAGTCTTGGCAAGAAAACAGGGTGTCTGAATCCTGCTTGAGCAGGCAAATTTTAGAAACAGAGACAGGTCAGGCATAGTGAGAGAATGGCACAGTAAATAAGGCTATTATACTTAACATGTTCATTATAGCTTGAATTTAAATGAAATAACTGGACTTGCCACTGTATACTTATTCAAAGGCTCTTGTTAAGCGTATTTAATCAATAGTGCCCATCGACGAAGGTTCTACTATCTGATAGATGACATGAATTGCAGAGTCAGTCAAGCAGCTCAGTGAGCAGGCCACGAAGGTCACACTGCTTCCTGTTGTTCTTATTAAAACATGAAAGACAGAATGCAGAGCATATTATGAGCTGTGCACAGCTTTCAGACCAGCAACAGTAAACCAGATGCTAACCTGAATTGAGTCGACAGTGAACACTAACAGGATTTTACAGAGCTGAAAAGTTAAATTGAAAAACCTTCTACTGACAACACAGCGGGCACCTACCATCTGATAGAAGCATGCTAGAGCTGAAAACTAATTCAATCAATCAATCAATCAATCAATCTTTATTTAGCATTGCGTCCTTCACAATAGAATTGTCACAGAGCGCTTCACAGAGTGATAAAAAAACAAACAAACAGTTCATTGTCAATTTAAAAACAATCCAGCAGGCAACACGAATACAAGGTTAATACAATATAACAGTAAGAACAGAGCAATAAAAGGTGCAGACAAGTCATTTTTAAAATAAATAGGCTTGACTATAAAAATGTGTCTTTCGTCTTATTTTAAAAACAGCAATGGTTGGTGCTTCCCTTATGGAACGAGGCAGTTTATTCCAAAGTTTAGGAGCCCTATAGCTGCAAGCTCTACTGCCTGTATTCATAAAAAAAAAATCTTTGTGGTAGTGAGCAATCCAGCGTCCTATGATCGGAGTGGTCGTCTGGGAAAATATAGGAGCAACAAGTCATTCAAATAAGATGGGACTAAAGTATTTATGGTTTTGTAGGTTATTAGCAGGACCTTAAAATCAATCCTGAACCAAACTGGAAGCCAGTGTAGGGATGCTGATATGATATGGTCATATTGTTTTGTTTTTGTTAAGACAAGCAGCTGCATTTTGCACAAGTTGCAATCGGGATAAGACATCACTTCAAACACCAGTAAACAGGGCATGGCAGTAATCAATTCTGAATGATACAAAAGCATGAATCAGTCTCTCTGCTTCATGTTGTGAAAGCAATTGTCTTAGTTTAGCAATATTCTTTAGATGGAAAAAACAACACTTCGGTTACATTCCTAATGTGAGGTTCGAATGAAAGATCTGGGTCAAGAATTAGACCCAGATTTCTCATTGCAGTCTTCGTCTCAGAAGGGAAGCTGTCCACTCTAATAACAGGTGGATCTACATTATTTAGTTGACTTTTTGATCCCAAGAACATTACCTCTGTTTTATCCGGTTTTGACTGACAGTACACTAAAAATCTGAAAAGAGGAAAATAAAACATAACACGTAGTCCTTGAACAGTTCAGAAGGCGGTGGCCAAGACTTAATGTAGAACAGTGCACCCCCCCTCCCCCCTGGGGATCGCAATGTTTTTATTTACTGCAGACAAGAAAAAATACAGACCCCTACAAGCCGAAATCCCTATGTTCTTCTGAACACGACACAAAATGGCTGCCGCGACGGATGCTCTTCATGGCCCTCTCCATTCTGAACCACATCATTCCTGCTTGACCTCGCTGTTTATCCTGATCCTGTCTGCACTCCCTTAACAACCAACGTCATGGCTGTGAGTATGTGTGGGGGTTACCCGATATCCCACATTACCAGCCCAGTCACTTGTTCCATGAAATCATTCATTAAGATTTGGTAGGGTAACACACACACAAGATGGATTTCTTGGCATTTAAAGTTCACAGCAGACGGCTGAGCACATTCACAGCCTGTGAATAGACAGAGTGCCATCATTATAGTTTATCATGCGTTTTGTCTGCTGGTATTGATTTGATGACAATGAGAAGTCTCCCCTTGAATCTTATTTTAATGACAATCTTGGCTGAAATTGCAACATGTGAAAATGGTATTGGCTCATATTTCATACTGTATTTCAGAGTCCTAGGTAAGGTATGCAGTAGCACAAGAAAAAAGAGGGTTACAGTACATAAAGCCTTTGTTTACACACAATGAATGATTGAAGGAAGGAATTCATTATGCCAAATGACCAAATATAAAAAGTCAGTAACATGCTGTATTTGTCACTGGTTTAGGCCCTAAAATCTGATGGATAATATTAAAATCTGATGGATAATACAGTGCTACCCCATTATAATGTGGTTGTCGGGGTCCATAATTAGGAGACTGTGTTATTTGTGTTGACATTTTTGTTCCTGAAATGATTTACAATGATCACAAGCCAAATTATTATAGTAATGTACAGTGGAAAGTGAAGGAGAAACACACAATTTGCAGGTACTCGAATCCACGGTTTACTGGGACGATTACTACCAGCCCCTGTTAGCCCAGGCCTCACCAAAAACAACAATCAGAGAGTCTTGCACTCTCACAGCAGCACATTCACACAGCAGCTTGTCTCACTCGGCTCTGCCCGCGCTGATGTGGGCACACCTCTATATTCTTTCATGTCCTGCCTCCAGACGTCACCCACCACCCAGCTTACCGCTTCCCTGCTAACAAACACACACACACACACACACACATAAACAACAGGGTCTGTAAACCAGTCCTGCAACAGTATAAATCCTGGGTCATTGCAATCTATATAGTATATAGAAACTGCTACTGTTATTTAAATTGTATATTTTTTGTAATAAACTGTAAATAAATAACACAGAATCCAAGGATATTTATACACACTTGTATTGTTTCCTACTTGTTTTGTAACATTAACGGACAGTTTGTTTTTACTTTTAGAAGAAAAATAAAATACAGTGCAAGCACGGGAGCTTTATAAGTACTATATGTACCAGTTTCAACTTAAATCCGCTAATGTAAAAACAACAATAAAACAAAATCACAGTGTTGTAGGTTTTCTTTTCTCTTTTTGTTGAGTTTCTATTATAATTTATCCGAGCATAATTTTTTTTTGCAGATTTAACTTAAATCACATAGTTGTTCCGACATTTTACCAAAAAAACGTATTTCTTTTCTCCAGATTTAGCTTAATACATAAATGTTAACAAAAACATACTTCACAGATTCAGCATTTAAAGTCAATATGCCTATTACATCTGGAAATAAATGCTTCCGTTTTTAAATGTTTGTTTTTTTTACACTTGGCGATTCAACATTTAGTTAACAGGTAAATCTGAAAAAAAGTATTGTTCAGCAATTAAATCTGAAAAAATAAATCTGGGTTTTCACAAAACAAATATCTATTTTGACAGCTAAATCTAAAGCTGACATGCAAATATGTCCCCGTCCATTTAAGCGGGGGAGGGGACTGTGTCTGTGTGCGCCTGATTCTGATTCGATGTATTGTTGTGTCAATCATGGCAGAGATTATCTGACAAAAACACTGTTTCTTTATGTAAAATTAAAATAATACAAAATAAAAACGCAGTGTTTTGCTACAACCACCTAAAACTAGACTTCTGTCTTCCATCATTCTCTCCCGGAATGAAAAGTAAAAAAATATTGAAGTAGCATGTATTTAAATTCACTGGTTTATTTGTTAGAAACCCAGATTTGACATGTCCGCTAAATATTGACTCGCCAAGTGTAAAAAAGATTTAAAGACTGAAGCATTTTTTTCCACATTCAATAGACATATTGACTTTAAATGTTGAATTTCTGATACGTGTTTTCAATATATATAAATTATATCTGAAAGTACACATTTCAAAACTTTTAAGTATGTTTTTTGTAAGCATTTATGTATTAAGCTAAATTTTATTGGTTAAATCTAGGAAAAATGATGTGATTTAAGTTAAATCCGGAAAAGAACACCTGGTAAATATTTGTGCTTTCTTGGCGCCCAATACATAATTCACGATGACATCACCATGATAACTTAAAGTATCTGGAACGTTCACCCAACATTTGCAAGTCAGTTTGCATTATGGGGGAAATGGGAGCCGTGACGTTACCGTGTTATAACCGATTCCGCATTATAACAGGTCGCTTTATAATGGGGTAGCACTGTATATGGTAACTTTAAATGATTCATAGCATGATTCACTGACTTCTTCTAGATGTTAGATGTTATTTTTTACAAAATGGGAACACGTACACTAAAGGCCAAGGGAAATAACCTACAGGCCTAGGGATATTGTCCTGGAACCTTTTTAAGAATGAGATAGCTTGAACAACCAGCCTAGTGTAATGTATTACAGTCCCCATTGTATATCCTAACATGATTCTGTACATTCATTCTTCAGGGTCTTGACAGGCTCATTTAACTGCTGGTCATCAGTGAATCAACAGTTATGTTTTTTTTTTTTTTGCTGGAATAATTAAGCTTGTTGATCTAAGCAGGTGCAACAGAGAATCATTCACAACGCCAACTCTTCGTTGGTGTTTAAAATAATCAATTTATAATAAAAGGTTTTCATATTTCATGTTTTTATTTTTGATTTTATGGTCATGTCTAGTAGAAAGGGATGCAGTGTTGGTTGAAGGCAGTATTTCAATGTTGTTGTTTTTGTTTTTGTTGTTGTTTTTGCTTTGCTTTTATGCGCAAATACTGGCATTGTTCCAATAAATATCATCAAATGTGCAAAACAAATGCACAACAGGCATTCTCTTCAGTATTTTCGAACTAAAAGGTTATTTTCACTCAGGGGGAAAATATGCATAATCTGTGGCCAATAGTCTGAAGATATTGTCGGCAATTAGCAGGGCATTTTAAAATAAACCGATTACCGTGGAATTTGTTTTCCATTTCCCAGGGAAATTACGATTTTCATAAAACCAGAAAACAGCCTGATAAGCTGTTACCACAGCGTTTAAAGCAGCAGGTTATTATTAAGACAGATGTCACACTTAATGGATTTTTTAAATGCTTGTTCTGTCTTATTTTGTATAACTTTATTGTGAAATGTTGTTTAAAATTTGTCTGCTGCCTGCAGAATATGGTCTGGTTACAAACTGTTTAAACACGTTGTAGAAACATTCATTCCACAATGTTGACCTTTAACAGCAGTAAACACTGGACACAGGCCATTTTGTCTCCAATAGAAATATATCTATTGGCTTAAGTTGCAATCTAAAAGGGGAGTACAGTATTAACAGTTTTGTAAAACTAGTGCAGGCAGAGAGTGCAGGCTTAATCCCATAATCACAGCAAGTTTATGGTGAAATGCAATCTGACACTTCTAAAGGAATTTGGTTATGGTGGGTAGAAAGCAATGAAATTATGGGGTTCACCTAGTATAGTGTGGCAGACGGACATGGTCCCCATTTTTTGAATGAGCATATTCCTTGGGATTGAATCAGTAATCACATACAGTATATAACAGTCCCCTTTCTTGCAGATGCAACACATATTTATTGTCTGCAGCTCTGAGAATCTCCATAAAGCTCATATATTGGTTAATAATGTTCTTACAGTGGCTCTCAAAAGTATTCACCCCTCTTGGATTTTTCCACATTTTATTGTGTTACAACATGGAATCAAAATGGATTTAATTAGGAGTTTTTGCAACTGATCAACACAAAAAAGTCCATAATGTCAAAGTGAAAAATAAAATCTACAAATTGTTCTAAATTAATTACAAATACAAAACAGAAAATAATTGATTGCATAAGTATTCACCCCCTTGAGTCAATATTTGGTAGAGGCACCTTTGGCAGCAATTACAGCCATGAGTCTATTTGGATAAGTCTCTACCAGCTTTGCACATCTGGACACTGCAATTTTTGCCCATTCTTCTTTGCAAAATTGCTCAAGCTCCGTCAAGTTGGATGGGCACCTTTGGTGAACAGCAATTTTCAACTCTTTCCACATATTCTCAATTGGATTGAGGTACGGGCTTCGACTGGGCCACTCCAGGACATTGACCTTTTTGTTTTTAAGCCACTCCAGTGTGGCTTTGGCTGTATGTTTGGGGTCATTGTCCTGCTGGAAGATTAATCTTCTCCCAAGTCCCAGATCTCTTGCAGACTTCAGCAGGTTTTCCTCCAGGATTTCTCTGTATTTTGCTGCATCCATTTTCCCCTCTATCTTCACAAGCTTTCCAGGCCCTGACGCAGAGAAGCATCCCCATAGCATGATGCTGCCACCACCATGCTTCACTGTAGGGATGGTGTTAGGCTTGCGCCAAACATAGCGCTTAGCGTTGAGGCCAAAAAGCTCTATTTTGGTCTCATCAGACCATAGAATCTTCTTCCACTTGGTCTCAGAGTCTCCCACATGCCTTCTGGCAAACTCTAGCCGAGATTTGATGTGAGTTTATTTAAACAATGGCTTTCTGTTTGCCACTCTCCCATAAAGGCCAGTTTTGTGAAGCACCTGTGCTATTGTTGCCGTATGCACAGTGTCTCCCAGCTCAGCTGTGGAAGACTGTAACTCCTTTAGAGTTGCCATAGGCCTCTTGGTGGTCTCCCTGACTAGTGCCCTTCTCGCCTGGATACTCAGTTTTTGAGGACGGCCTGTTCTAGACAGATTCACAGTTGTGCCATATTCTCTCCATTTCTTAATAATGGACTTTACTGTGCTCCGGGGGATATTCAATGCCTTGGAAATGTTCTTGGTGCTTTTGAAGAACCTTATTCCAGATTTGCTTTGAGTGTTCCTTCGTCTTCATAATGTAGTTTTTGTTAGGAAATGTACTAACCAACTGTGGGACCTCCCAGAGACAGGTGTATTTAACCTGAAAGCATGTGAAACACCTTAATTGCACACAGGTGGACTCCATTCAACTAATTATGTGACTTCTAAAGACAATTGTTTGCACCAGAGCTTATTTAGGTGTGTCATAGCAAAGGGAGTGAATACTTATGCCATCAATTATTTTCTATTTTATATTTGTAATTAATTTAGAACAATTTGTAGATTTTATTTTTCACTTTGACATTATGGACTTTTTTGTGTTGAACAGTGGCAAAAACTCCTAATTAAATCCATTTTGATTCCATGTTGTAACACAATAAAATGTGGAAAAGTCCAAGGGGGGTGAATACTTTTGAGAGCCACTGTATCTATTTGCTAAACTTCTTATCTATAACTATTCATTTTCCACAGAGGACTTGTGCTTATCTGAATTAAATGTGTCTCTTTTTATGAATGTGTCAAAAGAAAGAGATTCCTATATTCTCGACTGCTATGCTGTTATGCTTTTTAAATGTGATATGAAAAAAAACATAGAAAGACCAAGATATTGAGTCATAAAGACACGTTGTGTTTCATGTGTCCAGCAAGATATGTCACAGCTGATTGTTAGCTATAAATCAGTATCTTCTAAACCAGTGCCCCAGAAAAGATGAGGAAGGAAATTATGGATTTTTTTTTTATATCTTTTATGAAATGTACAATGAACAATATAGAAGAATAAAGAAAATAAATGGACTAATAGACTCAATACCATGATGCCCGAAGGAACAGCAGATTGATACATCATTAATTATGTAGTAAATGACAACACAAGCACATGAATAGATTTAAATAGAAATAAGTGTAAGTGCATTTGTATCTGCAACCATTCTGAATAGTTCTTATTGCAATTTCTGTACTCAAGAATTGTGTCTGCATTGAGGATAAAAAGAAAAAGAGATTACCACATTGTTTTCTACTATGCTTTCTAAAAAGACTATAGTTTTCTGGCCCTCAAAGAGAAAGCACACTGTGTGATGAGAGCTGTAGTATTTGCCTAAAACAGTGTACAGCTTTTGGGTGCAGTGTTTTATTGAGACACATTTCGGATTTGGATCATGCAGATTAATGAATATGAGTAAGGAAGCTGTAATTGTGATTTATGTTCTGTTCGTTATTTCTTATAACGATTTATAACAATACACTGTTTTTGTTGTTATTTTAAACTTTGAGACAGCCAGCCAATACAAATAAATGGTTCTACACAACACTAGTCCTTGAACTTGTTGGTAGCTATTCAGTGGCACAGATTGCGCTATGATAAATGTATATAATAACTGGTGAGCAATTTTTTCAAATGGTTCATCCAGTTATTTCCTGTAATAACTGAGCGATTATTACAGGGGAAACACACGCGACCCCAGTGCGAGCTCTCATCAAACTGAAAGGAATTCCAACTGTACCTCACATAGCTGCTGTCTTCCCTCGCTCATTCTCAGCCGGGAATTACACTCCAGAGATTGCTCACCAGAGATTATATAAAAAACTGCATGAGGTAGTGCCATGTCACCCAATCGTGCCATGTCATAATGCTGAGGCTGCTTTTTAAAGAGACAGCATTGCTATATAGAGCAAGTCAATGTTGATGTAGCAAACTGCAAAAATGTAACACTTCTCCAATTACAATGTCAATCAAACTGTTTCCAGATACTGTATCACCACTTTGGTTTGCCCTTGCTATCATGGTTTAATTTGTTTGTATATTCCTGAAACATTTTGTATTAGGTGTAATTAATTCCACATCATTAATCGACACAACAATTAATTTAATATCTGGATATTTTAATTCCCTCCACCTCTCTGCCAGCATAAGCCATTCTAAAAATATTTTAATACCGATTTTGTGTTTAATTGAACACTATGCTTCAGAAAATGTATAATCATGCATGCAATCATTGGGAGCTCCAAACTCAGAACCCAGTGACCCTGTAGCGCTGATTGCTCACAAGTACAGTATGAGACACTACAGTGAAGGTGATAACCACATTGGATCAGGAGTGCTCACAAGTACAGTATGAGACACTACAGTGAAGCTGATAACCACAGTGGATCAGGAGTGCTCACAAGTACAGTATGAGACACTACAGTGAAGCTGATAACCACAGTGGATCAGGAGTGCTCACAAGTACAGTATGAGACACTACAGTGAAGCTGATAACCACAGTGGATCAGGAGTGCTCACAAGTACAGTATGAGACACTACAGTGAAGCTGATAACCACAGTGGATCAGGAGTGCTCACAAGTACAGTATGAGACACTACAGTGAAGCTGATAACCACAGTGGATCAGGAGTGCTCACAAGTACAATATGAGACACTACAGTGAAGCTGATAACCACAGTGGATCAGGAGTGCTCACAAGTACAATATGAGACACTACAGTGAAGCTGATAACCACAGTGGATCAGGAGTGCTCACAAGTACAATATGGCATTTTTATTGGCGTCATTTCACTTTTTTCTACATTAGCCTGTATCACATTAGCATCTATTGACACCAATAGATAATATGTTGCCACATCATTAAACTACAAGAGCAGTTCTGTGTGCATCTTAAATACTGGATTTCTATAAACTGGTAACTATTCGTTTTGAAGCCAATGTAGATTATGGTTATTGAAGTAACAAAAACAATGTAAAGAAAGAACACCAGTAGTTACTAGCATATTTAAGGCTGTGCTACTGTATCAGTGCCACTGTGCAATGCTTATTAAAAATGCATTGTATAGCAATTGCAAGTAATCATGTGGTCTGCTGCTGGCTGTGTACTGATTTCCTGAGGTATTATTCTAATGGTTATCCTATTTGTAATTTTCAAATTATCCCAACATATTATTGCTCAAGGTAATATCCAGGTAATATTACACTTTAAATAAAAGGTCTGTCATATCAAACAACAAACAGTTCATTATAACTAAGAAATGGGTGACAACAAAGTGCACTGGTCTAACCTAACATGGGCATTTCAATATCCTCAGGGTTGCTGCAGTGATCACTGAATTTCTTTTGTAGCCATGCAAATGTTCACCAGGGAAGCCACTGGCAGACATGTTTTACTTAAAGAATGCTCTCCTGTAATGGGGACATTCATCTGGATCAGTGTTGGCAGAAACCAATTCTAATATTCAATAATGCTTTAAAGAATAAACAAGGGATGCACCGAATCCAGGATTCGGTTTCGGATTCGGCGTGAATACCTATTTTTTTTTTTTTAGCAGGGTTTGGATTGGCCGAATGTTTAGGAATCCTATATCCGCCCAGACGCACATCCATTTTAATACCCACCCCCCCACCGCAAGGTGTGCAGTTCTTTAAATAAAAGTCACGAATTGGAACATAACCGGTGTATTAAATAACAAGAACACGTTTGTTCTGCTGCTGAATGCAAACATACCCCCGTGTGCAACAGCACAGTCACATCACACTTTTCATGAAGTAAAGTTATGCAGTAAACCTGTAATATATAGTAACGGCAAACTGTTGAAGACTTTTGTGCTTTGTTGCTTTGTCTGAGACGTGTTCTAGAGAGCATACTGAGAGAAAAAATAAAAATAAAAATAATCGGTGCGCAGAAATATATATTTGTTATAACTTTACAACTGTCAGATGTTCAAGTCGTTGTTGAACAATATGCTTTAGTAAATTAAATTACGTTATTGTAATGTGCCAATACAAGTTGAACCTTTTGAGAACTGCTGTGTTTTATTAAAATCTTTTTTAAAACTATTTCGTAACCTGTTTGATATGTGTTACACACACGGTGCATTGAAATCAACGTGGGTTTTATTTCACAGGGAAATTCAGGTCACTCATCACAGTAATTTTTTCCTCATAGCCCTCAGATCAGGAGACACACAGAAAGTAGAGGATTAGGCAAAGATGCAGCTCTCCTAGCGGTAAATTGTATAAGTTTCAAACTGAAATCTTATTCAGGGATATATTTCCATTCGGTAATAAAAATACTATGAAATAAAAGGCTCAAAACTACAGATTGCACGCGTCCCTTGTTAGTAGCTGCCAGTCTGTTTTTCATGCAACAGTTTCCTTCAGTTTTCTTGACAATTTTCTTGACAAGTATGTTGCTGTATCTAACAAATAAATATACTTATTTTCCCGAGACTCAGGTTTGAAAACATCAAGAAATTGATCAGTTTAGGCTTCAGTTTCTTATTTTATATTGAGGTCATAAACGCATCTGAAGGGCTATAGGTGCAGAATTAAGTTGCATTTACACTTAACTTTTACGGTTAATAAAATTAGAGTAAATTATCATAACAATATAGAGAAAATTAAGGTAAAAGGTTGATGTCAGTTAAAAATGCTCCAAAATGATTGCAGTAGCCTGTCCTCAAATGAGGACAGTGGCACCTAACGGGTTAATGCACATCTTAGACCACCACAGTAAACTGCCAACATGTTGCTAACAGAACCCTTTTAATCCAGAATAATCCAGGGCATGTGAAGCTCCTACAGACAGCGCTGTGATCATGGGGAGTTCATGCAGGGCAGATATAATGCTTGGGGATAATGTTGGGGGGCACTGCTCAAGCTAGAATAAAAGGGCTGTAAGTTTATCCAAGATAATCAAGCTCTATACATTGTTTATGCTTATTGCAGGTAAACTGTATACCCAGTCATATCTAAATGAGTTTGTAATCATTCATGCTAACTGGGGTTTTCATAGTTCATGGGAAAGCTTTGCAAATGTAACTTCATGATAAGGTATTAAAAGGAAATGTCCTGTATTACTCCAGACCAGTAAGAAAGGACCAGCACGTATGTGTCACAGTTTATATGTTTTGGATTATAGAATCCATTATCATTATCATATAGCCTTGCATTATGCACAGATTCATTTTTATACCAAGCATGTTATAAACCTAAATTAAATATCAAGTATTGATTCTAGCTTGGGCTATAAATGAAACCTTGTGGCTGATAATGCTGTTGTGCTTCTTTATTACATTCATATTTTGCTAATCATGTTTATACTGAAATATCTGTATTCATATTTCGGAAAAAAAAAACATGATATCCATTGCTATGTCATGCATGAAAAAATCTAATAGGTTTCCCTTCAAACTGAATATAATCTGGACTGTACTTGTTTTGTGAACGTTGCAATAGAGGTGTTCTGAGATAGATAGTATGTTAAATTAATTATTACAATTTTAAGATTTGCCTATTACAAGTTTGCACAGCGTAAGCACTGTGCTGAAATCTTACCATGCCCTTTACTGCTCATAAAGGGCCATTTGAAAATGTGTAAATTTGGAAAATGTGTACAATTTTATCCTGTTGCTTACAATTACTGCTCATCTTGTGGTAATTTACCTTTTTTAATAAAATATATAACAAGTAGCCATTTGGTACATCTCTTGTACACAGTGAATTATATAAAGTGCTATCGTTTTTATGAACAAAAATCACTTCATAATAGACCAGTGCTAACAAGAGGTAAAAAATGGATTTGAAAGCCTTGGGTAACACTTCTTTAAACTGCCCTTGGATCGACAAGAAATGGAGCAGCATTGTGAAGAATTGAGCTCTGTATGCCAGTGTTGCTATGGCATGAATGGTCTTTTTGTTGATTGCAGTGCTCATATTAGTTCCAGCAAAGCTATCACTCTAAGCACCACTCAGTATTAACAATCTGCAGCAGTACTGCAAAATCAAAGACATGAAGCCTGATACAGCAGATTGATAATTGCTGTTGGAAGCATGCCAGATGCCACACATGCCACTCCTACCTCTACACCATTTGACAGCTATGAACAACCCTTTAGCTGTAGCCTCTGCTTTCCCCATTAGAGAGTCAATTCCTTATACAGTGGCTCTCAAAAGTATTCAGCCCCCTTGGACATTTCTACATTTTATTGTGTTACAACATGGACTCAAAATTGATTTAATTAGGAGTTTTTGCCACTGATCAACACAAAAAAAATCCATAATGTCAAAGTGAAAAATAAAATCTACACATTGTTCTAAATTATTTACAAATATAAAACAGAAAATAATTGATTGCATAAGTATTCGCTCCCTTTGCTATGACACACCTAAATAAGCTCTGGTGCAACAAATTGTCTTTAGAAGTCACATAATTAGTTGAATGGAGTCCACCTGTGTGCAATTAAGGTGTTTCACATGCTTTCAGGTTAAATACACCTGTCTCTGGGAGGTCCCACAGTTGGTTAGTACATTTCCTAACAAAAACTACATCATGAAGACAAAGGAACATTCAAAGGAAATCTGGAATAAGGTTCTTCAAAAGCATCAATCAGGTGTGGGATATAAGAACATTTCCAAGGCATTGAATATCCCCCGCACAGTAAAGTCCATTATTAAGAAGGAGTTACAGTCTTCCACGGCTAAGTTGGGAGACACTGTGCATACGGCAACTATAGCCCGGGTGCTTCACAAAACTGGCCTTTATGGGAGAGTGGCAAAAAGAAAGCCATTGATGAAAAAAAACTCACATCAAATCTCAGCTAGATTTTGCCAGAAGGCATGTGGGAGACTCTGAGACCAAGTGGAAGAAGATTCTATGGTCTGATGAGACCAAAATAGAGCTTTTTGGCCTCAACGCTAAGCGCTATGTTTGGCGCAAGCCTAACACCATCCCTACCGTGAAGCATGGTGGTGGCAGCATTATGCTATGGGGATGCTTCTCTGCGTCAGGGCCTGGAAAGCTTGTGAAGATAGAGGGGAAAATGGGTGCAGCAAAGTATAGAGAAATCCTGGAGGAAAACCTGCTGAAGTCTGCAAGAGACCTGGGACTTGGGAGAAGATTCATCTTCCAGCAGGACAATGACCCCAAACATACAGCCAAAGCCACACTGGAGTGGCTTAAAAACAAAAAGGTCAATGTCCTGGAGTGGCCCAGTCGAAGCCCGTACCTCAATCCAATTGAGAATATGTGGAAAGAGTTGAAAATTGCTGTTCACCAAAGGTGCCCATCCAACTTGACGGAGCTTGAGCAATTTTGCAAAGAAGAATGGGCAAAAATTGCAGTGTCCAGATGTGCAAAGCTGGTAGAGACTTATCCAGATAGACTCATGGCTGTAATTGCTGCCAAAGGTGCCTCTACCAAATATTGACTCAAGGGGGTGAATACTTATGCAATCAATTATTTTCTGTTTTGTATTTGTAATTAATTTAGAACAATTTGTAGATTTTATTTTTCACTTTGACATTATGGACTTTTTTGTGTTGTTCAGTGGCAAAAACTCCTAATTAAATCCATTTCAATTCTATGTTGTAACACAATAAAATGTGGAAAAGTCCAAGGGGGGTGAATACTTTTGAGAGCCACTGTATGAATATAGAGACTGAACTGCTCCTTGACCCCCGCTGAGGTGAGATCTGCTCCTAGGAAAGTGTGACTCTCACATTGGCACTGCTTGAGCAGCCCCACTGTGTGGATATAAATGAAGCAGACTTCAGTCTCCAGTGCTGCCAATCTAGCACTTTTGTGAATAATTAATACAATAATTAAACTTACGAATCTTACAGTAGGCAAATAAATATATACTGTGCAGTTTGAGGAATGAAAAGATTACTGCTGTGGTTAAATTACATAAAGTAAAACATAAACTTATCATATGATATAAATATTATTTTAATAACATAGCTCACTTATTTTTGAAGCAATTTTGCAACCATGGTGATGCTTTCACACAACACTTTACATGAAGCAACACAATCAATCACTTGCTGTCTGTGAGGCGGTTTATTGGGACTCCTGACAAGGAGTCTATATATATAGTATATATATAAAATACATGGATGAAGGCTATGCTTGCATCTTCATCCATTCAAAAAAAAGGCATTATGACGTCAGAAAGTGATAATTCCTCTAGAGAAAAATATACTTGAACTTTGACCCATTCGACTCCTCGAGACCATCACTTTCAATTCAACTGCAAAAGGTCTCGTTTTCAATCACTCAACAGCACCCACAGTACAGAAATGTTAATTAATGATCAACAAAATGTTTTACTGGAGGAGAGGTAGAGTCACAGACAGTCGGCAGCGAGGGACTGAATCTTCGGAAATCTTGGAGTTGCTGTGACAATGAGAAAAGACTGAGGAAAAACAAGTGGTCCTGGAGATGCAGGACGGATGGATTCACAAATTGCTCTTGCCTATGAGCTTGAAAGAAGAACTCCTGACCCAATTGCATGACGGGCATGAACATCAGGGAGTTGATTGTGCATTTAAATTGGTTAGGTCCCAATGTTACTAGCCCAAAATGCAACAGGATGTGGAGCAGTGGTGTAGAGGTGTGAGTGCTGCATTGACCTTTTTGGGGAGTAAACAAGCATCTAGCATTAGACTGCGCTTTACTTGAACCATTTAAGAATGGGATGGAGAATGTCTTGGTCATTACTAATGTATTCTCTATTCATCCGCCATTCAAGCTCTCTAGACAGCGAGATCCCCAGCTACAATCATCTTACCTTTCGCATTATGTGCGCTATTTTGCTATGTTTCCATCTTTTGTAGTTATACTAACATCTGTCTCCTTAGAGCGCCCTCTAAGTGCCGTTGCTGCATTATCATATGGGCCTCTCTTTATGTTATTTTCATACTTGGGGCCATTCTCCTCCCCCCTGTGGGCTTGCATCCGCATCCAAGCCGCCACTGCGGCTCTCTGAGTAGGGGACTAACAATTTATGTTTTCCAGGTTTCGGGGTTCATCCGACCAGCCTTCAGTCACCAAGGTTCCCGATCATGAGATTGAGACTAGCTTTCCTATCCACTTTTTCCCCTTCAAGTAAATGGCACTCATCGAGCCTGCTATAAATCACTCTCTATAAAAAAAAATCACTGTCTACACGTTTCACCGATACTCCGTGAATTACTTTTGTGCTGCCTTTTGTTTTCACAGAAGAAATGTGGAGTTCTCCCGACTTTATTTGGATGTTACTTTTATGTATGATTTGGATTCATTGCTTTTGTGCTGTCCTTTGTTTTTGTTTGCTTTGCACTATTGTCCCTTGTTTTGAAGTGTTTTGTTTTGTTTTAAATCTGCTACACCACGTTTTAATGGGCAATACTTCTTGAAGTTATTGGAATTTTCTAAGTTTTTATTAAACCTTTATGCAAAATAAAATATAGCCTATATGTCTTCTGATTACTTACTGGTGTCTCTGATGTATTTCTTTATATTGAAATAAAGGATCGATCTCAATTGTGCTTTTTCCTTTCCATGCTATATATATATATATATATATATATATATATATATATATATATATATATATATATATATATATATATATATATATATATATTACTGTACAGTGCTGTGTAGGTGAACCTTGAAATGCCCAAGCATTTTTTAAATTAGAAAAAACTACTTTATTTATGTAACTAGATTCCATTTCTTGTATAATAATAATAATAATAATAATAATAATAATAATAATAATAATAATAATAATAATAATAATGGATTTTAAAAATACTAACATAGAAGGGTGACTAAGCATTGTATCATATGTGATACAGAAATGGACATTACATGAGTAAAGCTACATCTATTCAGGTGACTTTAATGAGACGAAAAGATTCGATTATGGGTGTAAAGGAGAAACGGATTTTGGTCTTAGGCGCTTAAGTTACTTTTATTATTATTATTTATTTCTTAGCAGACGCCCTTATCCAGGGCGACTTACAATTGTTAGAAGACATCACATTATACATTATTTCACATTATACAGATATCACATTATTTTTACATACAATTACTCATTTATACAGTTGGGTTTTAACTGGAGCACTCTAGGAAAAGTACCTTGCTCAAGGGTACAACAGCAGTGTCCCTCATAGGGGATTGAACCCACGACCGTCCAGTCAAGAGTTCAGAGCCCTAACCACTACTCCACACTGCTGCCCTACTTGTGCCTTACGGCCACACATTTTATAACAAAAAAACGAATTGATGCCAAAAATAAAGATGAATAATACAAGTTGGGGCACCCCCTTTACTGCCTTGTTTGGTTTCTTCCAAAGTCAGTGTGTTGACAGTCTTGAGTCCCACATTACACCTGCCAGAAGCCACTGCAAGGCGGTGAACAACTAAAGGGGAAGACGAAAGAAAATAAGGACTATATAATTCTCGTTGTCTTTCTCTTTTGTTTCCTCTTAAAGGTAAGCTATTTTAATGGTTGCTACTGTTAATTTAGTTTTCAAGTGTAGATAATTCTGTGTAAATTATTTGAAAATACAGTTTGATGTTAGTAGGTTGTTTAACGCTAGGGTCCATTTGATTAGACTTGTACATACTAGTGAATTAATTTAATTAGTTGAAGTATGCATGTATGTATTTCTTTCTGTTTTTAGTATGCACCTTATCTTTTTTGAAAGTTATAGTAAAGACGGTTTAGGAATAAAACTATCAAACCCCTTTTCAGTTTAAATGTGTAGCACGAAAGAGTTGTCTTTGGTTTATGCACAAGGTAAGCGTTTCTCACTTTGGCTGTAGTGTATTTTTTGTTGTTGCATTTTCTTATGTTTTTTTCAAATTCTATAACCGTCGGTTTATGTGTTACAGAGTGTTGCAACTGTTTCAGTTGGGTTATAACCGACTGGGAAACAATAGCTTTAAGAATTAAAGAAAAACGTCTAACAATTGAAATAGTTCAGTTCATTCCACGTGGTATTCTGTCGAAAGATGATATTGCGGAATCCAACTTAATTCGGCAAGAGTCATCCAGTGATTGCAGTTAATTTAAGAAAAAAAAAAACATTACATGGTTTCATACACAGCTGAAAATTTTCAGACTCTGCAATCAAGTTTTATAGACAGATAAGCATTAAAAAAAAATACAGAATCAGAATTCAGTATACATTAATTAATTCCAGTACTTCTGCTATCATTAGGAAACTCAATATAATTATGAAAACTCAATGAAGTGATGTATACAAGATATACTCTGTATTTGTAAGGTATACTTCAGAATTGATGCCTTTACAAAACTATTGATATGTAATGAGATTTTGAACAGCATAGACACCATCTCAGGCCACTTGGAGAATCTTTTTCTTGTATCTTTTTTTTTTTATTGCAGCAGCACCTTTTATTTAAAGCTCAGCTGTTTTAAAACCAGTTTTTACTTTTACAATGTATGTTTTCACTTGTGATTTATGGAATACAATGCCAATTGAGGGGAAAAAAAGCATATGTATTTTCAGTAGGCAAGGTTTTATTTATTTATTTACTAATATACTGATCCTCCAGCTGTGAGAGTGGGAGTTAAAAGAAAAACATGTTTCCTATATATGTTCCAGGTAAATCATAAAAAAAACACACAGCTGAGCAGGCAGCCGTGTGGCTTGATTACCAGATTTTATTTTTAAATAGCAGACACAATTAGATTAATGAGTGAACAATTTACTCATGTATACCTTACACGTGTTTAAAACAATACACTTTTGTTTTTTGTTTCCTTTTTATGATGTATATTTATTATATTTCTTGGAATTCGCAAAAATAAATAAATAAATAAAAACAGACTGCAGATATAATGAGATCACAGAAAGCATATAGAGCATCTCATCAGTCATCAATTAAACTAACTGGAAGCTTTTTGTCTCAGAATCAAATTATTGAAGTACTTCAGGTATCATTTGAAATAGTCGGTCCATTTATGTTGCTAACTGTAGAATGTCAATGTAGGTACTCATTTGTAATTTCTAGTTTTGCTAACATTGTGCTTGCAGAGTAGATTAAATCTAAAGTTAGTGTGGATGTGTGTTCTGAGATTAATGAGTGTCATGCTGCTTTCCAGTTTGCTGAAATGTAAGCGCTTTAAAAAAGGACCTGCATTGCCTAATGCAGGTTATACAATGCTTGATGGATGTGTTTTTATACCACATCAAGGGACACCCAGAATGTAACATTCTTTTTCAAGAATTTTGATGTTATTTTGGTCAATGTGCGGAGGGGGTAGGACAGTGAAGCTTGGTTCGATTGACAAAATTAGTAAAATTCAAGGAACAAATGGAAGAATCATCATCTTACCAAGACAGAAATACACTTCCGTATCTCCTGTAATCCCGTCTACCAAGACAGAAATACACTTCCGTATCTCCTGTAATCCCGTTTCAAGTCTCGTGTTTAGTGCTTATTGCACAACTTCAGAAAAAATAACATTGAGCCAATGAAAGTCGGTATCAACAGACTTCTCTGAATAATCTCAAAACTGACTTAGAAATGCTTATTATTTTTGAAATCTGACATTGACTAATCTTCTCATCAGTTAGATGTTTTTAGGTGTATATTAGTTTCTGATTGAATCCTACCTGTTGCAATTTTAACCAATACCAGTTTTTTTCACATTTTATACAAAGTAATGATTTAAAAAAAAAAAAACACTTCCCAAATGTGTTTTTTCTATTTGGAACTGCATTCCTATCACATAGACAGCTGTGCAAATATAAAATAACAAGAATATCACCAAACTGAAAAACCAAAGTATTTGTAGAGAAATTAAAACCTAATTAGAACAAAGTAAGTTTTAAAGGCAAATGTGTTTTTTGTTCGGAGGTTGGCTGGACCTACGCTGTAGCACTTGGGTTTGATAGACGACAGGCATATTAGCTTTGGCCGTGACAACAGCTGGATTTATGGTTTTCTTCTAAATGTTCTAATTTTGGGTCCTCTTTTGTGCTTATATATGGCTTCCTTTAAAATTCTTCCCATTCATGATTCTTCTTTGGTGAACTCAGACAATTTCCTACAAGATTTGCAGATGGCACTGGCCTGGCTCAGTTTACAAATGGAATCATCATAGCTGAGCAGCTGCTGTGGACAGAGGTTTAGGTGAGTGACCTTTACATATTACCCACTGGACAATGCAATACTTATTACAATAATATTACATATATATAAAAATGGGGTGATACTGTTTTGGAAATGCTCTTTAAATGCCTGAGGTCACTTTTATACTTGGCCCTTCAATCTACAGTCTAATATGCATCACCTAGAATACTCATTGTTGTCTTTGTGGACTGCATTCGGCAAGCAGTATTTAATATGCAGATATTTACAAAAACCTCTAGATACATTTCTGAACCTCTGTTCCCCCTCCAGTACAGTTGTAGTTCTAAACCCTAGGATTCAGGCAGCAACATGAGGGACTGTATACGTTGACATGGGAAGACATTGCAAGAATAGAAAGAAAGACACAGGCACTTCAGGCTATAGTCTACAAAGGTATTTCATGGGTTTGCAAAGAATGTTTGAAATCATTCTGCTGCAGCGACAGACTCTCAGATTACAATGACTGCACAAAGAACTGAATGTCTCATTCAGTAAAGAACTAGGCTATGTAAATATATAGAGATAGATGGATAGATAGATAGATGAATAGATGGATAGATGGATAGATGGATAGATGGATAGATGGATAGATGGATAGATGGATAGATAGATAGATATAATTTTGTTTTCCCTAAAGGCCAGGGTTTCTATATGTTTCTATATACTAGTCAAATGTTGTGTCAGGCAAATACAATGTTGGGAGCAAAATATACAATGATAGCATTTCCATATACCTTTGATAACACTTCTCGATCGTATTACCTGTCAACACCAACTTACCTCTCGTATTACCAAATACAACAGATTGATCACAGTCATTTTCCCTTATTGAACTTAGAGAATCATGGCTGCTCTGATTCATACTGTGTGTTTAAGAGTTTAAGACATAGGCAGAGACAATTACAGTGGTACAGGGCATTGGCTCAATTTGTCCTTATTAATTTCTAGTTCTACTCACAGTATATGTGAAAGCTATTCTAATATGCATATAGTAGCCTACAGGGTAGATAGAATAGGGGTGTCAGATCATTTCTGTCTCTTTCATAAACAATGATTAACAGAAGCCATTTCCTTGACCATTCTATTATTATTATTTATTTATTAGCAGATGCTCTTATCCAGGGCGACTGCTAATATATCAAGATATCACATTATTTTTACATATAATTACCCATTCATGCAGTTGGGTTTTTACTGGAGCAATCTAGGTAAAGTACCTTGCTCAAGTTGATTAAAAAAACTGATTTAAATAAAAGAAAAATAATGAACACCAATGCTTTATTTACAGTATGAATGAGTTGGTCTCAATAAAGCAGGTGGTCTGGTTCTCCCAAGTCAATTATATTGACTGTTTTTTGATAACCGCACAGCTGTTTCATCATGTTGTCTTGAGATCATTAGAAATATGATTTAATTGGTTCAGTTACATCATTTATGTTGCAGCTGATTCCAACTGGTTCTTATGTGAATTGATGTCTGTAGACACTTTGTGAACTGCGTCATAAACAGATGTTCAAATGGTGAGGCAATCCCATGAAGCGACATCTTTTTATTTTATAGATGATTAAATATTGCAATGACAGCTAAAGAGTGTTGCCATTTAAATTGTTTGTGTGCGTAAGTGGGTCCCTATTAGTAACATCTGCTAATACAGAATACAGACAGTATGTTGAATGGACTAAGCAGGGCCAGAGCTTAATACCACCTTCATACCATTCAGCACCCTGCTGGGGGTTCAGCGACCCCTTTATTACACTGTAACCAGTAAAAATGCAGAGGAATGCAGTTTATGCAAGAGTAGTTTGTTCATAGAGAAAAAATATATAGGAACGTTATTACTAATATCTGCTAGTTCATTTGCAAATAAAAATACATCATATCTCTTTGCAGAAGTGCCATTTTTAACACATAGTGGGTAAAGCCTTGTTTCTTTATAAATGATTCCACACCATGCTCTGTGTTGATACTTGGAGAGCAATGCTTTCCCCAAATTCGGCACTGACCTTGAGAAAATTATTGAAAGCATTTAGGAGAGGGTTGTCAACATCTGTTAGACATTCCAGCTTTAAGCCCTGGTTAGTCAAAGCTGCCATCTGTATTAACAGCATGCAATACGAGGTTGCCAGTTCACATCAGATATTTAATTTATTCAGTTGTGCCAAACAGACTGCTCATGTCAGAGAGTGTCTCAGTAATGTAATAAAGTTTGTGGTGCAATTGTGTAAATAATGTCAACATAATCAAATAATGGCTTACCTGAATGGTGAACCAGGCTGAGTCCTATGGGAGAATTGAAGTATTTGTGATTCTAGCAACTGCTTTAATGTGTGTTAAAGTCATTGGAGATAACAGAATGATTTCATAAGCCCTTCCATTTGCTACATAGGTCTCAAATGTTCAGTTGTTAAAGAAACACGTGGTACAGCACATATTGAAAAATATGAAAAATCAAATAGACAGCACTTTAAAGAAAGTGGCAGAATTGAAGTGCTTATCTAGCAAATCCCACTTTCTTGTGGCTCTTCAGTAGTGGAGCAGCCCTATTGACTAACTCAACACTTCATGACAGGTCTGAATGTGCTGTGACTCTACAGCATTTACTTACTGAACCTAAACCTTCGCGAAAGACCAGAGGAGGTTTAAACTATTTGCATAATGGTTCAATACGAGTTACTAATTAAAGTCATGCTGCTCTGGATTGAGACAGGGCAATTTTCTTTGGAGCTCAGTTGACAGTGTTATAACTTAAAAGCTGGACATTTGAAAATGTTGCTGGAGTAGCATGAAGGTGAAATTCACTACAGTATAAGCTGTTTCATAAAGATCACATTTCTACATCACCGAGGCAGTCCTCTCTCTACCTTCCCACCAGTCTGACAGCTCTTAAACTAGCGTCCCCCTATAGTTACAATTCCAGACACTTTACTGAACTCTAGGTCTCTAATTCCAAAGCAAGCTTCATGAGCTTGGCAACATAGATCACAAAGCAGAAGTTTACAACAATATATATTTTGTTCTACAAATAAATAAACAAACGTTATTCACATTAGTTTCAGGACCATGGACAGAGGTTTCAGATGAAATTACATTAATCACCGAGGTAGATTTCAAGATTTAATGAAACCAAACTTGTTTAAAGTGTATTTTAATTTTAAGTAATGTTTTTTTCTGAAAGAAATAAGCTATGGTGCATTTTATTTATGTCTTTTAAAACACTGAATTTCCAGAAATTAATAATTTAATCACTTCATGCATCTTCCAAAGTAATAAAATGACATGTGAATCAATGTGTAATCCAGAAAAGAAATGTATTCAATGTAATTACACATTGGTGGTAACTATGAAAGACTATGTATTTGATATGTAAACTGACACCAGTACGGCTGAAAAAGAAAATCAAACATCAATAAAATAAAATATATATAAACATGAACCATGTGCACATTTCCAGCAGCATTTCTGGTACTCTGTCTTCTTTATATTGTTAAATAATTTGAAGCAAGAAGTAAAAAGTAAACAACCCTAATATTAAAGCTACATAAATAGAAATGTTGCCAGACTGTCGTTGTTTTTATACATGCTGTTTCTGTATTACTATTTATAAAAATAGTTTCCTGTTTTCCTCTGTACAAACGCTTGTTGTTCATATAAACACCTATTATTCATGTCTGAAAACTGTAATACATATTAATATCTAACCTTTTAATAGTACTACTGAAATAATACAGCAATATGCTGCCTAGTTACATGACCTACACAAATAGCTCTTATCAACCATAAAAGAGCTGATGAAGCATACAGCTTCAAATTAAAAACAAACATTTGAAGTGATATCTGACACTTTGAATGAGGATGTACTGTAGGGTCTTGGCTAGTTATTGTTTTGTGCCCTGCTATAATAATTGCAGCTCATAGTTCAGGATTGGTTCATTTAGAGAAGGAAAGCCAACCCAGCATGATCCCCACACTGAAAATTGAACAACACACACTCCTAAGAAGCAGCTGGTTTTCTTTAAGAAGAACAGAGAATTTGGATACTTAAAAAAAAATCATGCTTTAAATAAAAACAAGGTTATTCACTTGCTAGATTTTTTTTGCAGATTGAGTTAAGTGCTCAAGCTCTTGCCTGAAAACAGCAGGATGCTACATTTTGTCAGGTATGTTGTTCTATATCCCCATGTATTCCTAGAGATATGGAGATACACCTGGCATTACAGTGGAAGTAAATGATTGCATTAAATGAAGTGTTGCCAACGGTAAGCTATTATGGGTTATAAAATAGTTATTTTACATGTCAATAGCACAGCGTTTGTATTGCAATGTTAGTTCTGTCTGCCATGGTGTTACCAGAAAAAAAGAAAGGTAGAAATGCAAGCACTGAATAATTTGTTCTTTTCTTTGAATGATGCAGGGTGAACACATCAAATGACCTTATTTGCATATCTTTCTGAGAGTGCACAGGACTGAAATCCATCTGCAGAATGTCATTTCCTAATTTGACAGTCTCAGCGAACCACAGCGTGGGGGAAGAAGACTTCTACAGACCCTTTTCTATTTTCAGTGTTTTAATATTGACGTTGCTTGCCATGCTTGTTATTGCCACCTTTGTATGGAATGTGCTGGTGCTTGTGACAATCCTTAGGGTAAGAACTTTTCACCGTGTGCCCCACAACCTGGTTGCTTCTATGGCTATCTCTGATGTAATGGTTGCAGCACTTGTGATGCCTCTCAGTTTGGTGCATGAACTCAATGGTCGGCACTGGAGGCTGGGGAGGGTGCTTTGCCAAGTATGGATATCATTTGATGTCCTCTGCTGCACTGCAAGCATCTGGAATGTTACAGCCATTGCCTTGGACCGCTACTGGTCAATCACCAGACACTTAGAATACACACTGAAAACCAGGAAAAGAATTTCAAACATCATGATTGTTATAACATGGGTTTTGTCTGCAGTAATCTCACTTTCCCCGCTGTTTGGTTGGGGAGAGACTTACTCAGAAAATGAAGAGCAGTGCCAAGTTAGCCAAGAGCCTTCGTACACCATCTTTTCAACATGTGGAGCCTTTTATGTCCCCCTGTGTGTCGTCCTATTTGTGTATTGGAAGATTTATAAAGCTGCCAAATTCAGAATTGGATCCCGTAACAAAAATACTATAACACCCATGGCTGACGTTGTGCAGGTAGGTTGATATCTATCTATCTATCTATCTATCTATCTATCTATCTATCTATCTATCTATCTTTTCTGTCTGTTGGTGCATGCTGGGAGAGTGAGGAGTGAGTGTGTGCTGCTGCGGGAGAGTGAGAGGAGTGTAGAGTGAGTAGGTGAGCGTTTGTTTTTTCTTTCTTTTCACTTTATGGTTATTTACTTTTTTGATATAGGTGTTATATTGGGTTTTGTTTTCTGAGGTGTTTGTCAACAAATAAGCTGACTTTTTGTCAGCTTAAAAGGCCAGTATGGCCAATTCAAAGGGGAGGGAATCTCTCCCAAATGTTGTATTTGAAAAGCTAAGCCGCCGCCATGGGGTAAAAATGGTGACGGAGCGGTTTACCTCGTTGGAACAGTGTGTGCTAGATTTAGGTAATGTGGTTGGGTGTGAGCGTATTGTGTCTGCGTCTCGAATGAATGGAGCAATTGTTGCTTTTTTATGCGATACTAGTCTTGTTGCAAAGGCTGTTGAAAAAGGCATTGTTGTCGATACTTTTGTTGCGGTTACACCGCTGTCTGTACTGTCCCGAAGAGTCATTCTTTCGAATGTTCCTCCATTTCTAAAAAATGATTTAATTGAGCGTGCGCTTTCCCGGTATGGTAAAATTGTATCCAGCCCCAAGAGAATACCGATTGGCTGCAAATCCCCGCAGCTAAAGCATATAGTGTCGTTCCGAAGACATGTCAATATGATTTTTAATGACGTGAATCAGGAACTGAACGTTGCACTTAAATTCAAGGCAAATGATATTGAATATGTCATTTTGCCAGTACCGATGTAATGAGATGTTTTCACTGTAAAAGGAGGGACACATTGTTAAGAACTGTCCTGAGAAAGGAGGTAATGCGGGCGAGAAGAATGAGGGTGAGCAAGGGAGAGAGAAGAAGCTGGGCAGCCGGAGGCGCGTGGAGCTGAGAGCGGTTCCGTGGTTTCTGAAACCCCGGCTAAAGAGGGTAGCAAGGCGCAGGACACAATGCAGGCTAGCGGGAGTTTAAATCGGGACAGCAACGCTGAGGAGAGTGTGAGTGAGTCGGCCGGGGTTGAAAAAACGGGCAGTGGGCTTACTGACACTAATACTGGTGAGACTTCCACACTGGCTGCTGCTGCTGCAGCAAGCGTCAGTGTGGAACAGAAAAGCAGTGACCAGATTGAGAAAGGAGGTGTCTCTGCTGAGCCAGAAATGGAGACTCAGGTAGAGACAGAAACTGAGAGAGACGATAAGAGTCTGAGAACGGAGCTTAGTGAGGAGCAGGAAGCGAGTGGCGGGGCGTTTCATTTTAAAGTCCCGAGAAAAAAGAGGCAGAGAAAAGTAACTGCAGATGTCATCACTAAGAAAAAAGCAAGTTACACGGATGATGGTTCAAGTGTTTCCGATAGCTCTCAACCTGAAAAAAGCCGCGAGAGCACACAGTGGAGTGTTAGCATTGCCTGTAAGGATCCCGAGGAGAGCTCAGAGTTTGACAGTGAGGAGGAGGGCGTCAGACTGATTGTTCGCTGACGGCAGAGCCCCTTGCACTGAGGCTGGTTACAGCGTGGGCAGCGTTAAAACATTTTAGAACTTACTAAAGGTAGGAGGGGTCAGCGTTGAAGACCATTTTCCTAACATTAAAATGTTTTTACTGTCGGCACGTTTTTTGCTACAGAAAGTTTCAGGCTCTGGTCTTTCTGAGCAGGAGCGCTGGGGTCTAAAGAACCTAATTTCAAAGGTGAATAAGCAGTCTAAACTGCTTAAAATAATGACAGTTTTTTTCAATTTTCTTCTCCCATGGATAAGTGGTTTCTTTCCTTCTTTCTTGTTTGTATCTTTCTATCTCTCCCTAACATGAGCTCTCTTAAGATTGGGTCATTAAATATAAACGGGTGCAGGGATGATTTAAAGAGAGCCGCGTTGTTTGAGTATCTGGGGCAGAAAGATTTGAAAGTAATTTTGTTGCAAGAAACACACACTGATTCTAGGAATCAAATAGACTGGGCCAGGGATTGGAAAGGGGAGACTTTTTTTAGTCATGGATCTAGTGTGAGTGCTGGGGTGACAATTTTTTTTTCAAAAGACTTTAAACCAGTTTCTTATGATGTCACTGAGGTAGTGAAGGGGCGGTTACTTAAATTGCAAGCGAAAGTCGGTGAAATCTCGCTTGTCTTTATTAATATTTACGCACCAAATGAGGGCAGAGAACGGATTGCTTTCTTTCAGATTTTAGATACAGTTCTGAACGGTTGTGGAAGTGAGGAAGTCCTGTTTTTAGCCGGTGATTTTAACTGCACTGTACACTGTTTAGATGATCGAAATCACCCTGAGCCGCACCCACAGTCTGCCAAGGAGCTTTTAATGATTTTAAATAAGCACGACTTGTCTGACGTGTGGAAAGCATTTAATGGCACAAATAGACAGTACACATGGGTCAAAGTGTGTGAAAAAACGGTCTGTTTAGCGAGATTAGACCATTTTTATACTTTTAAGCAGCATTTTAGCCTGTTTACCAAGTGTTTTATTTCTCCCACTGGTCTTTCCGATCACAGTCTTTTAACAGTTCATGTTTTATTGCCTTCCCAAATGACAAAACGTACTTACTGGCATTTTAACATTCAGCTGCTGAAAGATACACATTTTAAGGAATGCCTCTTTTTTATGGAACAGGTGGAGAGAGCAAAAATCTGCTTTTACTTCTCTGGCTCAGTGGCGGGATGTGGGGAAGGTGCAGGTCAGGTTGTTCTGTCAGCAGTACACTGCTAATGCCAGAAGAGGATGACTGAGACTCTGGAAGAGCTGGAGAGAGACATGTTAGAGCTTCAGGGAGCTCTACAGTCTAATCCCAATAGTAGGACGATTCAAGACCTCAAAAGTAAAAAACAGCAGCTGGCTGAGCTGCTGAATGTCAAAGTGCAGTGGGCGCTGGTGAGGTCTAGAGTGCAATACCTTGCAGAGGTGGATGCGCCAACACAGTTTTTCTTTGGCATGGAGAAAAAGAGTGCACAGCGCAAAGTAATTCACTGCCTGAAGACACTGTCGGGACGAGTTGAGGGAGCCCAGAGAGATCCGGCGATGTGCTGTGGACTTCTACACAAAGCTGTTCACAGCGGAAGCTGAAGGACAGCCGGAGGAGACACAGCACTTCTTGGAGACTCTGCCGAAGATCTCTGAAGAGGAGAAAGGTTTTTAGACAGACCTCTGACAGTACAGGAGCTCTCTGACGCTCTCATGGGGCTGAAGGGAGGAAAAACTCCAGGACTGGACGGACTACCTGTCGAGTTTTTCAAGTCTTTCTGGACTTTGCTTGGGAAAGATCTACATGCAGTCTACGCAGAAAGTCTGGAGAAAGGGGAGCTGCCGTTGAGTTGTAGAAGGGCAGTGATAACTTTGCTGCCAAAAAAAGGGGACTTGTGCCATATCAAAAACTGGAGGCCTGTGTCGTTGTTGGCCTCTGATTACAAAATAATATCGAAAGCCCTCGCTAATTGGTTGAGCACTGTAATGGGAAATATTATGCATCCCGACCAAACCTACTGCGTGCCCAGTAGAAGCATTTTTGACAGTATTTTTTTTAATTCGAGACACATTGGCTGCCTCTGAGCTCTTCGGTTTCCCTGCTGGGCTTATCTCTCTTGATCAGGAGAAAGCCTTTGACAGAGTCGATCACAAGTACTTATGGAAGGTATTTGAAGCCTTTGCATTTGGCCTGGGATTTCTATCCCACATACAGTTCCTGTACTGTGACATTTTCAGTCTGCTGAAGATCAACGGGGAGCTGAGTGCACCGTTCCCAGTTCACAGGGGTATCAGACAAGGCTGCCCTCTCTCGGGAATGCTCTATTCCCTGTCCATCGAACCCCTTATTTACAGGCTCAGGCATGTTCTAACAGGGCTCTCCCAGGACTATCCCAGGTAGTCTGGCTCAGCCCATAAAGTATCTGCCTATGCAGATGACATCTCAGTTTTTATAACCAGCCAAGCAGATGTTGATAAACTCTGTGACAGTCAACAGCTTTTTGAAAGAGTCTCATCTGCTAGAATTAATTGGTTGAAGAGTGGGGCTTTCTTACTTGGGAAATGGACGAAGCCTGGGCCTCCAGTGTTGCCCGGTGGATTGCTCTGGAGCCGGGAAGAGTTTAGACACCTAGGGGTTTTTTTGGGAGGTGCGAGAGCAGCTGAGAGGAATTGGGAGGGAGTGTTGGAGGCAATACGGGGGCGTTTGCAGAGGTGGCGCTGGGTTTTGCCACAGCTCTCGTATAGGGGCAGAGTTTTAATAGTAAACAACTTGGCTGCTTCCATGCTCTGGCACAAGTGCATATGTGTAGAACCTGATCAGGCATTTTTAAAAAAATCCAGAGTGAATTTTTAAGTTTTTTCTGGGATGGACTGCATTGGTTAAGGCAAAGCATACTGTACCTACCTCTGGAAGAAGGGGTCAGGGATTGATGGACCTGTCCAGCAGGATTGCTGCTTTTAGACTGCAGGCTGTCCAAAAATGCTTTATAGTAGTGAGAAGCCTCCCTGGGTTGACGTGGCTTTACTCTTCTTGCGTCAAGTTGGAGGGCTGGGTCTTGGGACGCATATTTTCTTTTTAGACACTACTCTGTTTGTTTGTTCCAAACTACCAGCCTACTATCAGAGTGTGTTGAAAGCATGGCAGAGTCTGAGGGTGGGTTTGGATGAAGAGGCTTTAGATTTTTACTGGCTTTTGGAGAGACCTCTGGTTTTTAATCCTCTTTTTAAAGTGGAAATGTTAAAATCACAGGCTTTTACAAATGTAATGATAAAGGCCGGGGTCATCAAGTTACGACATGTTTTAGATCTGGAGAGTTTTAATTGGGAAAGTCCACAGAGTTTGTCTTTAACCTTGGGGTTGCAGTCTGTGAGGGTAGCTGGGTTGCTGCTTTCCCAGATTCATGCAGTGTTATCACATGCACAGAATGAGATTCTAAGAAAGGGCTTTACTAACTGTATCTCTTCCCCCTGTGAAACACCTTTCCCCCTCATACTGATCTCCCCAGCTATCAGCCGAGACACGGGAGACAAAGGGCATTTGTTTAAAATCGAGAACTTGACAGATCTCCCCCTGTCAAGTGTGAAGGGGGACACATTGTATGAATTATGTGTAAAGCTAAGACACGAGAAGCAATTACAGGGCCTTCCAGATACATCTTGGAGAGAGCGGTTGGAGGTGGAAGAGCAGGTCAGGCCGGCGTGGAGAAGCCTCTATAAACCCCCCCTGTCAAAGAGGCTGGGAGATCTACAGTGGAGACTCTTGCACACGATTCTCGCTGTTAATGCCTACCTCTGCATACTAGACCCAATGGTATCTGATAAATGTCCATTTTGTTCACAAAGAGAGACTGTCTTTCATAGTTTTATCTTTTGTAAAAGATTAGCCTCTCTTTTTACTGTACTGAATAATGTATTTGTGAAACTGAATGTGGTCTTTTCTGAATGTGTTTTTGTTTTTGGTGTGCCTTATATTAAGGAAAAGAAGCATCTGTGCCAGTTGCTTAACTTTCTTTTGGGGCAGGCCAAGCTCTCCATTTTAAAATCTAGGAAAGCTCAAATTGCCCAGGATGGGGAAACAGATGCCGTTACTGTTTTTAGAATGCTGGTGATTAGTAGAATCAAGCTGGATTTCAGTTATCACCGCATGATCCATGATCTAGATTCTTTTCAGTTAAATTGGTGTATTGGGGGTGTGCTCAGTGAGACTGAAGGAGAAATCCTTAATATATATTTATAATATTTATTTATTTATTTATTTATAATGACTTAATGTTTTAAATTTTTGTCTTGTAAATATTTAAAGAAAAAATAATGTAATTATTGTTCCTATTGTGTTTTGTACCAAAAGTCAATAAAGTCTTTTGAAAAAGTAAGTATCTATCTATCTATCTATCTATCTATCTATCTATCTATCTATCTATCTATCTATCTATCTATCTATCTATCTATCACTTAACAATCTGTAACAGTATCTAAACAATGTTGAATCTAAATACCAATGCTCTTTATTGACTCCCTTTTTAACTTCACTTGATATAATAACACATGCAGTCAGGTTTTAGGGTAGCAGTGTTGTAGTTAAGATCATTAAAATAGACCCTCCCACATACCTGTCTAAGTCAGTTTAAGTCTGATGTTGACTGGCAGTACAGTGGTGGTCATAAATCAGTCCTGTCTAGCAATGTAGTAATGCTAAAAGAAACTTGTACAATTATTTGCAAAACTTTGACTAGTCGTCTTCCATATTATTGTGGAAAGGTTTGTCATTTTACCAGTTTTCTGATAATATTACTACATATCTACATATTTTCTATTTATGAATGAACTGTAGGAGTTTTAAATGAGCTTTAACTGTTCATTTAGAAGATTTATTGAACAAACAATAGTAGTAAGAATTACGAGCTGGTGGGCTCAATACAACTACAATATAAGTTCATCTAACTTCGCTTAAAGGATGGCTAACCAAGGCTTTAAAATCAATTTCACCAAATTTGTATGCATGCCATTGATTACTTTTAATCTTTCCAAGCTGCACTAGTTCTTACCTTCCAGTCAACAGAAATGATTTGAGCTGACATTTATACTTACACAAAGAGGGAAGAAAATGGATCAATGTATGGTACCAAGCTAAGAAAATCTAAAAAGGCTATTTAAGGATGTACTTGATTTTTTTTTTTAAGTATAATTTCTTATCGGCTTCCAGTCTGTGCATTATCTTTGGTGAATCTGCAATACATTCAAATATTCTGTTTCCTAATATGCATTACCTTCGCTTCATTTTCCTGTGTGCAAGATGAACACATTATTGTAAGCATGATATTTATTCATAGTGAATACAAAATGAGCAGCCTACTTTGTGCATATTACAAGGCTGCACTTTGGCACGCTCTTGAAGGAACAAAGGTGAACATTGAAGACAATGGACTAGATTCTCAAAGCTCTTTAGTCCAGAATTTCATTTGCGCAATCTTTATCTGAAAGGAAAATAACACCGTTACATACAAATAAGAAAAACATTGAGACTTCACAAGCCCCCTCAATGACGTGTCTGAGCTGTGTGCTTCTGGGTTAGTAACTTTATTGGGTGGTTTTTCTTTACTAAATGAAACAATCGTGCTAGTGACGATTTTGAGAATCTAGCCTTAAGTCTTAAGGGGAAAGCAGTGTTGTTTTTACTGACAGAGCATATAGGGGTTACTCCTGGGTTTTGACATCATATTTAAAAAAAATATCTATCTATCTATCTATCTAAAGAAAAAATGTAAATATTACAAATTAGGTATGATAATATATTGTCATGAGCTCTTTGTGTTTGTTCAATGCATCCTTCAGGTAAAAGAAGCCTCCCATCAGCCACAGAGGGTGTTCACAGTGCGACACGCCACAGTCACTTTCCAGACGGATGGGGATACATGGAGAGAACAGAAGGAGAAGAAAGCTGCCTTGATGGTGGGAATCCTCATTGGGGTGTTCGTTCTTTGCTGGATCCCTTTCTTCATCACAGAACTCATTAACCCTCTGTGTTCCTGTGACATCCCTCCTATTTGGAAAAGCATTTTCCTGTGGCTTGGCTACTCCAACTCGTTTTTTAATCCATGATCTACACAGCCTTTAACAAAAACTATAACAATGCCTTTAGAAATTTGTTTTCTCGACAGCGGTGAGCAGTGTGGGATTTTCTGCGTCCCACAGAGAGACTTTAAAAGACTTCCCAGAGTGAACCAATGTTAATGTTGTATCAAGTACTTGAGAAGGCTCATTCTCCTGTCTCCTACTATCAGTTGTTAATATAGTAATGGGGCGGGGGGGGGCTTTATTATTAAAAAAATTAATTATTAAAAACAAAAACATCTGATGCCCACTCAAGCAGCGACTGAGAGAACAAGAGAAAAAAAAAAACGAATAGTGATTAGTGAACAAAAAATTAGCAACCTCCTTTGCAATTAGCAACCTGCTTTGTAATTGGAAACCTGTTTTGCAATTAGCAACCTACTTTGTAATTGGCAAACACCTTTGCAATTAGCAACCTACAGGTAGTGGACAAAAAAAATGGAAACACCAATGTAAAGTCACTTAATAGGGTGTTGGGCCACTATGGTATTCCGCTCTGTGCAGTTTTCTGCGGACCGTTTTTGATTAAACTGGCTGCTCGCGCCCCAGGTTGAAATTTGCAGTCAATCAATCTGCAGTTGCTCGTCTGTTTTGCCTTGCACTTCAAATTAATGCACAGATATCACGTTCCTTGAGTATGCGCTTCTGCCCACTGTTGCCCTTTGCTGTTGATGTCTTTCCCTCAGAGTTCCATGCCGACATCACCTTAGTCACCGTTGCTCATGAAACATCAGCAAGTTGAGCTGTCTTGGTCACTGAAGCTCCTGCCAAACGTGCCCCAACAATCACCCCTCTTTCAAAGTCACTGAGGTCTCCTCTTGCAGCCATGCTAGCCATAATTATAGGCAACCAGGCCTGTCCAGCATTTTTATACATGACCATAAGTATGCTGGGATGTTATTTGCTTAATTAATGCATGAGACACACCTGTGTGGAAGCCCTTGCTTTCAATATTGTGTCCTTCATTTACCCAGGTGTTTCTATTTTTTTGTCCACTACCTGTACTTTGCAATTAGCAATCTACTTTGTTTTGTTTCAAGTTTGGATTCCGATCTTGAAGTAGTGCAGTGAACTTTGAACACATTGAATTAAAATGGGCAAAATAACTATTTTGTATGTTTATGATCAAATACATATGCTACTTTTTGTGCTGCATATACTGTAGCTCATGGATCTTAGCAATGTGATTATAACGTTACTCAGTAAAACATGAGTACAATTTTGTGTCCATGGACAGTAAACACACGGTTGAATCTTAATTTACCAATAAGTTATTGCAAACATTATACGACACTGGCCTATATATCCAACCCCAGTATAAATGTTTTAATAGGGAATGTGCCCACAGTGGAAAGAAAACCAGTCCCACTTGTTTTTAACATTGATATTGAAACTATACAATAGGGTTCTGAAAATATGTGTTACCTTTGTATCTTGTCAGGTTTACATCTTCGGTCTCGTTGAGACGAGAGGATAAAGCGTAAAACCACACATGCATACAAACCCATTTTGCATTGTGGTTAAAACGTTTGCTTGCGGTGCGCAGGGTCGCTGGTTTACACCCAGCCTCCACCCCAGTACATATCCCAGACATTGTATTCTTTCAGTTTTTGTATGTATTTGTTTATTTATTTATGTATGTATTTATGTATTGATTTTGATCACACATGGTGTTAATATGAACATGGTGTGGATTGTGTAACAGTTATTGCATGCTTGTTGAATGAACAGTTGTGCACCTCTTTTCACAGATGCATTTAATTGTTACTAAACGATAGTAAAATGAAATGCAGCTGTGCGCTTGTGTTGTACTAGGTATATTATGCTGCATTACTTTGTTTTAGATGGACAATCGCTACGAGTCTTGTGGAACTTGTGGGTTCTTTTTGGTATTGTTGTCTTTTGAAATTGTTCAGACTTTCAGAAAGTGTTTGAAATGTAACTCTTTCATGGTGTCATTGGTTGTTGTTGTTTGTGTTAGTATTTTTCTAAAACTATAATTTATTTATGAAAGGTAGGTATTACAATTACTGAACAGTCTGACACATTGTTACTGAGCTAGTTAATTGGGTATGTAACCAGGTTTGGACCAATCACAGTCCAAAGGTTGTTTTTTTTTAAATTATTATTGATTATTGCTTTTATGGTACATAAGAACTATTTTTATAGATATGTATATTAAAAAAAAGTGTATTTTATAGCTTTGTCCTGAGAAACTTACAGCCCATATTACTGAAGTCTTTTGCTCTACATCCAATGTATATGTTTGTAAGTTACACAATACTGTGTATACAGTATTAAAATGATGTCTGCTACTGTAATAAGCTGATGTTGTACTTCTCTTAAAGGAGTGCTAGCCAGAGCTTTATGTTACCTCCTGTTAGCACCAGCAACATTATCACATGTGCAAGAAACAAACGAAAAGCTGTTCATTAAATAAAGGAGAACAACACTTACTGAGCTTTACCCCTTTTGTATGAATGGAAAAAAGGTTAAATGTGTTATCACTTGAAAACAACCTTTCTAATAATCTACCTTAGTAATGTTATGACTGTACTTGCTTTGTAAGAATGTTACTTCTTATGAATGAATAATACATAGTATGAATTATTATCTGTAGCCACAATTCAGGAAATCTAAATGAATGCTGCATATTCTGTTTAAAAATGGACTTCATGATCTTCAAAACCAGATTTCAGTACCAGAAAACAAGAACAAAAACATAAATATAAATTGTTGAACTTAGTAGTGGTGTGGTATTTGTTGACAATACCAGAATGAACTGACAAGAAGCACATTTTCCTGACTGGATTTCAAGATGCAAATATGTATTACCAAATGAAAGAAGCACTCATTATAGGAAGTGTCTGTTTTATTATTATTTTACTTCATTAGTGAAAAAGAAATGGACCAATGGTCCTTACAAATCTTCTACCTTGTTAAAAGCAGTTCAACTCCCAGATGTCGTTGTAAACATTTTCTCTCACATTTCCAGTTGCGATTGCTGCCTTCTCTGTGACTTGTGCTTTCAGTATCTCTGCAAAGGGTATTGTCCTTCAATTGATGTAATGAAGAGACTGGAATACTGTGTGTGCAAGGAAAAGTGGCTCATTTTTATTCACCAATCGCTGTGACTAAGAAATCTCTTAAAAAGGCAAATACCCTTCTATCATAATGTGGCCCTTTTTCAGATTGGAAAATATGATATCATTGAATGGTAATACAGTGTACGATATAGGATTATTGGAGTGTTAGGTTTATGTATTTGAAGATACTGTAGTTCTTATCTTGCCAGCTGTCTTTGTTGATTCCTCTATCTTAGTTGGAAGGGATGTTGGCAACAATATTACATCTTTACTAATATACACTACCTTTAGTATGCTGGACTGTGTGTCCCAGCACTATCCAATACTGAGGGTAGTGTATATGTTGCGGTGTAATGGTTTGTTATTTTTCTAAATCACATGTTTTCAAAGAAAAATACTTCTTATTGTTTGTATTCCTTCATCATAGTTTCCAAAGCAGCAGTGAACATGTTGAATTTAAACAGGAATACAAACATATTGGTTTTCAAGGGTTATCTGCAATTTGCTTGGCTTGTTATTTATTTTTTTCTGCATAGAACACACTTATTTCAAAGGCTTATTTCAAAGGGTATACATAATTATTTCAAAGGCTGTAGATTCTATCTTGAGAAACCTTCTGATAAGGGACAGCGAGGCGTGTATAACATTGCAATACTCACTTGCAAAATGAATAAGCACTTTCCTGTGTACAGTGTGACAATAAAATAGGCTTCATGTTTTCTTAACTTGCATTCTTCTGATTTGTTTTGTTTTTGTACGAGTATGTGGGGTTATGCAAAGTACTGTACTTGTTATTCTAGAGAACAGTCAATTTAAAATGTATAGGGGGACTAAGGGTTATTTCAGAGAATGGCCCATTTAAAATGTAAATGGGGACTAAGAACAGTTGAATCATGGGAGTCTATTTTAATGATGTAAGCACAGTTTAAGGAGTTAGTGACAATGAAAATAAATATTACAGGTATGTTATATAAACAGTTGTAGCAACACATGGGGGTGTGTAACGCTAGATTTTTCAGAACTCTGCTACTTACTTTTTAAACTCTACATTAATCCTGCTGGTGTGTTCTTTTTCCCCCAGAGGTGATTTGTTGACCCATATTCAACATTACTACATGTACAGTACAACAAAAATACAAGAAATACAGTATATCAGCAGTCCAGTAAAACAGGGTTTTTATCTTTAAAAATGTGAGTTATTTTCCAAGTGTCTTGTGCTGATAAAAAAAGGGGGTATTTTGTTCTTGCAGTGTCTTTTAGAGTTCTTTACGTTGAGATGTGGTATCAGAACATGATGTGTTGTTATCAGAACACAAAGTCAAACCCACCTAACAGGAGCGATGAGCTTTGCAGAGTGCACTACAGAAACAGATGTGGAAAGAAACATCCACACAAAGCTCAACTGTGTTTCAAATGTGGCAAGCCCAACTATTCTTTGCTGAATTCTTCAGAACACACACAATTCTACTTTTCAGAAGGACAAGCAAATGGAGCGCACCAGAGAGCAACACAAGTGAGTGGAGCCCAGAGAGCAATTTGTGTTTACAACAAGAAATACAGCTGATCCTGTGGCACAAAATTGTCAACCCCTGAAATAGTTATGCAAAATACAAGTCAAGTTGGTTCAGGGGCTTCTGTGAATACCACGTACAGTGCTTATAGAAAGTCTACAGCCCCTTGAACTTTTTTTCACATTTTGTTGTGTCAGTGCCTCAGAGTTTCATGCATTCAAATTAGAAATGAGAAATATACATATATATATATATATATACTACCGTTCAAAAGTTTGGGGTCACTTAGAAATGTCCTTGTTTTCCATGAAAACATACATGAAATGAGTTTGAATAGGAAATATAGCAAAATGAATAGGAAATATAGTCATTGACAAGGTTAGAAATAATGATTTTTAATTGAAATAATAATTGTGTCCTTCAAACTTTGCTTTCGTCAAAGAATCCTCCATTTGCAGCAATTACAGCCTTGCAGACCTTTGGCATTCTAGTTGTCAATTTGTTGAGGTAATCTGAAAGATTTCACCCCATGCTTCCTGAAGCACCTCCCACAAGTTGGATTGGCTTGATGGGCACTTCTTACGTACCATACGGTCAAGCTGCTCCCACAACAGCTCAATAGGGTTGAGATCCAGTGACTGTGCTGGCCACTCCATTATAGACAGAATACCAGCTGACTGCTTCTTCCCTAAATAGTTCTTGCATAGTTTGGAGCTGTGCTTTGGGTCATTGTCCTGTTGTAGGAGGAAATTGGCTCCAATCAAGCACCGTCCACAGGGTATGGCATGGCGTTGCAAAATGGAGTGATAGCCTTCCTTCTTCAAGATCCCTTTTACCCTGTACAAATCTCCCACTTTACCACCACCAAAGCACCCCCAGACCATCACATTGCCTCCACCATGCTTGACAGATGGCGTCAAGCACTCCTCCAGCATCTTTTCATTTGGTCTGCGTCTCACAAATGTTCTTCTTTGTGATCCGAACACCTCAAACTTAGATTCGTCTGTCCATAACACTTTTTCCAATCTTCCTCTGTCCGGTGTCTGTGTTCTTTTGCCCATCTTAATCTTTTTCTTTTTATTGGCCAGTCTGAGATATGGCTTTTCTTTGCAACTCTGCCTAGAAGGCCAGCATCCCGGAGTCGCCTCTTCACTGTTGACGTTGAGACTGGTGTTTTGCAGGTACTATTTAATGAAGCTGCCAGTTGAGGACCTGTGAGGCGTCTGTTTCTCAAACTAGACACTCTAATGTATTTGTCCTCTTGCTCAGTTGTGCACCGGGGCCTCCTACTCCTCTTTCTATTCTGGTTAGAGCCAGTTTGCACTGTTCTGTGAAGGGAGTAGTACACAGCGTTGTACGAGATCTTCAGTTTCTTGGCAATTTCTCGCATGGAATAGCCTTCATTTCTCAGAACAAGAATAGACTGACGAGTTTCAGAAGAAAGTTCTTTGTTTCTGGCCATTTTGAGCCTGTAATCGAACCCACAATTGCTGATGCTCCAGATACTCAACTAGTCTAAAGAAGGCCAGTTTTATTGCTTCTTTAATCAGCACAACAGTTTTCAGCTGTGCTAACATAATTGCAAAAGGGTTTTCTAATGATCAATTAGCCTTTTAAAATGATAAACTTGGATTAGCAAACACAAGCGTGCCATTGGAACACAGGACTGATGGTTGCTGATAATGGGCCTCTGTACGCCTATGTAGATATTCCATTACAAATCAGCCGTTTCCAGCTACAATAGTCATTTACAACATTAACAATGTCTACACTGTATTTCTGATCAATTTGATGTTATTTTAATGGACAAAAATTTGCTTTTCTTTCGAAAACAAGGACATTTCTAAGTGACCCCAAACTTTTGAACGGTAGTGTATATATATATATATATATATATATATATATATATATATATATATATATATATATATATATATATATATATATATTAAAAATACAAAACGGAAAGATCATAATTGGATAAGTCTCCACCCCCACTTGGTGGAAGTACCTTTGACAGCAATTACAGTTGTGAGTCTGTTGGGATAGGTCTCTACCAACTTTGCACACCGAGATTTGGCAATATTTGACCATTCTTCTTTACAAAACTGTTCAAGCTCTGTCAAGTTCCTTGGGGAGCGTTGATGGACAGCAATCTTCAAGTCATGCCACAAATTTTCGATTGGATTTAGGTCGGGGCTCTGACTGGGCCACTCAAGGACATTTACCTTTTTGTTCCTTAGCCACTCCATGTAGCTTTGGCTGTGTGCTTTGGGTCTTTGTCATGCGGAAAGGTGAACTTCCGTCCCAGTTTCAGCTTTCTTGCAGAGGGCAGCAGGTTTTCCTCTAGGACTTCTCTGTACTTTGCTCCATTCATTTCCCCTTCTATCCTGACAAGTGCCCCAGTCCCTGCCGATGAGAAACATTCCCATAACATGATGCTGCCACCACCATGCTTCACAGTAGGGATGGTGTTCTTTGGGTGATGCGCTGTGTTGGGTTTGCGCCAAACATAACGCTTTGCACTATGCAAAAAAGTTCCATTTTAGTTTCGTCAGACCACAAAACTTTTTGCCACATGGCTACAGAATCTCCCGAGTGTTTTTTTGCATACTTCAAATAGGATTCAAGGTGGGCTTTCTTGAGTAATGGCTTCCTTCTTGCCACCCACTTGGTAGCCTCTCTGAGTCTTTGCTTTGAAATGCACTACCCAGCAGAGAGAACCTACAGGAACTGCTGAATTTATCCTGAAATCACGTGAATCACTACAATTTAACATAGGTGGAGGCCACTTAACTTGGTGTGTGATTTTGGTGTGTGATTTCCCGTGTAAACTATATGCAATATGACTCATGTCCATCCCACAATAAACAGTGTCTTGAAATAAAGTCTGGTGATTCTGTTATTTCTGAGTACAGTTCGCTGTCCCTGCAGCACGTGAACAATCCATATATATCCAGGTCCCGCATCATAACACAACACCAAAAGAGAACTGCTGCTGTGACAGCGCACAACTAAACACCGAGGCAGACCGCGGTACCTTTTTAAATTAAACTGTGTAACTAATATGAACTCCAGCTAGAAACACTTCAGAAAATAAATAGACTTAACAAAACAAAACAAAAGACTACCTCACCAAGAGGAAAAACGCACTCGACTTTAAACTGAATACTGAGCTAATAACGTAATCCAAGCGTTCACTTTACCTTACGCTATTTTCTGATACCAGACGGAGTTTTCAGGCTTCTCTGAGCAGGACAATCAGGCAGTGTTCCCCCACGATCACACATCGCCCGATTGTTCTGCCCTGCTTCCCCAGTAACCCCTCCCAATCAATTGGTGCTCGGGTTTCTGGGTTGTGTAGTTTCTGCCACAGTGTCGCCATTTCTTAAAGGTGACACCGCTCTTTCCTCACAATATATATATATATATATATATATAGTATATATATATATATATATATATATATATATATATATATATATATATATATATATATATATATGACAACCGGTAGACCAAACCAAAATTGCAAAAAGTCTAAACAAATATCTACAGTATAGGGAGACTGACCCCATGTTTTATCACCCTATTTGGTGATAAAACAATGTGGATGATGTCTTCTCAGTTATGCAATAACTTCAGATCCTGGAAGAACCAACACACAAAAGAGAATATAATTGGTTCAACTCCATGGGTAGCCGCCATAGTTGTGGATCCAAGTAAAAAAACAAAGAAGCTAGGCATGAAGCTAGGAATCTATGTTGGCATATGGTTTCCGAACACAAAGATGAATGGCAAGTATAGGTGATTAAGAAAGGGAGATTAGTCTACCATGCTTTAGTAATTAAGGCCAATCTGTGTGTGTTTACAGATTCCCTGTGGAGAGCTGCAACTAATAGGATTGACGTGTACTGTATCAGGTATTGCAGCTGTGAAAGTACTTTCAGAAAGAAAAATTGCCATTTGAAAACCAAACCAACACTGTGTAATACATAATGCATTATACACTAAAATGGTTGAAAAATAATACAGAATCCAATGATGCATTTTTTAAATAACTGACTTAAATATGAATTTCAATTTTATAGTTGAGAATCTTTTCGATGGTGCTGTGGTTATTCATTCTATATTGATTGAAAAAAAAAAAAAACAACGTTTGACCAAGTGGACAATATGGGCTTTTATATGTGCAAAGTGCTGGGTTTTAGTAAGTGACCCCTCATACAGTACTGTACCTATTGGGGAGACACATATAATATACTTTAAGGTATTTGAAAGTGGTTTGTAGATATCTTGAAACTCAGTACTATAGTGTAGGAGGCCTTTAAGTGTAATGTGAAATATCTCTGGCTGTTGTTTAGGTTTTGCTGTCATAGAAAAAGATCTTGAGTCCTTCTTAGCTGACCTGGCGGAGAAGGCAGTCCAATGAGAAGTAATGTCTTTCATTATATGTAGTAACCATAGAGACCATTCCTGTGTTGCAAAACCCTGAATCTCTTCCAGGCATTTAGAGTGAGGCTCCATGACATGCATTCTGATCCAGTTACCTGACTATCTCATATCAACGCTTTCCCCATTTGTTCACCAGTATCTCTGCTCCCTGGCTCCTCCTCTCAGGGGTCGTCTAGTAAGGGGGTTGCTGCTATTTTCAACGTTCAACTGCCTGCATAACTCTATGACTGCACTATACAAGTCTGAGAAAGGGTAACTGTTAATAACTTTTATTGCAGGGATAACTGTCCTATCATCCCCATCATGGCATTCCCTTGAATCTGCTAATATATGTAAATGCAACTAACTGATTAGTTGGAAAACATACTGTAGATTGGAAGGTTGTATTGATAAAATAACATCACTATATTTTAGAATTTTTCAAAATTGCCTTATTATTATTATTATTATTATTATTATTATTATTATTATTATTATTATTATTATTATTATTATTACATTTTTTTTACAACCCACTGCATTTTGCAAAAGCTAGATTTTTATTTTAACATTTTTTTACAATATGTTGGATCTAGTTCCTTCCATTTTTTAAGGCAGTTTAATAAAAACTTGTAATAGTTTACCCAGGTGAATCTGAACTGCATTTTGTAGTTCACTAGGCTTTTACTATTGTAGAGTTTAAATAAAAATTCCACCAAGGCCTTTAGGCTCTTTAACTTTTCTCTGCTTGATGTCAGATTTACACAGATCAACAATATTTGGTGAACTCAGGCATAGCTAGTAATGACATAGCATGACTATTCATGTTGTTAACATTTTAGCTGTTCAAAAACGTTACAAATTAAGGTTAGTATATTGGATTTAGTCATGTGAACCAATTTTGGTGACTTTGCGTTCTATGAAAAGCATGACATGTCTGTTTTCCTAACTTCACTTTATTTCAATCTCCTGTTATTACCTTCAAATGAAAACAAATAAGCAGGAGAAATGAATCTGCCACTGAAACCCCCTGGGGGGCCCTTTCCAGAAGGGAGGCGTGCCTTCCCTGGCTCCTTGATCTGGCAGTGTACATGCAGTGATTATATTACACAATGAAGCTCACTTCTGATTCTCTTCAGACACACAATACATTTATAGTTTTTTTAAACATGATAGATCTAGCATCCTACAATAGAACATGCTCTGCTACATATCATTTTGTTCAGGAAAACTGTTTTGTTTTTAGTGACATTGAAAGACAAGCATGTCCCGCCCTGCTGAGCATCAAAAGAAACGTATCACTTATATTTGGATAAAATTCACTAGATGTGATCGAAAAATGATAAACTCTGTTTTAGAGCAGGTGCAGTGACTTTTTATTGTGCTGATTAACAATTTACATCACGAAGATGCTGCAAAATGATCTGTCGATTTTAGGCAGGTGTTGTGACTCTTGGTCTCCCAGTTCGTGGCCTGTCATTGATAGAGTGTGCCTGGTTATAACGTCTCACCAGGTTTGAAATTGCTGGCTGTGAGCACCCAAGACGGCGAGCCACAGTACGCTGCCCTAGTCCGGCCTCCAACATGCCGATTGCACGAAGGCGCTGCTCTCTTGACAGACGTGGCATATTGTTTTTTTTTTCTGTGATTTTCTTTTATTGCTTTTATTCAAGCTTGCAATTCAACAGCTGAAATCACTCCATATCCAGTGTCCAATCAACTGTCTCACTAATTAGGTGATTAAGTGCATCTGCTTCAGTCATAGTCACTCAAGCATGTCACGGTCAAGGATGAATGATCGAGTGATTAAAAAGAAACCCAAAACATTGTCCATCATTTATATACCTTATTTTTTCGAAAATAAATGTGCTATAATAGTGATAAGTTTCTTTTGATGCTTGGTATATATAATTACAAGTTTTCTGTGGGTCTTTATGGACTGTGTTCAGTTCATATTTGGGGGTAAAATATGTTCTTTGAAGTCAACTTCTTCCACCATTATCATTTGTTTATTTAGCAGACGCCTTTATCCAAGGCAACTTACAGAGACTAGGGTGTGTGAACTATGCATCAGCTGCAGAGTCACTTACAATTACGTCTCACCCGAAAGACGGAGCACAAGGAGGTTAAGTGACTTGCCAGGGTCACACAATGAGTCACTGGCTGAGATGGGATTTGAACCCATCTCTGACATAATTCCCTTCCCCCAGCTGTAAACACATTCTTAGCACACAAGACCCTAGCCAAACTGCTTCTACAAAGCAGAGGTTGTACACATTATTTGTTTATTTAGCAGACGTCAGGGAGCACAAGGAGGTTAAGTGACTTGCTCAGGGTCACACAATGAGTCAGTGGCTTAGGTGGGATTTGAACCGGGGTCCTCCTGTTTACAAGCCCTTTTCTTTAACCACTGGACCACACAGCCTCCTTCCAACATGTACAGTGTAATGATGAAAATTAGACACTATGCTAAATCCAGGATACAAACCTAAGAGAATTATAAATATACTAAACATTGCCTATAATAATTCCTACACCATGCTTAACCATGGATGACCATGGTTTTTACAGGGACTATTATTCCTGCTTGTTATTTACCTTGCTTACCTGTGTTTTACTATGCACATTGCCCTTGCTATGTTGTTGCCATTGTATAAGTGATATATGTCAATATAGCTTATTTCACCTTTCTAAGCAGGGTAATAATTATTTTCTCCTGAACAGCAAAATTATAATTCTTATGAATAATGGATAAGAGAGAGATGGTCACTAGCTGATAGTTTGCACCACATGAAAGGCTGTGATTCTTACTAAGAAACAATCATCCACATTGATTTAAGGAAAATCACTAGCTTCATTTATTTTAGCATTCCCCCCGCAAATCTTTGAGCCCAAAAGGATTCTTTCCCTGAGGAACCCCTCTTGGAAATACCTTAATCTTTTAGCTCCTTTAAAGGGTAGGTTGCGGGGTTCTGAAAAATATAGCGTTACACGTCCCCAGGTGTTGCTACAACTGTGTAAATAACGTACCGGTAATTTATCTTTTCATTGTTAACATCCTGACAACTTTTTACACTCATAACTTTAGTGTAAGGATTATTGCCCACAGTATCAAACAGCAGTAGAGTGGCCATTTTGAAAATAACTTTGAAAAAGACTTTAAAGTTGTAAGTGTAAAAAGTTGTCCGGATGTTAATGAAATAAGATATGACAGGTCCGTTATTTAAACAGTTGGGGACATGGAATGCTATATTTTTCGGAACCCTCACTACTTAATCTTTAAGTACAATGGACAGCAAATTCTCTGTTTAAAATCATTCCCAGTGGGAGTTTGTGTTATGGGTTATATCACTATGTCAGTATTCTCCATATCTTTAAGAATTTATTTGGCATTTCAACTACATTGTCTTTTAAAGCTACATATTCTTAATATAACAAGGCAGAGGCTGGGTGCGAACCTGCAACTCCACGCGCAGCAGGTGAGCATCTTAACCACAATGCAAAAACACAGACCAGAATTGTAATGGCAGTTTATCACACAACACTGCCCGTTAAGTTAACAATTTGTACCAATACCAATAGCTCAACATTGTAATCCATTTTGAGACAGACATTGGGCCTTATTAGTGTTAAAGGTTTTTAGGTGTGTTGGGTTCTTGTTTAAATGTGAATGTTAACTCAATGTTCTCAGTAGCAGATGCAGTAATTAACAAAGGTGTTGTGACATGAATTCACTTCACTTAATACCTTGTTTTAGTATCATGTGGACATCACCTCATTGATTTCCTATTCACATGATATTCACAAAAGATGAAAACATGTATTAATTGTAGTTGGCACACCTTTCAGTTTGTAAATTGGATTCTAGCAAAAAAAATATCTGTTATTGTGTCTATAAACTAGTTATTAACAGTTAATAAACTAAACAAGGGTCACTTAAAGTAATGCATCACCCAAGCATTCTTTGAGGCAAACAACCACAGTTATAATCTATGGGTAACAGATTGGACTGCATTTGTCTCCCTGGTAAAATGTAGGAATTTTGGGGTCTATGTTTTATCTTTTGTATCTTTTTTAAACCATACATTTCATTCTCTGCTACTTTACAAACAGCTAATCTGAGACAGAGATTTTAAAATGTAATCAGAAGCTACTCACTCCCAAGTTTTCATAACACCAATCACAGAAACTATTATTATTATGCATCAGCTGCAGAGTCACTTACAATTACGTCTCACCCGAAAGACGGAGCACACAGAGGTTAAGTGATTTGCTCAGGGTCACACAATGAGTCAGTGGCTGAGGTGGGATTTGAACCAGGGACCTCCTGGTTACAAGCCCATTTCTTTAACCACTGGACCACACAGCCTCCTATGCATACTACTTTAAAACAAAATGGTACTGAGAGAGTTTTTAAATAAGTGATTCATAAGGCAGATATAATTAAGTCAAGTGTTAGAAACCCAAATCCATTGAAGTGACAAGCTTTTCTAAATATGCAGCTATATTTTGAGATTTTCCACGACAGGCATGAAAATGCCCAGACAGAATAGTCATTAAATCTGAGAATTACTTGACGTAATAAATAGCCTAATTTAAAATGCATAAATAATATGTAACACTACCGAGATTATATATATATATATATATATATATATATATATATATATATATATATATATATATATATATACAGTGCCTTATGAAAGTATTCGCCCCTTGAACTTTATGACCTTTTGCCACATTTCAGGCTTCAAACATAAAGATATGAAACTGTAATTTTTGTGATGAATCAACAACAAGTGGGACACAATCATGAAGTGGAACGAAATTTATTGGATATTTCAAACTTTTTAACAAATAAAAACTGAAAAATTGGGTGCAAAATTATTCAGCCCCCTTAAGTTAATACTTTGTAGCCACCTTTTGCTGCGATTACAGCTGTAAGTCGCTTGGGGTATGTCTCTATCAGTTTTGCACATCGAGAGACTGAAATTTTGCCCATTCCTCCTTGCAAAACAGCTCGAGCTCAGTGAGGTTGGATGGAGAGCATTTGTGAACAGCAGTTTTCAGTTCTTTCCACAGATTCTCGATTGGATTCAGGTCTGGACTTTGACTTGGCCATTCTAACACCTGGATATGTTTATTTGTGAACCATTCCATTGTAGATTTTGCTTTATGTTTTGGATCATTGTCTTGTTGGAAGACAAATCTCCGTCCCAGTCTCAGGTCTTTGCAGACTCCATCAGGTTTTCTTCCAGAATGGTCCTGTATTTGGCTCCATCCATCTTCCCATCAATTTTAACCATCTTCCCTGTCCCTGCTGAAGAAAAGCAGGCCCAAACCATGATGCTGCCACCACCATGTTTGACAGTGGGGATGGTGTGTTCAGGGTGATGAGCTGTGTTGCTTTTACGCCAAACATAACGTTTTGCATTGTTGCCAAAAGTTCGATTTTGGTTTCATCTGACCAGAGCACCTTCTTCCACATGTTTGGTGTGTCTCCCAGGTGGCTTGTGGCAAACTGTAAACGACACTTTTATGGATATCTTTAAGAAATGGCTTTCTTCTTGCCACTCTTCCATAAAGGCCAGATTTGTGCAGTATACGACTGATTGTTGTCCTATGGACAGAGTCTCCCACCTCAGCTGTAGATCTCTGCAGTTCATCCAGAGTGATCATGGGCCTCTTGGCTGCATCTCTGATCAGTCTTCTCCTTGTATGAGCTGAAAGTTTAGAGGGACGGCCAGGTCTTGGTAGATTTGCAGTGGTCTGATACTCCTTCCATTTCAATATTATCGTTTGCACAGTGCTCCTTGGGATGTTTAAAGCTTGGGAAATCTTTTGTATCCAAATCCGGCTTTAAACTTCTCCACAACAGTATCTCGGACCTGCCTGGTGTGTTCCTTGTTCTTCATGATGCTCTCTGCGCTTTAAACGGACCTCTGAGACTATCACAGTGCAGGTGCATTTATACGGAGACTTGATTACACACAGGTGGATTCTATTTATCATCATTAGTCATTTAGGTCAACATTGGATCATTCAGAGATCCTCACTGAACTTCTGGAGAGAGTTTGCTGCACTGAAAGTAAAGGGGCTGAATAATTTTGCACGTCCAATTTTTCAGTTTTTATTTGTTAAAAAGTTTGAAATATCCAATAAATTTCGTTCCACTTCATGATTGTGTCCCACTTGTTGTTGATTCTTCACAAAAATTACAGTTTCATATCTTTATGTTTGAAGCCTGAAATGTGGCAAAAGGTCGCAAAGTTCAAGGGGCGAATACTTTCAAAGGCACTGTATATATATATTACCGGTCAAAAGTTTTAGAACACCCCATTTTTCCAGTTTTTATTGAAATTTAAGCAGTTCAAGTCCAGTGAATAACCTGAAATGGTACAAAGGTAAGCTGTAAACTGCCAGAGGTTAAAAAAAAGTTTAGGTTACCAAAACTGAAAAATAATGTACATTTCAGAGTTATACAAAAGGCCTTTTCAGGGAACAAGTAATGGGTTAACAACTTACAGCTGTTCTGCAGCAATGGAAGTAAATTAAGCCTTGAAAGTTGATGTTAACAATTCCTACAGGTGTCCCAACTTTTGTTGATTACTTACAAACCCTCTGTCTGTATAAAAGCAGTGTTGGAACAGACTGTGTTACTACACCCTCTTAAGCATTATTTGGACAGTATTGTACTGCAGGAAGTAGTACATTGCTATCATAATGGCGAGAAAAAGGCAATTAACAAAGGAAGACAGACAGACCATTATAACCCTTAAAAGTGTAGGTCTTTCCTTTAGAGAAATTGCAAAAAAGCCAAGGTGTCAGTGAGTACAGTTTCCTACACCATCAAAAGGCACTTGGAAACTGGAGTAAACTCTGACAGGAAGAGGTCTGGCAGACCCAAAGCCACAACAGAATCAGAAGACAAGTTTCTGAGAGTCAACAGCTTGCGTGATAGGCGGCTCACAGGACAACAGCTTCAAGCACAGCTTAACACTGGTCGAAGTAAGCAAGTCTCAGTTTCAACTGTGAAGAGAAGACTTCGAGCTGCAGGTTTGACAGGTTGAGTGGCAGTAAGAAAGCCATTGCTAAGATGGCAAAATAAGAAAAAGAGGCTTGCCTGGGCCATGAAGCACCGCCAGTGGACTACTGAAGACTGGAAGGTCTTATGGACCGATGAATCAAAATTTGTAATCTTCGGTTCATCAAGCAGGGTTTTTGTACGCCGTCGAGTAGGCGAAAGGATGGTTCCTCGGTGTGTGACACCAACTGTCAAACATGGAGGAGGAAGCGTGATGGTCTGGGGCTCTTTTGCTGGATCCAGAGTCGGCGACTTGCACAGAGTGAGTGGCACCCTGAACCAAAACGGCTACCACAGCATTTTGCAGCGCCATGCAATACCCTCTGGTATACGCCTAGTTGGTCAGGGGTTCATCCTACAGCAAGATAATGACCCAGGCTATGTCAGAACTACCTTAGAAGAAAAGAACAAGACGGTAGGCTTCAAATCATGGAATGGCCAGCACAGTCTCCAGCCTTAAACCCCATCGAGCTGGTTTGGGATGAACTGGACAGAAGGGTGAAATCAAAGCAACCTACAAGTGCAACACATTTGTGGGAACTTCTGCAACAGTGTTGGGAAGAACTTTCCAAACAATATTTGATTTCCATTGTGGAAAGAATGCCACGAGTGTGTTCGGCTGTTATATCTGCAAAAGGTGGCTACTTTGATGAGTCAAAAATTTAGATTAAATTTTGTTAAACAAAACGATTCCATGATTTCTTTTTTTATCTCCAATCGTTTATTTGTTCTATGCTTTAATTTCAGAGTACATTGAGACATTATACTGCGTAAATTTCAATAAAAACTGGAAAAATGGAGGTGTTCTTAAACTTTTGACCGGTAGTGTATATACAGTATATATATATATATATATATATATATATATATATATATATATCCCGCTTACTGTTGAAATCTACTACTGCCACGTGCCCCTGGACCCCTGGCTGACTAACCTTGTCCGTCTCTGTGCTTCTGATCTTGCTCCCTCCATTATGCACACTCTCAACCTGTCCCTGGACTCTGGCTCATTTCCTGCTGCCCTTAAACTTGCTCGAGCTACGCCAGTACTCAAAAAACCCGCCCTCGGCCCGGCTGACTTATCTAATTTCCGTCCCATCTCCAATCTCCCTTTTCTCTCCAAAACTCTCGAAAGGGCTGTAGCCAGTCAGCTGATGAAACATCTCACGGATAACAATCTGCTTGAATCTCTACAGTCTGGCTTCTGGCCTCATCACAGTACTGAAACTGCTCTTCTCTGGATTGTGAATGATCTCCTGCTTAATGCTGATGCTGGTCCTCCCTCTGTGCTTGTCCTCCTTGACCTAACAGCCGCTTTTGACACCATTGATCACAACATCCTTCTTGACCGCCTTCAGAAGTATGCTGGGATCACTGGAACCTGTCTCTCCTGGATGTCCTCTTACCTATCCGGATGCATGCAGTCTGTTTTCTATGCTGGATGCAGTGGTGTTGCAAACCCGGTCACTTGTGGTGTCCCTCAATGATCTGTTCTTGGTCCCCTTCTCTTCAATATCTACATGCTTCCCTTGGGTCACCTCATCCAACACAGCTCCATGTTTCACTCCTATGCTGACGACACCCAGCTCTATTTAAAAAAAGACCTTGGAAACCCCTCTGCCATGGTCCAGCTCTCGGCTTGCATTCAAGACATCAAGGCCCGGATGTCTGCCAATTTTCTTCAGCTGAACACTAGCAAATCTGAACTCCTTCTAGTAGGATCTAAAACTCAACTTAAGAATCTCAATATAGCTGCCCTGAACCTCGGAAACTGTCTGCTGCTGCCTCCCCCCACAGTACGAAGCCTTGGTGTACTTCTTGACAGCAACCTCTCCTTTGATGCCCACATCTCCTCCGTGGTCAAATCTTCCTTCTACCACCTTTGAAAGATCTCCAAAGTACATCCCTACCTTTCCCTCTCGGATGCAGTGATACTTTGTCATGCATTTGTCTCCTCTCGACTTGATTACTGCAACTCTCTATATAGTGGTCTCCCGGCACACACCATAAACTGACTGCAGCTAGTTCAGAATGCCGCTGCCAGGATCCTTATCAGATCACCCCCCGTCTTGCCCAACTGCACTGGCTACGAGTAAAGTTCAGGATTACTTTCAAAACTCTCCTGCTCATCTACAATGCCCTTCATCACACAGGTCCCGAGTACCTCCTCAACCTGCTGATCTGCTATGTCCCTGCCTGCAAGCCGAGGTCCTCCGACTCTGGCCTGCTTGTTATCCCCAAGCAAAAGTGCACCACACTTGGAGAACACTCGTTTAGCTTCATGGCTCTGACTCTTTGGAACTCTCTCCCAGCTTTGGTGTGTGATGCTCCCACCGTCGCTCGCTTTAAATCAACTCTCAATACCCACCTGTTCTCTCTTGCTTTCCATGCTCTTTAAGCCTGATATCTGCTATTAGCTGCTGTGTTGTTGCTACTATTTCATGTATTATGCTACTATCATGTATTATGCATTTTGCACTGTATTTAATGTATTATGCATTTTGCACTGTATTTAATGTATTATGCATTGTTTTTTTTTACTGTATCATGTATTTGTCTGTTTAAAGTATTATGGATTTTCTTGCTGTTACTGCATCTTGTAAAGCGCTTTGTGATGGTGGTACACTAGGAAAGGCGATATATAAAATAAAGATTGATTGACTGATTGATTGATTGATTGATTGATTGAATCTATGAATGTGTTCATAAACTAGGGTTAGTTGATCTGGGGTTATGTTTTAATCACAGTTACATTGCATCTGTGAGCATGTTCGTAAAATAGCTGTTAACAGTGAATCAACTAAACAAGGGACACTTAAAAGTAATGTGTGACCACATTTTGTATTTGAGGCACATAATCAAATTTGTAATCTATGGATAATAGCACAATTAAATATGTTTTGGATTCTAAAAATAAAACTGAAAGTCAACAACAAACAAAATATTTGGGCACTTTTAGTTTGTTTTAAAAAACAATAATGACTGTTTAATATCTGTTTAAACACTACAAGGACTTGGCCTGTCTCCTCATAAAGTAGGTTTTGTCAGACTTTCCTTCCTTGTGGAGACTTTTTCGACCCAGCAAGCACTATAAACTAGTGATGAGCGATTATCACTTTTACAAGTCGATTCGATTATCGATTCGATAATTGAAAATAATCTCGATTAATATTACGATTATCGATAATTCTAATAACATCGTTGTGGAAGGGTGTGGGCAATTCACTGACACACACGGGAGACAGAAGGTTTTATTTGTAACGCCACCCAGGCGCACTGATTTATTTTTACCCACAGAGGGCATTGTTGTCCGTGGCCTGAATACTGGCAACAGTAAACAGGACCACAGGGTTACCAATACTGGTATACTGTCCAGTGCACATACAAGTGCTCAGAAAGAACAATGAAAACAAAAGGCAAAAGAAAAAGGGAAAATAAAACACAGTAATAAAACTACAAAACAAAAGTGCTGCTTACGCAGTGCCCTCACTGCCGCTAAGCCGGTCAATACGGGCCTCCGACCTACACTCAGCTATTTTCTATACACTGGGGTGGCCAGAGTTCCCTGTATAACTACACACATCCCCTCGGGTACGTAATTATTTCTTTTATTTATTTTTTTCTTTTAAGGCAGGCTGTCTCACTCAGCCGTGCTTGCCTGCTCTTTCTTTACACTGATGTGTTTCTCCAGCGTCACTGCGTATCCTCTCTCCGGCCACCCGAATGCACAACCAAGCGCAGTTCTTATGGGCTGAGCAATCCCCCAAGGCCCGCCTTTCAGTCAATCACACCCTCTTCCCCACCTCTCTGTGTCATCGTCATGACTGACAGGCGGATCTTAGAAGACTGCTGCCCTCTTCCTGCAGAACCACGCATACACCAGTCTCCCGTTACAATTGTTTTTAGGGGAAAAAAGCCACAAAAAGGTTCCTGATTAAATGTTTTTCTTTATTTCTAATTAAAAACTAAAATAAAACTTTTTTCAACAGCACTTTCAAACCTACAAAATATACAGTATGCATATATTGAAGTCACTACTAAAGCAGCATAACCAATTTATAAACGATACCACTACAGAAACCATTTTTAAATAAAGAAGAAAAGCACTGTCTTGCTCTCAACTGCCTGAACTATTCTCTTAAGCACTTTTGAATCCCTAACTCTCTATGGTTGATAATGCTGCAGAAAAGATAATAATAATAATAATAATAATAATAATAATAATAATAATAATAATAATAATAATAATACATGGCTGGAAGTTTATTAACTCATTAAATATAACGTAATACAAGAAATGACAACCTCAAACAAAATATTATAAAAATAATTGTCAGTAATTAATAATTACAATTATTTTTATAATCTTTTGTTTCAGGTTGTCATTCTTCGTTGTATTATGTTTCATTTAATAATATTAAATTAAACGCAACACAAGAAATACTAATTTGAAACATTTGTGTTTATTATTTTTAAAAAAAAGATATGGGGAGCTCACTTATAAATACATATTTATATCAACATCCATGAACCTTGGCTTCGGTTTCAATGGTTCTTGATCTGGCATGGATTGACCCAATATTTATATAATTTAATATCCGCCACTTTTTTCTTGCAGAACAAAATGTCATTAATAAGGTGATTGATAAATGTGTAAAGAAAATGCAAATAGTTTGTATTTATGAACTTACAGTATTTAAACACACACTCCCTGTATGTTTTTCGTGATGTTCATGACATCGTTTTGTATGCATTATGGGAGCTTTACAGGAGGGCAGGTCTCGAGGTTCTTTCACTACAGATCCCAGAGGGAGAGCAGCTTCAGTGGTTGCCTGAAGTGAACCACTGAAATTGAAAGTGGCTGAGATGCGGAAGTAACTTTTGTGATGAGTGACCATAAAGAAAACGTGACGTTTTATAGTATAATAATCAATCGAAATTGTGCAGTTTATTAAGCGTTCGAAGTCGGTTTCTGTGTCTAATTTTATAATCGGAAATTAACCGTATTTTCGATTAATCGCTCATCACTACTATAAACCTGCCCACAAACACACACATTTGCATTCCCATATTCATGGACTCTCACTATATTTTTATTTACTATTTCTAACTCCAGTCAGACAAAACTCCACAAAGGGTGAAAGTTGACAACAAATTAAATATTTTGGCACTTTTTTTTAAAGGCATATTAAGGTTCTTAAAAAGGTGTGTTACAAAGTGCTGGGGGATTTCTGGGCTGGGGGATTTCCATACAGCTGTCATTCTGGAACCTTTCAGCAGGGTGAAGTGTCCGTTCTGGATTGGCTGGAATGGGCACCGCCTCCCTCCAACTCTTCTATAAAAGGAGCTGAGAGCTGGATCCCGAGGAAAACAGAGTGAAGAGAGAAAGAGCTAAAGAGAGAAAGAGCTAGAGAGAAGAGAAAGCCGACTTGTAGAAGCGTGAGCTGTGGCTGACAGCAGCTTTGTTAAAGCGATTATTAAAGCTAAAACAAATAAAAAGTTTAGCCTTGAAACCTTGTCTTGTGTCCTTCTCAACACTGCCACAATATATATATATATATATATATATATATATATATATATATATATATATATATATACTGTATATATAGGGCTGTCAATTTTTGATCGGTTAATTTATGGGCATTAGTTGATTAATTGGTAGATTAATGGGTAGATTCATCTGTGTACATTTTTAATAAAGGTAACAATCTTATAGTGGCTGTCCTGCATAGTAATACATAAAAAAAATCAATAGAATGTAAAATAACATAAGCCCAATGGGAATTTGGTCATTTTAAAAGCGTTTTTATTTCAGTAAATGTAACACATTTTCACAGAACAACGTCAATCCTTGAAAGAGTTTAATAGCAAAATATAATGCAGAAGAATCAAGAATGGATTTTTTTTGCCTTGATGCAAACATGTCAGACATAACACTTATGGCTCCTTATGAACAACCTTTATTTTATTTATTTTTTACATTATATTTAGGGAGTCCAGGTTTTCGGGCATTAAAAAAACAAACACACTTTTCAGGAATATGAAACAGGTAAACATCTGTTAAAACAACTCTCCTCCCCATGTTGCACAATATAAACTAGTAAAAATCTGTATACATAAACAATTTGAACAGTAATGTAATATTAACAGTACTAACATTAATAAAACGTTATAGTCGCAGCTTGTGACACTAGTAAAAGGCATTTACTCGCCTGAAACCATGCCAGGCCAAATGAAGGAATCGTGAAATAAATGCTGCTCTGCAGTCAACTCCTTTGAAATGAACTTTGTACATCCAACTTAAACATAAAAACTCCCTTTTCACCCACACAGTTTTAAAATGAATAAAGTCTGCTTTGATTGTAGGAAATGCAGACATATTTTTCCAAGCTGGCAGCAGACATTGAGGATCGTTCTGGCTGTTGCAGAAAATGTAAAAAGTGTGTGTGTAACAACAACAAACCAGATTTGAACTGACGCGGGAAGCCTTCTCGCACGCATTCTCTCTCAGCAGGGGATGTTGGGAAATGGAATTCAAAATGCCTAGCCAAAAGATGATTTAGTTGATTAATCGGTCCGATTAATATATATATATATATATATATATATATATATATATATATATATATAGCTAATGGTTCTACAACTCCGTCAGCAATAAAAGTTAAAATGAACATTAATGTTGTTTCTGTGTGAAAGAGTGAGAGGGGGAGGAAAACAGGTGTGATCAAGGAGTGAGAAAAAGAGCTGACATGGAGAAAAGAGAACATCCTGCGGGAGATATCAATGTTTGTAGCTAGTCACATGCTAGAATAGGAGACCATAGAGGCTATTAGAAATAGTATGTAACTGATTTTGTTGCAGAGCAACAGGACCCAAGGTATTATCCATATAGGGCATAAAACTGTTTACACTGAACCAAGCACAAGGAAGCGGGCCAAAATAACATCATCCATTCCAGCTCTGGAAGACTGACCCCTTGGTTCAGGTAGTCATTGTGCACCTATTTTGTAACCACGTAAAACTAGTTGACTAGTATATTGAATAACTGCATTCCCTACAGCAACGTACAGTTCACTCATGTCTGAATAAATCTAAAGGAAATGTTTTGGGATTATATTGATGTGTGCCCCCTTCCCCCCAACAATATTCAGTGGACTCATTGTTCTTTAAATCTATAAATAGTCAGTAATGCATTATGCTATTAAACATTATACTATTGATAGTATAATAAGGAACCTTAACCCTGATGTTAATGGCTGGATTTAAGGAAAATCATTAAAAGAATACATACGGTGAATACAGACTAAAGTAAAATATTTGAAATATACTAGACCCAAATGCCCCACGGCAAGAAAAGCTTGAAACACAATTAGAGAGTAACTTCAGAAGCAGTTCCCAAAAATGATGAGAAGGGGCTGGCAAGTTTTAAAAAATCAAAGAGAAAAACATCAAAGACTGACAGACATTAAAAAACCTCTAGTTATAATTCAACATGATCTGACCAACTTGGCAGAAGGTTAATATTAAGCTTCTTTGGGAAGACCTGCTATAGTTATGATTAACAGACATGGAGACCCGGACCGACAGTGTTTGCTGGAGTGTCAGCCTCAGCAACAGCGCTAATTGATTCTGCAGATCAAGAAACACTACTGCAGCTGTTTTGCATGATTTTCAAGCTGCTTGACTGATGGGCTCAATTAAGCTAAATGTAGCATCAGTTGAATTTACTGTATGTTTAAAATAGACGTTTGACTTTATTTAGTTTTAAAAGTTTTTCGAAAATGTGCCTTTGCCCTTGTAGCTGTTACTAAATTAGTCCATTTGGGTCTGATATTGCACAGATGATCTCAAACAAAGTTGTCATTGTCTCTATTGAAAAGCTACATTTTTGTCATTTTGTAAAGCCTTGGCAGTAGGTGTTAATTGGTGTGTTTCGGTAGCTAGTCAACTTATAAACAGTAACCCATGTATATTACAACGGGAGGAACTCTCTGGGTTGTGCTGGCATCAGTGTAATCTATTATACTCCTTCTCCACAGGCACATCTGACCTGTGAGGGCTCGGTACGGTATGGGTACGGGTGGTTCTCCATTGGCTACTTATCGAGCTGAGCTAGAACCAAACCATGAAATTACAGAAAAGTACAGCCTTGGGACGCTGAGGAAGTGCAGGCTCTAGTTTAGTAGATAGAAGTGTTCAGGAAGATCTGGAGTTGTGTGTCAGAAATCAGAAAGTTTATGCACGAATTTCTGACAATTTGAAACAAATGGACATAAACTGCAGTTATGGTACATTTAACTCACACACTCAAAAACACAAAATTCTACCAAATTTCTCATCTTTGACCTTTATTATTTTAATATAAAGAACATAAATGTGAAAACTTATTTGCAAAAATAGTCAAACAAAATACATACAATACCATACATACAAGTATGGCTCTCTTTGCACTTGCACAGCACCTTCTTTTTAAGCACCAAAACAAAAAACAACTAGAAAAAAATAGAAAAAAAACAACTATCCTTAAATAGGATATCTTAGGCAAATCATGTTTTTAAAGCCTTATTTTTTCCCCAGAACTAATTGAATTTTGGTAGTAAGGAGATATAATCAGTAACATCTGTGGATTATAAAAAAAAATCCTAAATATATTTATAAAATATAGAGATAGAAGATACAGCTGTACTGTTGGTTTATTCATTTTTTAACACCATTTGTTTGCGCATCTTTTGTCAAACTGAGTTAATTAATAACAATAATTAATAAACTGTCTCAACAGTAGCATGGTTCGACTATGCAGTGGAAAAACAACCCAGGCTCCCCTTAACCGCACCGTGAGGGCTCGGTACGACCCTGGCGCAGTTCGGTTGTACAGTAGAAAACAGGCATTTCTAAGGTATGTTTCTTGATGTTTCAGCTAGTTCTGTTTTTAACATTGTGCCAAAGCTTTCTTCACAAGCATTTCCAATTGTTACTTTACAGCTCACCATTAATGATTTTTAAGTTAATAAACGATCCTTCCACACAGCCCTAAGGTCACCCATTAAGCTTGAAAGATCAACTTTAATTAGTCTTGTCAGTCCATTACGTTCGTTGATCTTTGATTCATTGATATTTTAGTAGAGCTCTTAATACTTATTAATATTGACACAGAATTATATAACTGAAAGAGACACATGGTTAATGTGGATAGAAGTAAAACACTCTTGATCACAGCATGTAGCCAGACTGGAGTCTGCTTGATAATATTTTTATACACAATCTGGAATACTGAAACTACAGCTTCTTAGGTGCCTGATTACTGTTGCATGGTCCCTGTGGTATTCAGTGACATGCTATATTTACTCATCTGTTTAATTAGCTTTTGATGTTTTTTGTTTGTTATTTAAAGCTTGGCATTTTCTTTAAATGAAACACTTCAGATAAATTGTTGTGGGTTTATTAATCATGTGCACTGTAGGAGGTAACTGCTAAAACCAGCAGGGTTATTCAAAACAGCTATTTTTAAACTAAGCTTGTGTTTTTGTAAGTAAAACATCTTGTGGCATAATTAGGGCTTCTGATTTTCAGTTTTAACTGATAAAACCTGATAAAACACACCTGATACAAAAAAAATGAAATCAGTGGATAACCAATAAACACCGGAAAACTCCGGAAAAAACTGTGGAAATGGTTAATCAATTTACGGTGACTTTACCCTATTCCCATATATAAAACCTACTACAAAAATAATAATAAATACATTTCCCAGTGCTGCTGGACAATGTCCCGCCTTCCTGGCTTGACACTTGTATAAGTGTCACGAAAAAATAACAAAAAGGGAGAAATAAATAAATACAACAAACCAGCAAAATTCCAAGTTAACAATAACACAGAACAAATAATCCAGTGATTGATACTCAAACAATAACACAAAAATCAATCAAATAAACAACAAAAGTGCAATTAAACAAACAATCAGTGCTTCTAATATAAACAAAACAAACAATGAAAACGAAGCTGCTAAAGCACTCCACAGCAGCCTGGATAAATTGATGCTTGATATTAACTATGTTTGTCTAGCAGTAGTATAGTTTAGTAACAGTAATATAGATTAGCAGCAAAAATAGAGAATTAGCAGCCAACAGTATATTCAATAGAAATTCAATGTGATAATATCATACAATATTGCAAACAGAAAGTTAATAACCCGCCCCTTCACGACCTCACAAGGTTAAGCAGTTGTCCTATACCTATTCCCCATATACAACAGAAATACAATACAAGTTTAAAACATATGGGGTGAGGGGGAACTGCAGGAGAATAGACAATACAATTAGCAAGCTGACAGTCTGTTAATGCAGCAAGCTCCACGAACGGGAGAGTGCAGACAAACCAAAAGCCAAAAATAAAGAAAAAACGAATATAATACATACAGCAGAACAAACATCAAATGGGCAATATAATAATAATAAAGACAGAAACACACGTGTTACATACACATCAATGGCTTACGGTATTATTTTCTTTTTAACCAAAAAAAAATTGCAAAATGCACATTAAAAGAATTGTATATAGTAAGCCGTGGCACAATATCCCCCTTATTTTTTAATCCATGCCGTCCGATTTTTACCAACACGCCAGATATTCGATATGATAAAATGCACAATTTTAAATTAAGTTTACAAATTATACACACCATAGATATTCCCATTATTTTTTATTTCCATTTGTCTGCTGCTCGCTGGTGGGAGAGTCGCCTCCCTGTGCGCTAGTAGTTTTCATAACAGCAAATTATGCTTCCATTCATTTTTCTTGATCTCGTTAACATGCATTTTCATTAACAAGTTCCCCTTATCGAGTCGTTGAGACAGGAAGTGATGTAGGTGACCTGCGACAATTAAGCTTTTTAACGAGAAATGCGTTCATTAGCAACTTCATCGACTCAATTTCAAAGCATTAATGGATTGATTTAATTAACACATTTTGTTTGAAAATTACTTGCTACTAAAGCTCTTGTTACTGTACCACAAGTTCGACCCAATAACACTGTTTTTTGTAAACCCTGCCTACACATATAACTGTGCTGCTCTGGCCCTTGGGGCTTGTGTGAGTTATCAGGTCCTTAATCTGTTTATTTGAGTAATAGGACCAAAAGTTAACACACCCAAAACATGGAGTTTAAAAATGTTTGCAAGCCAGAATCAAAATGGCTCCTGCCATTTCTTCATCCAAATGCTTTCTGTCTGCATCCCAACTGCTTTCTACCTCACAACCACCTGCAACATTACCTACGAGCTAACTGTTCATAGCACTCCGTCAGCAATGACACCCCCACCTGCATTACCTACAAGCTAACTGTTCATACCACTCTGTCAATGACACCCACCTGCAACATTTCCTACAAGCTAACTGTTCATACCACTCTGTCAATGACACCCACCTGCAACATTTCCTACAAGCTAACTGCTCATACCACTCTGTCAATGACACTCACCTGCAACATTACCTACAAGCTAACTGCTCATACCACTCTGTCAATGACACTCACCTGCAACATTACCTACAAGCTAACTGTTTATACCACTCTATCAATGACACCCACCTGCAACATTACCTACAAGCTAACTGTTCTACCACTCTGTCAGCAACATCCAGTTCACTCGTTTCTGAATAAATCTAAGTGAAATGTTTTGAGATTAAGAGGGTTGGCATATTGATGTATAATAAGGAACCTTAACCCTGAGGTCAATGGTTGGATTTAAGGAAAGTCCCTAAAAAATACATATAATGACTACATACTAGGGTATAATATTAGAAATATACTGGACCCAAATAGACAAATAAGATATTAGCTATTCGACTGAATGATTTGTTCTGAGTATTAAATATGTTTGTGATTTGATCTAAGGTTAAAAGTGAGTTCCAAGTCTTAACCACCTTTTTGCTGAACTGGAGGCTCGGCGTGTATGATAAAACGAGTGTGACAGACACACGGACACACTGACATTTTTTTGAATGATGACCCTAAATAAGTTCAGATTACATTTACCAGCAATGTTCTTCAGTTCTCAGTCCAACGTCTGCAGCTTTGAAATAATTGGGCAGCCCTCACATATCAGATATATGCACAACATCAGAGAATACCCTCCCATTTCCAAGACCCAGATGAGAACTGCAGGCCTGCTGTATGTGTCTGACATGACTTTTGAGAATAACCTTCCACTCTTTAGAAATGCTAATTATCAATTTGTCCAAATTATTTTCCATAAATCAATATCTTGCATTGGCCAATTGCAAATACAATCTAAATGCTACAACACATGAGCCATTATCTGCGGCATAGTTGTTACGATTTAAGCAGAAAACATTAAGGTTTTCATGGAGAAAGATCCATTCAACACAGGACTGTATGCCTAGGTGGTAATGTCTTACGTGACGCATACATCATTTTTACATTTCTTCCCTAGATGCTTCCAATGACGAAGGATGCCAGACAGATGCTCAAGAGTTAGAAGATTACTTTATATTGAAAGCAGTATAGACTTTATAGTATTGTATATCATTAAGAAAAAGCAGCAACATCACACTTGGTTAAAGATCTCTGACGTTGTCTCCTAGAATGTCATGTTTAGTACAAGCTGTGCACTTGTCTGAATGTCAGTGAGCTATTCAACAGAGTTTGATCAACTGGTGAATAATTAAATAGGTGCGTCAAAGGATTATTGAAACCTTTGAAAAAAAAACTCCCAGTGAAATTACTAATGGTGGTTTAATCTTAAATTAACCACTTCAGTTACTGGAGTTTGTGTTATAGATAGTATTATTGACTCGTGCCCAAAATACTGTAAGAAATCGTTCACTTTTCAGAAGAATGTACATGTTTTTTTTTTCTTTTTTTGTATTCAAATTTTTATTACATTTGTGTTTTAGACTCTTAATTGTTCCATCTACAAACTAGCTTTTTATTTTAGTTTTTAAAATGTTACAATTAAATCCACATTTTCATTTCTGTTTTATCAAATTCTGTATTCAACTGTTTTTAATTAATTGGTTGGATTGTTCATTGTGTGTGTGTGTGTGTGTGTGTGTGTGTGTGTGTGCGTGTGCGTGTGCGTGTGTGTGCGTGCGTGTGTGTGAAGCGCTTTGGAATTCTTGTGATGAAAGGCGCTATAGAAATGGGAATTCTTGTTGTTTTGAGTCAATTCAAGATCTGCATTGAAACATCACAGAACCTATTATTTTACAAACAGTTTTATGTGACAATAAGGACTTATCTCGGCCCCACAAACTTTTAGCTGAAAGCAAAATTCTTACCATTAATTTCCAGTTTTTAATAACCATGTGCAGATAATGCCAGAAGGGAAATATCACAGCTCACGAGAATAGAAAAAAATGCTAGAAGTAGTTGTTCTGTGCATTAATGATTCTGACAGTTGCTTGCATCATCAATAATGATGGTTCAGAGAATGAAGACGTGCAGTTCAGTGGTTTCAAATCAGATGATAGACTCTGCAGTCTGATTCGTTATGCTTTCTGTTGTTACACTACAATCCATATCTTGGATTTTTTGCAAAAAAAAGTTATTGAACATTTTAATGCTATAGTGCTACTTTGGATGCTACGTAAATTTTTTTGTGTTTTCACACTGGACACTCCAATTTTCAAAGTCGCTATCTTTAAAAAACATTTCACGCGTTTGTGTTTTTTAAAGGTAGAGACTTTTATTGCGTATTGTAACGACTTTACAACCAGATAGAATCTGAACCTTCCAGGTCCTAAATAATTTATTTGCCCCATGATCATTTAAATGATTCAGGTAATGGGATTGCTGCTATGGCAACGCTGCTTTGATTTTTGTCAAAATTGGAAACTGTGCACAATATGCATAAATAAATCTTACAAACTTCAGAGCTCCTTTTGCCTGAAAAAAATTAAAGCAGATACAGTCACTAACCAACATTTTGTCCAAGGAAATTTAAATACTAATTTCTTTCCTACAATTTTATTTAACTACATATGTATCGATTTATTATACTTAAATGCCGGAAGTTTCTTTTTTTCTTTTCCATGTTCAAAGCTGGAAAGGTCTACCGCCATTTGTTGCTCATCTTTTTTTTTATGTCTTTGCGACTACCTATTATTCTAAAATGTGAAAGCAATCTATCCTATAGCCAACCCATAACAACAAAACAGGCTTGTATACTTCTATATGCTTCTAAACAATTACGTATCCAGACAAGAGGGTTAAATTATACAAATACATGTCTTCTTCCCATCTGCTGTTTTCATACACCTAATGAGGGTGTTTGCATGATTCAAGCCCCTTATTTCAGTAAAAGTTGGTCTGATTCGTGGAAATGGTAACTTCTCTCCACCCATTTTGAGGTGCCCTTCAATTCCACGAATTGTTTGATTCGATGCTGCGCAAGAGAAACTGCAATCTGGAAATCCTTGCAATTTCCAAAGCTTCTCAGAGCGCACATCTACCTTAGATTTAGATTTTACCCACCCTCAAGTTTCCTTTTAAATATAAAGTTTTCTTACATCCTAACATAAGCTCTTACAGTAGGTTGTTTAATATCAGAAAAGTCTCTGCATTAGTTAATGTATGTTGTGATTTCTGGTCATAAAAAAATACAATCGTAAGGTTAGGGAATGTATTCCAATGCATCGATTTCAAAACACGTCTGTGACATATTCAATCTATGTAAATCATAAAAGATTCAGGAACAAATGGTACTTTATTTTCTTTTCAAAATGACAGATAACACAAGCCCTGGTGCAGCAATGCTTTTAAAGGGGATGTCTAGTTGCTCTTACCTTCCGCTTTTCACATATTATTGAAATTCTGATGTCATTGTTGCCTGGTTTCATTTGAATGGCACATCCATTCTGTTTTTTTTTTTTTTTTTAAATAAAAGGCAAATCTAATTGTTTTAATTACTGTGCCAGCTGTCACCACAGACTGCAGAAAATGAGAAACACCTGACGCAACTCATTTGGCTTGTTTTATAGTAATGTATTGCTTCTGTAATCTTTATCCATGTATATAACAATATAGTTGGAGGGAGGTATATGTTGTAGCTTGGTTAAAGAAAAAGGGCTTTTAACCAGGAGGTCCCCGGTTCAAATCCCACCTCAGCCACTGACTCATTGTGTGACCCTGAGCAAGTCACTTAACCTCCTTGTGCTCCGTCTTTCGGGTGAGATGTAATTGTAAGTGACTCTGCAGCTGATGCATAGTTCACACACCCTAGTCTCTGTAAGTCGCCTTGGATAAAGGCGTCTGCTAAATAAACAAATAATAATAATAATAATGAACTGCCAATCAGGTACAGAACAGACTGCTCTCATTCAAAAGGTTCTCCCCTATGCAGGAGTGGCGGAGACTGGAAGCCAGCATTGAATACAAGTCAAACTATTAACTCTGAGAGGCATATACAGAACCAAGCAATCAGTTGCGTGTGTAGAAATGTAATTATTTTGGTGACATTTAATATAACCTGCTCTTGAAGCTGTTAAAACAAGCAGCTGGTGATGTCAGAGTCTGCAATGTAACTGAGGTACTATAATAAGGTTAGGGTTGTTGCACTGAGGACGTAGATTTTCTTTTCTTTTTTTTTTTTTTAGAAAATAATTTAAACAGCTTGATTTTAGCATATTTTGCAAACAGTGAAACCAAGTTGTACAGATTTGCTAATTCCATTCTATGAGTCTGTATTGAACAAAGGTTAATTACCTTCAATCTAATACACACATATATATATATATATATATATATATATATATATATATATATATATATATATATATATATATATATATATATATATAGCCATTCTGACTGATAAGGGAATGTATGCATCTGTCTCTTCAGTTTCAAGATTATTCTTAAACAGTCTCATAGCTAGTATATTGTTTGCCTTGCAATAAACAATACATCCAATGATCGGCAGGGAAGGGATTTATATCTTATCTCAATCCATTACATTCTCCCAGGCAAATTTAGCAGTCACTTATTGTAAATTACTTCATATAATACTTCTTATAAAACTAATACCACATATTTTGGAGTTGTAGCGGACTTGGAACATTTTTGTAAGTATTTTCCTAAAACCTTTCTTAGAGGAAGGGTACACAATGAATCATTACAAGTTCAAGGTAAATTTAGATTTTAAAGTTTATTTATTTTTAAGAAAATCATTTTCTACTCGCCTTCGGCTCAGGACCTATAACTAGTCGTGGTCAGCTACCACACGGTAGAGCCTTCATCGATGGGCACTATCTCTTAAATGTTGTGCAGTAGTACATACAAACTTAATAAGCTAAATAAATAATAACACTGCTTTTAGATTACTTTCTACTCACTTGCTATTGTCTGTTTTGTTGAAAAGCATTGGCATTTAAGAAGTTGCTGCATTTTTTAATACACAAATATGGGAAACCCATTTGGAGAATCCCATCCCCAATCAAATACAGATGAGGATTGTGAGACTGGCTTTTATCCAATGGGTCTGTGGTCAGAAACGCCAGGCCACATGACCCAGCTCCTTACACATACTCCTTTGGGAACAGATACATTTACCATCTATTGATTGTGTCTCTTGTCATGCTACTGCATTCCCCTATTATTGAAGGGGGGTTATATACAAAGCACATGTGGGTGTAGCAATGTGACAGGAGAGATAGCAATGTAATAGGAGAGATAGCAATGTAATAGGAGAGATAGCAATGTAATAGGAGAGATAGCAATGTGACGGGAGAGATAGCAATGTGACAGGAGAGATAGCAATGTAATAGGAGAGATAGCAATGTGACAGGAGAGATAGCAATGTGACAGGAGAGATAGCAATGTGACGGGAGAGATAGCAATGTAATAGGAGAGATAGCAATGTGACAGGAGAGATAGCAATGTGACAGGAGAGATTGCAATGTGACAGGAGAGATAGCAATGTGACAGGAGAGATTGCAATGTAATAAGAGAGATAGCAATGTGACAGGAGAGATTGCAATGTGACGGGAGCGATAGCAATGTGACGGGAGAGATAGCAATGTAATAGGAGAGATAACAATGTGACAGGAGAGATAGCAATGTGACAGGGGAGATAGCAATGTGACAGGAGAGATAGCAATGTGACAAGAGAGAGAACAATGTAATAGGAGAGATAGCAATGTGACAGGAGAGATAGCAATGTGATGGGAGAGATAGCAATGTAATAAGAGAGATAGCAATGTGACAGGAGAGATAGCAATGTGACGGGAGAGATAGCAACGTGACAAGAGAGATAGCAATGTGACAGGAGAGATAGCAATGTGACAGGAGTGAGCAAAGGCACAGCTGCACTGTCATTGTTGTGTAAATGAGTGTTCTGCATTTATATAACACTTTAATACCTGGAAAAATTCTTAGACAAGTTAAAAAATTTTAGTAGATCTTCGACCAGCTATCTCTGCTCTCCTCTGAGACAATAATTCTCTTCGTTCAGAGATTGCTTGTTCCTTTTCCCCCTGGATTTGGTCTCAGTCTCTACTTGAGGTTGAAAGTCATCTCTGCCTTATTGAAGCAGATTCAATGCATGTTTTACATAGATTTTCTTTTCCTAACCTGTGCAATATAAAAATTACTTCTTTTTTACTCATGCCATGAAAAATGTCCATATTGGTTATTAATACTGGTTTGTACTTGTTGCTCGGCACAGGCCTACTTACCCAAAAAACATCCACATTTTGCATTTCATTTCGACTTTATTGTACTTGTCCATTTTACAAAATGTTGTTTGAAGTTTGACATGATAATCTAAAGCAGTTTTTGGATCTATGACACCTTTCTTTTGCTATTTAATTCTGAAGACAATGCCTGGTGCGAAGCAAGCAAATATACTTTTTACATTGCCAGAACAGACATCTTTGCACAACATCAGAAGAATTCAAGTTCCTTAGGTTTGCTGCCATAAAAAACATAAGAAAAGTAATGAACAAAGCCCTTCTGCCCATCAGTTCTTGTCTGGTACCTAATAGCTTATTTATTCATATGCCATATGGCTCTTGAAGGATTCGAAAGAATCAGCAACAGTTCCATACACCCACCACTGTTTGTGTGACAACGTGCCTCCTTCACGCTGTTCTGAATCTGCCTCCATTCCAAAATGTGTGCACTGGATCTATATTTTGATCCACTTAAAACTCTGAATGTAAATGCACAATGCATATAGAAATTTATTGGAATTCTGTAAACACCAACTGGGTTAATTTTTTAACATTAACAATTATGTGATCATTTCATGTGGAAAATGAAAGGCAAAATATAAAAAAAAACTTTATCAGCAAATGATTAATGTGTTTCCTTACAAGATACAAGGTACAACACAATAGGTGTCACTTTATGTAATAATAATAATAATAATAATAATAATAATAATAATAATAATAATAATGGTTTCCAGGGTTACTTATATAGCAGCATGTGTGTATGTGTTTCCAAACATACACTTTCAATGTTCACCCAAGTGAATAATTCACTGACCCCAAGTTGGAAATGTAGACCATCTCTAACGTAAATCGAGGAAGAGTTGATAATGCTGGAGGGTGGTCACTAATACTGTCCCTGGAGTTGTTGCTGTGTATAAACAGCATGATCATCTTTTCTCTTAAACAATTATTATTATTATTATTATTATTATTATTATTATTATTATTATTATTATGAATTTCTTACATCACAATATCACAGTACAGAATACCTACTTACAAAATATCACATTATAAAATATTACAATACAGTTAAGAGCACTTATAAAGTCCAGTAAAATCACTGGCAAATAAGATCAAATTCGAATAAGAGCGAGATAAAGAATACAGTAAATGATTACCTGTAAAGGAGAGTTTGACTGAGAGCAGTTAACTTACAGAAAAGATAATTGCTTATACAAGTAAATTTCAGTAAGAGCGCGTAGTAAGTATGATGGTAAGTACATTACCACACTGACAATGCCTGTCCTGCACACAACCCCTGAAATCAGATGACAGGTTGTACCTAATTTATTAAGACATCGCTGGTAAGTTTCCAAAGAGTGCATGTTCATTGGCATGTGGTCTGTGTAATACAGCGATAGCAGCTGCACTACAATATGAGCTGAATTGAACAGATAAAAACCTCTCCAGGATCCATTATGAGCAATTCTGGATGATCCCAAGATGAACAGCTTGTTGGAGTGAAATCATGAAATGAGATCTACAATTCCATACCTCAGTGTGGACAATGGACATTGTATTCTTCAAACCTACCCTCCTGGATTCTACAGGAACATGACACTGGATCATATTAGATTGTTAAATGATATTAGGGGTGGGCAGAGCAACTATTACTCGTATGTGTACTGCTGTCATCTGAAACGGCACTTATTTTCTCAGAAACTTTCCAGGCCGTACTTCAATGTTCAGTTAACAAGTATATTGAATCAGATCTAGGTTTGTGTGCATAAGTGGCTTTACCAGGCGTTTACCTTGCTAGACGTGGCTAAGAGTTGCATGTGTGCATATTGGAGCGTGTCTGTCTTAAAGGGCTTTCAACTAGTATTTATAAACTGACTTAAACACCGTTTTAGCTAAGCGTGTCTATATGTACAGGTACATTAGTGTGCATTAGTCAATGATGTCAAAGGTGTGAAATTGAAAAAATAAACCAATGTGAGAATGTAAAAGGCTATGGAGGATATTTTGGGATAACATTTCAAATAAATGAATGAATAAATAAATACATCTACATTTATGTATTTATTTATTCATGTCTTTGTCTGATCCTATGTATTTATACATGCATTTATTAAAAAATAGCACAAAAGCACCCATACATAAATGCAGCTAACTTAAAAAAAAAAAACTGGTTTATATTAATATTTAAACACTTTCATTATTTTTAAACTGTGCTATCAACAGTAAATGCCTTTTAATTTGATAAACTGAAATATAAACTAAGCATTTGATTCTGCAAGTCTTCAGGGATGCATATTAATGGTAGCCTAGTATAAGAAAAAAAATGTTATGCAACTCACCGAAAAAATAATCAAATCATATTTTTTTCAATACTGCACCGTGGCAGGTACTGAAATATGCAGGATGCTGTAAAAAATGCAATTATCAAATACTGTGCTCGAATTGAATGTATTATTCACACCAACGTACACAGTTTCATGATTGTATCATTCTAAAATTGGAAATTGTCTACATAGTGCAAAAAAAAAAATATGTATGGATGAATCAATCATTTTAGAAGTGACCCACCTTTTCTACATCTATCCCAGCTCAGCCACACATCTCGGCAATCTATTCTGCCAGTAAGCAGGAGCAGCGTGATTGTGACATGTGAAAAAGGTATATTTTTGCAACCCCCAGAAAGCAGAATGGAGTGCTAACCTACCCAAAAAATTGACCATGTACTCTTTGTAGAAGGATTACTATCATTTCCCAGGACAAGCTTTTATTTGTCTTCTTTCTAAAGTCACAAGCACTTATCTCCAATTTATAATTCCTGAGGCTCTTACTCCACGCAGCCCTTGCTCCTGTTCCGAGAATCACATATAAAGTAGATCCTGGGACTTCAAAGAGTTTTGAGATCCACTATTAACAAACTGGAGTGTTTTTGAATATTTTTATTTACTAAAAACTAGTTTGAATTCTAAATTTCTTTTGTTTCCCCCACATGTGTGTACAATGTTTTTCTTATAAAATGTGTGATTGTAAATATTAATACACAGGTACCAAGCAGCACATTTTTCACTTGTAGGACCCTTAAAGGGTACATGTAGTGGCAGTGAATATAGAATCATTTCAATAGAAAACGTGGCTGAAAACTTTAGACACAATCTAAAGCCTCTGCTTGGCCTATTTCTGATATAAAAGCATTAAAACAACGCTAAGCTTCTATGCATTAGATCTCTCATGTGGCGCACAGGATATGACGTCAGGTCGCTGAACCTATTTCTGAACACTGATAGTCTATAGCTGCAGCTAACAAAATAATTTGCAACACCATTTATCCGATTATTATGGATGAAAAAAGTCAAATAGAAGGGTACTTATGTGAACCGTTGAGGTCTGACTGCCCCAGGTTAACTTTGTCAGGCAGCGATAATGAATATTCAGACAAGGATAAGAGGACGAGTCTGCAACCAGCCTAATCCGAGAAAACCGAATCAAGAATGCTCCCAATACTTGGTGCACTTGTAGTAAATGTGTTTTATGGAAACACTGCTGCAATAACTTTTGTCTATGTGTCAATGGTTAGGAGTTCCATGCTGCCTCAGCAGAGTGGGACTGTATGGTAAAGGGATACTGCAGCTGCCAGTCTCAGCTCTAACCGAGGAGTTTCAGTGCGCCAAGGTTCGATTGGAAATGACATTGGTAGAGTCACACGAAACTGGAAGAAAGTGGGTGGCAAAGGAAGCTGTGGAAAGGTGCAAAGGCTGCCCTTCATATCAGTGATATCATGGGGCAAGTTCAGCATGGAAGAGGATGCCTTGGACTCAGTTCAGCTCTTCCTACATGGCACAAAGCAGCCCCAGCTCAACGGAGGAAGCTGGTAGTCAATGAGGTTCAAAAGCAGATGAGGTGTGTAAAGGCAGTTTCCCAGGGCAAGCAGGGAGAATGGATGAGATGGGAGAGCGTGGAACAACGCAAGATCGGCTGGCGAGATCTATTGACAATGGAACAGATAATAATAATTATTATTATTATTATTATTTATTTCTTAGCAGATGCCCTTATCCAGGGCGGCGACTTACAGTTGTAAACAAAAATACATTTCAAGAATCACAGTACAAGTAATAATACAATTAAGAGCAAGATAAAAAATACAATGACTTTGGTTCTAGCAAGTACAAGTATGACAAAATACGATTCAATAACGGAGCAGATAACAGTGTCAGTGATGGTTACATCAGGATATAATTAAATACAAAATACTGCAGATTAAATAACACTTGTGACAGATTACAGTACTCTAAAGTACAGGATTAAATGCAGAAAAATAGGGGGCAGATAAGAGCAAGTAAAGCACATTTAAGGAAGAGTGATAAGTGTCCAGAGGGAAAAAAGAGTTCTAAAGGTGCTGTCTGAAGAGGTGAGTCTTGAGGAGGCGCCGGAAGGTGGTTAGGACTGGTCAGTCCTGACATCTGTAGGAGGTCATTCCACCACTGCGGGGGGAGGGTGGAGAAGGAGCGGGCTCTGGAGGCAGGGGAGCGTAGAGGAGGTAGAGCCAGTCTTCTAGTGCAGGAGGAGCGGAGAGGTCGAGTGGGGGTGTAGGGAGAGATGAGGGTCTGGAGGTAGCTGGGTGCAGTCTGGTCAAGGCATCTGTAGGCTAGTACAAGAACTGGATGCGAGCGGTGATTGGGAGCCAGTGCAGTGAGCGGAGCAGTGGAGTTGCGTGGGAGAAGTGAGGCAGAGAGAACACCAGGCGAGCAGCGGAGTTCTGGATGAGCTGCAGCAGATGGGTGGCGGACACAGGGAGGCCAGCCAGGAGGGAGTTGCAGTAGTCTAGGCGGGAGAGTACCAGGGCCTGGACTAGGAGCTGGGTGGCGTAGTTGGTGATGAAGGGTCGGATTCTTCGTATGTTGCTCAGTAAGAATCGGCAAGTGCATGCCAGAGTGGAGATGTGCTGGGAATAAGAGAGGCAGGGGTCCAGGGTGACTCCGAGGTTCTTAGCTGAGGAGGAGAGTGTGTGGTAGATCCCAGAGGAATGGAGATAGATAGATCAGAGGAGGGGGAGGAGGAGGATGGAAAGAAAAGGAGGTCAGATTTAGAGAGGTTGATTTTGAGGTGATGCGAGTGCATCCAGGAGGAGATAGCAGACAGACAGATAGAGATACGGGAGGGGATGGTGGAGTCAGAGGTGGGGAAAGAGAGGCAAATCGGAGCATCATCAGCATAGAAATAGTATGAGAAACCATAGGATGCGATGAGTGGGCCCAGGGAGCGGGTGTAGAGAGAGAACAGGAGACGACCCAAGACTGACCCTTGGGGGACTCCTGTTGAGAGAGTGCGAGGTGTGGAGGTTGCTCCATGCCAGGTTACCTGGTAAGTGCGGTTGGAGAGGTAGGAGGAGAACCAGGCCCGAGCAGTGCCAGAGATTCCTAGGTCAGCGAGAGAGGATGTGTCAAAGGCAGCAGAGAGGTCGAGGAGAATTAGGACAGAGGAGAGAGAGGCAGCTCGGGCAGACTTTAGTGAGTTGGTGACAGACAGGAGGGCGGTTTCAGTGGAGTGAGCAGAGCGGAAGCCAGATTGGAGAAGGTCGAGCAGAGAGTGGTTGGACAGGAAAGCAGAATATATATATGAACATTTATTTTACAAATCAAAACAAGAAAATGTAAATAAATAAACATCTGAACAGACATCGGTTTGCAACATACATATTTATAAAACTGAAATGATAGCAATACATTTTTAACTTTTCAACAGCAATCGGTTTATTATCAGATGAGCAAAAGCAACTGAACAACGTAGATAAATAAACTTAGAAGAAAACGTTTTACAGAAGCGTACAGCACAAGAAGTTATAAAAAAAACTATTTTTCTTTTTTTCGACAAAAGGGTATTCCTTTACCTTGAGTCTAAAGGGGCGTTCACACCGGACACGGCACGGCAAAAGCAATGGTTTTCAATGAAGGCGGTTACGAGCACTGCAGAGCGGCGTGCAAGAGATAAAATATTTTCAACTTTTGCCGCGCCGCGTCTTGGCGTAACCTATCCAACAGCCAATCATGGAAAAGTAGGAGGTTCCTTTGCGAGGAAGAAATAAAATGGAGGAAAAGCTGTTCGCTTTAATTTCAGATTTCCTGGCGTTGTATAATACAACAATTAATAGTTACCGAGATATTAATAAAAAAGATGTGGAATTGAGGTCTGTGGGTGTACAAATGGGATTACAGAGTGAATATTAAATATACATAATTACGTAAATGAGATAAGATATATTTTTTGTGCTATAGGTATAATGTAATATAGCTCCTTTATTTCTGCACTCCCGCGTTTCATGCTTTGTGAGAATATTTAATACATACGGACAGAAAGGTACACGAACGCACAGCCCCATATGTGTTACACGACTGGAGAAAATTACATTTTAAAACCAAAAACCGCCACAATGACTGCCGCGCGGCTTATTAACCTACTTAGAGTAAAGCTGGGGTTTTTTTCACGGTTATCTCAGATTTCACGATTTCCGTGAAATTTACCCATTGACGTGTAATATGTAATTCCCATTTCTGAAAGAATAGTGTAAATACTTACTTACCTTATTGATGCACTACTCGGTACACTGAATTTAGGAACATGGCAGTCGGTTTAGTTTGTTTCCGGTAAATGATTGAACACATTGCATTGAGCTGCATAATGTCTTTAAAATGTCTTCAATGAAATAAACACTAACTGCATCAAAGATCGGAAATATTTCTGCTAAAGATCGCTCTCTCCAGCACAAGAAGGGTACATTTCACGTGTCTGTTGCTATTTTTACGTTTATGTTTTTTATTTTGTTTTATAATATCTATAAAGAGGGACATAAAAATGACATACAGGTGTCGTAGGGAATTAGTAGACCGGGATCGCGCAAGCATCAGTAAGGCAGCAGCAGTTTGATTAAAGGGAGGTTAACTACATGAATCAACATTTTCTATCTGGTCATTTTATTTGCCAGATCGTATGGAATTTATTTATTTATTTTCGGTCTGTAAAATATATGTGTGATGCAAAGTGTTCAGTTATACTGTAACCTCGTCTCACTTTATACTAGGCCTATAGTGTTAAACACTTGTCAGCTTTTTCTGCCTATAAAAATGTCATTGTTAATCACATGTAGTTGATGTGTGATCGCAAAGATTTATTTACTGTATATTAAAAGGGTTTGCACATCAATATGTTGTCAATCTTTAATCGAAATTAAAATGTTTTAGTAATATATTCTAATGACATACAATCACACAATATTATTGTAGTATTGCAAGGTCTATTGTTATTTTGTCAGTAGGCCTAGCGCTAACTATCACAGTTTACAAAGACGAAATGTTAACATCCTAGTTAAAAAAAAAGAAAACACATCAAACATGATAGCTGAATTAGTAAACACATTTCGTTTTTTTTTGTTTGAATAGGAACAGGAGTTTTGTCGTGTAGCCCATGTACCTAGGTTGGAAAATAAAAATGAGTACTGTCTGTAAAAATAAATGAAAAAACAAAGCGCATAATAAATAATAATAATACAAGTGCATCGGTGATTGCTGTGCATTGCGGCCTAGATCTACTAATTCTCCAGACGTAGTACTAGACGTAAACCTTAGAAACAATGGAACCTCCCCTTTAAATTCCACACGGCGATCCACTTTTTCCCCGGTCTACTTATTCCCCAGGACACCGACATTCTACAATTTAGCTTGTATTGTTTTACAGGTAAACATTTAAATATTTTGGAACATGTTTTGTATAATAACTATTGTGAATGTAACAACAGTGTTTTTTCTGTTTCAATAAATATTATCTTGAATATTATGCTGATTTTTAGACTGTGAATTGCTGTGGAATATGCCATTTTGTACCATGAACAAAATCCAGCCCTACTTATGAGATTTAATGGAATGCGATATACATCTTTAATTGCAGGAATAGGCTGCTGTACTTATGAGTGATTTAAAGGAATGTGATATACATCTTTAATTGTAGGAATAGGTTGCTGCTCTTGTGAGGTCCTCATACCATTTCTTCTCAGCTTACATATCAGCTCTGTGCTGAGTTTGAAAGAGGTGTTAATTGTTCTATTACTGTGAATGTGTGCAGAACCAAAAGAGAATAGTGGAATCATACATTTCAAAGTTTTTCTTTAGAATTCAGTGCTATGTAAATAAGACCCATGTGTGCAGAGCTGAGATGAGGCTAAATTGATCCTAAACCAGTTAGTGCCTATTTTTCCCTTCAGATCGTTATCTATTAAATTTTCCAATTACTTTTTAAAGACATTTAGCAAGCAGGTTTGTTATTAACATTCAAAATGATTAGCAAGATTAATATGCATGCTAACTTAACATGTTTCATCTTTCTTTCAGTATGAATAAAAATGACAGTTTAATTGATTTAAAATGTTTTATTCTTGGTGGATAGTAATTATTTTTAACTGTAAGTTTATATGTTATATCTATTTAACCCTGAGGGTTTGCCATTTGAAACCCTTTTAATCAAATCTTTTATTTGTATCAATAATTGCATCACCAAGCACTTCTGCTCCTTATATGCCAATATACTGTACTGGTTATAATGAATCTTCTTTGGCAAGTTTTTTCATGTTTCTCATGCTTCCTCTCAACTTTAGCATCACACAATATGTCATGACAATTTATTTGCAATATAAAATGTTTAGTTAGTAAATACATGTGTACTTACACATAATTACAATCTTATTATGCATCGTTACAATGTACTTCATGTGTACATTTTTTTTACATGATATAACCCTAATCGTAACCCTAACCCTAACTCTAAACATAATTTTTTCTGATAAAATTGTGTGCTTACATATATCGTACAAAGTACATTGTAACTATGCATAATAATCTAAGGATGGTCCAGTTTACAGCTCTTGAGACTTTCCTGGATGACTGAGCTCCCCAGTGTGGCTCTTTTGATTTACAGGGGAAGTATCTCATTCAAGGCTCTTAATGGGTTTAAGAAAACACAAGGGCAGGCAGTGGTCTTTGGTAGAAACACAGTGAACAGTGCAAAGAAATGGGTGTTTGTAAACATGGTACATGCTTAATGAGTACAAACACATTGAAGCAGTGTCTTTTGCAGCTTAGTTAAACCTTATCTCTTATTGTAAGTGAAAGCGTGTCTTATTTCTCTTAAGAATGTACATCTCTGGGGACTCTCTAGTATATCGGTTTGTCTCTTTTAACCAAACCGTCTGGACAGCTCCTTTTATGGTTTCACTGGAATACTGTTTTTAATAAAAGGCTGGTAAAAATTAAGTTATGAACCCCCATTACAAACACTTCGCTGCTTCACAGCATGAACACAATATTATTTCTGTTATGGTATGGTGTGCACAAAGTCGAAATCTAAATCCCAAACTTACCAGACCCAGAATCCACTTACCGACCCAGAATACCACATCTGATGACTCTTATTTTTTTAAAGGGATCATAAACCCAAACGCAGCCATGAATATTAAGAGTCTAAAATTGATCTTAACAGAATAAGATGCCCCCTCCTCCCTCCCTGTTTTCTCTCACACAGGTGTGTAACAGGCAGTGTTGTGTGATACTGTACACTGCCATTACGGATTCTGTCCTCTGTCAGTGAGATGAGATGAGGTTAAAAGCTCTAACCACGCATGCAGACGAGCCCGGCTCTTTTGCATTGTGGTGCACGGAGTCACTGATTCACGCCCAGCCTCTGCCCTGTAACATTCACCCATATACATTCAGTGCATTTCTGACACAGATTTGTATTTTGTTTCTTTACAGTCACAACAGATCACAACTATTTCAGATCAAAGATAAATGTTGAAAGAAAGGATTTGACAAGAAAGTGATAAATACACTAATGCATGATTCAGGTATAATAGACAAGAAATAACACTGAGAAACACAAATGGTGAAAGCTAATCATTAATGTAGCTTTAAAAAAAATACAATTTAACGTTGAAAAGTTGATTGTCATATTTGAAAATGCACAGTGTAATGGAACAGATATTCTCAATGGCCTATTAAACCTGACAGTATCATTGGATTTTCATTGTAGAATTTTAGATTGGAAAGGGAGCACTCTTAAGCACGCTTTACCAATTTGAGGCAGTATTTGCAGCTCTTTGAAGCAGACAGGAACATCATACTGTACATACAGATTGCTTTCACTAATCTTCAACAGGGCCCAGTGCTAGATGAACCCAGTTCTGTGTAACCAATGTCTGCCTTACCACCAATGACACCTGCAGGTTGTCATAGGCATTGATGTAGCATAATGAAAGAGAGCCCAGAAATCTTTGTCATTTCTCTGTAGTTAATCGTTCAGTACAGAACAAATCATGTAAAGAATTTTGATTTATTTACAATTACAATAATGTTAATGGATAACATCAACATTTTTTAATAATCATACACCTAAATTTATCAAAGATATCTGTCTTTTTGAAATATTTTTTACATATACAGTATTTCTGCACGACCTCAGACTGGGACTTAGGAGTCCCGTGAGGCTCCAACGTGATTTCTGATGGCATATGGCAGAATTTACCATGTCTCCTTTATTGAGACCAATAATCAGAGGTCACACTTTTACAGCTTAAACATTATCATTAGACACAATAATTAGGCCACTAGTTATTAGCAGAAATAAAGCAATCATTTGTTACCTAATCTCTGGGAGGGCAGCAGAAACAGCACTGGTGTGTGTTCATGAAGGATCTTGGTATGCGTCTCAAATGCACTCTTGAATGCCAGTCTTATATATCTTAACTAAACATGCGTGTGGGAAGCTAACCCTTGTTTTTGCTAGTTTAGTTTCTCTGTGTATCAGCAATGTTCCAGAGAGGAAACCCCAGCCATACACAATGGGGTTTATTATAAATGAAAGAGAGTTTACAATTAGGTAATAAATATGTTTCATCTATGGGCTTAAACCCTCATCATGAGATAATGATCTCTCTGTTCACAGGCATTCCCCCATGTGGAAAAATAAAACATCATAACTGTGCAAGTAACTAAACTAGAAACAAACATCAGAACTGAGCAAGTAACTAAACTAGAAACAAACATCAGAAATGTGCAAGTAACTAAACTAGAAACAAACATCAGAAATGTGCAAGTAACTAAACTAGAAACAAACATCAGAAATGTGCAAGTAACTAAACTAGAAACAAACATCAGAACTGAGCAAGTAACTAAACTAGAAACAAACATCAGAACTGAGCAAGTAACTAAACTAGAAACAAACATCAGAACTGTGCAAGTAACTAAACTAGAAACAAACATCAGAACTGTGCAAGTAACTAAACTAGAAACAAACATCAGAACTGTGCAAGTAACTAAACTAGAAACAAACATCAGAACTGAGCAAGTAACTAAACTAGAAACAAACATCAGAACTGTGCAAGTAACTAAACTAGAAACAAACATCAGAACTGTGCAAGTAACTAAACTAGAAACAAACATCAGAACTGTGCAAGTAACTAAACTAGAAACAAACATCAGAACTGTGCAAGTAACTAAACTAGAAACAAACATCAGAACTGTGCAAGTAACTAAACTAGAAAAAAAACAACCTAACTGCGTGTCACAGGATAGCCGTCAAAAAAAAACTAGCAGAGTCACGTTTTTACTCCTCCGTGGAGATAGTTCCAGGTTTATTATTCAAAAAAAATGATAACAAAACAAAACTCAAATTTAAACAAACATGCGATAAGGGAAATGTTAAATTGAACAGCCAGAGGTCTTCCAACTATCCCCTTCTTTAGGCACTCGTCTGGTTTCCGGATCCTTTTCCTCATGCCAGGTTTCTGGGCTCTGTGAAGAAAAGATTTTACCTCTGCTGATATTATTATTATTAATTCCCTTTGATGCAAGTCCTACGCATTCCCATGAACCAACCCCGAGTGTTGCAACCAGAGCCCTTTTATGTGACTTGGAACACCCCCCCCAATCAGCGATTGATATTTAAATTGCCAGCTGATTCTGGAGTTTTCCAGCACATTCTCCTATTGCTGCCCCCAACAAAGATGGCGACCGCTCTTTTGGGACTTCTGCCCAAAAGCTGGAACTTCCGCGTCACGCCCTCTCTGTTGAAAGCCTCACGGTTGGCTCACAACCCCCTGGTGGTTGGGAGGTCAAATGTTAGCATAAGATCGCTTTACCTCGTCACACTGTGCAAGTAGCTAAACTAGAAAAAAAACATCAGAACTGAGCAAGTACAGTAACTAAGCCAGGAAAAAACATCAGAGCTGAGCAACTAAGCTAGAAACATTGCTAACATCCCCCAAGCCTGAAACCCCTCCCTTCAGACCGCCAACAACACACAACCCTTAGGTATGCTGATCACCATGCAATGAGCCTAACAAAAAATATCCCCTTCAGTCACTGTGTGCACAATTGTACCATGTTAACTTTTCTATCTATGTATCTATTTTATAATGCATATATGTGTTTTTGTTTGTTTGTTTGATTAAAAGTTATGGCAGGGCAAGTTCACACAAAATTTTAAAAAATGTAATTCAAACTTTGAGACCGAAGGGGGAAAAGCAATGAATTAGGGAAAGTGATCAGAGCTTTGGCTAATTGAAAAGCCAATACACACACACACTTAATCTCAGCAGTGTCTTTGTTCTTATTTTCACTCAGACTTCACTGAAACACCATCTTCATTTATCTGAATGCCAACATACAAAATCATATCCGCGCAATCCAGGAAGGACATCAAAATGTGTGCATTATTAATTCAAAACTGGAATGGGCTTTCACTATTCTACGAAGACTACATCTCAGCCCCCCATGACTCGTCCCTTTTCACAGACACCTCATTTCTAGGATTCAGCGGTTTCATGAATCACTAGATTCCGCACGCTCATCGCAGCAGCAGCTCCAGTCCCATTACAGGCGTTCCATCCACAAGGTTGTCTTGCACCACAGGCTGTAACTGCATTCAGTGTTCTGTGCTCAAAACTGGATTCTTCCTATCCGTTCAATCAAGACTGGATCCTTGCTTTCATCACACACGCAAGTCTCTCTCCATCTGGCTCTAGGCACAATTAAATCATACATTAGTGGGATCCACTATCACTATTGTTTTATTGCAAGTTTTTCCCCTATCTTGCTGTCTATCCCAACAGTCCGTCTCACACTGCAAGGAATCATCAAGCATAGCCCGAGTACAATTTACCATCAGTAATTGCATCTGGTTCTCATTCAGCCTCTACCATTAGGCACCACACTCTCTCCAAACATTCAAAAGCAAATAATAGAAGATATCCATTTCCACCAAATGGAAACATAGTTTGAACAATAACATTCAGGTCTTTTACCAAATAAATAATCGACAGTAAAGATTTCACTGTTACACTCAAGTCACGCAACATTAAGTTACACACCACCGTCAAAAGCCGGATCAATATTTATTCTACGTTATCGAGCTCTGTTAGATACGGGGGTTCAATGTTCTATGAGCACTATAAAACATTCTCCACTAAAGCCACCGCCATCTCAGCAGCAGATAACCATTTTGTCGATCGGTCTTCCCCTGATTCAGTCATCTTTAACAGCATTTACAGCAGTTCGTGAACCAACGCCTGCGGGCTCTGCACGTTCACAGCCCATTCTACCTCTGTCAAAATACAATCACTCTGAGCATTTAGGATAAACATTCCAATCACGAGGGCTATTAATCACAATAATCAAATATTCTACCCTGCATCACTTTCTAAAGTCAACGGTTTTATTGTAATCATAACCTATAGATAGCAGTATAACACCACAAGTTCTATACATTTTAGCGGGTCCTCTTTCACTGCGAAAGTCATGTATTTTCAAATCAGGATCAATTTTACTTCAGAAGTTAATATTTAATTCGATGTGAGACACATGTCGGATACGGAAACAATGTCCTACTATTATCAACGTTTCAGTCATGGCGCCCTCCTACCCTGCAATGGACAATACACTCATAGACTGCTCCTGATCAAATCAATAGGTTTCACAGCAGCCTCAGAGCAATGCATTCTTCATCCTCCAGTTCTGCAGCGGCCTCAGACCTTTGCATTCTTCATCTCTGCCCGAAGCCAGCCCCATCTTCGGTTCCATCTAAACCATCTTAACACTCAAAGACAAATATCCACATTCAGCAGATCTCTGCGTTCTACAGCAGGCCACTGCACACTACTGATGGTCCACCATTCACTAGTACAGATAACTGCTTCAGCAGATCTCTGCTTTGTACAGCTGGGCCACTGTACGCTACTGACAGCACATCCTCGTTTACTTCCTCAGAGCTCCACGCTGCTCAGCAGATCCTTCCCTCTACTCTTAATCACTCCTTACTACAGCAGATCTCGGCTCCCTCTTCACTGTTGCAGCAGGCAAAAGTTGCTTTAGTTTACCGTTTGTTCTCGTATGTCCCTTCCTTTCCCATCTTTCCAGCTGTTTCTTTTCCTATGCACTGCGACTGCGAATGAGTCAGAGGGGACCCCCGGCCACACTATCCTTTCTCAGCTCATGTGCCTATTCTACCTCACCACATGAGCTGCTGTCCTTCCTTCGCTCGGGATGTGGCCCGCTTTACTCTGTCAATGCGCAAGTCCCAGACTAACCCATCTCTCTCTTTTGCAGGTTCCCTGTGGGATGCCTTCCCACTCCCAGCTTTGGAGGCCTGTGCCTCACCTCATGCGAGGGCAGCACCAGACCAGTCAGGGAACCCTTTACTAGCTCTCCTTTCAGTGCTAAGCTGTTGGACTATTCCTTTTGCCCCGAGAGGCGCCTCTGCCGAGCAGAGCCCTTTTATATGTTTTCAGATCCTCAGGAACGTGACCAGCTCTGTCCTCAGCAATAGGAGAGCTCATCGGTCAGGAACGTGACCAGCTCTGTCCTCAGCAATAGGAGAGCTCATCGGTCAGGAACGTGACCAGCTCTGTCCTCAGCAATAGGAGAGCTCATCGGTCAGGAACGTGACCAGCTCTGTCCTCAGCAATAGGAGAGCTCATCGGTCAGGAACGTGACCAGCTCTGTCCTCAGCAATAGGAGAGCTCATCGGTCAGGAACGTGACCAGCTCTGTCCTCAGCAATAGGAGAGCTCATCGGTCAGGATCTCTTTTCTATTCTAATTTCAAGCCTCTGCTCTATCCTTACAGCCCCAGCAGACACCCCGTGAAATACTCATACAATAAACACACCCGATGATTGTGTTATTATATAGTTATTTTAAAGGCTTCAGAGTTGCTACGGCATCAATGAATTTAAGAAAGATAAAGTCTCAGTTTTTCACTCTAAAAAAATTCCTGACCCTATAAATGAGCATACTGAATACTGTGGGCATTGTCCTGACAATTTTTAAGAAGATCATGTTCCAGCTGTACATTCACTGAGCAGGCTGATTTTCATATGTTAACATTCTTGACAAAATCAAAAATACAATAACTAAAGCTGAAGCAACACAAAGCCACTTTTTCAGGAACAGTTTTCTCTGCTGTGCCATGCAGTGACCTGAAACCAAGTTCCAAGCCACACAGTGGCTCTGTGTTTCCACACCAGAATTCAGCAGTTCTTTCTATTTATTTATTTTCATATCACAGCTCTCTCACAATAGAACAACTGATACCCCAGAAGTCACAGCACCCTGTTCTTATGTTTTAATTTGATATTAGTTAAATTAAGCAACTCAGTTACCAGCTAACAACCCCTGTCTGTCTTTCTCACTAAGATTTAATTCGGGTCACATATTCTAATTGAAAACAGTGATCTTACCTGCATCATTGGCCACCTTCATTATTCAAGACCTGGGGCTGGTTTCTCAAACGGATCGTCTGACAGAAGCCTGTCACGAGTGGCTTTGAAGATTGTTCTTGTTCAGGCTTGAATTTCCTAAGCATTGTCAGAGTCAGGTTTGATTTAGACATCCACTGCTGTTCAGCGTAGCCTTGATATCAGTGTCTTGTTATTGCTTTACACCTCAGATATGTTCCTAATCTTTGTCTGTTAGTTAACAATAGGCGATACAAGGGTGGATAAAAAGCAAGCTAAAATATTGACATTGTTCGAATATACAATAATAATACACAAGCAAGAAGTAAATATGGCTATTTGTTATTTACATTTCTTTATTTTTGTGTTGTTTTTACAGATTTTACCTTAAAAGGTGTTTGATGAAAGCAAGTATTGAGCTACTAGATTTTCAGAGTGAAAAACCGGGACATTTTTAGATCAGCTATTAGATCATAAATTAGACCAGCTATTACTATTTAGCTTGATATATCAAACATAAAAATGGCTATTTATCAAGACACAATTGAGACTTAAAAGGCAGATGAATGGATGTACAGACAGAGAACCACTGCCTGCACTACAGTAATAGTTTATAACAAAGCAGGCACAATTGCAAAAGACCAATTAATGCCAGTAATGGCTCCTGTCTATATGAAATGAGCTCCGCAAAACACTGAGTGCTTTTGTGACCGTTTGTGTTACTTCAATTGGCAATGAAGGTCTTTCTTGTGATTTTGCTGGCAATGTACTACATGGGCCCATCCAGGGTAGCAGCTGGTGTAGTGGTTATCTGCTGTTTTGATAATGAAACATGAAAGAAAAGTAGAAGGAGAGCTTGGAAGCGTTCCAAAGACCCTATGAAGCTTGACGGCACTAAGATACTGTAACATCACATGCAAAACTGCATTTTAAAATCTATCATATACAAAGAGAAAAATGGTAGATAGTCAGAAAAATGTTTTTTTTGTACAATGTCTGATAATAAAGATGATTGCAGTCAGTTGTTTACTTGTAGGAAGATCAGATATCAGCATATTCTTCATCATCATTGGCTGGATTAACATGCACCTGAAAATCAACTCTACAGTCATGACTGTATGATGTTGTCACGTGAATACATCGTGAAACAGCAAAAGGACATCTTTTTGGCAGCACGACTTTAAGGGCAGGGTCAATCGCTTTCTCACGATAAAAATAGCTGTAAAAACCCATGTAAACCGGAGCAGGAATCGTGCTTGTGGCTCACGAGGTTTCAGCAGTTAAGATCCTGTTTTTCTGACTTAATATCATGTAATCTCCATCAGAAAGGTCGTACAAAACATACACCCACCCACAAACCCACACATACACACACACAAAATGTACATTTATGCTTATACGGTTATAAGCATACCTACAACTGTCGACGGCAGTCATTATCACGGTACATTTTAAACATCATCAATATTAAAATGAAAGACAAACTATCGGATACAACTTCAAAAGTTTTATTCAAACACATCATATCAAACATCTGCACAGCCAAAACACTGTATTTAAATGAACAATTAAACATAAAAGGGTTTATTTTCAAACTTACTGCATATGAAGCACTACTTCAAAAAATGAAAAGCTATAATAAAATAAACATTTCAAAAGAAACTAGTGTGTAAACAGGTTTATGTACATACAAAACAGTTAGTTTTTAATCTAAAATGAAAGTAACATATGATTTCTCTTGTGTGTTTGTGTTACGACATGGAATCAAAATGGATGGAGCAAAATGGATACTTTTGAGAGCCACTGTATATATATATATATATATATATATATATATATATATATATATATATATATATATATATAACAAAATAGAATAGTGTAGGTTATAGTCAAAATAAAAACAGGTATTGTAAAAGGTGGTTCTAGTGTTAATGAAATTTAACTTTTAGCTGTTCCACACACACACACACACACAGAAATATAAATTCTAAGGTGTGTGTGTGTGTGTGTGTGGAAAGGTAACCAGACAAACCAGTAGCTAATGCACAGCGTAATTCAGAATGTGCGCGACAACACGGGAATTAATTTCTCTTGTTAAATGTTTTTATCTTCATGACAAACACGTCGTGAGGAAAGCTGTCATGACTTGTACATGTAAACGCCGCCATTGTTATATATTTACACATCAGGTATTTATGTTAAAATACAGTGAAGAAAAAGTGGTCAAAACTGGTCCACTGAATATTATTCACCTACCAAGGTACAATAAAAACCATGTAAATTTAGCATGTAAAATTGTGAATAAACAGGTGATCACACTAAACAACTGGCTGCTAATTCAAGGTACCTCTTCCATTCACTGATTGATGAGATGAAACATGCAGTGGACGGAGTAAAGCTTTTTTGACATTTTTTTTAAACATATCTTTAAACATTAGTGTGCATGATTTATCAGTATAAACAATTTTCTCAACACAGATGTATGTCTAGTGTTCTGTTTTTAACATGCTTATTTTGTTTGTTTGTTTTTTAACATCCATTTGAATAAAGATTGTCTGAGTCACAGTAGCTGCCCCAAATTCACGTTCTGCTGCACGGTTTCCCTTCAGTAAATAAGATTGCTTTTCTTTTAAAAGATGTGTCATAGAAAGTGTGTGAAGTTCTCCTCATTTTAATAGAGTGGTACTGTCTCGAGTAATTACTGTAGCGGCCGGCATTAGTGTGTACAGTAAGCTCTTGATCAAGCGCTCCAGAATAATTAACAAGTGCAAATTTAAGTTGATCCCCTAACTGAAAAACCCTGAATCCAAGTCGCTCCCCCCAAATATATATATATATATATATATATATATATATATATATATATATATATATATATATACACAGTATATATGACAATATACTGTATGTATAAATATTTAAGTGAGAAAACACAAGGATAAGAACGCTCAGAGCAGATAAGTCTCCCTCCTGAGACGGCCTGCAGGAATGGATTTGCCTCATTAGTTGTATAGCGGCAGATTAATGCAATGAAACAAGCTAAATGAAGCAGTCTATTCAATGTGTTAACTTAGGTCTTCTCTGCCTCCAGTTAAATAGTATAATAAAGTAACACAATAAAACTTTAGAATGACTTAAAGTGTTAAATGCACTGCTTGGTAGACTGATATTCATAATTCTCTATCAATTAAAAATTTCACATGAAAAACGCTTAATTTATGCACAGGTGGGAGACACAAATGGGAGTTATAATTCAAAATTAATTTTAGTTAATGTTCAATAATGATTATTAATCAGTTACACACCAGTTGTTAATGAATACAGGGGTCAAACACAAGGGGCTACGGAAATAGAAATCTAATACTTAAAACAAAAAATAAAAGTAAATTAAAAAGAAAAATCGGGGGAACCAATATTCGTTTACACCACCGATTTCGTTCTGGGTCTCAATCGCAGCCGGAAACCTCCTCTTGGACCCTGTTCTCTCTCATTAAGGACTGGCTAATGCTGATTAAAACCCATCGGAAGAGTTTTCTCAGGAAAGGACAGTTCAGACTTAATTAATTATGGGGGGGAAAAAAGTGCCATTCTGTTCCTTAAATACCAACACACTGTGAAATGAATCGCAAAAATTAGGGGTTTTTGTTTCAAAAAAATTGGATTAGTTGTAAGGAACCATTCTGTTTTCTAGTTTTCTACAAGAACTTGGAAACGAATAAAAATGAGCACACTAAAAAAAAAAAAAAAACTGTTACAACTTAACAATATTTATTCTTATTATTTTAACAATAAGCAACAGTCATAAAGAAGTAATTCTTAGTTTCTGTCTCTGTTCATCTAAGGTTTGGTGTCTATTCAAAGTTTTCACCACAACAAAAGATTACTGTTAAAAAACTACACAATATTTTACTCATAATGATCCAGGACCCACAAAACAGGAGATGTTTAATGTCAGTGTATTGGTTGAATAAAGGTTTGTTTTAAAGGACCCTACACACTATGTGGGATGGAGTTAGGATTACAATATGACTCTATGTACATGGGGAGCGTTTGAGACAGTTCAGGCTTTTCAACTCACACCCCAAAGCATTCTGGTAAGTGTAGTCCTGCTGTGAAAGGTACCTGAGACAGGTAAACTGAACCAGAATGCATTGCGATGTCAGTTGAAAAGCCTGAACTGTCCCAAACTGTCCAAGTGTTCATGGAGTCATGCTATGTGTAGTATTTTACAGTATAAGAACATAAGAAAGTTTACAAACGAGAGGAGGCCATTTGGCCCATCTTGATCGTTTGGTTGTTAGTAGCTTATTGATCCCAGAATCTCATCAAGCAGCTTCTTGAAGGATCCCAGGGTGTCAGCTTCAACTACATTACTGGGGAGTTGGTTCCAGACCCTCACAATTCTCTGTGTAAAAAAATGCCTTCTATTTTCTGTTCTGAATGCCCCTTTATCTAATCTCCATTTGTGACCCCTGGTCCTTGTTTCTTTTTTCAGGTCGAAAAATTACCAGAGATCCAATTACCATGATAATCGTGTCTGTTGACATCAAACGGAAAAAAAACTGACCCAGTGAATAACAGGTTATTATTCTTAGCTTGTATATATTGAGAAAATTGCTCCTTCACTTTGCTTTGTTGTATAAAAATAACGATTTGGGGGAAAAAACAGAACAATTTCCTGCAATTTCAAGATGAGTGTATGAATTAGCATTTCTGTTGTAGTTTCGTGAATAACAAAGGGAATGACGTAAATTATTTTTCATAACAGGATGAATACACTTGAGATGAAACATGCACCCTAAAAATACAAAAATAAAACTAATAGCAACTTACACATGTACGGCTGCCATGGTAAATAAATATCTCAAACTCCCTCCCCCCTGGAGTTTGGATGTAAACAACCAGGCCTAATGAATCAAAGCAAGGTCTGGGTGGGAGTCAAAGACATTCAGCCATGGAGAAAACAACTGGGGATACATCCAGGTACCTTTTGGTTGTTTAATTATGGGCAGGGCTGTTTAGTATTCACAGTAAAAAATGAAAAAGGCTTATTTCACTACATTTCACTGTCCTAAAAACAGGTATTTCAAGATATTTCATGACAAAAAAAAATACTTATTAAAGCAGAAAAAATCCTGTCACCTTCAAAATTGATCATTTTCTCTAGAGTTATTATACAACAAATGTTCCTAAATATTTAAATGCTAACCTGAAAAACAGTAAATGCTAAATTAAATGTCAGTACAATGCCCACAGTATTCAGTATGCTCATTTATTGGGTCAGGATTTTTTTTAGAGTGAAATACTGAGAGTTTATCTTTCTTAAATTCATTGATGCCGTAGCAACTCTGAAGCCTTTAAAATAACTATATAATAACACAATCATCGGGTGTGTTTCTTGTATGATTATTTCACGGGGTGTCTGCTGGGGCTGTAAGGATAGAGTAGAGGAGGCAGAAACAAGCTGTTAGTAAGACAGTATCGAGTGGAGGACGCTCGGCCTGAAGCTTGGAATTAGGTGCAGGCTTAGAGAGGCCCGGGCTTGAAATTAGGATAGAAAAGAGACCCTGACCAATGAGCTCTCCTAATGCTGAGGACAGAGCTGGTCACGTTCCTGACCGATGAGCTCTCCTATTGCTGAGGACAGAGCTGGTCACGTTCCTGACCGATGAGCTCTCCTATTGCTGAGGACAGAGCTGGTCACGTTCCTGACCGATGAGCTCTCCTATTGCTGAGGACAGAGCTGGTCACGTTCCTGACCGATGAGCTCTCCTATTGCTGAGGACAGAGCTGGTCATGTTCCTGAGGATCTGAAAACATATAAAAGGGCTCTGCTCGGCAGAGGTGCCTCTCGGGGCAAAAGGAATAGTCCAACAGCTTAGCACTGAAAGGAGAGATAGTAAAGGGTTCCCTGACTGGTCTGGTGCTGCCCTCGCATGAGGTGAGGCACAGGCCTCCAAAGCTGGGAGTGGGAAGGCATCCCACAGGGAACCTGCGAAAGAGAGAGATGGGTTAGTCTGGGACATGTGCATTGACAGAGTAAAGCGGGCCACATCCCGATCGAAGGAAGGACAGCAGCTCACGTGGTGAGGTAGAATAGGCACATGAGCTGAGAAAGGATAGTGTGGCCGGGGGTCCCCTCTGACTCATTCGATGAGAACCCCCCTTGTGTGAGGACGAGGTAGCGTGGCAGACCTGAGGTCAGGGGAGTGGATCCGCACTTACCCCCCCAAAGGAGACCGATGCACAAGAAAGAGAGAAGAGGAGGAGGAGGGGAGGAGAAAGCAAAGCACTAGACAGAGAAGGAGTGTGAGATTGGGGTTTAAATAGGAGGTTAATGATGATGATAGGCGTTAATTAATAAAAGCAGCCCAGCTACTGTCCCACGAATTTCACAGTGAGGCTAACATTTGTAGAATATTTTGCTTTTATGTCCACCTTTTAAAGACTATTTTCAACAACAGTGAATTATCAAACAAAAAAAAACAAAAAAACATAAATAAATGTAAAAAATAACAACAGCCAAATGAAAAGTCTACTTATTGTACTGGACAGAGCGATCTGGATATTTCTGATCTTTGCTGCAGCTGGTGTCATTTTAGTTAAATGTTTTTTACAGAAATCGTGCAATGATTCTATGCAATGTGTTCAATCATTTACTGGAAGCAAACTAAACCGGCTGCCAGATTCCTAAATGCAATGCAATGCAATGCAATGTGTTCAATCATTTACCGGAAGCAAACTAAACCGACTGCCAGGTTCCTAAATGCAGTGTAGTGCGTCAATAAGGCACACATTTGCTGTATTTATATTTCAGTGATAAAACATAGGTAGATTTACACTATTTATTCAGAAATGGGAATTTTTCACGGGAAACTATATTTTACACGGCAATGAGTATGTTTCACGAAAATCATGAAATCCATAATAAGTGTGAAAGAAATACAGCCTGGTGTAAATGTCTTCTTACAGTATTTGTATTGTGAAGGATGACATAATCTACCAGTGTGTTGTGTTCCATTGAAATCCTTCTCAAGTAATTTAATGGAGAACTAAATTATTAGCTAGAAATTAATCCATGGGTGAACTGTGTTCATTTTTTATATCAAACCAGAGAAACACAAACAAGGTTTTGCCAAGAAGCTTTTACTTTTCAAGGCTGCCAAGCAAAACTGTTAAGTGAAATAACACAGCTCACTCAAAAGCATGCTATCATTGTGCGAGTGAAATAACACAGCTCACTCAAAAGCATGCTATCATTGTGCGAGTTAAATAACACAACTCACTCAAAAGCATGCTATCATTGTGCGAGCTAAATAATACAGCACACTCTACACTGGGACACCTACAATGCAGGTAGCAAGAACCGTTTCAAATGTCAGGTAAATATAAAATCATTCAATTTTTACATTCAATCTTGCTGTATTTGTTGTTGACTGACTAGAGGATGTAGTTTTTCATTGCCTGTGGTGTAAATCATATATGTGACAGTAGTAATATTGATGGTTATCAGAAAACAGAATATTATCGTATAAATGTACTCAAATGACAGCCCGATCATCTACAGAGATCGAATGATTCTTGGTGTTAGATCTCCCTCTCGACCTATGAGGGCGCTAAGGAACAGAGTATTAACAAAATGGAATGACAATTTATTCCTTGGGTTGGGTGGAAGTCGGTCATTTAGGAAGGGGGTGGAGCTATGGTACCCAAACTCAATGACTCGGACAGGAAACGGCGTGGCATCCGAGGATTGGAGGAGCCGATGGGCTCGTTAACCTAGGGGTCATGAGCAAGGGTATAAATAGGGGTCGTAGTGTAAGTGATCTGTTCCTTGGTAAATGGTTAGTTACAAACCTACAAGGAGCCCGTGCTGCAGTATTTAACCCCGTGAGTTTTTGTCACGTGTATGTTAGTGTCTGTTATACCTGTCTGTTTGTCTCAAACTAGACTACCCCTAACACGGTCCGAAGCTGTAGCGGAAGCCAGCATAAACCTTTATCACTTTCACCCCTGCATTCACAGAGAACTGTAATACACCACTGGCACCTATTCACTGTCAAGTCTGTTTTGTAAACGTTCTGCACCGCACACACCTGTAACCACTCACCTCTTTGCCACAATAGTGAAAAAATTATGATTGATGCAACAGTTAGACAACTTCATTACTTACACAAGCTATGCCAATATCATGTGTCTACATGTTAAAGAAAAGCATACAATTCTAAAACATTTGTATGATTGAATTAAAGCTTGTTGAAAAACATCTCTACCATTGTCTGTGGTCTACTTCTCTCAGGCTCTCATGATGCATTATTTCTCTTCAATGATTCACTCCCTTTAATAGCCTCTTTTGGGGGCTCTTTGTCTTCGCAGTCTTAAGTGCCTACTGTTTATTCATGGCTCCTATTAATCTGGAAGAGATTAACCCAGGCTGGTTCACCAGGCATGCTCCCTGCTGCATTTCCTCACCCCATTTAATCAATTAAACTCAAGTACTTGCTGTAGGTAAACGCTATGCTAAATCTTAATACATGGAATAAAGCATTGTATATTCAAACAGTAACAAGAAGTAACTAAATAGTGGATACAATGTCTAAAGCCAAAGAGGCATGGGCAGTGAAATATAGGAAAGCAGTTGCGGTGTTATTTTGTGGCACACGTTAAAACGTGGTATGCCGTATACAGCGCTGCCCGGGCTGCTCAAATGATTTTAGCTCAGAAAACAAGGAAACGCCCATCTGAACGGGGTATGATGTGCTGAGTTTGCCCCTTAAACTAATTTTTAATATAATTTTTATCACAATTCAACAAATGTATGTGACTTTAACTGATGGGCAACGAATTGGGTTATCTAAAATGGTAAACACGTGTCTTGTTCGTAGTGATTTGTGCAGTCAGCAATCACAGCACTTCTGAATCAATGTGCCCTGAATTAGAGCCTTGTGTGGCTGGAGATCTCATTTTAAAAGGTTTTAAAAGGTTTTAAATAGGCTTTAAAGGTATGGGGCTAAAGAACGATAATTCTGAGCAGTATTTTTGTTTGTTTGTTTTTGCCAATAGCTTACAGCCCTGTGTTAGCTAGTTAATAAATGCCTTGCATGTCATTTTTCTTGACAGTTCTATCCATCGCCCATGCATGTCTTGGATGGCATCAACAAAGGTGCTTATTTTTATTATTTATTTATTTTACTTATTATACTGAAAAATAACTGCATTTTACAAAGTGTATTGAACCGAACGTTGTTTAAACAAAAGTCAAATCCATGGGGGGAAAAAAACAAACTAAAGATCTAGAGGTCAAGAAGGAGGGGAATTTGATTTGCTGTCAAATTTCGATGACTCGCCTCAGTCACGTTTATGACATAATCTCATGTGAGGGGGAGTCAGGAAATAATTCCACTAGACACCTCTGATGAGTAACGAATGGCATTTCATCACACTAAATGACACTCTTACACCATTAGAGCCCGGGTCAACTGTACATATTAATATTGCTTACATTTACATGGAAACATTCCTATATAGAGTGAATAGATATACTACAAACACTATTTTATCTCCACACCTTATTATCTAGCTATAGCCAACATAACATATCCACTCCTTGGTATACAGACACACAGGCAGCATGCATATACACCTCATTGAATACAATTATTATATACTCTATTCATCTGTTTAAATGACGGAACACAATCACATAGAAAAATTTGAAAACACTTTAGATTCCACAAGCTTAAATCTGCATATTGTTTTAACACAATGTTAAGGTCTGTAACAACTTATGAAGACAACTAATGGTTCTGAAATGTATACATTTAAAACAAACATACATCAGTAGCCTATTCAATACCTTCTTGCTTCACATTGTGCTGTAGGCTATATCGCTATCATCAGTGCATATATTGAAAAACAAACAAAAAAAACGTACATAAACTGGCACATCCATTAAAAGACTTGAAATACAACTGTACCGCTTTCTGACAGCATGCCATTTTCTGACCTTACACGGGTCACGTTTTGGTACATGTACCACATTCTGACGATGTACCACTTTCTGGCCCTACAGCGGGACAGAGGCTGGTGTAGGCATCCTAGCAAACTGTCATAAATCTGACAGCATTGATTTCAATAGTGTAATGATGATTTAATCATGTTGATGGAAGCCTCTTCAAACTGAGTGCCATCATTTAGTGAGGCCTGCATTTTGGACAGCAATATCTTCTGAAGAACAAGCAGGTAGAATGTAATTCTAAAACTGTTAGATTATCGAGGAAGGATGCAATAATGTATTAATGTCAAATTTGTTTTTTTGCATTTTTCCTTATAAATGAAAGAAGATTATTTTGCTAAGATTAAGTTTTTTTATTTGTTTTGAAGGCATTTTCTGTTGACAGTTTTATTTAAGGCATTTCCTGTTGATCTGCTGTAAACTATAGGTAATTTCTATTGCAATTAAACAGGTCCCCAAATGCACAGCAGTATGGATCCTCAAGGCTAAAGTTAGATTGTTGCACAGTATTCAATAATTGCATTTACTGAGGTAGACCAGCAGTTGCTTTTTTTGGAGCCAAGCCTAAAAGAAAAGTCAAAACCTTGATCCCAACTCAGTCACATGTTCACTCCTAATTATTAATGCCAGCGCACTCCCTGGCTGGTTGATGGGTGCCAAGCCTGGCAATCTAGTCCCCATTTGAGAAATAACTACAGTCACGCTGCCTATACACAATACTGTAAAGCATGCAGGTTGGACTTAATGCGTACAAACGCTATTAAAATAGTTCTGTTACAGTTACTAGCAGCACAATGGACTGTGGGACTTAATATAATAGTATCTCACCATGCACTGTACCTTATTTATTTATTTATTTATTTATATTTATATAACGCCTTTGACCAAGGCGCTTTACAATTATTAAACTAAGCGGTACAATCAAGATAAATGGCGGAAGGAAAAAGGTACATTTATTGGGCAAGGGTGAGAAAATAAAGAGTGGTGCTACTGTGAGAACAGAGGCTAGGGCAGGGTTGTGCAAACAAGCAGGGTCCTGACCGGGGTTAGGGGCTAGGGCACGCAGTGGGATAGGCTAGAGTGAAAAGATGTGTTTTAAGGAGGAGCGAAAACTGCGTAGTGTAGGTGACTGTTTTATATGGAGTGGGAGTTTATTCCAATGAAGGGAGCCAGGAGGGAGAAGGAACGGAAACGGGATTGGGCACAGGGCGAGGGTGGAACCGAAAGGACAACAGAGTATGAGAGTGTAAGGGACGGGGGAACATAGTAAGAGATAAGTGCAGCCAGGTAGGGTGGGGCGAGACCATGGAGGGATTTATAGACTAGAGTAAGGAATTTGAATAAGCAGCGATAGTAAACAGGGAGCCAGTGTAGCTGAAGGAGAAGAGGGAGGTATGAGAGGAGCGGGGAGGTTGAAGATGATGCGGCAGAGGCATTTTGAATTTGCTGTAGTGGTGTGAAGGCGTAAGAGGGAAGGCCAATGAGGAGAGAGTTGCAGTAATCGAGGCGGGTGAAGATGAGAGCATGAACCAGAAGTTTAGCGGCAGAGAAAGAGATGGAGGGGCGATTTTATGGATGTTAAATAGGTGGAATCGACAGGTGCGTGTAGTGGCCGAGATATGACCAGCAAGGGAAAGGGTAGCGTCAAAGATGACGCCGAGGTTACGAGCAGAGTTAACCGGAATGAGGGACAGGGGAGGAAATGAAATGGTGGGGGTGGGAGGGGGAGAAGAAGGGGAAGGAAAGAAAAGGATTTCAGTTTTTGATGGGATGATGAGGAGGTAATGGCGTGCCATCCAAGATTGGATAGCAGTCAGGCAAGCAGTTATACGGGAGGAAAGGTCGGGGTGAAAGAAGGAAAGGAAAAGAAAATCTGGGTGTCATCAGCAAAGAAATGGTGGGGGAAGTTAAATGAAGAGATTAGAGCTTCAAGAGGTGAGGTGTACAGAGAGAATAACAAGGGTCTGAGGACAGAGCCCTGGGGAACACCAACAGTCAGAGGGGAGGGGGGAGAGGTGAGGCTGTTGAAAGCAACAGCAGAGGTGCGGGAGGATAGGTATGAGTGCAGCCAGCTAAGGGGTGTTCCAGAAATGCCAAGGTTGGAAAGGGTGGAGAGGAGGATGGAATGATCGACTGTGTCAAAGGCAGAGGAAAGATCAAGGAGAATGAGAATTGAAGACAGACCAGCATGGGAGGAGTTGGCCAGATGATTCTGGACAGTGAGGAGGGCTGTCTCTGTGGAATGGGAAGGACGGAAACTAGATTGGAATCGGGGGTAGAGGGAGTTGGCGGATATGTATTGTGATAGGCGTACATGAACTAGACGCTCAAGGAGTTTTGAAAAATATGGAAGGAGAGAGATTGGGCGGTAGTTGGCAGGGCAGGCAGGGTTGACAGTAGGTTTTTTTATAACAGCGGAATGATGATGGCTGATTTAAAAGCGGCAGGGCAGATACCAGTGGACAGGGAGGAGTTAAAAAGGGAGACTAGATAGGGGAGGATAAGATGGAGTAAAGGGGGTATGAGGGAAGCAGGGATGGGATCCAGGGAGGAAGAAGTTGGGTGGGCCTTGGAAATTAAGGAGGAGAGTTCAAAATAAGATGTGGGGGGAAAGTCAGTAAAGGGGGCATTAGGCGAGATGGAGGTAGAATGGGGAGCTGGGAATGGGGGCTAGTCTGGGGAGAGTCCGGAGTTGTAGACTAATAGTACTGATTTTGGTTGTGAAATAGTGAGAGAAATCACTAGCAGTAAGGGTTGGGAGGACTGAAGATTGGGCTGGAGGAGGGGACGGAGTAGTTTATTAAGGGTTAAGAAAAGCTGACGCGGATGGGGAGCCAAAGCAGTGATGAGAGTTTGGAAGTAGTCATGTTTGGCTAGTTCCAAGGCAGAGAGGAAATTAGAGAGGAGGGAATGATAAGTTTGAAAGTTCAAAGGTGAGGGAGAGGACTTCCAGAGTCGCTCAGCCCGGCGAATGAACGTCGGTCTGATTTAAGGGAAAGAGTGAGCCATGGTTGAGGAGGCCTCTGTGAAGGAGAATAAGGACATAAGGGGCTAGGGAGTTGAGGGAAGAGGATAGCGATTAGATAGGGTGGCAGAGGCTAAGTCCGGGAGAAGGGAAGAAAAGTCAGAGATAGAGGGAAGCAGCGAAGAGGAGAGGGAGATCAGGGAACTGGTGTCTATAGTACGGAGATTACGACGGAGGACAGGGAGCAAAGGTAGCAGAGTGGAGGGAGAGGGTAAGGGAAAGGAGGAGATGATCAGAGGGGGTCGGGGCAGTTATGGTAGATGATGTTGCCTTACAGCCGGAGAGGAAGATAAGGTCGAGGGTATTACCAGAGGCGTGAGTAGGGGCTAAGGGAGAAGCGAGAGGTTAAATGAGTTGGTGAGGGGAGAAGAGCAGAAGCAATGGGGAGCAATATAGGTGGAGGTTGAAATCTCCTAGGAGAATGAATGGGTGAGGGAGGGGTAGGAGGGAGGAGAGAAGGCAGTCAAGATGATCGAAGAATGCGGAGGGAGGGCCAGGGGGACGATAGATGACAAGGAAGGTAATACAGTGGGGGGAGGTAAAAGAGGTAAGTTGGTACTCAAAAGAAGGGAAGGTGGAAATAATTGGGGGAGATGGTGCAGGGGTCCAGGAGGAGGGTGTAAGAAGGCCAGTACCGCCGCCTTTACCAGCCGGGCGCGGGGTATGGTAGAAAGTGGTGACTGAGGAGGTGAGGGCAGCAGGGGTGGCCGTGTTGTGTGGTGAGATCCAAGTTTCAGTGAGCGCAAGGACATCAAGGTGGAGGGAGAGGAAGGCATCTAAGGTTCAGGGATTTGGGAGGTCAGGTGATGATGAAGAAGGGGAGGTTTAACTGAAGGGGAAAGGCAAATCAAGTTGGAGGGAATGGAGCGACGGAGGTTGATCACTTTGAGGCGGAGAGAGATTGGAAGGAGGGGGATTTGAAATGTAAGGGGGGTACTGGGAGGCATGAAGGGGTCTGGGGTAAGGACCGAGGAGGAGTAGTTATCAGAATGCCTCAGGTTGCTAGGGGCAAGGAGAACTTGGACAAGGAGTAAAATGATAAAAGGAAGGGAAGGGAGGGGGTAGGGGAGGGACATGGGTGAAGGACTCGCTCTCACAGAGCCCAAATGAAATCCTGAATGCTCTCACTTAAACAAGAATAGAGGGTGGGGATACCTAGGGGGGAAAAAGGGAGGAGAAGTCGTGAGACAGACTCACTCACACTGAGTCTGGACATTGGCTACAGGGTCTAAACTGAAGCGGGGGTGGAAGGAGTGGGAGTAGTTTAGTTTAGGTGGGGTACAGGGGAAAACAGAAAGAAAAAAAAAAAAACCTCACAAATAGCCCAGAAATATTGGTGATACTGAATATTTCAAAATACCAACAGTGAGAAGTACTATAAAATACAACAAAATATATAATAAAGAGGTAGAATTAAGCAAATCATATGCAACTAGAAACATGGTAGTTGGGCATTATGCATATTAAAAAGCAGATTTGTGATAAAATATTGTATGTCGGTGTGACAGACAGCGAGTGAATCCAAGTCATAAATCTCCCTTCCGACCTGTGAGGGCGCGGTATAACAGGAACAGTGTGCCCCGGACTGGATGGGTTGCAGTGCTTACAAAGGTACCACAAAATGTTCCTGTCAGGACATCTGAGGAAGTCTGCACCTCCAGTCACTTTTTTTTAAAGTAACAAAAACGCTTATTCACTGCCAAACATGAACTACTTTAGATGTGTAATGACTGCAGTATAGTATACTGACCTTAAGGTTAGGGCTTTGATGTAGGGAGAGGATTATTCATTGTTTTATTAACAATAATATGATAGCCAATCAGAGTGCAGTGTCCTGACAGGAGAATTTCGTGTTACCTTTGTAAGGACAGCAGGTGGGTTGGCAATTTATTCCAGGGAAAGTTGGAAGTCGGCCATCCAGAAAGGGGGCAGAGTCACAATACCAGAAGTCATTGCCTCAATGCGGTCGGCGATGTGGCAATCGTGGATTGGAGGAAAAGCGATTGAACAGGGGATGTCGCAAAGCGACCTGTTCCTTTTTTATGGTTACGAACGGACCTGTAAAGGAAAAAGGAAAAAGGAAAAACTAACCGTGAGTGTTTCATGTTTTTTTTTTGTCTAATAATTATCATGTTTGTCATTGTTAGACGACTAAACTATCCGGGAGCTGTCTCTACAAAGCCAGCACCAAACCTCAGACTACACTGCACTACTGTTGCACTAGGAGCACTCACTATTGAACTTGTGATTGTGTGGGTGTATAAAGTGTGTGTTATTATTAATATTATTTTAGGACTGAACCCCATGGGTTTTGACTGAGCATTACACATTGGTGTGCATTGCCAGTCTTGTGATTTAAAGGACTAATAAAAGCTTCCTTTCACAATGGAACTGTGTTGGGTCATTATTCTACTGCACTGAATCATCAGTCGTTTTGGACATTTCAATGTTGGTGAAGACCTTGTGTCAGTGAAGACACCTGCACCTGATTTGATGTCTGTACTCCATTTTAGTTTAAAGAATAGATCAAATGAAAAGAAAGCAACATTGTGTTTTCTTGCTTGAACTTAAAGAGCTTTGTCATTTGTGCACAAAGGAGCCTCTTGCTTTTCAGAATTTTCCTCAGTGTGATTGTGTCTTTCTTTCCAGGATACACTCCGCTCTGTCATCTCTAGATAAAAATGTGATTACCACCGCCTCTTGATTTGTGCATTTTTTCACTTTCTCTTTCTACTTTGTTGGTTCTTTCTTCAAGGTTTTTACATCTCTGTGAAGGGTTTTTTTGAGCAAAACATACCAGTCTGTACTTTTTCAGAGTAGATAATCACAAACAGGACATTTGTTTTTGATCTTCCACCACTATATTATGCAAGAGCAGTTGTTTCCTTACTTAACATGACAGCTCTTAAAAAATCTATTTGTTCTTGTTCCAGGTGAATCGGTCAAAAGTGGACATTTTCTTTTATTTTGAATTCTGTATCGACTAGACTCAGTTTCATGGGAGTGTATGATTACATAATAAAGATAATCAGCAATTATAATTGTGGATGAGGAAAGCTTGTCCTGCTTAATTACCTTGCAGTATGATAAACCCAATAGTATGTTTTAGCAGAGTCACAAATAAACAAAATTAATGAATTATTAAGAACCAAAGTACATGGAAAGTGATGACAGTAGTTGCTGATGTAAGCAGTTTTGTCAGAGCCAGTTAAAGTGTTGAGAGATCAATCTAACAAATGTTCATTTTACTGAAGGACATTTGAGACTATTTTTTCTAGGACTATTTCAAGCACTATTTTTTCTAGCATTTACAGCTAAATGTGCAAGTAAAAAAAAACAACAACAACAACAAAACATATTAAGAAATGAATTGAAGATTGCATTGCCGACATCCTGGTTTGGAAAATGTTGCATTAAAAATTAGGTGTGGGCACCAATATCGATATTTTGATATGATATCGATAAAAATTTCCATATCGCTATATCTTGGGATTCAAAAAAAAAAAAAAACAGGTATGCTCACAGACACACTTTTTATTGCTAATACTGCAAAAAATACAAGTGCAGTATAATCAAGTTTATTTTATATTAAGCTAGAACACACCCATACCAATCATTGTATAGTAGGCAAACATTACACATAAAGTATTATTTAACCATTTTATTCCATTGATTGGCGTTTTTATTTTTCTAAGAACCCGATTAACAAATGCATTTAAAACATTGGATAGCTACAAATCAAGAAAAACAACAAATCCATAACCTGTGTGCTCTACTCTCGTTTCTTCACCTGTTTCCTCTCACCGACCAATCCCTTACTGGAAACTATATCCTGTTTTCAAAAAGTGCGCGTATCAACTAATTAAGAAACATGAGCGTCTTTTTTTAAAGGGATACACCCCTAAAAACAAACTTAACACAAACAAACATAATAAACAGGAAAATCAGCTTAAATAATTTTATATATATTATTTTTTTCTTCCATTGAGAACATGCTCGCAAGGTACCAAACGCTATTTGCATGGTGCATTAAGCACTATTGGGATTGTTTTGAGATGTGCGCATGCGTCAGTGGTTCATTGCATTTTTTCCATGAGATTACTTACACTATTGCTAATGTATTTTTAAAATGTGAACTTTAGATATTATAAATTAGATGTACTTTTAAAACATCAAAACACAGCACAAAATAATGCAACATTCAGCATGACACCGTAGGGTATTTAATACATTTAGATGTGTCTGCATTAGAGAAGATTAAATGAACTCCAGATTGGCTAGTCTGTGCAGTATATAAATATTTCGGTTTTGAGGTAGCTGTTGATGGTATGGAATAGTAAAACAATATAACAAGACCTTGTTTTTCTCCATGGATATTTAGACACTAAGTTAAAGTAAGTTATTGCTTTTCTTATGTAAATATCTGTTAACGTCTATGTATGTTTCATATTGCAATTCTGTTATAATAGTTTTCTGTATATTGGAAGACTTCAATATTATCTATCGAAATACGTGCACGATATCGATATACAATTTTCAATTTTCGTTGCCCACCCCTATTAAAAATGTATTTATTTCTCTTCTCTCATAAACATTGGAGTTGTGAACTTACTAATCAATTGTAGCTTCTTCGTAAAAGTTTTTAAATGTTGGGGATGTGTTGCTGCAAAGCCATATTGGGCTATTGCTGAGAGCACTTGTTATTGTTACTGTGTTTTTTTAATGAGTGAGAAGCCAGTGTAAATACAACCATAAAAGTAAAATGGTAATAAACAGTCACAAGGAAATGAAATTACTTGAGATGTCAGTGATTTAAAAAAAGGGATTTACAACACATCAAGTATGCATAACATACAGTTTTACATACAGTATGCGAATATACAGATTTATGTTGCTGAAAATGTAAACCACTTCAAATCTCTCAACTTATTATATATTTGATAATAATTTACATTAGGTGTTTGTAATTACTGTGTATTTACATAGTAGTTACTTCATAAATACATGTGTACTTACACTTCATTACAATGTTATACATAGTTACAATGTACTTAATGTGTAAATCTTTTGTACGATATATTCAAATACAGAATTGTATCAGAAAAGGGTTCGATTTAGGATTAGGTTTAGGGTTAAGGTTCTGTCGTGCTAAAAATATACTTTAAGTACATTGCAACTATGCATAATAACATTGTAATGATGTGTCAGTTTTTACTAAGTAACTGCCATGTACATACACAGTAATTCGAGACACAATGTAAAGTGTTTCCATATATTTCCAGAGTCAATATTTGTTAAAGAAATATGCTTGCAGTTCTGATTTCCTTACAGCTGTATAGGATTTTCTTTAACAGATCTGCCCCCTACTGAGCACACTGCTGAACTACAAGCAGAAAAGTACCCAGAAGAAGACTTACAATGCAAACATTAAAATGAATGCAGACCTCTATTATGTTTGATTGGTGTATTTTTAGAAAAAAGCAAAAGCATAGCTTATTCATTTAAACAGGGAATTAAAACCTGTGCAAATAATGATGTGGTACATATGTTTTTATGATGTGTGTAATTTTGTACTATGTTGATTATGGGCAGTACCTCGAAATGCAAGGCCAAAGGCCAAAGAATGTAAAATATGTACAATGTAGTAATGTTGTCTAGTCTATGCTTTAATAAATTATCTATCGCTCGCGTTTCCTGTGAATCTAAATCATTTGCACACCCTTTTGTCTAGCGTTATGAAACGGAGGGCGTCCTCTCTTTTTTGTGAAGCACTGTTATTTTCAATAAATGGGTTAATGTGCCACCATGTACTCCAATTAGTTAACGTTAAGTTTCTCCATTTCCAACCCTGGTACTGCAGTCAAGAGTTGAAACATCTCCTTTAGTTTTCAATCTATCACAAAAACATGAGCTGATTAAATGAGAAGTCCTCTTGATGGAAATAGGCCAGTGAGACCGGCCTGAGGCGGCACTAGGGATAATGAGCAGAATGATGTCATCGTCCCAGCAGACTATTCACATGAAGACATGGGAGAAGATGAGTAGATTAAAGAGCTCCATGCACCACCCCGGCGCTGCATCAGCAACACAAGTCTTTGATCCATCCAGGCAGGATCCAGACATGCAGCTGCCTCCTCTCAAACATTTACTGGCACGCTGTTTTTGTAGTGCCTCATGTTTAGGTATTGTTAAGTAGGGTGTTTAAAAACACAATAAATGTGCGATGCTGCCACCAAGAGGGTATTCAGGGGAATGCAGATCTGGTGAACTGCGATTCCATACTGCATCAATACACAGATTAGCAGTATGTTTTAACAAACAATACAATCAAATAAAGTCATTCTGAAATATTGAACACTTCTAAATATTAAAATAACTGCTAATATTATTCAAAACATAAAGAAGGTATGGTTTTATGTGCAGGGGTGGAAACTGAACCACTGGGCAGGCACGTTCTCAAAATAATGTTATTAATTATTATTAGTAGTAGTAGTAGTAGTAGTAGTCGTAGTAGTATTTTATTTATTTATTTATTTATTTATTTCTTAGCAGACGCCCTTATCCTGGGCGACTTACAATTGTTACAAAATATCACACATGTTCTTCACATTTCTATAGCGCCTTTCATCACACAAACATTTCTTTTACAAAAAAATGAAGTTAAGCCATTACATTAAAAACAATCTAATACAGAATTTAATAAAACAGAAATTGTGGTTTTAATTTTAAAACTAAGGTAAAACTAAGATAAATTGGAAGTTTGTAAACATAGAACAATTAAAATAGTCTAAAACTAAACTTTTATAAAATTGAAATTTAAAAAAGGACACAAAGAAAATGCAGTTTTGATTGTAAAAGTGGAAAAAAGTATTTTTTCTATTTTCTAAAACTAAGTTTCCAATATTTATGTAAAAACATTAAGGGCGTCAACTTTACACTGGTTCCTTGTGCAGTATAGAATTGATTTTAAGATTTTGCTGTTAACTTACAAGGCCCTGAATGGATTAGCACCTACTTATTTGCAGGAGTTACTGACCCCGTATTCCAAACCGCAATCTGAGATCACAGGATGCGGGGCTGCTGGTTATTCCTAGGGTCAACAAAAGCAACACGGGAGGTAGGGCTTTTTCTTGTAGTAGAGCTCCAAAATTATGGAATGCTGTTGTCAGGGAAGCTGGGACCATTACAATTTTCAAGTCAAGCTTTGCGATCCTTTTGTATAAAAAGCGCTATAAATAAATAAAATGAATACATTTGCGAAGCGTTTACCGAACACAAACCATGAATACCGTGCGCAGCTCTGGGTGCGTTTACGAGAGGCAGACTTTGCTAAGTCTGCGCAGATTCTGCAAAGATTCTGAAAATTCATTGGCTACTTGCTCCGATTCTGTGCAGATTCTGCGCAGAATGACGAAAGTCTGCGTGTCGTGAACGCACCCAAGGATTTGGCAGATGTAAAATGAAAGGGGCGGAATTGCGCCTGCGGCCGGCTGCTCGTAAAAAGGGGAGACAAAACGTAACCAGGTAACTGCAGACCAATAAAGCCTGACTTCTATTATATGTAAACTTACAGAAACTATAATAAGATCCAAAATTGATAATTAGCTATATGGTAACAGTATCCTGGGACACAGCGTGGTTTTAAGAAAGGGAGATCGTGTAACTAACCTACTTGATTTTTTGAGGATGCAACATCGACAATGAATAATTGCAAAGCAAAAGACATGGTCTATTTAGATTTCCAGAAAGCTTTTGACAAAGTCCCCCATAAAAGGTTAATTCTCAAACTGAACGCAATAGGGATTCAAGGAAATGCATGCACATGGATTAGGGAGTGGTTAACATGTAGAAAACAGAAAGTACTGTTTAGAGGAGAAACCTCAAAATGGAGCAAGGTAACCAGTGGTGTACCACAGGGATCATTATTAGGTCCTCTGATATTCCTAATCTACATTAATGATTTAGATTCTGGTATAGTAAGCAAATTTGTTAAATTTGCAGACGATACAAAAAATAGGAGGAGTGGCAAACACTGTTGCAGCAGCAAAGGTCATTCAAAATGATCTAGACAACATTCAGAACTGGACAGACACATGGCAAATGACATTTAATAAAGAAAAGTGTATGGTACTGCACACAGGCAATACAAATGTCCATTATAAATACCGTATGGGAGATAGTGAAATTGAAGAAGGAATCTATGAAAAAGACCTAGGAGTTTATGTTGACTCAGAAATGTCTTCATCTAGGCAATGTGGGGAAGCTATAAAAAAGGCCAACAAATTGCTCTGATATATTGTGAAAAATTTTGAATTTAAATCAAGGGAAGTAATGCTAAAACTTTACAATGCATCCAGTCTTGAACAAAGAAGACTAGGCGACAATCTGATTCAATCATTCAAAATTCTAAAATGTATAGACAATGTCAACCCAATGGACTTTTTCGACCTGAAAAAAAATAAACAAGGACCAGGGGTCACAAATGGAGATTAGATAAAGGGGCATTCAGAACAGAAAATAGGAGGCACTTTTTTACACAGAGAATTGTGGGAGTCTGGAACCAACTCCCCAGTAATGTTGTTGAAGTTGACACCCTGGGATCCTTCAAGAAGCTGCTTGGTGAGATTCTGGGATGAAATAAGCTACTAACAACCAAACGAGCAAGATGGGCCGAATGGCCTCCTCACCTTTGTAACCTTTCTTATGTTCTAAGTGACACACAGGCTTGGTATACGGTGTAATCCCCGACTGCCTGTCGTTCTGTAGAGTAAAGGTTTGTTTGTTTATTTTAGTTTCCATTCCTCATTGTAGAGAAATGCCCCTGATTTTAGCCTATCAATGCATTGTGTGGAGGCTGTGTGGTCCAGTGGTTAAAGAAAAGGGTTTGTAACCAGGAGGTCCCCGGTTCAAATCCCACCTCAGCCACTGACACATTGTGTGACCCTGAGCAAGTCACTTCACCTCCTTGTGCTCCGTCTTTCGGGTGAGACGTAATTGTAAGTGACTCTGCAGCTGATGCATAGTTCACACACCCTAGTCTCTGTAAGTCGCCTTGGATAAAGGCGTCTGCTAAATAAACAAATAAATAAACAAATAATAAATTGTGTTTAGTGGGAATGTTTTTAATGATATTGTCCTGTGAAGTACCTGGTTTGGAATATAATTGCTATAAATACATATTTACAACAGACTCAGTAATTAAATACACCTGTACTGTGGTAGTGGTGATAATTCACCCAGTAAACTACTTGTCTTGCTTTTTAGGTAAAACTATTTGTATGACAGTACTACTTTGTGTGTTACATATATTATTATTTATTTCTTAGCAGACACCCTTATCCAGGGCGACTTACAATTGTTACAAGATATCACATTATTTTTACATACAATTACATTATTTTTACACATTATTTTTTACATACAATTACCCATTTATACAGTTGGGATTTTACTGGAGCAATCTAGGTAAAGTACCTTGCTCAAGGGTACAGCAGCAGTGTCCCCCACCTGGGATTGAATCCACAATCCTCCGGTCAGGAGTCCAGAGCCCTAACCACTACTCCACACTGCTGCCCACTAATATAGTTAGACATTGGCAAGATTTGTATTTTGCCATTTTTTTTGGCTTATTTATATGTTGCGTTGGTACATTTTGATTTGTCATTATTATGAGTTTTGTCCTTTTCTTTCACATTTATTAACATAACTAATATTTGCACTGTTGTTAGTTGCACGTGTTTTCTGTGCTAGTACTATCCAGTACAGCACCACCCTGCTATATTTATATATTAGTACTATCCAGTACAGCACCACCCTGCTGTATTTATATATTAGTTCTATCCAGTACAGCACCACCCTGCTGTATTTATATATTAGTACTATCCAGTACAGCACCACCCTGATGTATTTATATATTAGTACTATCCAGTACAGCACCACCCTGCTGTATTTATATATTAGTACTATCCAGTACAGAACCACCCTGCTGTATTTATATATTAGTACTATCCAGTACAGCACCACCCTGCTGTATTTATATATTAGTGCTATCCAGTACAGCACCACCCTGCTGTATTTATATATTAGTACTGTCCAGTACAGCACCACCCTGCTGTATTTATATATTAGTACTATCCAGTACAGCACCACCCTGCTATATTTATATATTAGTACTGTCCAGTACAGCACCACCCTGCTGTATTTATATATTAGTTCTATCCAGTACAGCACCACCCTGCTGTATTTATATATTAGTACTATCCAGTACAGCACCACCCTGCTGTATTTATATATTAGTACTATCCAGTACAGCACCACCCTGCTGTATTTATATATTAGTACTATCCAGTACAGCACCACTCTGCTGTATTTATATATTAGTACTATCCAGTACAGCACCACCCTGCTGTATTTATATATTAGTACTATCCAGTACAGCACCACCCTGCTATATTTATATATTAGTACTATCCAGTACAGAACCACCCTGCTGTATTTATATATTAGTACTATCCAGTACAGAACCACCCTGCTGTATTTATATATTAGTACTATCCAGTACAGTACCACCCTGCTGTATTTATATATTAGTGCTATCCAGTACGGCACCACCCTGCTGTATTTATATATTAGTACTGTCCAGTACAGCACCACCCTGCTGTATATATATAGTAGTACTGTCCAGTACGGCACCACCCTGCTGTATTTATATATTAGTACTGTCCAGTACAGCACCACCCTGCTGTATTTATATATTAGTACTATCCAGTACAGCACCACCCTGCTGTATTTATATATTAGTACTATCCAGTACAGCACCACCCTGCTATATTTATATATTAGTACTATCCAGTACAGCACCATCCTGCTATATTTATATATTAGTTCTATCCAGTACAGCACCACCCTGCTGTATTTATATATTAGTACTATCCAGTACAGCACCACCCTGCTGTATTTATATATTAGTACTATCCAGTACAGCACCACTCTGCTGTATTTCTTGAACTTGCTGATGATTGTTTGCACTAATTAGTCGATTTTACATATACTTTACTATCCTACTTTTAATGTCTATGTCCCAAATAAACATTTTATGACTTTTTTTTAATTCTTGTCTGTGTGCCTTTTCTTCTTTGGTTATGTACTACTGCCCTATAAAATGAACCTGTGAGAAACTTTGAATTATAAGGAGTGTAATTGGATGTGTTAATTAAAATGACTCAAATTGTGAGGGGGCAATTCCCTCTGTGGCATAGTCAGGTGCAGGCACTTTCTTCTGTATGTATAAATGGGTATCAGAATTTGTATGGAAAATAACTATACGTTATTATTTTTATGATAAATAGGCAAGAGCACCATAGTGCTGCTGAAAAACCCACCCAGACCGACCTTTATTTCACATACCTTATGATAACTACCTACCTTTATTCATAAAACTGCCCGGAACACTCGATTCCGAAGTTCCATTTGGGATGAAATTGATGCATGTAATAAAACTAACTGAGTATAACATAATACTACTGAAAAACCTACCCAACCGACCTTATACCTTTATTGATCAAACAGTGTTAGAAGCAAATTTCAGCTGTTTGACACAATGTTGCAAGATTCATCACAGTTGTAATTAAATATAGTTACTAAAATTGTAACCAAACATAGTTACAATGTACATTTTCTGTAGGTTCTTTCTGGCTTTAACAAAATTGGGAGGTTACATTGTAACAATTAATCTTGATGAATCTTGTAACATTGTGTCAATCAGTTGAATTGAGATCAAATTCTCGTACCTATTTATACAGTGTTTTTACTGGAACCAAAACATATTTCTAGTATTTTTGCTTCTAATTAGTTAGTAAATAGGGCGTGATACGGTGGGAAATACATTGCACAGTCATCTCAATTTTCCTCCTGCAATTCTGGCCAAATTACCGCCACCTAGTAAATGAGGCCCAAAGAGTCTCAACTTCCCTGATAGAAGGCAGCAGAGCATTCCATAATTTAGGAGCTTTACAAGAAAAATAATTTGAACTTAGAAGTAAATCAATTCTTCCCCTTCCCCAGCTTTTTCAATTGCATTGGATATTGATGTCTGTGGTTTTGCCAAGTGGGGGCGCACTTTCTCTATAAAAAGATGTTCCTGCACTTAGAAGGGAAATGTCAGTTTTATAGGGTCACAGCTTTTTATCTTTGAAATAGATATATGTTTTTAAATAAAGCAATGTACATTTTAAAGTGTAGATATTCTACAGAGTATGTCATTTCAAAACCAATCTCAATAGCTTATTTACACTTCCCTTACAATTCCCAAAATGGTGTTTGTGATTATCTTTGACTTTACTATTGAGTTTTTATATCAGTTCCCTATCAAGTACGAAATCTAACCATTACGTAATTGGTGTTTATCTCCTGAAGACCCAGATCCTGAACAATACATCAAAGCTGCTCGTCGGAACCTGTGATGCAGTCATGACCACCCCAGAGGGCATATATGTACTGCACATACAGATCTCGTCATCATTTTTCCTTTCACCTGACCTGATGGGAGAGCTGCAGACAGATAAGTAACATGTTACTTCTATATGCATATTTTCGCTTTGTGTAATTAATACTATTAAAGTATTAGTTTTTCAGCCCTTGTTGAACCATGGCTGCCTAGAGACAGTGTCTCACCACTCTCTAAAGGTGCTCTCTTGGTGGACACAGCCTTCCCATTTACGCCTAGGCGTAGTGCTGGGCAGCGTCACCAAAAGGGAAGACATCGCCACAGACGCATCCAGCCTCAGCTGGGGCACTGTGTGGAATGTCAGGGGGGGAACAGGGGGTATGGAACCCTTTCCAAGGTCTCCATATATATATATATTGGAGCTGCAGACAGTTTATCTGGCCTTGTAGACTTATAAAAACCACCAGGGTGGCCTCAGGTCTCCCAGTCTCCATCGTGTAGTCCGCAAGCTTTTGCTCTGGGCACACGAACACCTCCTCCCACTGCGGGCAATACACCTGCCCGGGGTGATAAACTAGGCGGCGGACCTTCTCTCAAGGGGAGTTCCCAGCACTTCAGAATGGAGTCTCATTTGGGAGCGGTTCGGGCAGAGATATATCTCTATGCTTCCCATGAATCGACCCACTGTTTCCTCTGGTTCTCCATAACAGGAGCTGGGGATCTGCTGCCGATAGATGCCTTGGCATGCCAGTGCCAGAGGCAACTGTTATGTGCCTTTCCACCACTCACCATGCTCCTGCTGTGTCTGGAGAAAATCAAGCAGGACTGGGCCAGGGTGCTACTAGTAGCCCCTTACTGGCCCAGGAGACTGTGGTTTTCAGCTCGGATGCAGCTCCTGAGTGCCAGCAGTGGAGCGTGCCAAAACGCAGTGACCTGCTCAGTCAGGCGCCTTTTAGTCGTGGTGCTTGCCTTGGGGTTTTGATTCCACGACCTGTCTCATGGCAGTTATACTGCAATTTTGGCATTACCTATTTGACGAGGGGAAATCCCCCTCTACATTAAAGGTCAATCTGGCAGTTATCTCTGCTTGCCATGTCAAAATCGATTCAGTCTCCCCAGGAGCTCACTTCCTGACTGGGCAATTTTTGAAAAGAGCTTGTCGGCTTTGGCTGCCTATGAAGAATATTGTTCCTCGCTGGAGGCTTAACGTGGTGCTTGAAGCACTCATGAAGCCTCCATTTGAGCCCTTGCTAAATGCCAATTATCTTTTTTGCTTTAGATTTTCAGACCAAGTAAGGACAATTGAAAGCCATGCCACAATATGATGCTGCCAGTACTCAGATACTTTGTGTAGAAGCATTAGTGGTTTCTGTTCAAGAATAACACCCGGCTGAATCTACTTACTTGCAATGCATGTTTCTGGCTGGATTTTTTATCCTTGGCACCGTCTTAGACCCCTTCAACCTAACCTACCAACTTACCTGTCTGTTAACGGAATGTGTGGAAGGTAAATCTATAGAACAAATACAATATTCTCTGTTTGGAGAGTTTGCTTTTGTATTGCTTTAACAAGGTGATCAATAAGGAATACATTGGAGAGTAGATTAGTCAAAGCCCCCAAATCCTATCTGGAGTGCTGGTATTGGTGATTATTAGCACTTTTCAAAACAGAGCTTGTTTTCTGCACATTCAGGTGTTGCTGCAATGAAGGCACTCCATCCTGGCACATTTCTGAGGTCAGGTTCAAGTGGCAGCCTCCGGTAGCTAGTTCAAGTCTCTTTATACTCTCTTGGCTGCACCCTAATGGTCCTGTCGGTCGACTGCTGATGTCTGTAAGGTAGCTTGCACACATCAGGTTAATCATTCACTTTAACAAAACCAAAACAACAGATTTTTCTTTTTTAGTCATGATGTTATAAATGCTGTCTGTGCCCCACATACACACACAAATTGGTTGGCAGAATCGTATGACTATAATATTCCTCATGTGCTGGAGTTTAAACAACTGCACTTCATTGCCTTTCTATTTGGTTTTACACATCCACAAGTTAATAAAGGACAGCTTTGTAAAATATTTACACAAGTGTACTACAAGTACTGTACTATTTGTATGTTGTCATGGTGCACCTGCAGCTAAATATCTCCATTCTTATTCACCAAAAACTAAAATAAAAAAGTTCATACAAAAGCACTGTTCTATCAAATAGCAACAAATTAACTGAGATTTAAACCACAGAGTAAACATCATGTCAAAGAAAGCGATGGCTTACTCAAGAAATTCTAGGCAATTAGGGGGTGGGGTTATTTCTGTCTTTGAGATGCACAATATAATGCATATTTACCATTTACTGTATAAATAAAATGTAATTTGGGCAATCTCAACATCAAAATCCACAGTACCATCCTATTAGGAGAACATGTTAAAATAGAGATTTAAAAAAATGATGTACAATATTTTAGAGGACAGTCTTTATATAATCAAACTAATTTTAGTTTTATTTCTAAGTTATGGAACTGTATAGATTCTTCTTTATCTTAAGAATTCTGTATTTAATGCACTGCAATGGGGTACTGAAACAATTACGTGGGGATGTTGATGCAGAGGAAGGCTGCAGTGTCACCAAGGATATAGTTTGGCTCTTAAATATGGATGTGAAATACAGATCTTTATTGATTTCAAGCTATAGTTACACCTAGGTGTATCAGCCTTGGCCCCTCTATCTAATCCGATAGACTTTTACCGGATGTCAGCCGGTCACAGTCGGCTTCATTTCATTCCATTCCACCTCATCACCAGCTCTTTCTCTTTCCACTGTTGTATATTCACCCCTCCTACCTGTGTAATGCTGCGTAAGCCATTCCCCAACCTAATTACATGTTGCAGACACAAAGGGGCCCCTACCATTCCCATAAAGGGTCACTTAACTGCCAATCCCAAAGGCTCACCCTAAATAACTTGAAATCAAACCAGTAAGCTGTTTTGTAGTGGACCCACGCCCAGTGATTAATAACAAGTTCACTTCCTTGCTGGCTGCCAACAAAACTAGCGCCCAGCTAGGAAGGAGCTTTAGCCATCTACCCTGTATGAAAACATCATAGGGTGTGGCTAAATTAATACAAAACAATACAATATGATTCACCTTTCTATAGAGCCTTTTATCACAAGCATCCCAAAGCGCTTCGCACACAAAATTAACAATGAAACCATGAAGTAAACAATCTGATACAAAATTTAATAAAATTGAAATTTAAAAACGAAGATAAAAAGCTAGTTTGTAGAAAGAGAACAATTCAAATGGAATAAACCAGAGTTCCGAGGGACAAGCAGAATGAAAATAAGTGGAATTTTCAGACCTTACTAAAATACATAAGCCGTGCCTTATCAATACAGCTCAGCGGGAAATAAGAGCCACTTTCTCTGCAGTGGCATATTTACAATATTTGGAGCCAGGCAACGTGAAAGTGGTGACAAAAAAGTGTGCTTTTCAGCAAGCAAACCCACTAAGAGATACGTCACATGTGTGTATCACAGCACTGAGTAACAACCAGCTTCAACTACATGGACGTTGTAAATAATACGTGTAGAATTCTCCTTTTGACATTGACTCAGATTTAAACAATGGCTCAGCGGATATCTGATCAGAGTATTTCACATCTGGCTTGCAGTCGACACAACAGAGGAGTGTCTGCTGCTTCTATGGTTAGTGCAGGTTACACTGTGAGAAATGATATTAAAATGAGTCACAAAGACACTAATTCAAGCAGCATGTTGTTTTTAGTAGTTTAGTGTAAAACATGTTCCTGTTTTTGAGCTGGCAGTCGTTCTATACAAACCAGTGGGGTCACTAATTGAACATTTCCATGTGCACCATGAAACCAGTCAGTAAAACTGTAAACTATCATCTCATTGCGATATCAAACTGGGGCAAGCAGTCTACAAACCACAATGTAGTCTGTTACTGGGAATTACACAGCAGTCAAAGATCACCTGTATGCATCATGTTTTTTCTATAATTGCTGTTAATAAATTTAATCACCAACCTCCAATATTTGCCTGACAAAATAATATATTCACAGCCTTTATGATTAGTCTACTTTTTTCCACAATCAGGGATTTAAAACCTGCCTGTGGCAGTCTGGCTCGCAGTGGTGAAGTGTGATGACGTCACAGACCAGGAAGTAACTGAAACCAAAACAGTGGATGGGCGGTGAAGCTGAATGCAATGGCACTCAGCGTGGATTTATTAACAAACCAAAAACAAAAGATTTAAACAAACAAAACAGAAACCAAAGGGCACGAGGGCCAAACGAATAAACAGACAAACAAGTAAGTGGCGTGCTGGCTAAACCAGCACGTTTTAGCAATTGTTTTGTTGTACTCTACGCGCTCTCTCCACTCTCCCATACTCTCTACACTCCAACACTCAACAACCCAGTACGGACAGCTGCAGGTTCTTATACTCTGGCCGAGGGGTTAACTAGCTGTTAATTATCTTATTACCCCTCGGCCACAGTCTGCACGCGTTTGGTAAGGATGCATGACTGTCAGCTAGTTAAATAATCAGTAACTGATCAGTCATGCATCCTCACAGGGTTTTTAAATTATAAATAACAAAAGACGCGGCGCTTTTAACTGCGCTGCAAACAAAACACAAATAATAATAAATAGGGCGGGACACTCCGCCACACATGCCCCTTTGTGCAGCACACATGGCCTTTTTCGCCACCTCTCCCCTTATTCCCTAAAGTCCCGCTAGCAGTCCCGGCGCAGGAACAGGGGCAGCAACGGGCCAAAGGTGGCGGCCATGGTGGGATGTCCTCCTCCCACCCCAACAACTGTAGCGCCCCAGTGGACCACGCACAGGCCGGCTCCTCTGGCCAGAAAAATTTTGGGTGGTCTCCAGACCTGCCCCCTTCTTCATGGCCGGCTGCCCCTTCATGGGGCTCCAGCCACAGTATTTCCTGCCGCAAAGTGCGGCTGGGGAGCTGGTCTTCTGACCTTCCCCCACTTCTTCGTGGCGCAGCTGCCCTTCATGGGGTTCCAGCCATAGTATTTCCTGCCGAAAGTGCGGCTGGGGAGCTGGTCTCCTGACCTCCCCTTTTCCATGGTCGGCAGCTCACCTTCATGTGGCTCCAGCCACAGTATTTCCTGCCGCATGGCAGGACTGGTAGCGACCCCAGGCAAAACAGGACCCTCGGGAGGCGATGGCAGCAGCTGCAGACCCTTGGCAGGCGACGGCAGCAGCAGCGGACCCTCGGGAGGCGACGGCAGCAGCAGTGGACCCTCGGGAGGCAACGGCAGCAGCAGCGGACCCTCGGGAGGCGAACTCGGGAGGGGAGCCCCTGGCCATAGAGACGGCAGCGGGAGCTCCACTTCTCCCTCGTTCCCTGTAACTGGTGGCTCTCCAGGCGATGCGGAGCAACAGGCAGCCCCAGGCGACGCGGAGCAACAGGCAGCCCCAGGCGATGCGGAGCAACAGGCAGCCCCAGGCGATGCGGAGAAACAGGCAGCCCCAGGCGATGCGAGGCAGGCATCCTTGGGCGAAGCGAGGCAGGCATCCTTGGGCAAAGCGAGGCAGGCATCCTTGGGTGAAGCGAGGCAGGCATCCTTGGCGAAGCGAGGCAAGCATCCTTGGGCGGTGCGAAGCAGGTATCCTTGGGCGGTGCGAGGCAGGCATCCTTGGGCAAAGCGAGGCAGGCATCCTTGGGTGAAGCGAGGCAGGCATCCTTGGGCGAAGCGAGGCAAGCATCCTTGGGCGGTGCGAAGCAGGCATCCTTGGGCGGTGCGAGGCAGGGCAGGAGCAGTCCTTCCCATGATGGTGGATGTGGAACCAGCAGGTATTCACCCTCTGCTGGTGGAGGTGGGAGGGGCAAGCAGTCCTCCCACGGCGGTTGAGGCGGAACCAGCAGGTATTCACCCTCTGCTGGTGGAGCTGGGAGCAGCAAGCTGTTCTCCCATGGTGGTGGAGACAGAGGCAGCTCCTGCTGCTCTGCTCTAGCTGGTGGAGACAGAGATGGCCCTGCTGCTCTGCTCCTGGTGGTGGTGGAGACAGAGGCAGCTCCTGCTGCTCTGCTCCCATGGTGGTGTTGGAGACAGAGGCAGCTCCTGCTGCTCTGCTCCTGGCGGTGGAGGTGTTGGAGACAGAGGCAGCTCCTGCTGCTCTGCTCCTAGCGGTGGAGGTGTTGGAGACAGAGACAGCTCCTGCTGCTCTGCTCCTAGCGTGTGGAGACAGAGGCAGCTCCTGCTGCTCTGCTCCTGGTGGTGGAGACAGAGACAGCTGCTGATGCTCTGTGGCGGAAACAGAGGCAGCTCCTGCTGCTCTGCTCCTGGTGGTGGTCTAACAAAGTCTCAATTGAAATCTCGCTGTGCTGCTGATGGAAATGAAGTCTGATTTCAAATTGATTCCAAATCCATGCCAGAAGCAGGTGGAAACATGCCTTTAGAGATATCATGTAAAGCAGGTTTGACTCCAAGGCACTGAGGAGTTAAATAGTCCTGGAAAAAAGTAGACAACCGAGATACAGAGGTTGTTTATCTATTCCCAAGAATGCCAGTTTTAACCTCTTCTGTCCTGAGACCAAGAGAAAACTAAGTGTGGCTGTGAAACTTGTTTGCTTTAGATGAGAACACAAAAACATGCAAAGTATCAGACCGATATTTGGGACCCCAAAATATTGACCGTTTGGTGTTCTGAAAGTTCATTCTCTGGCAGACAGTAGCATAGGCCATTTCAAATGACAAATGTTCAGTATACTGTTAAGAAATAATGTAGCGCAAGTACATGAGATAAAATTTTCTGAGCAGTGTGGTTTCCATGACTGATTTAGATTAGGATCTGGTTAATGTGTGTACAGCAAAGAGGGTTTGTTCTAGTTCCTTATTAACTTGTTTGAGAAAATGTCCTAACAACAGACATGAAATGTCGTCTTCTTGTATTGGACAAAGCGATCTTTAGCAGAAATATTTCTGAACTTTGATGCAGATGGTGTCTATTTTCTTGAAGACATTTTAAAGAAATCATGCAGCTCTATGCAATGTGATCAATCATTTACCGGAAGCAAACTAAATTGGTTTCCAGGTTCCTAAATGTGACAGGTAGTGCATTAGTAAAGCAAACGTTTGCACACTGAGATACATTTTAATGACTTTACACTCTGCTACACAAGAGCAGTGAACGACTTAAAAAAAACAAACGGCGACTAAATATGATTTGCATTTGACATGTTTCTGTTCATTTAATGTCCCAAGACGAGGGGCTCGTTGGCATTGATTTCCTAACTAAAGGAATGTCAACCTTTGACAATGGTTTTGAAATCAATTTACCAGCAGAACTGAGCAGGCTGTTAAAATGGTCCTTTCACAGAGTCGCTCTGAGCAGCTCAGTTACTTAGCAGCCTATATTTTTTGTAACTGCTACAAAAATATGTATATTTACACTGGTTATTCAGAAATAGGAATTTTCACAGGGAACTACATATTTCACGGAAACCATGAAATCCATGATAACTGGATTAATGATAATGAACGCTTCAAGATTATTAATTTGGGGAGCATCTACCATATAAATACCTCGTAACCCTACTCGGGACTAGGGTTGCCACAAAAATGACAGTATATTGAACCATATGATTATTGAAATCTTTATCTGTGGTACAATATTTTAATTAGTGATTATAAACTTCTTTGTTAACATTACAAATGTCAGTAAATGTAGCTGTAAAGTATTTTTATTTGAATATAAAGTTTCTTTATATTCAAGAGATTCCAGCATGTGTACATTTACTGTGGGGTTGTAACCCTGTAACCTTGGGTGTGATTTAGGTGGCATGAACAAGGGCTCCTCCCCCCCTATTTCCTTCCTACCAATAACATCTGCTAAACCACCATTTAAACCCCAAGCTATGCGCTTGCTCTTTGTCTTGTGTTTTTCTATTTGCCTGTCGCAGCACAGCTGACAAATACCACTGACCATTCTACCCTCGCTATTGCTGGACAAAGCTGTCTCGCTCCAAATTCTCAAATACATTCCCGAATGGGCTATTTTCGGTCTTGTATCACTACACAAACCATATTATATATATATATATATATATATATATATATATATATATATATATATATATATATATATATATATATATGCGTTTCGTCTCCACTTCAGGGTACGAAAGAAATGTCTTTGCAAAGAACTAGAGTCATTAACTATTTAGGTATTCCACTGAAACAGTATATTTCAATATATTCAATATATTTCAATTTCAATTTTAATTTCTGTCGACTTCAAATGTTCATCCAACTCTTTGTCCGATGATCAATCGGGGCTAAGTTAGAGATTTGATTACAAGTACTTTTAGGATTTTAGGTGTCTCACGCAGCAGACTCCCACACCAAGGCAAACACTAGAATAGTTATCTCGTATTAGAGTGTCTGAAAACAGTATCTCTGTTCCAGTCAGTCGCAGGCTGATTTTTCATATTGTCACAGTTCAGAGACGTGTTTGTTTATCAAGAGTTTTGGATTTCGTGTCAGGAGCCCTGTTTGAGTGTTGCGCTTATGCTTTTGTAACTTTCTCTATACATTCTGTGATTGGATAGTTTGTTCATTTTGGGCGGGGCCGGAGTCCACATGGAGTGTTTCCCATTGGTTGTTCTCATTCCCTAGACGGATGACCCCTTGTTCTCCATTGGTCCGCTATTTCGCCCCCTGTCGGCTGGATTTATAAAATTGACTGTTTTCTGTCCTAGGTGTCAAAGCACCCAAAACTGTCTGGCTTGTGGCGCAAAAGGATCCATTCAGCGATAGTGGAGGTAAACCACTTATACAGTATTGTGACCAGAAACCAAGTAGACACATAGAATGGCTTATGACCCCCTGTATATTTCAATTCTGTTAATTTCATACACAGAATGATATTATGGCCCTCTCTGATGCTACATATATATATATATATATATATATATATATATATATATATATATATATATATATATATATATATAATGTGTGTGTGTGTGTTCATTTTTTCATTGTTTTGCATTGGTGGCGCAGTTGCGGGGTGCCGAGGGTCCTTTTCTGGGGGTAAGTGAAGCTCACTTCCCAAACTTAGAAGCCCAGCCGCTCCAGGAAAGTTCTCAGTGAGTCAAAGGGGACCCCCGGACAAATTTATCTAACTCTCTGACGTCTTCCCATTTTCTCATCTCTAAGTTCCCCTTTGGAGAAATATCGGTTGCTTCCCAGCCTCGGAGACCAATCGGTTTGATCTCAGAGGGCGGCTCTCTGCGAGCCGAGAGCAATCTCCTTACTCATCTCTGAGTCACAAAGCACATCCCTCCTATTATCAATTCCTGAGGTTTCTTTCTTCCTGCAGCCCTCACTCGTGTCCAGTGAATATTACACAATACAATGCAATTCACATTTCTATAGTGCCTTTCATCACAAGGATCCTAAAGCACTTCACACAAAAAAATGAACAAGTAAACCATTAAATAATACATTGAAATTAAAAAAATAAACAAAAATGTGGTTAATTGTAAAAATAGAAAAAAACAGTTTGTAAAAATAGAAGATTGGTATGCATGAAGGTGCATATCTGTCCACTAGATTAAATATAAGCGACAATATCAAGTGAAATAACGTGCTGTCATGAACGTCGTGCCAAGTTAATAAGCCTATTTAAAAGCCTAGTGGCTGGACTACACCGACTGCTCAGTGGCAGCCGGTGCACCGTCGCTCAAAGGCCGGAGAAAATTCCATTCGCACCCCTAAAATAGGGGTGCCAACAAGGACTAGGCCTTAATTAATTAAACAAAACCCGGTTCAAAAAGACTGTAAATTAAATTAACAAAACCAAAGGGGAGGTGGAGAGCACGCCCCCAGAGCCCACTGGTCAGCAAAGTGGCCATGTCGCCAGCGGACTCGCGCGGGCGTGCTCCAACTGAACCCGATCGGGCAAGGGCCTGAACATGGCCCCACAGTCAAAGAGACCCTCCCGATCATTCACGCTTCCTGGTCTTGTAGATGGCGAGTCTAGCAAGAGCCAGGAGCAGATTCACGAGGAGGTCCCTCTTCCTGGTGGAGCCACGAACAGGGCCAAGTTAATAAGAGTACTTGGCTTGGATTAATACAAGAGACTGACAAGCACATGTGCTGCAGTGACCTTTCCAGACAGATATAAAGAAACAGCACTAAATATGGGCCTGTAACAGGGTGAGCAGCCCTGTACATTGATTTGCTTATTTTATTTTAGAACGGGGTCCCCCTCCACCCCTGTGTTTATTTTGTATTTGTTTATTATGATTTAGTATGTGTTTGTGACGGCGAAGCGCCGCATATTTTGTTTTGTTTATGTATTTAGGACGGCGTAGCCGATTTGTTTTGGTTAGCAGCGTGGATGGGAAGCCCCATCCACAGTAAATTAATAAACTCGTGCAGAAGGTGGCCATCTCCCGAATTTAATTAAGTGATTAATTTTGTTGCTAATCGGGAGATGGTCACCTGAATATAAAAGCCTGCAGCTCTCCAGCTCGCGGTGGGTGTATGAGGAGCGAGAGTGTATGAGAGAGAGCAAAAAAAAAACTGAATAAACTACAATACAGGAACAGTGACAGCGACTGCCCAGCCTGACCTGTATGGTTTATTTATTATTTTGTGTTAGAGATTTGTTTTGTTTATACATTTTTATTTCGCTCTGTGAGCACTGTTTTCTGTTCAAATATTTTATTTCTTTTTGTTATTTAAAATAAACGCGCTGAGCCTTTAACTGCAGTACTTGCCTGGTGTGTGTTTCCCTTCCTGCTTCTGCCTGACGCCACCCTGTCACAGGGACATAAAATACATAGCCAGTAAAATCTAATACTGTGAAAAAGAATGAGTAACTACTACGCAAGCTTGGTGACTTCCATCAATATGGAATCATGTTACATTTCCAAGCAGCCATCTTGTGAATTCCCAGAGTGCAGTTGGTACATCTTCAAAATTTCAAGTTGTGATGGGGTGAAAACACTTTACTCGTAAAGAGTGGGTTTGTTTGTGATTTTATTTTTTGTAAATAGCTTATTTATCTTATTTGTTTTCATTCACTCAGTATAAATGCACATAATTATTCCTAGAAGGCCATCAGTAACAGCATGATCTGTATATCCCTATGTAAATGTGTTTCACTTTATTTCTTGTATACATCTTCAGTAGTGTTTTTGTTGTTAAATGTGCATATTAACGAGACCCAGGGAAGGGTTCAGTTTGAGCCTTGATTTAAATAACATTTCCATGTGAGAATGTGGAATAGAGAAAACCGTGGGCCTTGATTGCTGGTCCAATCGGTTAATTAATCATTCAGGTGTGTATAAAAGGCTGCAACTAGCCTATAGGGTCAGTCTGTAGAAGCTGGGGATTGGGAAGGAGTGTCAATGGGTTGTTGTGAAAGTTAAATCTTTAAAAGCTTTGTTAAAGATTTTTAAAAATCATTTGTTTTCTTTATTTTGTTAAATAAAAGCATTGCTATTTCAACAGATGTCTGCTTTTTTGCCCAATTGCTTTCACCTAACCTTCACACAAGTTAATACAACAAATAGTCCCAGAGAAGCAGCAGGGTACAGCATGGGGTCACCAGCAGCAATCCAAAGTGAATCTATTTGTGAGAAGTACACCTAGAGATGAAAACACCCCCGGCAACAACCAAAGCAAGACACTTCTAACTGCAGAAAGGGTTTGCTGAGGAGTAGGCCTAGGAACAGTTTGGCTTGATACAAAGCAACATGTATCCCTGTATCTCAGGGCCAGTGTGTTTACTGCAGACTTGGGTGATAATATAATCATCCATGGAGAATTTGTAGGTCAGTCGTTATGGGAAGCAGCTGGTTGGCTACTGACAGAAAGGAAGACTCTGAAGGAGTGGGAACACTCAGACCAGACCATGAAAGTGCAGAAAGAAGTACTAGATATCATATTTTTAAAATGGAAATACATCAGTGAATAGATGTGCATGGTGTGATCACCCAATTGGTCGTTTTGTGAAATCCCCCCAAGTTTGTATAATACTTTACTTGTGTGAAATTACTCGTGGAGTCAAGGGTGAAATAAATCAACTGATTGTAATCGTTTCAAAATGTGATACAAATTTACTGGGGTGGCTGTAGTCCACTTAAAAAGGAATTGAAAGGGAGATTATAAAATGTATGGCAAATAAGGATATATTCTCACTCCGGTGTGCCTATATTAACCAATCAAACCACCTCTTTAATTGTAATCGACACATTGGCTTTGTATGAATTGGACACTCTTGGCATGTTAAAGGCTTTTGAATCGAAGTGCCCTGTTATAAGCGTGGACAAACACTGTATGTTTTCCATTGATTTCGAACCAGGTAGGTCAGGGAGTACTGTACTTTGCACTTTGTAAATGTAATGGGAATACATATTGGGAATCAGTTCAGGTATATTATGGCACACGAAATGGTGGTAGAGAAGAACAGTACTTGTTTTTTGTGTCTGTTACATGCTGTGTGCCAAAGAACCAGAGGGAATACGGGTGGGTTTTCCCCAGAATCCACTTACTTCATCACCAAAGACAGATTTTGAATTATGTCCAAACTGGGGATGTGGATTGTGTCTGTATCACTAAAAAAAGAAATTGCTTTGGCAAAAATTCAGCAGTCTTTGGGTTTTTTTTTTTTTTTTTCCATTTAAACACCTACAGACATATTGTCTGTGGGAACATAAATGTTGTATCATTCAACAGTACCGAGGAAACTTAAAATGCAAAATAAAAGTAAAACTGGGATTGTCAGTATCTAAAATGTCGCTCTGCTTTTTAGAAAACATGAATACAAATATCAGAAGAATATTAAACAGAACAGTAACGGGGCCCCATTTCCAGGAATGTACCCACAGTATTGAATTATTACACTGCATTTTTTCATTTGCGTAGTTTAGTTTGATATCAGTGTTCATAACGTACTTAATAATATTAATATTGCTACTTAACCCATTAAGTACCAAATTACATTGTCTGAGAAAATCAGAACACATTCTAAATCAAAATCTCTTCACAGAAAGAAGAAAGTAGACATGCCTGTAATCACAGCAGTGAAATTTCACCCTGGCTACAGAGCTCAACACCTAGAAAAGGGCTTTATCATCACTGGAGAGGAAACTGCAGTGAAAAAAAGAAAATGCAGTGAAAAAAACTAAATGATATCCTCAGATAATCCCAGGTTTTATGAGTAAGATTCAGAAAAAAATTAAAATGAAGTGTCTTACAGAGGTTAGTGAGGGTGAGCATGTATGTATTTATAGGTATGCTATTAAATGCCCCATTCTATGTGATATATTATTGAGTTGTTGCTGCTGTATTTTTCTTTCATGCCTGTGTGTTTATCTTTTATTGTGAAAGCACATAATGCACAGATTGTCTATTGTAGCAGTTTTTTTATTGTATTAGCACTGAAGTGCTATTGTAGATGATGCTGGCTGCCTTACAACACGGGGAAGATGTGCAAGGAGTTAGTCTATTATGGTAATTGCATGTGCAAGTGAATTGTGACTTAATCCCATTTCACCAACATGACCAGTAACTATTACTGTGCATTTACAATATACAGTACTAACCTGTAATATATTTTTAAGGTTAGTAACTTACAGCACGGACCTTAACAACATATTGGGAATCAGTTCAGTTATAGCATGGCACAAGTACTCATGCTAGGCCAGAACAGAATCAGAGGTAGTACTGATTTTATCTCCTCCAAATCCGCTTACTGTACTTGATCACCAAAGACAGATCTGACCTGCTATGGAACTTTTTCACAGCATTGTTTTATTTTGGTGTGAATTACTTCTGAAACACTGGGGACGTACAGTAGTGTGCAAATTTATTAGAACAACTCAAGATTTGTCATTTATATCCTTTATATACCTACCTGCATGAAAACTTCTGGGTTTGAGAATTTCAATTTTCAGTCATTAATCAGTCATACAGAAACAATAGACACTCATGTGTGAAAATGTTAGACCCCTTTGGTGGTCATGTATCAAGCGTTTGCGACAACATTAAAAGGCCATAGCACTGAGTTTACACCGGCCTTAAAATTGCCACGTTTGTATCGTGTCACTTTTGGTAAGTTAAGGCCGTGTTTGCACAGCGATAATGCGCTCCGTCGTGCAATGTGCTGTGTCACTCATTAGCCATGCATTAAGGTGTGTCAAGCCTTTATACGCATGGCCAAATTGTAGGTGGGGCTCATTTGTAAATGAAGTCTGTAATATTAAAATTAGATTTATGAAACAGCAGAACAGCTGCGCTGGCTCTAAAAGGTCCACAAATAAGTCCGATTTCAAATTGGTCTTATTTGGGCGCAAAGAAAAAGTTAGAAAGCAGCTGATAGGAAAGAGCATTATGGCAGCAGTCATAATGGACGATGGAGAGTGCAGGCTCCTAACCTTCCTGAACAACCCAGGAACAGAGGGAGAGTACTGAGAAGAAGGGAAAGTATTTAAGGTCAGCATTACCCTTTCTGATCTCCTTGAGGATGAAATTATTGCTCAATACCGGCTATTTCATTATGTATATTTGGTTTTATCTGTCGTATAATAATGTCAAGACACTTAGTCAACACGGGTCATTTCTGCCTCTCCAGATGAGCTACCCAGGCTTTAGTGGATTAAAACCTGTACATTTTATTTAAAACACAGGTTTTAACTGTCATTTCTGCCTCTCCAAATGAAATACCTATTGTTCAATTGAGGTAGCCCTTTGGAGGGGAGACGCTATTTTTCAGATTAGTCTGTTAATCTGTGCTACTGGTAGCCCATTTTGAGCACCGGCGCAGCGCATTTAAACATTTAAATGTGGCAGCTTAAGCCATGCCTTATTCATTTTGTGCCAGTTAATACATTCCTGATGGGGTAACATTTGTGCCACGGCAGGGCGCTACTTTATACTCCGCCAATTCAGAGCTGTGTCTGTGTTGATTTCATATGCACAACAAATCCAAACTACAGCAGCAATGGGGTGTTGTAATACAGTTGCACACTTCTGTAAGTGTTAAACTTGTATTTGTTTATATTAGTGTAACTAGCTTAAGAGGAGGTTAGATGAATGAGCTTACATTAGGTTTGGTTCCATTTAATAAACCTGTGTGAGTAATAGACCATTGTTCTCCACACTCTTTGTGCAGTAGCTCTGTCTCAGGTATGGGAGCCAGATTCTCCATGTCTTTATCTTCATGACACTGAAGAGAGCCCGTCCTTCTAGAATCTTCTTCCACCTGCTGAAAATTCCACTTCAGCTTATCTCTGTGTAACAGGAGCTCCCAAATGACCCCTTACAACACTGGAATTCCAAAGAGAATGAAACCACCTGCTCTTGTATATAAAAAAGGACTCCTATTCCTTTTATGGGCAGTAGAAAGATATTTTCTACGAATGCAATGAACACATTTCACTCTACCCCCAGCCACCACAACTCCCTTCTCTGGCGTTTATGTCTCTCCTAATTTGCTTAATAGCTTAATATATGCACCATTTATGATAATCTGAAAATAAATAAATACATAAAGCAAGAAAGAAATGGAGGATCTTGAATGCTTCTGTCTTCTATATCTTGCTTAAATGTGTGTGTGAAGCTAACCCTTGTTTTTACAGCTTAGTTTCTCTTTGTGTCAGCAGTGTTCCAACCAAGGTCAGTCACGTTCCCTCGCCCCACTCAGCTCCTCGTTCCTTATCTTGAGTAGCAAATATCTTCCCTCCACTGTTTACCTTGCAGCTGTGCTGAGCCACAGTGTTCTCAAGTGTGCTCACAATATTTGTTTAACCTTCATTAACCCTATATATATATATAGAGAGAGAGAGAGAGAGAGAGAGAGAGAGAGAGAGAGAGAGAGAGAGAGAGAGAGAGAGAGATCAAAATTGTAAAAACAGGCAAATTAATGATTATTTAATTTAATTGATGACTTTAATAGGCCACACATGCAATTAATTTACAATAGTAAAAGACAAAGAACACATAGCCACAAATGGTAAAATGCATGAGACTTTTTAGAAGTTGTTTAAGATGCCTAATTAAAGCACAAAGTGGTCTAACATTTGCACACGAGTGCCTATTGTTTGTATATCACTGGTTACTGAGTGGAAATGTAAATTCTCCCACCCAGGTTCTTATGTTTTAAAAAATGAGTGCAGAGAAAGCTAAAGGATACAATAACATACTAAACAATTACTAGAAAACATACTTTAGGATAAGATGAAATATGATTGGGGAATACTGTAGCTCTAAGCATATTGTATGTGTACAGTGTTACTTATGAATTACATTTAAATGTACTTGGAAGGCAACCAAATTTAATTCCCATAACAACTTTTCAAAAAGAAAAAAAAAATCCTTGATGATTGCCTTTCCAGTACAAAATCTAAGCAAGAAAGAAAAAAAGCTAATTTCTCTGGGATTTTCACAGAAAACAATTACTTCAAAATGTTTTTTTTAATTAAAGTTTAAGGAAAAAAATCCAATTTGATACCGGCTGTCGATGCTTTGTGTCAACTTCGTTGCTTTAGGTTACAAACTAAGCTCTTCATTATCAATTTGCATTAACAGCTTCACCCATGGTGTTGATTCCAACGAATAGCCACCAGCTAACAAGTCAACACATTGCAAAGGCAGGTTTTTATTTTTACTCTTCTGTTAATTGGGATAAATGTGTTTCAGATTCTGTTATTTCCTCTGGCTAAATTACTTCTTTCCATTTAACTATGGCATGTCGAGAATTACTACTTCTTCGGAATTACCTTGTAACGTCCAGTACTTTTAGCCATTTTAGTATTTTAATATACTTTTAATAATAATTTAATTGAGAACTGAACTCTTTCTATACATGAGAACCTTGTGGAGAGGTGACAGCCCTTCTTTAAGTGAGGAGTTGCTGACTGTCTGCCAAGTCAAGATAGGCCGAGACATATTGGGGGTCTGTGTTGGAGAAGGGAGAGATACGGAGAGGGGCTCTCTCGTTTTGTACAGGGAATGTGTGGGTTGTGAATTAAAAGCAGAGGGTGGGGGTTAGGTTAGATGTATTGGTATACTGGAAATCACTGACAGTTGGAAAAGTAGATACTAAGGAAACAGTATTCTTTGTTTTCTTACAACCTGTATACAGTCCTAAAAGCCTCAAATGGAAGCACATGTTTTTTAATGACAATAGTGTCTTATTTTTGATAATTGTTGAAGCATTATTTTACGTAGGACAGTTAGAATAATAGCAATGCACATGATTGTGGTGATAGTATTAGAATACAGCAGGTCACTGACACAACTACATAACTGTAATCATTATTTCAACAAAGTATGTAACACAGCTACCGTCGAGGACATCCAAGGTGTTTGTCCATATGTGACGGGGTGCCCACCCCTTGTGCTTATATATATATTTATGTATGTGTTCATTTATATTATTTGTATTGTAGTAGTAGTAGTAGTAGTAGTAGTCGCAGTAGTATTGTATGTGTTTGTGTGCGGACAGACGAAACCGTCCGTCATTGTTGTTTGAGACTGGCGAAAAGCCAGTCTCGTAAAATGTGGTTGGGATGGATGGGGTTGAATCCCCATCCCGAGTAGCTCATGGGAATGTGGCTGGTTAAATAGATAGTTTAGGCTCCAGCCACAGTATAAAAGACCCACTCCGGACTCAGAGTTGAAGAGAGTTTTAGAGGAGTAAGAGTGAGAGCGAATGCTACCAAGTGAGCGAACCATGGTACTTGTTTTATAAAGGATGATTTGTTATTGTTTATTTTGTATTGGCCAATGTGCCCGTTACTTTGTGTTTTGTTTAAACTGTTTATTTGTTTCATTTAATAAACGGACTGAGCGCAGCCATAGCGCTTCAGTTTCGACCCGCAGATACTTGTGTTTATGTTCATTTCCCTGGTCTGACATCACCCCTGCAGCACTCACTGTCACACCATAGCATTAAACACTATTAGAACATGATATAGCAATACTTATAAGAAACCTATAGCTGACCTATAGTAAAACTATACAGTCACTAATAGGTGAGCGTAACCGGGTAATGTCAGCAATGAGACTCAGAGACCAGAATACTGCAGTTCACACACTCTCACACATTTATTTACAACAATTCATCAACAACAAAACAAACACACACAGTCCTGTCAGCATCACTGTAACAATCCTCCACTAACACCCGTCATCACCCTTTTATACACCTGTGGCTGGAGCCTAATCGATCCTTGTGGACAGGCTGGCTGTAGGGGGGACGTCAGACCCAGAAGAACACACAGTACTGCGAGGTGATATGGTGAATTGCGCTGTTGCACTGGTTTATTGCAAAATAAAAGGTTGATCAAAACAGAACAAACACGGTCTAAACAAACAAAACGGCGAGGTGGCCAAAGGAACTGACCAACACACAGTGGATGAACACTAAACAAGTATCGTTCTGGTGCTCCAATCACCGAACACTCAACCCTGAGTGAGTGAAACGTGCACCTGTATATACAGTTATGTTGGGATTCAATTACTAATTAATTATTCACTTGAATCCCAGCACATGAACTAATTTGTGCACTCCCCGTGCTCACATTCTAATACACATTTTATCTGCACATGAAGTGATTGTGCCATCCCCGTGCCTAAATACATATTACAACACTTGTGCTACATAGCCCAATTTATATTCTGTGCACCGCTACATCCACATATAACAGACAACATGAAACACACCACATACAACATAAAACACAAAATACCTCAGAGGTGGGGCACCCCACCACACTCATTTATTCAGTTCATGGATCCAGTCACATTCCCACATGTTTTGCAGGAGGAATTTAACCCCTCCCTGCCAACCCAATATCCCCGCCCCACACACACACACCCATGCACCGGTAGAGCTTTCATCCTGCCACACTGCCACAGTGACAAAAAAAAGTGATTTAAGTTTTGGGTTTTCTGGATGATCCAAAAAGAAAGAAACTCTTAGGAAGAGGGACTTCTTCTGTACTGCATTGCTCAGCTGTGAACACAATGGAAGAACCTGTTCTATTTGTGTTATTACATTTGCAGCTTTATCAACTGCCTGTGAGTGCTAACACCCCCAGTCTTGCTACACTATTGTTAAAGGTATAGTCCCTAAAGCCGGGGGAACACAAAGCCACTTTGTGGCTTGGAACTTGGTTTCAGGAGACTAGGTTTCAGGACACTGCACTGCACACCAGGGGAGACTTGGGGGTTTGATGCAGCAAAGCTGCCTCAGACTATGTCTCCCCAGTCTCCTGGAACCAGGTTTCAAGCCACTGGCCTGGAAAAGTGGCTTCATGTTCCTTAAGCTTAAGGTTTAAAAATGGATATCCCGACCCTTTGAAGATTCAAATGCATTTTCTTTAGGTCGACAGAACTCCAGGTGCAACATGCTGTGCCATTGTGCTTTACTGCAGCTGTGGGACAGGTGAAGGACAAAGCACAGGGAGCTCTGTGAGGACACAGCACAGGGAGCTCTGTGAGGACACAGCACAGGGAGCTCTGTGAGGACACAGCACAGGGAGCTGTGAGGACACAGCACAGGGAGCTCTGTGAGGACACAGCACAGGGAGCTCTGAGGACACAGCACAGGGAGCTGTGAGGACACAGCACAGGGAGCTCTGTGAGGACACAGCACAGGGAGCTCTGAGGACACAGCACAGGGAGCTCTGTGAGGACACAGCACAGGGAGCTCTGTGAGGACACAGCACAGGGAGCTCTGTGAGGACACAGCACAGGGAGCTCTGTGAGGACACAGCACAGGGAGCTCTGTGAGGACACAGCACAGGGAGCTCTGTGAGGACACAGCACAGGGAGCTCTGTGAGGACACAGCACAGGGAGCTCTGTGAGGACACAGCACAGGGAGCTGTGAGGACACAGCACAGGGAGCTCTGTGAGGACACAGCACAGGGAGCTCTGTGAGGACACAGCACAGGGAGCTGTGAGGACACAGCACAGGGAGCTCTGTGAGGACACAGCACAGGGAGCTCTGTGAGGACACAGCACAGGGAGCTCTGTGAGGACACAGCACAGGGAGCTCTGTGAGGACACAGCACAGGGAGCTCTGTGAGGACACAGCACAGGGAGCTGTGAGGACACAGCACAGGGATCTCTGTGAGGACACAGCACAGGGCGCTCTGTGAGGACACAGCACAGGGAGCTCTGTGAGGACACAGCACAGGGAGCTGTGAGGACACAGCACAGGGAGCTGTGAGGACACAGCACAGGGAGCTCTGTGAGGACACAGCACAGGGAGCTCTGAGGACACAGCACAGGGAGCTGTGAGGACACAACACAGGGAGCTGTGAGGACACAGCACAGGGAGCTGTGAGGACACAGCACAGGGAGCTGTGAGGACACAGCACAGGGAGCTATGGGGGCTTTTCATCATGAAGTCAGGTCCACATCCCTTGTTTTTACTAGTTTGGTTTAATTTATTGATTTGTATGTGAATACATCAGTACTTGGAACTGCCAAAGAGAGTGGCCATTGGGTGGAAATGAATGAAGAATATTGTGTGAATGGAAACACACAGCAAATTAAAAGACATGCAGGTCACACATGATGTTGGTGACCAATGGTTTTTAATGCAAAATAGTTTGGGCAGTTTTGTTATACAGTAGAAATATAGAAATATAGACCCGAAAATGACTTTCAGGAATATGGGTGGCGGCCACAGTGCAGACAAATCTCCATCCATAGGCTGTCCTGTTTACTGATTGACAGTTCCTAGTATGCTCATACACAAGTATACCAAACCAGTAAAAATAAGGACCTAAACCTGGCTTCATGACAGTGCTCTATAGCAGGAGTTTTACACATACCCCTGGGGGTGCTTCTAAGGGTTATAGGAGGTATGCAGGACGACTCAGAAATGCACAAATAAAAATTAAAGGAAAAGAAAATAATGATCTTGAATAGATTTTTTTAATTGCATTATTCATTACCTCTAGACCCTTGGTGCAATAAGCTTTAATTTCATACATAGCAATTACTTTGTATAACCTGTGCGTGTGTGTGTTAAAACACATTGTTACAATTATTCATGTGTATGGGAGGCTGTGTGGTCCAGTGGTTAAAGAAAAGGACTTGTAACCAGGAGGTCCCCGGTTCAAATCCCACCTAAGCCACTGACTCATTGTGTGACCCTGAGCAAGTCACTTAACCTCCTTGTGCTCCCTGACGTCTGCTAAATAAACAAATAATGTGTACAACCTCTGCTTTGTAGAAGCAGTTTGGCTAGGGTCTTGTGTGCTAAGAATGTGTTTACAGCTGGGGAAGGGAATTATGTCAGAGAAGACAGAAAACATATGGAAAAGAAGAGGAATGACGGCCCCTGAAGGTAACCATACCCAAACAGCATCTGCACCCAGCAGCATCACACTGAGCTCAAACAGATCCTATAGAAACCAGTTAGAGATCAGACCCAAACAGCATCTGCACCCAGCAGCATCACACTGGGCTCAAACAGATCCTATAGAAACCAGTTAGAGATCAGACCCAAACAGCATCTGCACCCAGCAGCATCACACTGAGCTCAAACAGATCCTATAGAAACCAGTTAGAGATCAGACCCAAACAGCATCTGCACCCAGCAGCATCACACTGGGCTCAAACAGATCCTATAGAAACCAGTTAGAGATCAGACCCAAACAGCATCTGCACCCAGCAGCATCACACTGGGCTCAGACAGATCCTATAGAAACCAGTTAGAGATCATACCCAAACAGCATCTGCACCCAGCAGCATCACACTGAGCTCAGACAGATCCTATAGAAACCAGTTAGAGATCATACCCAAACAGCATCTGCACCCAGCAGCATCACACTGGGCTCAGACAGATCCTATAGAAACCAGTTAGAGATCATACCCAAACAGCATCTGCACCCAGCAGCATCACACTGAGCTCAAACAGATCCTATAGAAACCAGTTAGAGATCAGACCCAAACAGCATCTGCACCCAGCAGCATCACACTGAGCTCAAACAGATCCTATAGAAACCAGTTAGAGATCAGACCCAAACAGCATCTGCACCCAGCAGCATCACACTGAGCTCAGACAGATCCTATAGAAACCAGTTAGAGATGCATACCAGACAAATCAGCATCATAGAAACCAGTTAGAGATCAGACTCAAACAGCAAACTGCACCCAGCAGCATCACACTGAGCTCAGACAGATCCTATAGAAACCAGTTAGAGATCAGACCCAAACAGCATCTGCACCCAGCAGCATCACACTGGGCTCAGACAGATCCTATAGAAACCAGTTAGAGATCATACCCAAACAGCATCTGCACCCAGCAGCATCACACTGAGCTCAAACAAATCCTATAGAAACCAGTTAGAGATCACACCCAAACAGCATCTGCACCCAGCAGCATCACACTGGGCTTAAACAGATCCTATAGAAACCAGTTACCACGTTACTTTCGGTCTGTATTAGGCTATTAACTTATTATTATTATTATTATTTGTTTATTTAGCAGACGCCTTTATCCAAGGCAACTTACAGAGACTAGGGTGTGTGAACTATGCATCAGCTGCAGAGTCACTACAATTACATCTCACCTGAAAGACGGAGCACAAGTGACTTGCTCAAGGTCATACAATGAGTCAGTGGCTGAGGTGGGATTTGAACCGGGGACCTCCTGGTTACAAGCCCTTTTCTTTAACCACTGGACCACACAGCTTCCTTATAAACAAATATGTTTATAAATTGTTGTAATTGTATACAGCGGTCCTACAAAGATAGACATGATTAATATTAATTGATGGTGAAAAGGACATTAACATTACACTGAGTGATAGTCTATTTATTTTTGGTATCCTGATATACTGAATTATCTCATAATAATGTTAGAACTGTACTCTGATATGTTGTGGTAGAGTATAATTTGATGAATGCTGAATTACTGTTTACCATATTTTTAGTTGTATAATGTGATCACGTTGAATAAACACAAACACACATATATATATATATATATATATATATATATATATATTATATTATATACAATTGTTACAAGATATCACATTAAACAGATATCACATTATTTTTACATACAATTACCCATTTATACAGTTGGGTTTTTACTGGAGCAATCTAGGTAAAGTACCTTGTTCAAGGGTACAGCAGCAATGTCCCCCACCTGGGATTGAACCCACGACCCTCCGGTCAAGAGTCCAGAGCCCTAACCACTACACACACACACACACACACACACACACACACACACACACACACACACACACACACACACTTTATTGTGTTACAACATGGAATCAAAATGGATTTAATTAGGAGTTTTTGCCACTGATCAACACAAAATAAGTCCACATTGTCAAAGTGAAAAATAAAATCTACAAATTATTCTAAATTAATTACAAATACACCACAAGTGTTGTAATATGTATTTAGGCACAGGGATTGCACAATCACTTCACAATGCAGTACAGAAGAAGTCCCTCTTCCTGAGAGTTTCTTTCTGGCAGAGTGGCAGGATGAAAGCTCTACCGGTGCATGGGTGTGTGGGGGGGATATTGAGTGGCAGGGAGGGGGTGTGTTTGGTGTGTTTCATGTTGTCTGTTATATGTAATTGAATCCCAACACAACTTTATTATTATTATTATTTGTTTATTTAGCAGACGCCTTTATCCAAGGCGACTTACAGAGACTAGGGTGTGTGAACTATGCATCAGCTGCAGAGTCACTTACAATTACGTCTCACCGGAAAGACGGAGCACAAGAAGGTTTAGTGACTTGCTCAGGGTCACGCAATGAGTCAGTGGCTGAGGTGGGATTTGAACCGGGGACCTCCTGGTTACAAGCCCTTTTCTTTAACCACTGGACCACACAGCCTCCACTTTATATACAGGTGCATGTTTCACTCACTCAGGGTTGAGTGTTCGGTGATTGGAGCACCAGCACGATACTTGTTTGTTTAGTGTTCATCCACTGTGTGTTGGTCAGTTCCTTTGGCCACAGCTCCATTTTGTTTGTTCAGTCCATGTTTGTTCTAAGAACATAAGAAAGAACATAAGAAAGTTTACAAACGAGAGGAGGCCATTCAGCCTATCTTGCTTGTTTGGTTGTTAGTAGCTTATTGATCCCAGAATCTCATCAAGCAGCTTCTTGAAGGATCCCAGGGTGTCCGCTTCAACAACATTACTGGGGAGTTGGTTCCAGACGCTCACAATCCTCTGTGTAAAAAAGTGCCTCCTATTTTCTGTTATCTAATCTCCATTTGTGACCCCTGGTCCTTGTTTCTTTTTTCAGGTCAAAAAAGTCCCCTGGGTCGGTATACCTTTTAGAATTTTGAATGCTTGAATCAGATTACCGCGTAGTCTTCTTTGTTCAAGACTGAATAGATTCAATTCTTTTAGCCTGTCTGCATACGACATGCCTTTTCACAGTCACTTTTGTTTAGCAGCTCAAAGTGAACTGCAGATGAAAAAAAAAAGCAAAAACAAACAGAATCTATCATGGCCGTACATTCCACCTTTATGCATGCGTGATTTCGATTGAGTGGCTTTCTGATACACGATACATTGACTTTGCCGTTTTCAACTTGTTGCATAATTGAATACTAAATCAGTGAATCTCAATATGACCGTATTTTTTAGAAGAATAAATGCTTCGATAAACAAATAAAAATCACAATACTCATACTTTAGCAGCTTTTGTTTTATTTATTAAGCGCGGCTGCATTTTTAGAAACGGAAATAGCGGTTGGTTAAAAATGATACATTTCTTACTTGCAAAATAAAAATGAAGGAAGAAAACACAAGAGTACAGAAAGTACGAAGCGACAGAATGTTATACCAAATCCCTTTGGATCGTTTTTATGTTGGCTTTAATAAATAATAATAAAAAAAGTTTATCAATGTTATTATTACAGTTATATATTGGTTAATTTTGTTGATATTGTTTCCGATATGAAATCGTACTATGTTTTGTATTTGCTCTTATTTGGATTTATTGAAAATCCCTGCTATAGAGAACTCGGAAACAAGGTGGATAGACTGGGGTGAGCTAATTAATGATGTTGCTTCAGAGAAGGCTAGGAAGGGCCCTTTTTAAAAGTACTTAGTATTGCTTGTGTGTTTGTTTTTTTGGGTGGGAGGTGGATTTGAGTCTTCGAACCGAGTCTGGAGCACCATTGGCATGGCACTGTGTGGGCACACCACAGGCCTTGAAATTAGGAGCACAGTCATTGAGTAGAACACCATTTGTCTAGAATGGCATTGCTGCTGCAATCCATTGGAGGCTACACAGTGAGTGACATATTTGCAAGACAATGGGTGAAGCTTGGATGTTAGGGCTCTGGACTCTTGACCGGAAGGTTGTGGGTTTAATCCCAGGTGGTGGACACTGCTGCTGTACCCTTAAGCAAGGTACTTTACCTAGATTGCTCCAGTAAAAACCCAACTGTATAAATGGGTAATTGTATGTAAAAATAATGTGATATCTTGTAACAATTGTAAGTTGCCCTGGATAAGGTGTCTGCTAAGAAATAAATAATAATGTACTGCCAGTGATTGGAAATGTCTATTTGAAGTGTAACCTACCTAGTTCCATTAGCTCTACTACACTTGGGTATAAAGTTGTTTCTTTACTAGTTACTAGTTTTGTAAGATAAAGAGTTGCAGTAAAAACTTTTTTTTTTAATGTACAAATACACTGTTGGGACTTGTAGTGAAGTACAAAGGTGGTCTTGTGCTTTGACTAATTAATAACTAGTATTGTTCCTGGTGCTCCGAGCACTTCGGACATTGACACAGATAAATAAGGTTTGAACTAGGGTAACATCCATGTTGTCGAAAAGCAGCCGAGTTGATGTTTACCTCCAACGTGGATTGTGAAGCAGCCTGCAGTCTGGCTTGTTCCCCCGAGTTTCACACTTTGCTCACTGGGTGCGACTGGCATTCTTAACCTTTGCCGGTCAATTTACTGGAAAGAGGAAGCGGAGGGTGACATCATCACGTTGGGGTTGTCAGTGAAACTCTGAATCGTGCTTCTAATGTAATTATGGTGACGATGGACTTCGGTTTGCTGTGTTTATCAGAACACCATTATTTTTACATTGACTCTTTGAAATGATCACAATATTTTCTGTACCCAAGGTTTTCCCACATAGCTGTGTGTAAACCGTTCATAAACATTAATTCATGGGATAAATATAGGCCTTTGTCATGTACTACGATAACAATACAACAATATTTGATAGGCAATACTATTTAAACAAAAATAATAATGATAAATACAGTAACGCTGTACGTCCAGCGAATGTAAGTTGTGTAGCCGGTGTGCAGAATGTGAAACGTGCCAGACAGCAGGTTGCTCTCAAGCACGTATGTTTATGTTTCTCATGCAGTATGAAACACAGAAACTTTGCTCCAAACTGTAATTGCGCGCATTCTCAGATGTTTTGCTTTGCCCTCTGATAGCCTGCCCGCCTGTTTGCCTGTGTTGTTGTCAGTGGGAAGGCGGTGGTGTGTCCCCTCACGTCATATCGCCCGCCACGTTTCTATTGGCTAACACGCCTCACCAGACTGCTTGTTTTTTTTATATTGAGGATGTGACCCTAGTAGACTAGTAACAACGTATATTACCACAGTAAGAACATTACCGTAAATATACAGCGATCAGAAGTAGAAGAAGAAGAAGAAGAAGAAGAAGAAGAAGAAGAAGAAGAAAGTAGTTTCATTCGTCAAATTCAAGTGTCGACTCTGTAGAACGAGGTAGGATGAACTTGAAATGGTTCATTTTATTAACTTTTTTAGTTTTGTCTTGAATGTTTAGGATTATCAATATAAACTGTCACTGCAAGACGCTGGCTTACATAGGGTTGTTATAACCTCTGACTCGATATGTTACTTTTACATTCATGTCAACATATATAGACAGCTAATATGCCAGGCTGAATTATTATTATTATTATTATTATTATTATTATTATTATTATTATTATTATAGGCCAAAGCTTATTAAATGGGTGCGTATTGACGTGATGTACACACACGTACAAGAATTACACGACACGGTACAGTACTTGAATAATAATACGAGGGTTTGTTTTTTTAGAAACGTCTCGAGCTGCAACCAGTGCCAAACAAATGCCAAGGCTAGAAGGACATTGCTGGAGCTGCTCCTGTTCTGCGACGGTAAAATCCAAGAACATTTCGAGTGCAACCTGGCTGGCATCAAAAGCAGGGGAGATGATGACCATAATCACGTCCATCGTGCGTAATGCCTACAGCTCGCTTCTCAGCATTCAAGCAACTCATTTGATCAGACGGGGTTTGGTGCTTTTTACGGTGGGAGTTTTTCTGGCTTTGGTGCTAAACTTGCTGCAGATTCAGAGAAACGTCACGCTTTTCCCGGAGGAGGTCATCGCCACGCTCCTCTCGTCTGCTTGGTGGGTCCCACCTTGCTGCGGCACAGCTGCAGGTGAGCAAAGCGACTGTACCCTATTGTAACAGCATGTACAATGTCGCACACCTGACATATGTTTCGTTCGTCTCATATTTGCATTACACTCTGACAATTTTACTTAACTGAGCGGCAGAAATGCCTGTTAGAAAATGTATAAAAGATGAGCTTTATTAAACAGTAGGAATTGCCAAACCGATAGCGACTGATATAGACGATGTGCATGTAAGGGTGAAAAAAATGAGAGAGAAAAAATGAAGACACTGGATGAAACGTAGGCTATTATGCATGTGGTTAGGTTGTGCATATGGTCAGTTAGAGCGCGTCTTTGCTAATCATTGTTAGTTGTCTTTAAAGATGGCATTACCACTTTAAATAGCGCGTGTCCCCTCGAAACTGCCGAGTTAGGTTCATGTTCGGTGTCTGTCGCAGTACGCTCATTGGCTGTTTGGAGAACTGGTGAGCTGTCGGGCTTCACTCTAATTGGCTGTTGGTTTGAACATGCCACTTTTACGAAAGAGAAACAAGGAAGTAACGTGGTCTGATTAAAAATAGCTTAAATACTGTGCCTGTAACCCCCCCCCCCCACCCCCGTTCTGCAGAAACACTGAGGTCGGAGTAAGAATCTTTAGTTACTGTGTATAAAAAAATAAAATAAAAACACAACTAAAAAAACTAAAATAACAGAACTAAAAAAGGGCAAAGTAGCCGTATTTATTGTAAAAGCATTGTGCATACGTTAGTTTTGCAGATTTATAACTGAAACTAAACATGCAGTTTTGCTTAACCTTTCAAGCAACGCATTTAAAAAACAACTGATCGCCCGCTGCAATCCTCACTGACTGCCCTACCAGTGTAATAACAACATAGCCTGCGGTACATTTTAATGGTACTTTCTTCAAACTAACCTCATATGTTCAGTCTGTACTGATATGTATTACCTCAGAAGGTTACATTAATATCATAACATGTCAAAATATTCAAACACACTTAAAAAAAAAACAACAACAAAGAAATGCAGATCCCTGGAAACTGACCATAGTTTCTGCATCTCCACATCCCCAAATTAACCTGCTACACTTTACCCAGCCCAGCATGTCAACAAATGAGCTCTACCCCTCACAAAAGACATGTCCTTGTGGAATGAATGTAAAAAATGTAACCAAGCTGCCACATATGTGGTTTGCCTTAAATGAACTTTGTAGCAGTTTTAAATACATTTTTTAACCCATTATGTTAACATTTCTTTGAATTAATCAGAACACAAGCTGTATTTGTAGAATTTGATACATTACATTTAGACTTAACTTTGCAGTTAACAAAATTAAAGTTATTATAACACTATAGTTAGACAAAATTAAAATAACAGGTACATGCCAGTTAAAAATGTACCCCAAAAAATGACAAAGCAGCCTGTCCTCAAATGAGGACACTGGCACTTAATGGGTTCAAATATTTGATTTCTTTATGAACGCTATAGTCCTGAAAACAGTCAAACACGTGTTTTTGGGTCCATGCCAGGGAGAGTGGTCTGTGGAGGGAAGGGTTGAGATGCGGTGGGGTTGTGCTAACATGCTGCTGTTGTTTAGTAACATGATCTGCTGTCTTTCCATTGCAGCTGTGGTGGGTCTGCTGTACCCTTGCATTGACAGTCATCTGGGGGAGCCACACAAATTCAAGAGAGAATGGGCCAGTGTCATGAGATGCATTGCAGTCTTTGTGGGCATCAACCATGCAAGTGCTGTATCCTTCAATCCCAAACGTCTTTCAGAAACGGGTAGTGCTGGCTAATTCATTGAGACAGTCTTGTTCGATTGTCTTGTAGCTTACGATGTAGTCAGCTGAAGCTTTGTTGCGCCAGGGCATTTTGGAACAAAGCGTTTTCCCCTGTCTCAAATAACTACTTTTTTTTTTTTTCAAAGAGAACATGTTACAGAATAAAATGCAAAAAAAAAAAATATATATATACAGTACTGTGCAAAAGTTTTAGGCAGGTGTGAAAAAATGCTGTAAAGTAAGAATGCTTTCAAAAATAGACATGTTAATAGATTATATTTATCAATTAACTAAATGCAAAGTGAGTGAACAGAAGAAAAATCTACATCAAATCCATATTTGGTGTGACCACCCTTTGCCTTCAAAACAGCATCAATTCTTCTAGGTACACTTGCACAAAGTCAGGGATTTTGTAGGCATATAGTCAGGTGTATGATTAAACAATTATACCAAACAGGTGCTAATGATCATCAATTCAATATGTAGGTTGAAACACAATCATTAACTGAAACAGAAACAGCTGTGTAGGAGGAATAAAACTGGGTGAGGAACAGCCAAACTCAGCTAACAAGGTGAGGTTGCTGAAGACAGTTACTGTCAAAAGTCATACACCATGGCAAGACTGAGCACAGCAACAAGACACAAGGTAGTTATACTGCATCAGCAAGGTCTCTCCCAGGCAGAAATTTCAAGGCAGACAGGGGTTTCCAGATGTGCTGTCAAGCTCTTTTGAAGAAGCACAAAGAAGCGGGCAGCGTTGAGGGCGTGAGACGCAGTGGTCGGCCAAGGAAACTTACTGCAGCAGATGAAAGACACATCATGCTTACTTCCCTTCGCATATCGGAAGATGTCCAGCAGTGCCATCAGCTCAGAACTGGCAGAAAACAGTGGGACCCTGGTACACCCATCTACTGTCCGGAGAAGTCTGGTCAGAAGTGGCCTTCATGGAAGACTTGCGGCCAAAAAGCCATACCGCCGACGTGGAAACAAGGCCAAGCGACTCAACTATGCACGAAAACACAGGAACTGGGGTGCAGAAAAAGGCAGCAGATGCTCTGGACTGATGAGTCAAAATGTGAAATATTTGGCTGTAGCAGAAGGCAGTTTGTTCGCCAAAGAGCTGGAGACCGTACACGAATGAGTGTCTGCAGGCAACAGTGAAGCATGGTGGAGGTTCCTTGCAAGTTTGGGGCTGCATTTCTGCAAATGGAGTTGGGGATTTGGTCAGAATTAATGGTCTCCTCAATGCTGAGAAGTACAGACAGATACTTATCCATCATGCAATACCATCAGGGAGGCTTCTGATTGGCCCCAAATTTATTCTGCAGCATGACAACGACCCCAAACATACAGCGAAACTCATTAAGAACTATCTTCAGCGTAAAGAAGAACAAGGAGTCCTGGAAGTGATGGTATGGCCCCACAGAGCCCTGATCTCAACATCATCGAGTCTGTCTGGGATTACATGAAGAGAGAGAAGCAACTGAGGCTGCCTAAATCCACAGAAGAACTGTGGTTAGTTCTCCAAGATGTTTGGGCCAACCTACCTGCCGAGTTCCTTCAAAAACTGTGTGCAAGTGTACCTAGAAGAATTGATGCTTGATGCTGTTTTGAAGGCAAAAGGTGGTCACACCAAATATGGATTTGATTTAGATTTTTCTTCTGTTCACTCACTTTGCATTTAGTTAATTGATAAATATAATCTATTAACATGTCTATTTTGAAAGCATTCTTACTTTACAGCATTTTTTCACACCTGCCTAAAACTTTTGCACAGTACTGTATATATATATATATATATATATATATATATATATATATATATATAACGTCTTATTTTGTAGCAATATTATCCAAATGTAGATTGCCACTTATGTAAATGGAACATTTGTTTGTGCTTCAGGCTGATACTTAGATAATAGTCTGGAATGATACTGTAGGAATGCCACCTGCTGGTAAAGATATGCACACACTGTAAGTACTGTAACAAAGAGTATTATTTTCCCTTAACTCTACTTAAAAGAAACTGGATTTTGCCAACAATGTGCAGCTGTCACTCACACTAGCTGCTCTGTCTTTGGGGCTGTGGTGGACTTTTGATCGATCAAGAAGTGGGTTTGGTCTTGGAATTACAATCGCCGTTCTTGCAACGCTGATCACTCAGTTTCTGGTCTACAATGGGGTCTATCAGTAAGTATGCTTTTGAATGAAGCCAGAGGCTCTGACAAATTTAAATTAAATGCAAAACCATTCATAATACATTTTAGCAAGACAAAACGATCTGCTGCTCAGTGTCTTGATTGACATCATATCCTGTGAGCATGACACTGTACAGTCTTTCACCGTCAAACATACACACTGGTGTGTCTGCATAAGCGGGCTGGCAGAAGAATTAGTGCAGATGTCTTTTTTTATCCAGTATTGAAGTTTAATTCACTCCTTAAAGAACACATCCATTTTTTATTTCCACTGTGTCACAAGTAAGCATTGTTTTTATTCTAGGTATACATCACCAGACTTCCTGTATATTCGTTCCTGGCTGCCTTGTATATTCTTCTCGGGGGGCGTTACTGTGGGAAATATAGGAAGACAGCTAGCGATGGTAAGTTGTATTATTACTGCTTTCCAATGCTGACTGTCTCTATCATTTCCATATACTGTAACATTAAGTTCTGAATCTAGAATTGTTATTATTTGTTTATTTAGCAGACGCCTTTATCCAAGGTGACTTACAGAGACTAGGGTGTGTGAACTGTGCATCAGCTGCAGAGTCACTTACAACAATGTCTCACCTGAAAGATGGAGCATAAGGAGGTTAAGTTATTTGCACAGGGTCACACACAGTGAGTCTGTGATGTAGTCACTACACTACACACTGTTTGTTTCATAAAGACATTCTGTCTGGAGACACACCTCTTGTTACATTTAGCAAAAAACAAGGCACAATTAGCAAAGAAACAATTGGGAGGATTCATTATGCGTTTACAGTAAAAGGGGCGTGTGACAGGCTGACCGGGGTAAAAAACATTCTTCATGCTATAATGGAAATGAGTGCAAAGATACAATGGCAGATACATTGTATAAATGTATTTCATTAGATAACACCTTTAAGTTTAGATAGAAGTAATAGAAAAGGAATGTACAACAGGTAAAAAATGAGGGACTCGCATACTAAAGAAAAAGCTAAATATCAGAAGGCCACCAGTTAGTCACCTATTATCAGATCATCTTAAACAATTGAAATAGCACATTATGTCAAGGTAATTGCTCACTGTAATTAAGGAAATACATTATGCTGTCTGGCAGTCCGATTTGATAAGAGGTCAAGAAGCTCAGACAGCTAGTTGGCTGTTGTACTGTCCATGTCTCCAGTCAATACAACAGCTTGGGTACAAGTCTCAATCCTCCTGCAGCAATCCAACTAGAGACCAGTTTGCTGTAAGAACACTGGCCAGCAAAGAAGCCAAGGCAGAAATAGAAAAACATTATTATCAACAACCAACACAGGTTTCCAGTCTTCATTGATGTGTGATGCATTAGTTACTGCTGTATCTCTGGTACTGTTTGGTGTATTGACTTGAAGCTTGGAAGATATAGCAACCCATGCTGACTGTGCTGGATGACCTTGTCTTTGACCTCCTATCCAGCAGGGTGACTTTTCATCATCCTTTTGATTTTAATGGATGGCAGGATTCGCAGTTTTGTTTCATACTTGTCATCTTTTCAGATTTTGGTGGCTTTATGAAAACTGAATAGTTTGTGGTCTTCGGTATAAGTTTTTCTTTTAAATATTGATATTTATTGTTTTTCTTTTCTTCATAGGCTGCTCCAGAGAAACCCCACATGGACTAAAAGTACCATTTTGAAATGAGACATGGTGCCAATATGGGGGAATAAAGTACATGCGGACCCTTTCTTCTCCAGAGCTCTTATTCTCAAATACAGCATACATCTTAAAGTCATTTTAGTGAACATGTAATTGGGAATGTGACATATCTGAGGAGCAACAAAAAAGATCAGAAGGAAAAGAAGTTCATAATCAAGAGTGCCAATCGTTGAGCATTGTACAATGAAACTTTGTGGCCAAAGTTTTTAGACGTAATTGCCCAGTGTGTTGTCTGATTCTTTTTACCAAAACAGCCAGTTTTGTACCAGCTTTGTAGGTGCTGCGGTTATAAGTAACTGGTTTGACAATTTCACTGTGTAGGTCCAGAAAAAAAAAAAGGTTTGTGACTACAGGTCCAGAAAAAAAAAAAGATGGTGCTAAATATTTAAATTGTTTGCATGAATATAGAATGTTACTCATGAAAGGGAAACATTTCAAGGCTGTGCAAAAATGTCTAATATATATGTGTGTGTGTGTGTGTGTGTGTGTGTGTGGCATGCAGAATATTGGTAAATAAGTACTCTTGCACAAACACACCCAGTTTTCGCATTTTGATTTTTAAGCTTTGCAAAATATAGCATAGAACTAACCTAGAGCTCTTTTTGTTTGACTTGGGATATAGGGATAATTGTAGTTTCATGCAATAGACAGATCTACCATTTATATAAATAGGCTTTGCTCCAACCTTTGTTCTCTTTATTACAAAACATTATGAATTGACCCCCCTGAAACGTCTCTAAAAAAGAACTGTTTGTGCCCTAGTTAACTTGTGAAGCTGCTAATCTGTTAAGTTGAGAAAGATAATCAAGACTGCATCAGTTTGTTTTCTCAGGTAAGGATAAAGCATGGTTTGATGTGATCTGCAATAATAGCCCATGTCATTCCCTGCAGTTTTTATCTCCAGTGGAGTCATAGGGAATGGTCCTCGACTGGTAACTTGAAATCCATTAGCCTGGTTATTGCCTTTAAAACCTTGTAATTTATAATAATGCCAAATTACATGGGCAGGAACTCAGAACTGGGATTAATTCATTGTTACATCAAAAGGGCAGATAGGAACATGAGAGATTTTTGCAAACCCTTAGGAAATTTGCAATCTGTGATTGCCTTTGTAAAATAGCAGTGAGTGCTTTTGTCAGTATGAAAGTTTCATTATTTGTAAATAGGAAGTTGTATATAGCTTACATATACAGTACAATAGCTACTCTATGTAATCAAAGTCATATTGCTGTGCTAGACCTAGTTTGAAAGTAATTAGGTCTAGGTGATTAAAGTGCAATCTATACAATACACAAGCCTTGTATTATTTTGTATATGTATTCCTTTCATTTGTTTAAATAAAATAAAAACATTCAAATGTATTTTATGCTTATAAACTGAGTAATCTATTTGAAATGTTCTTTATTTGTCTCTAAATCTAAGGATTGATTCCAGGGTGTTCTGGAAGGACAGTTTTTGATGCTGTGATCCATAAATCCCATTTTCCTTGGTATACCAATGATCATTTTCCTGGGATCAGAACTGAGTGGCAAGTGCAGGAAAACTAAAATACAAATCTGACATACTGAATTCAGGGATCTGTGCTCAATAGTGGCTGTTGATTAAATTTGGATGGTTCCTTGTGAGATTCTTTTAAAGTTTGGAACCATGAAATGTTCCCATTATCAGAATGTAAGCATCCCTGTGAGGGGAAGCTTGTAGAGTTTAAAATCCTCTGACACTGTTACTCCTATTCCTGTTTGTCTGTTGTAAACCATTCCTGGTGATGACTTCATATGTTTAGTGTCCTAGAAACTTTAAGGCCAGAATCTAACTTCACTCTTCAACTTTGACCTGTGACCTGCCTAAGCCATGATGGGGTCATGTGACTTTGTGATTTTTCAGATGAGAAAGGCCCAACGCTCGGCCGCATTCGGCACTGAGTCCCACCTGTTCAGCAGCATTAGCAAATATATTAAATGATTACTTTTCACAACGTTTTACAAAGGAGGATACGGGCAACATGCCCCACATGTCGACCTGTTCCTATCCAGTTTTAAATAACTTTAGTATAACAGAGGCAGAAGTGTTAAAGGGACTAGGAGCTCTTAAAATAAACAAATCCCCTGGGCCAGATGAGAACCTCCCAATAGTACTCAAAGAAATGAAATAAGTTATTTACAAACCGCTAACCAATATCATGCAACAGTCTCTTGACACGGGTTGTACCGACAGACTGGAGAATTGCAAACGTAATACAGATTCACAGAAAGGGAGACAAAACCGAACCAGGTAACTACAGACTAATAAGCCTGACTTCTATTATATGTAAACTTATGGAAACTATAACCTATATGGTAACAGTATCCTGGGAGACAGTCAGCATGGAAGGGAGATCGTGTCTAACTAACCTTGACTTTTTTGAGGATGCAACATCGACATTGGGTAACTGCAAAACATGTGACATGGTTTATTTAGATTTCCAGAAAGCTTTTGTCCTGCATAAAAGATTAATTCTCAAACTGAATGCAGTAGGGATTCAAGGAAATGCATGCACATGGATTAGGGAGTAGTTAACATGTAGAAAACAGAAAGTACTGATTAATATCATATTGGAAATACTGAAATTGGAGAAGGAATCTATGAAAAAGACCTAGGAGTTTATGTCTTCATCTAGACAATGTTGGGAAGCTATAAAAAAAGGCCAACATGATGCTCGGATATATAGTGAAAAGTGTTGAATTTAAATCAAGGGAAGTAATGTTAAAACTTTACAATGCATTAGTAAAACCTCATCTAGAATATTGCTGTCTAGAAAGAGTGCAAAGAAGAGCGACCAGAATTATTCCGGGTTTAAAAGGCATGTCGTATGTAGACAGGCTAAAATAATTGAATTTATTCAGTCTTGAACAAAGAAGAATACGATCTGATTCAAGCAATCAAAATTCTAAAAGGTATTGACAATATCGACCCAAGGGACTTTTTTGACCTGAAAAAATAAACAAGGACCAGGGGTCACAAATGGAGATTAGATAATGAGGCATTCAGAGCAGAAAATAGGAGGCACTTTTTTACACAGAGAATTGTGAGGGTCTGGAACCAACTCCTCAGTAATGTTGAAGCTGACACCCTGGGATCCTTCAAGAAGCTGCTTGATGAGATTCTGGGATCAATAAGCTACTAACAACCAAACGAGCAAGATGGGCCGAATTGTCGCCTCTTGTTTGTAAACTTTCTTATGTTCTTATTAGGCAATTGAGTCCCACCTGTTCAGCAGCATTAGGCACTGAGTCCCACCTGTTCTGCAGCATTAGGCACTGTGGCCCACCTGTTCTGCAGCATTAGACACTGAGGCCCATCTGTGGCACTCCTTAAGAAAAATGACAAATTTAAAAAAAAATGCTTTTAATCTGTAACACTGCAAATAAACTTAATCTGAAGTGTTCTTTTTCATTTTATTCTTGCTTTTCATTATTATGTATATAATAAATCCATCGAATGTTGTTGTGACAGTTTGGGAACCCCTGCTGTAACGGCCATGATTTCTTTGAAATTTGAAAACATTAAACAATACAATACAATAAAACTTTATATTATAAAGTGCTCTTCATGTGAAGCATCCCAGGGCACTTTACAATAAAACAATAAAATACAAAAGAAGCCAACAGCCTAGCAATCCAGCTCAAAAATAAGCAAACTCAAACAGGTATGTTTTTAAAATGGATTCAAAAGTCTCGACTGGGCCAGCATTCCTGATATCAAGTGGAATAGAGTTCCAGAGGCAGGGAGCAGAACTATTAAAGGTCCCCTCACCCCTCCTGATTGCAGCCGACTTCCAGGAGCAACCAGAGGGGCAGCATTTGCTGATCTCAGTACGACTTGGGGCATGAGGTACCAACAGTTCTTGCAAATGTGAAGGCCCATTGTGAACTCTATGCTGCCCTGCCAAAACTATATGCATTATAAAATAAACATATAGATAGGAAATGTAACATGGTACACAAATGCACACAGTGACGGAAGGGTGAATTGCAAGTATAAACAGCAGATGTATACACCCATGACACCTGCTGGACATTTGCTGTTACAGCACTATAACTAGAAGGGTCATTTCCTTGTTTAAAACTCAATTTGCTATGCCCTTCTGTTATGTTACAGCAAGAAAGGTTACCTGTCTACCTGTTATTAATATTAAACATGTCAGATCATAATAGTTTGTACAACAGGACAACAAATTTGCGGAATTCCCTACCAAATGACATTACTGTTGCATCTAAAGTTGAGGAATTCAAATCTGTTGTGTCTGCTGGCTCTCTGTCACTGGCAGATCTTGGCAGCTGCCTCGATAATTCAATGTTTTATATTATATGCTGTTTGCAACTGGACAGTATTTCCCAGCTGTTTTTCTTCTCAGTAATGCGAGAGCTGTATCATGCTGTCAATTCTAACCTTTTTGAAAATAAGGAAACTGTGCTACCTAAAATAGGTTACTGCCTTGGACATTTTTAAATAACACTAATTAATGTATTAAAAGGAACTGCGAGCTGTGTTGCTGACAGCGTCCCCTTTAAATCTTACGGAATCCAAACCAACGCCAGACTCAGTAGCAGTAGCTCAGTTCTCTTCAAAGGCAGCTCCCTGTATTTACCTACCAAGGGAATGACAGTTAACCTTTTGCACTGAAGTTTCTGGCTGATTTGCCAGTTCTCAGATACAACTGTGAATTTATAGAACTGTCATGAGCAGCCCCACCCAGCGTACCCAATGCCACAATTATCCATTTGCAGTAAAAGTGCATCTTTTGAAATATATGAATTGGTTACGCCTGCTGACTCTATTTGTTTATTTTACACAATCATTCCATACAATAATTGTGTCAGCTTAAAGTAAATGAGGGTAAAGTGAGAGGAGCCAATTCTTTTAATATTTGGAGACAAACCATTTATTTTGGACAAAAGTACACACTAATAGTGGCCTGTAATCTGCAAGAGATAATCAACACAGGATGCACATCAATGATGGACCCAATGCATTGTAAAACCAGCATTTCAGTTGAATTTTTACCAGGTTGTTTTTCACAGTTCTGCAACAGTAAGAAAGTGAATAACCAGCTGTTTTACCCTAGAGAGATTCATCTTGTTTCCTGTTCCAACATCCCCCCCACCCCCCTGCAAATATATATATATATATATATATATATATATATATATATATATATATATATATATATATATATATATATATATATTTGCATATGCCTATCATATTTTTATTCAGATGTTAAAGACACATTTTCTATTTTATAATACTATTTACAAAATACAGTAGTTCTTAGAAATAGTATCGAAAAATCATATTTAAAATAAAAATAGAAAACGCTATTTGTACTTTAAAACGGGTATTTTGTAAATATGATTTTAGTGAAATATGTTCAAGCCTATCCATCCTTGGTCATGGTTCACAATACAAACACTAATGGCAGGTAGTAAGCAAGCTGTATCTTTCAGCTTAATGTTCTGCTTGACACTGCGCATGTCCATTTCTCCAGCTGCCACCACACTTTTTCTTTATAAATGTACATTTGACCCCAATTTAGAAATATGTTTAATGACGGTTCTGCTTAAATAGTGCAGTAAAATAATTCTTAACGGCTTGCAAGTGTTGATAAAGGTGGCAAGTCTAATTGAGTATTGGTGTGTCAAGGTGTTAATTGAAGCGTATTATAAGGCACAGCAACTAGGGGTTCTGTTCAGTCACCTTAGCTACGGAGCACCCTAGTTCATTTCTTTGATGTCGTTCCCGAACACCATGCAAGCATCTCCGCTGCACCCGCCAGCTTTCTAGAGGCCATCCCGGAGGGACTAGCTTCGGTGTCCTCTAATGTTAATTTCTTGACGAGACAAGAAATACATTCGAAAGAGAGTGAAAACAATCGAAAAACTTACGTCAGGATAAACGATTGGGATGACTGGGGAATATCTATAGAGATTTTCAACTATTTCAATAAGATATGGGGTCCTTACACTATTGATCGTTTTGAAAGTAAACACAATAAAGTACAGTGGTTCAATAGCAGATTTTGGTGTGCTAGCACTTCAGCTGTAGACGCCTTCACACAAGACTGGAGCAATGACAATAACTGGATTGTTCCCCCTATTCCTGTTATTAACAGAACAGTAAAGCTAATATAATCGTAGTCTTACCCAAATGGGAGTCAGCACCATTCTGGTCTTGTTTGTGCTACAATAAATGGACAATTCAGAAAATAAATAGCTGATCTGCGTATCCTGTCCGGGGTCTATCATAACTTTTCTTCTGGCATTCACCACAAAGCAATGTTCTGAAATATTTCCTGTAAATTTGATTTCATTGCCCTGAGATTTGTACATTAAACCCAATGCAATTATTTCATTATTAAAAAGTCAACACAATTCAAGTAAAAGTAATACTGTGCGTTTTGATGTACGTTTTAACTGAATGTTATAAGATCTTCAACCAAAACCTAATATTAGATAAAAGGAACCCTGAGTGAACAAATAACACAAAATGTGATACATATTTCATTTGTTTATTAAAGAAAGTTATGCAACACCCAATGCCCCCATATGAAAAAGTAATCACCCCCTTAGACTCAATAACTGGTTACGCCACCTTTAGCAGCAATAACTGCAACCAAACACTTCCTGTAGTTATTGATTAGTCTCTCACAGCGCCGTGGAGGAATTTTGGCCCACTCCTCCATGCAGAACTGCTTCAACTCAGTGACCATTTGTGGGTTTTCAAGCATGAACTGCTCGTTTCAGGTCCTGCCACAACATCTCAATGGGGTTTAGGTCTAGACTTTGACTAGGCCATTCCAAAACTTTAAATTTCTTGTACTTCAACCATTCTGATGTACACTTGCTTGTGTGTTTCGGATCATTGTCTTGCTGCATGACCCAGCTGCGCTTCAGCTTCAGCTCACCGACGGATGGCCTGACATTCTCCTGTAGAATTCTCTGATACAGAGCAGAATTCACGGTTTCTTCAATGATGGCAAGGTGTGCCCAAACCATGACACTACCACCACCATGCTTGACCGTTGGTATGAGGTTCTTACTGTGGAATGCAGTGTTTGGTTTTCGCCAGACATAACAGGTCCCATGTCGGCCAAAAAGTTCCACTTTTGACTTATCTGTCCTAGAACATTGTTCCAGAACTTTGAGGATCATCCAGGTGCTTTTTGGCAAACTTGAGAAGAGCATTCATGTTCTTCTTAGTGAGCAATGGTTTCCGCCTTGCTACTCTGCCATGAATCCCATTTTTGCCCAGTGTCTTTCTGATGGTGGAGTCATGAACACTGACCTTAGCCGAGGCGAGAGAGGCCTGCAGATCGCTGGATGTTGTTCTAGGATTCTTTGTGACTTCCTGGATGATTTTACATCTTGCTCTTGGAGAGATTTTGGCAGGACGGCCACTCCTGGGAAGATTCACTACTGTACCAAACTTTCTCCATTTGGACAATATGGCTGTGACTGTGGTTCGGTGGAGCCCCAGAGCCTTAGAAATGGCTTTGTAACCCTTTCCAGACTGATAGGCATCAACATCTTTTTTTCCCCGGAAGTCTTCAGTAATTTCTTTTGTTCGTGGCATGATGTGCCTCTAGAACCTGTGTGCTGACAACTTCACTGATGGTAAGGGCCAAAGTTAGTCAGATTTATATTGGGCAGGGCTGGCCCAAATCAGGCCTGGTTGTTAACCAAAGTACTCAAACAGCTGACCCTAATTATCCCTTTAATTGGGTTGAGTTAGTTAGGGGGGCAATAACTTTTTCACACCTGAAGATTGCATGTTTGATTACCTTGCACACCAAACAAATGAAAGAAGCACCAAAATTTGGTGTCATTTTTTTTCTCTCAGACTCCCTCTATATACTACTACAACCCACAAAAAAATCTGACCAAATACAATGTGAAAAATGTGCAAAAATGCAGAAAATCCGACAGGGGGCAAATACTTTTTCACAGCACTAATATATATATATATATATATATATATATATATATATATATATATATTGTATGTATGTGTGTGTGTGTGTTACGAATAAAATAACACTTCATCATATATGATTTTCCTCTGTTGTCATTCAATTCACAGGTTAGTGTTGGTGGCTCGCGGATTGTTTAAACAGAAAAAACAAAAAAAAAAGCCTTTCTCTTTTGAAAAACTGTATAACTCTAAGTTGTTGCCTTTACTTTCACAATAAAAGTTGTCCAAACTGGGCGCTTCAAAAGTGGACCCAAGGCAGACTTCCACCTGTATTACGTCTGTCTATGTGATTAGTTAAGAATGTCCAATTCCATTCTCTCACTGCAGCAACAACAAGAGCGCGTGATCATTGAAGGTCATTCAGCGTCGTCCGATCCCAGGGCCAAACCAGCTGCTCCTTTACACCCAGGAACTCGATGGGATGTCAGCGAGCTACCAGCCTTTTTATTCTCACATGAAAGTATAAGATTAAAGAAGAAAAAAAAATATTTCCATTCAATGAGAGTATTCTCTGTGCACATCCCATGTTATTTTTTAACAAAGGATCTATTTTAAGAAAATAAAGGAGCATTAAAACAAATCTAGAATAGGTACAGTAATTAAATGACTCTGACTTTTAAATCTTACCAGCAATAGGAAAAGGTCATATAAAAAAAAAAAAACATTAATTAATAACTTCATTTTATAAAGAGATTTGACTTACACAATGCTATTAAGTGACAGCGAACTCACTGATCAAGGTTAAACCTAACATTTCTTTGCCCTTTTGAATATTGCAATGAAATTTATTTTTGAGAATTAAAAATGGTGCCTTACTCATAATGCTCATGGAACCTGATATTTTTCTTTTTTATAATAAGCTCAAAAGTAACACTGATTAATATTTATGTGTGATTATTTTACATGTTTATGAACTGGGTTTGTAAGACTTAAATGATGTGTACAACATTATTTGATTACACTGCTCTTATTATGAGAGAGAGAGAGAGAGAGAGAGAGAGAGAGAGAGAGTCACGTCTAATTGATCACTGAGACCCATTATGTGTTCTGGTTATACACCAGGCCACTGTATTAGTTTGATGGTTTGATGCATTATGTTTTGAAGGGAGAAGAAATCGGTTGAAATATGATTCTAAGTTCTAATTCTAAGACCACAGATTTATATTTCAATTGCTTGATTCAGTCTTCACCATTAAAAGTGATATACGAAAGTACACATTGTAACATCATTTAAGTATAGAAAGAAAACTCCTTATTGGCCCTTCTCTGCTGTGTTCTGTGACATTTAAAATCACTTATGCTCTTTATATTTGATAGACGAGGTCCAGGTATTTCCAGTAATTTCTATGTTTGTATGATGGTTGTACCACCATAAACCAACTTGAGACATAAGAGTACTGACATCATTTATAGAAACAACAAATGATTCACAGAACAAAGGGGAGGGGGTATTATTATTATTATTATTATTAGTAGTAGTAGTAGTAGTAGTAGTAGTAGTAGTAGTAGTAGTATTACTACATTCCAGCATAAACTAGTTAACTTTATTCTTATTCCAAAGTGACAGCAGACCATCACCAGCGCGGCTTCAGAAATGCTGGGATTGGAGTGGATTTCAGAAATGAGAAAGTTAACAAGGCATGTTCATTAAGGACTGGAGTTAGCACTTTGAAAAGGGGGTTCTGTCTCCTCTGAAGAAGGATTTAAAGGAATGGTTTGAAAAGGAGTGTCTCCTCCTTTAAAAGAATAGCACTCGTCCTTGCTAAATTCCAACACTGGTGAATTAAAAATACAAAATTAATAAAAAGGACTTCTATTCTCCACTCTTATAAATCGGAACCACTATAAGTGAAGCCCTGTTTCATTAGCTTTACAGTGAAACACATAAAGAACTCCCAAATAGTGATGGTGTTGTTATGCTGGGCAATTTTACAAGGTGAAGCTTTACCACTGGTTTCTAGACAGATTTACACTGCTTCTACTGTAAAAACTTGCTTTAAAACGTCACTGTTATATTCAACAAGCAGTCATTTTGTTTTTGGTTCTTAATACTATTATATAATACATGGGGTCGTTTACACAGTAACAGATAAACAAGTGTTGCCTCCAGTGGTATATCACCTTCAGTCACTGCGTCTATCTATCTAATTTTTTTTTTTTTTTTAAAGTTTTGTCTGCAACTTCTACAAAATGTTTCTAGTAATAATAATAATAATAATAATAATAATAATAATAATAATAATAATAATAATAATAATAATAATAATGGATTTTGCACTTTTGATTAAACACGATGAACTACGGCTATGACAAGAAGCTGTCAAGTTGCGTTTTGTTCCAGGTAAGTTGACTTTTAGACCTTTGACCTTTAACCACAGCACGTGCAGACAGATTTATCAAGGCCAGGGGATAACCATGGCTACGATTTCAAACCATGCCCCTGCTTTCATCAGAAGATTTGATCCTTTTCACTCCTTGTTATGACTGCAAGAGGTGTTTAAATTGGATACAGGTTGTGTTTTTCAAATCCTTGTCGGCAAATCGTATCGAGTTGTTTTAAGCAATAAAAGCTACGGTGTAGGCCGGCGTTAAGTGAAAGTATGAAATACGGAAAACATCTACTTCGGTGTGTATAATAAATACGCGACAGTCCTGAAATAAGAGACAAGACGTTTGTTTGTTTGTTTGTCTTACGTTGGTCACTGACGTCCTAAACTCTAATACAAAAAAAAAAAAAACTATTAAAAACGTTTACCCTTGTTCGGGTTATATCAGTTCTGGTAGAGGGTAACCCGTAAAGAATGTATACTACGAATACATCTGAAAATCATGCGAAGCTTAAAACGTTAGAACCAACAGGCTCCGTCAACAGAGTGACAACATAATTTAAAACATTCATCAATACCTCAAAATTGTGATACATGTTCAAAGTAGATAATGACTTGTTAATTATGGAAACACCATGTTTTTGTGTGTAAATTATTAAAACCTATTGTATTAGAAAGTCTATATGTGTTCATTTAAAATTAAGTAAAAGGTCGAACAACTATTTTGCAATCAATCTAGGTTTGTGCAGAATTGTACCATCATGTGAAGCTTCCTATCTATGTATCTATTTTATATTGCATAAGGTATATGTTTTTTTGTTTTTGTTTTTTTCAAACACTTATGGCAGGGCACCTTCTCAAATTCCATATAGTTTTTTTACTGACCGTTATATAAATGGTCAATAAGAAAAAATAAGTTTTTATGACCCTCTCTCTCTCTCTCTCTCTCTCTCTCTCTCTCTCTCTCTCTATATATATATATATATATACATATATATAGATAGATAGATAGATAGATAGATAGATAGATAGATTGAAAATGTATTGGCAAAAATAACAAAAATGTAAACCTACATTGAACAGTTTTAAACATGGGCCAATGGATCAGTTTTACAATAACAACACCACAATCCAGTCCTAATATATAATACAGCAAGTGCAGATAATATCACTAAAATACAATATGAACAAGGATGCAGCAAGTTAGGATTACACCAAGTTATATCAGCATACTTTAATGTAGCGCATTGCAATATACAACAAACATATCGTTTACCAGAAGAAAAAAAAAAGAAAGTTACTGGTATACCCTCACATACAATACGAACATTTTACTCAATTAATTGTCTCCTGTGGTTTTAATCCTTATTTTAGACGCGAGACATTTAATATACTGGGGATCTAATCATACCTACGTTGATACGTTTCTTGCGTGTCTGAAACAAGTCATATATATAGGTTACATAAACGATTGTTATACAATTGAGTTATCAAACCTGAACAGCTTCAAACACGTTAATATTTCCATTCTTTAAATAGTCCATTTCATACTCATCTTTGCTTTGTTCCATTTATTTTTCCAGACACATGAAATAGGGTAATACACTATTCTAAAAATGATATCTTAGGGTTAAATTATTATTATTATTATTATTATTATTATTATTATTATTATTATTATTATTATTATTTATCGTATATCGTAAAAACTGTATTTCAATTAAATATTTGTGACAGTAGACCCTCTATTTTGAACAACAGGTTTATAGTTTTAAATAATGATGAACTTGTTGAAAGAACACCCGTCGTTTGTTAATAAAATACTAAACTGAGAGCCCGAATGAAAAGATGAGAAAATGAAAGGCTTGTTTTGCTTAATATATAGCCTGTCCCTATGAACTTAAATACGGATCACTTCTGTTTTAAAGATAAATGTGACAAAAACTGGCAGAAAGAGGGACTTTTTAAATAATTGTTTACAGAGTAGATATATTGCAAAAGCAAGGAAGAATCAGGTAGATTATGACAACTACATTAAATAGCCTATAGGATACGAAAAGAGTTTAGTAGCAACTAAAAACGTAACTTAAACGTAATATTATATACACAACGAAATTTCGCTAGGGTAAAACAACCATTTATTTATTTATTTATTTATTTATTTATTTATTTACAGCGGGGCAGTAGTTCTTACATATTTCAATTCGTATACTATGGAGGCGTGTTTTCATGTGTCATCACGTCGTCTATGTCCTTGCTGACGCAGCAGTATATGGAAGGACATCTGGGTCAAAAATGTTAGTACACGTTTCAAATAAATCACTACGTGTAGTACTGCGATACACTACGCGTTCTATTTTGTTAACTACACGTACTATTTTGGGCCAATCAGTTCTTTAGAAATGAAATAAGAGCCAATGAATTTAAAGAAAATAATACTTGTAAAATGATCCATTGAAAAGTCGCCTCACATTTTCCATGCTCTTCCAAAGTGATCAGGGAATAGGAGCCTTTGAATATTTTTAAAAGCCGTCTCAAAACATACTTTTTAAAGCTTACCTTTCCCATTGTTTAGCTGCAGTACAATGTTTTTTTATATGCCTTTACTTTTCCTGTAGTATGTGTGTGTGTGGTTTTTTTTCTGTCACCCAGTAATCGCCGGGTCTTTTGTATACGGCGAGTTACGAATAATAATACAATGCGCGTTACACTGCGTGTGGTCTTTCAGTGGATTTTATTGTTTTTATTATTATCAACAGTGGTAGATGCAATTCAGTTTTTCAGTGCAGATTCGTTTTTCTGCTTTTTTCATTTTCTAACGTTTTGCATTTCCTTTGCACGGTTTATAAAACATTAAATGGAGTTGGACCAGCCTATCCTCAAGATGTTCTTCCTGTACCAGGAATTTACGTTCCAATGGTTCCCTCCATATTTCTCCTGTTTTCTGTCGAGTTAATTTGGGAGGCCGCACCAGCTTATCTATGGAATTGGTTTCCAGTGGAAATTAGAACCTCTTCTAGCCACCTTCAGTTTAGAAAGCTATTAACAACTTTCCTTTATCAAAGAATATTTGGGTAACTTTAGAGAGCTGAAACGGTTTTGATAATTTAATACATGATTTGAAAGTGTATAATTGTGTGCAATATATTTACATTGTACTGTTCTGTGTGTTTTAGATTGTTTATGATCTACCATGTGTTTTTTTTTTGTTGGTTTTTTTTGTCACATTGTACTAAATCTTAAATGATTTTAATGTTGTTTTTTTTGTTGCCTTGTACAGCGCTCCGATGCCAATTGCGCTATATAAAATGCTAAATAAATAAATAATAAAATATCCTTGTTTACTTTTGCTTTATACTTTGGGGGCGTACAATAGTGTTATTGTGTTATAAAATAAAACTGTTACTTAATACCCACAACCTTTTAACGATGTTGCAATTTAGTTATGTTAATGCTATAAGGTTGTATGTTAGTGGCTTCTCCATGATTGCATCTGAAGTATTTGAAGATGTTAGTGATGTTACATAATAAATATTGTAAAGAAACACCCTCGGCGCTAAACAAAATGCAATTATTATTATTATTAGTAGTAGTAGTAGTAGTAGTAGTAGTAGTATTATTATTATTATTATTATTATTATTATTATTATTATTATTATTGTTGTTGTTGTTGTTGTTGTTATTAATAGATTGTGACGACCCTTACTATTTTTGACAGTAAAGCAGGAGACTGAGAGATAACAATTATTAACAACTGTATTTATTATACTTGATAATAAACAAGGTCCTTGTCCTGGCCAGAACCACGCCACGTAAAATAACAAATGCCAAACCTCAATGAGACGGCTGCACTCAGCAAATGTATGCTTGCAGCGCAGAAGAAAATTTCTCGCCGCCATATTTGTAATATTCCTTATTTTAAATTGATATCTTCTTGTCTAAATGATACACCAAAGGTTATTGGCTACTGTGCCAATTACGTTGTGAATTCGAAGCGATTACAAGTGAATACGTTGTCATGAAAAGCCACTAATGTATAATGATTATCCTCCAACGTAGGAAATACGTAGCTCGTGTCATTTTATTTTTTAGAACACGTACCAATTAAAACTGGTACACGTAGTCATTTCTGTGGTCTGATTGGTCCAAATGAGTACGTGTGGCGAATATATGAAACTTGTACTACACAATGCGTTTTTGACACAGATGGCCTTCCATAGCAGTACACAGGGAATGTTTAAGTTAGGCAAGTGATGCGTGATGCATGCTTCCAAACAAGAGTACAAATACAGCGTGCTTGGGTTATAAGTGCGGTTTAAATGAAGAACTGTATTTTTCATATTAAAATATAACTAGGTATAGGTCATATGTTTGTTTTTTGGTTTTTCTAATGTCTCACCAGTCATTTTATTGTTAGCTGTATCTGTTTATACACACAGATTTTATTTTAATTTATAATCAAGCACATGTCCGTTTTGTTTTAATAAATCGTAATCGTCATATTCACATTGGTCAGTGTTCTAAAGCACATTATCATACATACATTCATACATACACACAATATATATATATATATATATATATATATATATATATATATATATATATATATATATATATATATATATATATATATATATATATATAGGCTATACACACACATATACATATTTAATTCTCAACCATTTTCTGGCTAATTTGTCTATCCAATGTAGAGATGTGTAACAAATAGATTTGTATTTTTTCTGGCTGTCAAATTGCATTTTTCAACAGCCCTAGTACTGAGAACATCTTGATAAATCTTTATGTATAGGTATTAAAAAAAAGGTCACGGCAAATCGTTGAGTTGTCTTTTTTAAGAGTTCATTTCACAATGATAGAATTGTTGAATATGGTTCCGTCACTGGCCCGCTGTTTTTTTTCTTTTCATTTAAAAGACAATTGCCCATTTACAAGATGGGAAGTGGTTAACTTTGAATTTCGAACGTGTTATCCGTTGAACGGGTCTCTAAATTGTAAATGTTTTAGCAGTGCATGTTGCTGTGCTTATCCTTTTGGAAGATGCATTTAAATACAAGTAAGACATAACAGTTAAGGTGGTTCCTGTAAACAAATGACGATCTAAATATGTCTCATTGTCCAAGTGTTGGGACACTAACAAAAATGTTTGTTATTTGTTAAGTGTTTAGAATCTAAGTTTTTACAGCGTCGCGTTTTTTTTAACCTTTTCACGCTTTAAATGATGAAATATTGATAACGTTTACATACATATTTACAGCTATGATATTGATCATAGTTTACAAAGTGAACCTATGATATTTGATATTTGTGGAGTGAAGGAATGGGTTTGTCCAGACTCGCATAAGATGAGGCCAATGATATATATCTTACAGATACAAAGTTGCAAATAACCTGTTGATATGGGTTTTGAATAATAGGCTGAAAAAACGCAGCTGTATGAAATAATACATTATCAAATAAATAAATGTATATATTTATATATATTTATGTGTGTGTGTGTGTGTGTGTGTGTGTGTGTGTGTGTGTGTGTGTGTGTGTGTGTGTGTGTGTGTGTAATTGTATTTCTTTATGGATTCGTATAGGCTACATAATGACCTTGTGGCATTAATCACTTGTAAGCATTTTTTAACATGTGATGTCTGTACAGAAACGAGTGGCAGATTTACAAGGTGCATTTACAGGTGTAGCATATTGACAACCTGGAGGGTGGGTGTATGTACTGCTATTTGATCGTTCCCCCTAAATCTGTAAAAGTACAGTAAAACATTACCTACGTGATTAAACAATGATTCGTTATTTTAATTAATGATGTTTCATTGCACGTATACATAGCGAACATTTTGGTCTATTTATCAGATCGAATAAGCAGATCAATAATCTCAGATGTTCTGTATAATTAAAATGTTAATTAATCGCGAGCTTTAAACTACCTTTTCTGCTCGATGTAATCATACATTCAATGTCGCTGAATCTTCCTGTGTGGGGGGTGGCGCTGCTGGTTGTATATTATGATGCTTGTTTACTGTGTATATTGAGTAGCTTTTCCAGGGGAAACAATGCAACGGTACCAGGAACGGTTCGATGTAAAATAAAAGAATATAAACGTACATTTCTATTGCTTTCGGGCTCTTTTTTGGAATGCATGTACAACCTACCAAACGTGAAAAAGGAGTTTGTATTGTCAGTATTGTAAATGAAGGCATGTATAAATACTATGCTGTTGGATTGGGAAAATAACGCTTGTGCACCGCAATCAGCTTACAACTGGTCCAGATAGAGACGCGTGTCAATCATTCAGAGAGTAGTCGGAGTTGGTAGGTTGTACATGTCACCTTCTGCCCTCGGTTTAGGAATGTGTAAGCTCCTACTGATGCAGCGGGATAGCAAGGGAAATTAAATTGTAACTACCCGAATTGCACGTCTCTGAGAGATAAAAAGGGACTGAAGGTGAAGATACAGTAGCAGGGAAAATGAGGTGTTAATGAATTGCAAATGCGAAGGCATGAGGCGGGCTGCTTAGAATCAAATATGAGTTTCAGACTGCGGGCGTGCAGATGGAATATTGCACGCATCGCTGTATTGAATAGTCCAGTTTAATTATCTTTAAACCTGTAAGGTTAATACTAACTACAGAGACAGTTTTTTGTTAGTTAAAGGCTAACTTGATATCTGTAGATTTTGAACAGGTACAAGCACGTTGTAAGGACATTTAGTGTTGAAGTCCATCAATGTGAATTCTGAACAATATCTTTTAAAATAAAGATTTATAATCAACCCACAGTTTAGCTGCTAAATATATAAAAAGGAAGAATATATATATATTCAGATTTTAGTTGTTGTTGTAATATTGTTGTAGCCTAATACTGATAGTAAAATATAATAATACATTATTTACTATTTCACAGTAAATTTCTTGTCATAGTATTACTCACTTAGGGCCCCCACTCTCACTTGGTTTATCAGAAGGGCGTGTGTGTGTGTATATATATAGATATATGTGTGTGTTGAACATGACGAGTCTTTTTCAGGTTCATTTTCAAACCCGCTTTGATGCTAGCCGCGTGTAGTTCTTGTATTTTTGTTTTTAATTGTTCTGGGCACGTTGTAAATATGAGGATGTCGTCAGCAAATCATAGGTGATTCAAGTAAGCTCCATTGATCTTCAGACCCTTATTTTCCCAATCCAGTGTTCTGTAAATGTCTTCTAGGGTGGCCGTGAAGAGCTTTGGGGAAATTGTATCTCCTTGACGAACTTCTTTTTTAATCTTGATTTTGTCGCTGTTTTTATGGATTCTCACTGTGAATGTTGCATTCTTGTATATGGTGCTGATCTCTGTATGTTTTCTCAATTCCTTGTTTTTTCAGAGCCTAATACGGATCTTGTGTAAACAGAGTCAAAGGCTTTTTCATAGTCGATGGATCCCACGCAAAGTGGTAGTTCGCAGCGTCGTAACCACAGCTGACATTCTACCGAGGTCAAACTTAGGTTTCAAGCTATAGCTGCAGTATTCATATTTATATGACCGCTTGATATTTACAATTCAACCTCCAAATCTATGTTACACTGCAAACCAGCAGAGAATATTAATGAGTATTTTGTACTTTACTAGAATTTTTAAATGAGCATCAGCATTAATTATGCAAAAAAACACAAACATAAAAAACAAGCGAGGACACGACCTCGGTGTCCTCATAGCTAGGCCACGGTAGTTCGTACTCGTTGTGGTATAAGATCTTGAAGAAGATCGATTGTGCTAAATCCACTCCTGAATCAACGCTTGCTCATTTGATTGTGCCGAGTCAAATTGATTCAAATTTGATTGTGAAAGTCAAATTTGATTGTGGAGTCACCCAACAGGCAATTGAAGTTAATGGGATCAAGCTTGAATAACTACGTATACTTGGGGCGGTTAGTTTCGGCAACGGAGAACCAGATGTGTGAAATCAACAGAAGACCAAAAATGGGCTGGAGTGCCTTTGGATTGAGCAAATGCGTGCTGCCAGTGCTAACTTACGGATGCAAAAATGACTCCAAAATTACAAAACTCGACGCAGTATGTAAAGATGCATGCTGGGAATAACAAGAGGAGACAGGAAAAGGAAGGAATGGATAAGAGCGCAAACAAAAGTATGCGATGTAATAATAAGAGCGAAAAAACTGAAATGGCAGTGGGCAGGACATGTAGCAAGAAGAACAGATCATCACTGGATCAAGGAGATACGGGACTGGATCCCAAGAGATATAAAGCGACCAAAAAGAAAACCTCCAGGAAGATGGCAAGATGAAATTAGGAAACATGCCAGAGCAACGTGGATGAGGGATGCAGCAGCTTTTGTTGAAGAATCTTGGGAAGGCCTTCATCCAGCAGTGGATTGAAAAAGGCTGAAGATGATGATTATACACACACACACACACACACACACACACACACACACACACACACACACACACACACACACACACACACACACACACACACACGCATGATTGTAGCACTGTGAGTTATGGTAACCAAAAGCTTGCGACACACGCATTATAGTTTAACACTTCAGTAAAATATATACAAGAAAAGCAAGTAAAAAATTACCCGAACAATAACACATTATTATTATTATTATTATTATTATTATTATTATTATTATTATTATTATTATTATTATTATTATTATTGACACGATTATAAAATGCTATTTTTATTTAGAGGTCATGTTTGCATCTCCAAATATGCAATCGAAATGATAATGACATTATCATGTTATAAAATAGAACATGTTATTATCTGATTTCTTGCTAGACCAATACAGCCCCTAAAACAACCACGATCTTGAAGGATAATAGAGGCCAGGTTGAATACATCAAATAACATTTAACGAAAGAGTGATTGAAGATAATTTGGGGGAACGCTGTATCTGAATATAATTGAAAGTTATTATTATTATTATTATTATTATTATTATTATTATTATTATTATTATTATTATTATTAGCTGTTGTAAAAATACATACATCAATTAATTAATACATAAAGAAAGAAAGAAAGAAAGAAAGAAAGAAAGAAAGAAAGAAAGAAAGAAAGAAAGACCTACTTGTTTACATCATGGTTACCACTAGATGGCAATGGCGAGTTTACTCAAGCGATGCAACAAAAGAGAGGGCTCCCAATAATTTTTTTTACAGGAACATATTTTGTTTTATTTAAAAAAATGAAATGATTTAACACATTTTCGTATAACACATGATAACAGTAGCAACAGCTCTAGTTAATTATATGTATTAATACATGTACATGAAGAAAAAAAAAAATAAACATATATATATATCGTGGTACTTACCTAATCGGTATTGAGTCTGGAGTCAGAGTGTGTTAAAATAAAACAAACGAACGTGTATCTGTTTCTTTGGGGGTATTCTAAACGCTTCGAGTCACACTGCCCTATGTCATTTCTGCTACCAAAGTCATAGGACTGGTGTCTGTTGCTGCAGTGTGATTACCAGCGAGCTCCACACACAGGAAAGTCTAGACAGGGACAAAACGAAACCAGTCATGGGAAGCTTAAGACAAAAATGCAACTGGAACAACAAGGAACATTCGCTTCCTGCCCTTTCTCCCTCACGTGCTTTATTCAATATTGATCCATTTCAATTATTTCATTCACACAAATGTGCCGATGCATGTGTGCCATTGAAGCTATGATATGCCTACACATTGCACACATATCCATCTATGTGTGTGTGTGGTTTTTTGTGCGTGACATTTTTTTTTTGACTTTTAGGTACCATGTGAATGGTAGTTTCTTGTTGTGTTCTACAAACAGATCAGATAAAAATATGAATAGTGTATATATTGCAAGTACAGTTTTTTGTGTATTTAGTTGCGGTTTGTGCCAGATATTATAATATAAAACCATATGCCTGATACTACTACTAGGACTACTACTACTAATACTACTACTACTACTACTAATAATAATAATAATAATAATAATAATAATAATAATAATAATAATAATAATATTATTATTATTATTATTATTATTATTATTATTATTATTATTATTATTATTATTATTCAGGCTGCTTTAGGGTGGTTTCTAAAATGTCACGAACGTGGCGACAGTAAACTTGAACGAGCCCGTTTTAAAACACAAAAGAATAACGATTGTGAATGGTCGAGGCTTGGCTTTTCTGTGTGTCCACAAAGCGTTACAAAAAAGCTTTTGTGAACAACCCGGTTACGCCTGACCTCCGCTGCACAAAAGGCAACTTCCACTTTCACCTTAAACACTGTGCGGGCTCCCATAGAGGCACATCACCGTCTCTTCATTTTCCAAACTGTTCCTTGTATGTATTCATTTATTTGTTATTTGATCATGTGATTATCTGTTTATTTGTTGATTTAATTGCATTTAACTCACATATGCTTTATTAACCCCTTACTGTAAAAGTTTTGAAAGCAGTGGTGGCCAAACTTCTGACCCTAAGAGTCGCATAAGAACATTTTCATATGGCCGAGAGACGCAAGACAAACACACAACCATTTAGTTTAATTCTCTCGAACATTATAACGGAATCTTGCACTTACTCTGTGCAGTACAGCAGTTATCTCTTGATGGCTGCAAAATACACACTAACAAGGGATAGAACATTAACACTGCAGAGCCTTTCAGTTTCTGTGTAATTCTGTATGATCGTTTATTCAAATTTAACACTATGGTGCTTTTCCATTATTTCTGTTAATACTGTAATACTTTAAATAAAATATATTTAGTTATATTGAAGCAAAATACGACAACTGCCCTGATTTCACCAAAAACACCACAGAAAAATACACATTTTTGTAAGGATTCTTTTTGACAAGCTTTTCCTTTAAAGATCTGAATGTTCAGTTAAAAAAAAAAAAAGCTTTTTTTTTATTTTGTATGACTGCTCCGTGTATTAAATACTTTTGAGAGCTTTGTGGATGTCAAATGCACTGTATTTATTTCAAAAGGAATTACTGTACCTGCTCATGACGAGACGTAAGTAGATATAATATTAATTTTAGACCTGCAATATAACATTTAAAAATTGATTCTGCGTCAACACTCCAATGTTATACAAATATTCATTCGATCTGAATAAGGGCGTTCACCACGAGCGATATTCTATGTCATACAAAACTCGCTTGAGTCGTTACATGAGCTCGCCTTGTAGTGTAAGCGGACGAGACAGAGGTTTACAACTTTTCAGTGAAAGCAAACTCTTCCTCGCATTCTGACTCAAAGCCTTGATTTTCACTCTCATACTTTCGTTTATTACTCGTGGTGGGTTTACTCAATACCATTGCCTCCACTACACGAACGAGCACTTTATTCAAAATTATGAAATTGACTTTCAACTGCACAACAGGCGCCTTGAAAATCTGTGCAACCTGGAAATCTGAGCTACTTGCACAACTACGCATGGGTGATTCATTTTTACAAAAGATGTCGGCGTAAGCATCATTTTGCGTAAATTAATTACATTATACTTTATTATGTACATTTGGTTTTATCCGTAATATGATAGTTGTGATTAGTCTCTTAAACTGTGCTGCCGCTAATCCCATTTTGAGGGGTAGGCGCAGATTTTCAGAACACCGCCTTTCAGTCCAGGTGATCGCAATACGCATGCGCGCGGTGTCGCACGTCCTAAGTGACGAAATGTCTTTGCAGTGAACATGCAGGCTTAAAGAAAGAAGGGAAAGAGAGAATATAAACATGACTGGATCAGAAAACAAAATAATAAACTCGTGTTCATTTTCTACCATTTTTGCCTTTTCTTTTCGCTGTTGTTTATTATTCTTTCATCTCTTTCTTCAGTTGATTCGAGCCGCAGTGTGCGTCTCCCTGCAGTTCACCGGGAGCCGCACTTGACTGCCGGTGAGACGCTAACGTGTTTTTGTTTCAGATATCACTTCTCTTTTCACTTATAACACACACACACATACATTACGGGAATAGCAAAATTGTTCAAACTATATTGAGGCAATGTATTGCCGTTTGGATAGGATAAATGTAAATAGTAGCCTAGTCTGTTGAAAGGGTTAAGATGTGAATCTGTGTAGCATAGCGATTATGTAGTTGGAGTGAAAGTATGACAAGTTAGGGTTCAAATCCTGATATATATATGAGTTGCATGCAGTGGGTTTCCCAGTAGGTCATGCTGCAAGACTATATGAATGTAACATTAGATAGAGGTCGGCACTGGTACCTGAAAACTGGGTAGCCGTCGGCTTTTAAATTACACGATCCGGGTCCAATTTTACTACCCAGATATCGAATTATTAATTTGATAAAATATGCCATTGATTATTTATTTTTTGTTCTCAGTAATTTATCCGTATACCACAAGCAAGTACCTTGGGAGGCACTAGGACCCAGTGAAAAGACTAGTCTGCCTGCCTTGGTTGGTGCGCAGTGCATTATGGGACGCTCTAAAGGCGCAAACAAAATTAAATCGGCAACAGCTAACTAGAGTGCGCAGTCGCATACTGTCATGCTACTTGAATACAGCATGACTTGAGCTCCACGACGCGCGTATGGCTGCGACGTCACTCAGAGAGCCTGGTACTGTTTTAAGTGATAGACTAGTCACTAGTGCTAGGCAATTTTACAGCTCCCAAGCCCCAATACCAGTACCAAACACTTAAGCAATTACTAGAAGAAGCAGGTTTAGTTCTTAATATTTGACATGGAGCGCAAATTTTATTTATTTATTTTTTTCCATTTTTTGATACCTGCCAAGTTTCATGTTGATTGGTTACACAGCGTGCGAACAGGAGCAGTTTAAAGTTTTGGGAAGAAAAAATAATAATAACTAGAGTTGACAGTAACTTTACGGCTTCCAGTACCAGTACCAGTACCAGTACCAAACACTTTAGCAAATAGTGCAGAATGCCATTTTTACACAGTAACCATGGCCCTATGTGCACTCTATTATGAGTTATGAGCCAGTTTTACATTTGACCTTTACAAGAGGTTAAAGGTCATGGGCAATGTCATTTTTTGATCGAGCATACATGAGTTGCTATATGTGTTCCATAGTAACCATGGCCCTATCTGCACTCTAAGGAGTTATTAGCCAGTTTTGTATGTTGATGATGTCATCCAACATAGCCGCCACGTTATTTATTGTAGCAACTTCCCTTTAAAACCCTTTAAAGACAACCACACTACGATCATATGTGCCATTGGGTTTGTTTCAATTGGACTAGCGGTTTGGGGGAAGAAGATCTTTGTAGTCTGTGATTATGAAGTCTATACCATGCAATTTTGACGTCATGCAGCATGGCCACCATACCACACAACCGATCAGATTCTTACGAACACCAGATAATCTTGGACTATCCCTCAACAACTATACCAACTTTCAGCACTCTGCAATAAGTGGTTTTCTAAAGACAAATTTTTACATTTAGGCAATTTTTTTTTCAATCCAATATGGCGGCCAAACCATGTGACTTATGACGTAAGTTCTTTAGCATTTTCCATCTTCCCATAAGCATCTACCAACCTACCTAATCTGGTGAGTTTTTTGAGCAACTCTGGCAGAAAGAAAAATAATAATAAGAATAATCCTAGCAATAACAATAGGCTTCCCAAGCCAGCTTGGAAGCCTAATAATAATAATAATAATAATAATAATAATAATAATAATAATAATAATAATAATATATTTATTTTTATATAGTGCCTTTCATAATGGACCACCATCACAAAGCGCTTTACGGAGGTAGGCTGTTAACTGTGCATTATATGCAGAGTCACTTACAATAGGACATTGATTTAACATCTCATCCGCAGGATGGAGCACAAGGAGGTTAAGTGACTTGCTCAGGGTCATATATATATGTGATCGTGGGGGAACACTGCCTGATTGTCCTGCTCAGAGAAGCCTGAAAACTCCGTCTGGTATCAGAAAATAGCGTAAGGTAAAGTGAACGCTTGCATTACGTTATTAGCTCAGTATTCAGTTTAAAGTCGAGTGCGTTTTTCCTCTTGGTGAGGTAGTCTTTTGTTTTGTTTTGTTAAGTCTATTTATTTTCTGAAGTGTTTCTAGCTGGAGTTCATATTAGTTACACAGTTTAATTTAAAAAGGTACCGCGGTCTGCCTCGGTGTTTAGTTGTGCGCTGTCACAGCAGCAGTTCTCTTTTGGTGTTGTGTTATGACGCGGGACCTGGATATATATGGATTGTTCACGCGCTGCAGGGACAGCGAACTGTACTCAGAAATAACTGAATCACGAGACTTTATTTCAAGACACTGTTTATTGTGGGAGGGACATGAGTCATATTTCATATAGTTTACACGGGAAGTGCGGGTACCCTGCTTCTGCGTAGGGACTCAACTTCCACCCGTGGACGTCTGGGAACTCGGCTGCAGGGGACCTTTCCCCACAGCCCGGATACAATTATATACGATTCTTGTTCACTTCTCTTGGCGTCTGTGGTCACCTTAACTGTGTTCCTGAATCCCTTCTTCAGAGGGGGCCCGTCCCACATTTACCTGTGTTGCAGGATTGCTCCACCAGAGGGAGCCTGTTCTGTACTTAACTGTGTTTCAGGATCACTCCAGCAGAGGGAGCACGTCTTGTACTTACCTGTGTTACAGGATCACTCCAGCAGAGGTTCCTCGGTGTGTGACACCAACTGTCAAACATGGAGGAGGAAGCGTGATGGTCTGGTGCTCTTTTGCTGGATCCAGAGTCGGCGACTTGCACAGAGTGAGTGGCACCCTGAACCAAAATGGCTACCACAGCATTTTGCAGCGCCATGCAATACCCTCTGGTATACGCCTAGTTGGTCAGGGGTTCATCCTACAGCAAGATAATGACCCAAAACATACCTCCAGGCTATGTCAGAACTACCTTAGAAGAAAAGACAAGATGGTAGGCTTCAAATCATGGAATGGCCAGCACAGTCTCCAGACTTAAACCCCATCGAGCTGGTTTGGGATGAACTCGACAGAAGGGTGAAAGCAAAGCAACCTACAAGTGCAACACATTTGTGGGAACTTCTGCAACAGTGTTGGGAAGAACTTTCCAAACAATATTTGATTTCCATTGTAGAAAGAATGCCACGAGTGTGTTCGGCTGTTATATCTGCAAAAGGTGGCTACTTTGAGGAGTCAAAAATTTAGATTAAATTTTGTTAAACAAAACGATTCCATGATTTCTTTATCTCCAATTGTTTATTTGTTCTATGCTATAAATTCAGAGTACAATGAGACATTAAACTGCGTAAATTTCAATAAAAACTGGAAAAATGGAGGTGTTCTAAAACTTTTGACCGGTATATATTGTGAAACGATTGCGCCACACACAGGTTCGTGCCCCTTTAAAATTACAACCCACAACAACCAAAATGGATTTTCAAGCGCGGTTGCGCTAATATTTTAATAAACACAAAAATAAATACAGCAAAACAAAACAAACAAACACCTAACTCCGATTTGGAGCACTTACTACACAGGTAATTTCTCTGACTAACTTGCAGGATGGCTAAGCCGTTTACCTAGCATACAAACAAAAAAAAAACCCACAGGTTTTCACAGCACTTACTTCTTTTATGACTGCTCGGAAGCAGAGCACCTCTCTTCTGCTTCCTTCTACTCAGCAGCCCTGAGCAGACTGACTGCTTCCCTTAAATACCCTGCACCTGGCTCTAATTTAATAATAAGCACCAGATGCAGGGAATGATCCATAATAAAACAATTAACAGAAATAATTAAACAATAAAGTAAAACAATTAAACAATACAAGAGGTGCATTTTTTCCCTTCAGGGGGGTTTTAACCCCCTCCCTGCTGTCTCACACATCCCGCTGCCTTACACATCCTCCCCCCCCCCAAGTGTGCAACACTGACGGCCATTCCAAGGCCACCTCCCCCCCTCAAACATAACCACCCACCCTCGAGTCCATAAATGTCCTTTTTTGCCCTCTTCCACGGGCGGACTTGAGGGTGGATCGTTCCATGTCCCGGCCCAGCCAGGTAGGGACCGCGCACCGGCGACGAGGGACCCCAACGGTTTGTCAGGGGCGACGGAGCGACAACCGGGCACTGGAGGCTGCAGCAGCGGGCAGAGGTCTGCAGCTGGGACCCAGTGTAGCGGCGTCCGGTCACCAAGGGGAGCGAAGCAGTGACCAGGGGAGCGTGGCGACATCTGGGAGCAGTGCAGCGGCGTCTTTGTGTCCGGGAGGAGCGGAGCAGGGGACCAGGTGCAGAACTGTGACCCGATTCTGCCGACTCCTGGGCTCTAGGTCAAGTGAAGGGAGGTCCAGGCCAACCGACAGGGTGTCCAGGAGCAAGGGCGAGGGACCGCACGCAGCTGTGCCAGACTGGACCGCAGGGGTGGTGGTCGGGGCTGTGGTGGGCGTATGCTCTTCACCTCCTCCCCTCTGGGCTCGGGCGGCGGCTCCTCGCCTCTGGGCTCCGGAAGCGGCTCCTCCCCTCTGGGCTCCGGAAGCGGCGGCTCCTCCCCTCTGGGCTCCGAGGCGGCTCCTCCCCTCTGGGCTCCGAAGCGGCGGCTCCTCCCCTCTGGGCTCCGGAGGCGGCTCCTCCCCTCTGGGCTCCGAAGGCGGCTCTTCCCCTCTGGGTTCCGGAAGCGGCGGCTCCTCCCCTCTGGGCTCTGGCAGCGGCAGCTCCTCCCCTCTGGGCTCTGGCAGCGGCAGCTCTTCCCCTCTGGGCTCCCACCTTTTTAGCAGCAGCTCCTGTGTCTGCCTCTCCATCCTTGCCGTCTGCTCTATTTGAGCAGCAGTATTGCGGTTGATCATTGTGATCAATTCTTTAAAATCCATTTTCTGGGTCGTAGGGGCGCCCACACTTTCTGACACCATATGTGAAACGATTGCGCCACACACAGGTTCATGCCCCTTTAAAATTACGACCCACAACAACCGAAATGGATTTTCAAGCGCGGTTGTGCTAATATTTTAATAAACACAAAAATAAATACAGCAAAACAAAACAAACAAACACCTAACTCCGATTTGGAGCACTTACTACACAGGTAATTTCCCTGACTAACTTGCAGGATGGCTAAGCCGTTTACCTGGCATACAAACAAAAAAAAAACCCACAGGTTTTCACAGCACTTACTTCTTTTATGACTGCTCGGAAGCAGAGCACCTCTCTTCTGCTTCCTTCTACTCAGCAGCCCTGAGCAGACTGACTGCTTCCCTTAAATACCCTGCACCTGGCTCTACTTTAATAATAAGCACCAGGTGCAGGGAATGATCCATAATAAAACAATTAACAGAAATAATTAAACAATAAAGTAAAACAATTAAACAATACAAAAGGTGTATTTTTTTCCCTTCAGGGAGGTTTTAACCCCCTCCCTGCTGTCTCACACATCCCGCTGCCTTACAATATATATATATATATATATATATATATATATATATATATATATATATATATATATACAGTATATGCACGCAAAAGTTATGTGTGCAAAAGTATGTATGTTCAATGAAAGTGTCATTCATATCAACGAAATTTCACATAAAAAAGGTGTTTGTTACAAATAAATAAAATACATTTAATTTTTTAACGTGATGAACAAGATTTTGTAAATAATGATTATGTATTATCCCGAATGTATTGAAAGCTTTCATCTGATTTTGGAAATTATCATAATTAGCTTGATCCGTTCATTTAGTATATTGTCACATTTTCATGTTTAGGAAGTAGTACTCAAGGAGATGGTGTTGAATTCTCAAAATGTTTGTCTTATTTGAAACTACAGAGAATTCCTGTCAGGGTCCAGAATTCACAGCACCAAAATAATAACCCTACGTTTTAGTCTTGGCACTTTCACTGCATATTCTCTCCGGTCATAGCTCACACGCTCTCTCAGTCGCACCCACAGTTTCTCATTCAAGTTCAGCGCTGGACTGTCTCCAGTCCCTAGGCTCATGCACCTCCTTATTATATAACCTCCCATCGTTTCCTGCCACTGTCCGGCTCATCAACCAGTCACATCCATACTCTGCAACCCCGAAAACAACACACATTCTCCCCACTCATTCACTCACTCCCCCTTCCCATGCCAAGTAACGGCATGACCCGTTTCCCTTACAATACATGTCCTGCAACAAAGCAATTGTCCGGGTCGTTACAATATATTTTTAAATTTAAAAGTAAAAATATATGAAAGCATGACGACTTATGTACAAAAATCTTCACTAATATACAACTGAACAAGAACTGTTGAGTATTTATTTTCATTTCATGCAGTATTAAATAGCAGTGTTTATATGATAGTGAAAAAATAAATAAATATCAAGATAGATAAAGAAATAAATAAATGTCTCTATATTGATTTATGTATTCATTTATTTCAATATTTATTAATGTTTTACCAAATATATAGGCTATCCTTCAGCATAGCTAATTCCCAGAAAAATATACGTTCCTTTTTGTGCAGTGGGGACCACAAATAGCGTTACTCTCATCAGCCAGTATGCATGTAGAACGTTAGGTTACTTCCGTAACCCTGGTTCCCTGAAAGAAAAGACGACCACCAATGACATTACGTAAGGGATATGCCTGCCCACTGGGTAGGTACTGCTGAGCTCTCTATACCAGAGCTGCCGATAGGCCCCTTCCTGGGATGATGCACTCGGTCCCGCCCACCGAGGGCATAAAATTCTCATCCAAAGGAAGCCATTTCTCTTTTTCCATCGAACCCGAAATGGCGACCGATGCGACCTCGCGGTTGGTGGTTGTCTTCTCTCTCAGGGAACCAGGGTTATGGAAGTCACATAACGTTCCCTTTCAATTCGAAGATGACCACCAATGACATTACGTATGGGATAATGTATACCAGAGCCGTCGCGAAGGAGAAGGAACGGCAGCATATGAGGGAAGCACTGACGGTTAGACAAGCACTGTCTAACCCAGAGGTTAGAGGTGTAAACTTAAGAACATAAGAACATAAGAAAGTTTACAAATGAGAGGAGGCCATTCGGTCCATCTTGTTCATTTGGTTGTTAGTAGCTTATTGATCCCAGAATCTCATCAAGCAGCTTCCTGAAAGATCCCAGGGTGTCGGCTTCAACAACATTACTGGGGAGTTGGTTCCAGACCCTCACAATTCTCTGTGTAAAAAAGTCCCTTCTATTTTCTGTTCTGAATGCCCCTTTATCTAATCTCCATTTGTGACCCCTGGTCCTTGTTTCTTTTTTTCAGGTTGAAAAAATCCCCTGGGTCGACATTGTCAATACCTTTTAGAATTTTGAATGCTTGAATCAGATCACAGCGTAGTCTTCTTTGTTCAAGACTGAACAGATTCAATTCTTTGAGCCTGTCTGCATACGACATGCCTTTTAAACCCAGGATAATTCTGGTTGCTCTTCTTTGCACTCTTTCAAGAGCAGCAATATCCTTTTTGTAACAAGGTGAACAGAACTGAACACAATATTCTAGATGAGGTCTTACTAATGCATTGTAAAGTTTTAACATTACTTCCCTTGATTTAAATTCAACACTTTTCACAATATATCCGAGCATCTTGTTGGCCTTTTTATAGCTTCCCCACATTGTCTAGATGAAGACATTTCTGAGTCAACATTATTATTATTTGTTTATTTAGCAGACACCTTTATCCAAGGCGACTTACAGAGACTAGTGTGTGTGAACTCCCATTCCCACACTTTCGCGCAGGTGAGAGGTCATCCTCCACCAGCGTAGGGCTGCCAAGCACGCGTGAGACACAGTCAGCCGACGGTGTCTGTCACGTTTGGCATTGAGGTGGAACGCATTGAGCCACGCTTATAGCGGGCACATGCGAAGCAGACCCAGCTGAATGGCCGATATGGCTGCGGCCATCAGACGCAATAGTTTCTGGCACAATAGGAGGGTGACCTGTGATCCCTGTTGAAACAGGGAGAGGCAACCCTGGATAGCTGCAACTCTGTCGTATGACAGGTATGCACACATTGTAATGGATTCCAGCTGGAGCCCCAAGTACGAAGTGCACTGCACCGGTGTAAGCCGACTCTTTGCATCGTTGATGGTGAGGCCTAGCCTCACCAGATGCTCTGTCACGACCGCCATGTGGGCCACTGCTCCCTCTCGCGACTGGGAACAGATCAACCAGTCGTCGAGATAGTTTATTTCTCCGATCCCGCAGGGGAGCCAGGATAGCGTCCATGCACTTTGAAAATGTACGAGGAGCTAGGGAGAGGCCGAATGGCAGCACAGCAAACTCGTAAACGCTTCCTTGAAAAGAGAAGCGAAGATACTTTCTGTGCTCTGGACGAATGGGAACGTGAAAGTACACGTCCCGTAACTCCACAGTGGTGGGGTCTACAAGACAAATGGCTCGCTTGCACAGTAAGGCAGCCACTTTCTTTTGAAGTACCGAGGCCTGGAGGGAGAGGGTCTGTCATGAAAGTATTCGTGATGCCTTGAAAAGGAGGAGGTCCCAGCGGAACTGAAGTGCGTAATCGTTTTGCACGATGGCGAGCACCCAGGAGTCTGAGGTGCAAGTGTGCCAGTACTGCAGCTGTTATGCCCAAAAGGGGGTCTGAGGCTGCCAGCCTCCAGGGGCCCTGCTTGGGCTGCTGAGGTTAAGGCGGGGCAGTTTGGGGTGGCTGTTTAGGGCACTGGCCCTGAAAACGTCTCCTGTGACGCTGGTGTGTGGACTGGCCACGTCCTGCGTTCCCTCTCCCTGTCGGTTGGGCCCGGTTGCTTGCTGCTGGTGTGCCCTGTAGGCAATGCCTTAGGTCACTCAGCAGAGCCTTGGGGACTGGAAATGTTCTGAGGAGCTTTCCAACGGCTCGACCTGCCCACGTGGACGCATGGGGAGGGAGCAACACCGCCACCTGCCGGGACGCCTCGCGTTCCCGGTGGGATCTGTGTAAGATCTCCTCCACGGCTGGCCCAAAGGTATGTCCTGGGGATATAGGCGTGTCAAGCAGTGTGGCTTTATCCGCATCAGGAACTCTGGCTAGTGACAGCCACAGCTGTCTACGAGCCACGATCAAGCTAGCCAGGCTCCGGCCAAGAGCTTGCCCTTGGAGACCGGAGATCTACAGCAGTGTGCTGGACAGGAGACATAACTCCGTGGCCACTGGCACGCCGGGTCTCTAGCCAACCCACCCATCGACGGGGCCTTAACTAGGAACCCCGCTAGGCCAAGCTTATCTACACCTTCTAAGGAGGCAAGCTTGCGGCCTGTTTTAGCACGCTAGGACCTGAGCTTTGGATGAGAATTTTATCCCCTCGGTGGGCAGAACCGAGTGCATCATCGCAGGAAGGGGCCGATCGGCAGCTCAGCTATACCTACCCAATGGGCAAGCATATCCCACACGTAATGTCATTGGTGGTTATCTTCGAATTGAAAGGGAACCTGTTGACATCTCTTTAGCAAGATGTTCAGTCAGTCAACAAGGCACAGCATGTGCATCTCGTGCACAGTGGGTCTAAATAAAGTTTTAGCAGCAAGCAGCTTTTTCAGTAGAAAGTTAGGGGGGGAGGGGTGTTGCGTTTCCTAAAGATAAAACCATAGCCACTTATTTTAAGAAGTGCTTTTTTCTTCTTCTAAATTTAGATTTAGTGATAGAAAGGGATGTGCTATCACCAATGTGCCACACACAAAGTTGTTGTTGCAAGAATTTGCTATATTGGTAGGCCTGCCAAGTGGATCAACAAGAGAAACGCATTAAAACTAGTGTCAGCTTTCTACAGTTAATTCATTTCATCTCACACACTCAGCTTGACAATGCATTTCTACAGTTAATTCATGTCATCTCACACACTCAGCTTGACAATGCATTTCTACAGTTAATTCATTTCATCTCACACACTCAGCTTGACAATGCATTTCTACAGTTAATTCATTTCATCTCACACACTCAGCTTGACAATGCATTTCTACAGTTAATTCATGTCATCTCACACACTCAGCTTGACAATGTAGCACCGAGTGTTTAGCTTTGATTCCCCCAAGGCATACATTAGTTTACTGGCCCCTGCAGGGTTGTTTATAGCTACAGGTACATAACAAGGACATATGGGGCTTCTCTTCCGGATAGTCATCAATGCAACGTTAAGTTCTTGCCGTGGATTTTTTTTTTATGTTAATTACAGAACTTGCATTACCGAAACCACAAATATCAGTACAAGGGAAATTGTTGAAGTTAGAAGAAGGAGAACCAGTAGATTCACGGTCAGTGACGATTTTGTGTTATTGGTTGTACATATGTAACACTTATAGAAAGTTATAATAAACTATTTCACAGTGCTTTGTAGCCGACTATGGCACTGGGGTTTTAGTCCAAAAATTATTAAATAGACACATGTTAATAAGGGTTATATATATATATATATATATATATATATATATATATATATATATATATATATATATATATATAGCACACACGTTCTTTTAATTGGGGGTTTCAGTGCAAGTCCTCTCCATAGAACAAATGCCAGTTGAGACAGTATTGAAATGCAATACGTTTTTAGATAGAGAATTACAATTCTTATTGGGCAGTCCACCATAAAATACTTGAGGGTGTGTAGAGATCGAAAAACAACCCCCGAAAGTAATGCACATTTAAAACACGCGTGCCGGCCGTGCACAAACTAAAATACATACAACACACATAAAGTACAGAGATAAACCTGGCAGCACTGATCGAACAGAACCGAGAGCACAGGCAGAGAGAGAAAAAATACCAAATGCAATCCGCTATTTACTTTTCAACTTTACAAACAAGGGACCGGCTCACCACCTCTTTACCACGAACACTGTCTTGTACAGGTATCAATACCAGTGAGCGCCACTTCCAAGTTCTGCTTTTTTAAAAGTATACTAATCACTCTCATCCGCTCTCAGCTTCCCACAAGTTCCGTCAGTCCGCCCAGTTTACAGTAACTTTAGAACAGCAGCTTGCCCGTCCATTTTCTCTCCATACCCCATTTTTAAAAGGGAGATTAATCAGTCAATCACAAACAGGTGAGGAAGGTGAGATCATTGACCCATGCGTGCATGGGGGAGGGGGACTGCGGGGGAAGAGATAGTAAAATTAACAGACTGTCAGCATCAAGCATGAAACAGGAGGGAAATGTAAACAACTAATAATAAATCACTCTAATATAATACATAAAGCAAAATATAAAAACAAACAATATAGTAATAAATAAACACATGTGTTACACGTAGATTACAGATTAAATATTGCACAAACTACAATTGTATTTTCTGAGCATATATTAACGTAACAATTTCAGCAATAATAAGAAGACATCTAGTTTTGCAAATAATTGTACAAGTTTCTTTTAGTATTACTACATTGCTAGACAGGACTCATTTATGACCACCACTGTGCTGTCAGTCAACATCAGACTTAAACTGACTTAGACAGGTATGTGGGAGGGTCTATTTTAATGATCTTAACTACAACACTGCTACCCTAAAACCTGACTGCGTGTGTTATTATATCAAGTGAAGTTAAAAAGGGAGTCAATAAAGAGCATTGGTATTTAGATTCAACAATGTTTAGATACTGTTACAGATTGTTAAGTGATAGATAGATAGATAGATAGATAGATAGATAGATAGATAGATAGATAGATAGATAGATAGATAAAGTTGTGGTAAACTTAACCAAAGTGTCTTAGACCCATAAGGTAAAAAACAGAGCTTAAAAAGTAAAAACAAATGTTTAGAATTTAAACACAAATTGTATGCAATACTTTGTCACACTTTTTTTGTTGTTCAATGTCTAAAATATGGTGTCAGACAAACAAAATAAAATATGTGATTAAAACCTGTTGCTTGCGTCTAATTCTTTATAATGTGGTTTTGCAGTGCACGATGCACGGCTAAGGACAAAACAAATATTTTGCAGGAGTTAGATAATTCAAAAACATTTTTAGATGATTGTAGCATTTGCATGAAAGTGTTTGCAGTCTAAAATGTAAAGGTGTAGGCTATACTAAGAGCAATCAACTTCGTTCTATAGAGCACTGTATGTTCATTTTCTGGAATCATTGCTGTGTTTCGGGTCTAAGGACCATACCAACCCACAGCGAGTTCAGCAATAGAATGCTTCCCATTTAGAATCTCGAATGAAGAGTTCTGACTGTAAATGCTGGCTGGGGTTCTATTGGGTTAAGTTGGATGATAGAACCCACTGTTGTCCACTATATTACAATGGTTCATTATAGAACCTAAACAAAAGACAGAAGGAACCATATGTCTCTACATAGAACCCCATAGTTCACAACTTAAATGGTGAAACATGCAATGCCTGTTAGAAAGGATAAAAGAGTACATTCGTTTAAGGGAACAAGTTCCTTCCCTTACACCTGTCTCCATCTCCACTTGCTTCAGTTCATGTAAGCAACTGGGCCAACGTGTCTGACAGGTGTCCAAAGCATCCCAGCAATTTAAAACATGTTACACATGGGCAAATGCAGAAAAGCATGTCATGGTCACTTTAAACCTTTGACATCTAACTAATGAAAGAGGTGGAGCAGGGAGCAGGTAGGCCTACAAGGAAACTCTGGTATAGATAGATAGATAGATAGATAGATAGATAGATAGATAGATAGATAGATAGATAGATAGATAGATTTAAAAAGGGTTTAAAAGATGCAACCTGAAGATAAAGTTATTTGTTGAATCACACTGTAAAAATTATTGATTCATCGCAAACAAAATAGGTATCTTTATTATTGTAAAATAACACATTAAAGGCTAAGGAGATCCTAATTGCCCCCATAAATCTTAATGAGCACGGAAACAAAGAGTACCAGCTGTGACTCGTTTAACAATAATACCACCGCCATCGAGACTATAAGCTAATAGTGCACTGTGAGCATATTGCTGTATGGTGAGAAGAATGATGCTGAATGATAATAGCACAGGTTAAACAGAGCAAATACAACAACACGCACATGCATAACATCTTGGTTTACACACAAACCTTATGTGTAATGTTATGCGGACAACACAAAATGCTGTTCACCGTTATATACTTCCAGCACAGTTTTATTGTGTGTATGTTTTTTTTAATAAATAAATATCATTTTTACTGTGTAGCAGTCTAACTAGCAAGTCAAGACAACAAATGTTTAATTCACAGCACTGATCAGACTAATATATATATATATATATATATATATATATATATATATATATATATATATATATATATATATATATATATATATATATATGTCTGTGTGTGTTTAATTCACAGCTGATCCGACTATAGATATATGTTTTGTTTTATTCTCAATGAAATACAAATACAAAGTTACACAGATGAAGGCAACACTTTGTATTAGGAGTTCTGATTGGGTGTTAGGGGTTCTGGAAGTGAAACAGTAAAGAGCTGTCACAAGTAAATCACTTATACAGGGCTTCGAAGAAAAAGAGGAAACCAAAAGATAAAGATATTGCATTTAATGTATTGTCATTCTTTCAGTTTGCATGCATTTTAATTATTTGCTATTTGCTACATTTGGAATGTAATGGTAAATAGTTTTATGTTCATGTTTTTTCATATCTCGAAGTAAGTAACTATATATGATTTAACACTGTGATGCATCATGGGTATTTTACATACCATTTGAGAATTTCCACAAGTATGGCAAAGATCATCTGAACACGTTAAAAAAAAAAAACTATTCCAGTTTTTGGGACATCTGATACGCAGCCAAAAAAAAAAAAACACTGAATTGTGTTTGAGATTACATTCTTGCTTCAAGATTTAGACATCCAAACAGTGATTCTGTTTAAAAAAAAAAAGACTTGCATTTAACATATCATTATGTATAATTATGATACATAATATACATAACATTAAAACAATCAAAATGCACATTCATTTGCCGTGACAAGAAACTCTATCCCTTCACAATTAGTATGATTTGCTCTCATTATGCTGCTGCTGAAAAGTGCTATTAAAATAGCCTGCTGATTTAAATGGCTCTGGTCACAGTATGAAATGCTTTCCTAGAATTACAGTCACAATATATTTAACAAACATGAACCAATGGCAGTAAAGAAAGAAGGTGACCTTCTCTTGCAATACCAGTAGACTAACACTAGGGAAGAAATGCACCCGTACTGTTCTGGTGTACTGGCATCAAAAAACATTCTGTCTCAACTTTCTTTTTTTATATCAATCCCATACTTTTGAATCTCATGTGTGTACACACAGGGGTATGTTATTAATGGGGAGCTTAAGGCCTGAATTAAATACAAGTTTATGGAGCTTCCATTGCTGTACTTTATATTGGCTATATGGTGCTGCCCTAATTTTGATTTAATCCAGGCCCAAATTGAAATGATGCTGCTTTTTGCTTTAGCAAAGCACCACAGAATGAGAGGAGAGCTAGTGTGGTATGCTTTGTGGAGGGACAGAAGTTACCATTCCCATGAATCAGACCAACTTTTACTGAAATAAAGAAGGGGCTTGAACAGTGCAAACACCCACGTTAATAAAAGCATTTCACCCAAATACGCATTTAGAAACATATAGAAGTCTACTAGCCTTTTACTGCTGTTATGGATAGGGTACTGGCCAGATTGCTTTTAAATTGTATATAAACACTAGCAATTAACATTTTAGCTCTATGTTTACATAAAAACAAACAAAAAAACAACATAAAAGCCCACAAACTGCAAAATATGGTCTGTCACTATTTACCCTCTGTTAAAATAATTATCCATGTGTCTTTTTAAAGTTTTGTTTTTTTTTGCAGTTTACAATTGGATAATCTATAGTTGTGTTTGGTGTACAGCGGTATGGGATAGGCCTAAAGCTGAGGGAACAGGAAGCCACTTTGTGGCTTGGAACTTTATTTCAGGCCACTGCCTGGCACACCAGGGCAGACTTGGGGTTTGATACAGTAAAGTTCCCTTAGGTCTAACGGTCTCCTGCAACCAGGTTTAAAATGTGGCGTCGTTTTCCCTCAGCTTAATATCCATTTTATATGTTGTTTATATGTTGTGTTTTTATTTAACGCGAATCTATTCAAGTGCGCCACCTAAGTGCAGCCTCGCGCTGTCTTTAAAAAGGACATGCGTTGCCTAATCCGGGTCGTATAACGCTTGAGTTATACCACGTTAAATGACCCCGCCCTACAATGAGCAAGGAGCTGCAAAGTACCCTTTGTGCTTTGCCTTAAATGCCTGATTTAATACCAAGGCATTATGCAGCTTTGTCATTTTGTTGTTTTAATACTACATTCATCCCACATTAGCTATGGAGATACACATCGTTTAGATTGAATCTGCCTCACGTACATCCCGATTACACGTTTAGCGATCAAACACATTTGTAAACATGTATTTACATAACTGTTTATAAGCTGAACATTAATAAAATACCACATCACGTCTATGTAATTATACGTGTCGTTTTTAAACACCCACCTTAATATGCCTAATTTAAACAATGTACAATATAGTTATATATATATATATGTCGAACAAGTTGCATTTTGGAAGAATTCCCCTTGTCACACTCTTAATGGTCAAATAATGTGCAAGTCATCTGCCGATTAAGCATACAAAATAAATTACATTTTTGTTTTAAAAACAACAATACTATATATATCGGATTATGTTGTCAAAACATCCATGCATGACCAGTAGCTGGTACGCAATGAGTGTAACACATTCCTATAAAGTGTCTTATTATGGATAGAAGTGTATTTTGGTCAGGCTAAACAGATGTAATAGAACCAATCTCATCACTAGGTGTTACCAAGGAGACGCAAGGCACACAAACGTTCTTAGAATCTAAACGCCGTTTTTACTTTAAGCTGTATGAAAAAACAAACAATCTACTTTCTTCATACCTCCATCATTTTCAAAACGTGTAAAAAAAAACTTTAAAAACGCCACGTTTAATTGCAAAGTAGTCTGTACAAAAAAATGACTGCATTTATTTCGACTTAGCCAACTCCACATAATTAGAAAAGTAATCCCCACAGTTAACTTGTCAAAGTGCTGAGATAACATCTCGACCATCCTTGTTAGATTATGCCCATAGGCAAGAAAACGTATAGAACAGAACTGTGACGAATATGATGAATGCTTAGAACCATGCAAATAACAATTACAATAAAACGTTACATGGTGAAAATAATAATAATAAAAAACATAAAAATGTAACCACTTGTCAAAATAGGAACATTCATATTAAATATGTATTTTCTTGTGTGTGTGTGTGACTTTTTTGTTAACTTTCCTTGTGTTGTCAGAATTAATTAACATTTGTGTCTCGCTGTGTTTACAGCTTGGTATTTCAAGCGTAAAAAAGCTGTTTGCAACCTTTGTCACTTGAGCTCTGACACACCTAATCACTAGCAGCATTGCCTGTATATGGTATGCTGACATAGAAACCCAATACAGGCCGGCATTGTAATTCAATTTTTACCACTTTTCTTTTTCTACACTAAAGTGATGGTTATTGGGACCTTTAATCCTCAGCGTGCATGTTGATGCTAATAAATACGTCTGTAAGGTTACATTAGCTATATAGCTATCCCTATGTGAAGCAAAATACAAGAATCATGACTTCACTATCTGCTGTATGAGTATCATCTGTGCGCAGGGCTTGGTTGAGACTGCGCAACTGAATCATGACTTCACTATCTGCTGTATGAGTATCATCTGTGCGCAGGGCTTGGTTGAGACTGCGCAACTGAATGCCGTTGACACGCTGTCATATTTTGGGGGAAAATATGTTTTCTTTTTGACAGAATAACTATCCAAAACAACTGCGTGGGATAAAAGAAAGTAATTGATCTCAAAAGACATTAAATATTGTCATTCTTTTATAAAAAAAAATAATAATAATAATTGTCATGAGCAACGGTGTATATTACCCCCTGTTGTAAAGATAAATACACAAAGGCACCGCTACACCGTTAGACTTTAGAATTGGTAAGGGAACTTTGACAGTATCACGGTAATTACATTATAAAGGAATTGACCGATTTCAGAAAGGTATTGATATTTATCCATCCGCTATAGCCTCTCAGGCCCTCTTCTTGCAGAGCATCTAGCTCCTGTGGTAAGCACAGTAATAACAAGCAGGCCACTGCATCCTGGTCTCTGCTGGGATACTGTAATACACATTGCCCTCCATGGCTGTGACTGAGTTTTGCATTTACACGAGACTTTGCTGATGTAAAAGTATGATATTGTAGGCTGCGGCTATAGGTAACAGGCTAATATAAGAACACATCCCTACATAACGGGTATATTATTGGTATTTTAAGCTAACCATTGACCATATGCACACATATTTAACATTGAATATTGAATATAACTAAGTGCAAATTAGTTGTTTGCTACTATAGTTCTGTAACATTGACAGGTTGTGTTTGGAGCAAACTTAGCATGGTTGTAAACGCTTTGTAAATATGGCCCTACGTCAAGGAGTCAAACGTTTCGACTCGCGCCTTCGTCGTGTCATGTAAGTTTTACTTGAGAATATATGACTGTTCTTGAAGGCACGGGTGAAAAGCATTGTGTTAAAAGCACATCAATAAAGAATGCCTAGTTACAGTTTAATTTGAAATGTATTCATTCACTGTTTTACAATGTACAGCTATATAACCAAAGGTTTTGCATCACCTTATACCGGTAATTAGCTAATTTTGCTTCATAAAGTCGAATGAAACCTGCTGAATAATGTTACATTAACATATTGAATTACATACCGCTTTTTATAGGCCTATTTAACGAAAAACTGGCTTCCGGTAGACTTTGAGATATCATGATGTTAAATAATATATATACATATATACATACATATATATATATAGTTTGTTTTAATGAGTTCTCAATCCTAAAATTCTATTGTGGTCTCCTCTATTGGTGTTAACAGCGGAGGATCAAAATAGCGCCATCGAGATGTGTGTACCATGGTTATTAAAATGAAACATCTCACTCTGCAATCTCAGTGCATTTCTGTCTGCAAAACATTGAAAACGGCAGGAAGGTTATCAGTGATTTGAAGGCCGGCGGTATTTAGATATTTGAACAGTTTAGTCAGGACCAAAAGCATTTTTTATTATCGATTAAATAAATATTATTAAACTATATTGGTCATATAATGTAAATATTGGTCTAATAAGTAACATTTACCATTAGGAAACAGTTTAACAATCAACCCATCCTCTGAAAAAAAAGATGACGTTTATAGTTAAAAAATAATAATAATAAAAAACCCTGTCCGTTAGTGAAGATAAACTACTTGCCTAATCGATGAACATCCACGGTTCAATACAACACAGTAAATTATTTGACATCTCAATAGCGTATAAAAGTATACTGTTATAATGATCAACTGAAAATATCATCGATTGGTAAAGCTGGACAATTAGTACAAGCGTGTTGTCTTTTATTTGGAAAGTGATTGACAGTCAGGCACGAGCATATCAATTAAAGAAAATTGCAAATTGACGTGGAATGGGAATGAAATATAATTATGAAGGCATCTTCGCTGACACACAGCCTAAAGGTATTATTCATGGCAGTAACATTTTAGCAAAGGGATTTTCAAAAAAATATAAGCCATGATCATCACTTTGAAATCACATTGATGTTCGGCGCAACCAGCAGTCTTCTGTATTTTTCTTTTTAAGTGAACTTAATATCAAGCAACTGAGATAGCAAGAAAAATACATCGGTATTTTCTATTGAAAATGTTTTGACCATACATGTTTTTCTTTGATGTTATTCAGTGTGGAAATAGTTATTCATTTGTATTATTTGTACTTTCGTATTAAATATTGTTGGCCACTATAAGTTATCCAGTTAGGAAAATCACAGTTCTGCATACCGCGGGCAGCAGAAAGCGGCGTTGGCATTATCAAAAACAGGTTAAGGCTGACTACATTTCTTCGGGGTCAAAGTTTTATTATACTTAAAGAATATTTTATTTTCAAACATCTAGTTCAATCATTAAGTTTGGAGTTAATGTAAGGTTAACTTCAAAATATTTGGTATTTTGCCGGCAATCCCACAGTGTGACAGAAGTATGTACAGCCTTTATTTACTCGTAGAACCAACACAACATAATTCAGTTTCGATTACATTACTACAGGGGGTGGACAGAGTCATGGATTATTCATTGAGAAACGTCTGTGGCGTATGTATGATGACACAATATGTGGTGTTCGCAGAAATCAATTATACAAATCATAACAAGTATTTAAAAGACAAAGTATTTATAACCATAAAAATATGATATATTTTAAACACATTTCTACCAAATAGACATGATTTAAACAGGATCAACGTAATAAAAAAATGAAAATATCACATACAAATTAGCTCACTCTAAATTGTTTATCATCCTATTGTTTTTGCCACAGTACCCTTTAAAAGAGAGAGAGAGAGAGAGAGAGAGAGAGAGAGAGAGAGAGAGAGAGAGAATGAAAAAATGACAGCAGCATAAATGACCAGGCTTCTGGCTGTCAATGAAGCCATTTCACTAAACAGCGTCTCCATAGACAGAAGCAGCATTCAATTAGGTTTATCTACAGGGCCCTTAATTGCGGAGATACAGCCGCGTGTAAGCAGCGCTGAGACAGGGTATAGTATAGTTGCATCTCGCCGCAACCTTTTGAGAGCGGCTCCATTCAGAAGGGGTTTATCTACGCCATGGTGATCAGGGGGATTAAAGAGTAATTAAAATCTATAAATTATCTCCCCCGAACATTTTTCAAAGTGTCCACTCTGCTGAAGACAAGTCTCCTACGCTTCATTTACCTTTTCAAAGAAAATCGGATCAAACAAAAGGGACAGGTTTCAGAATTGGAAACCGATACTGTCATCATTAACATTTAATTAAGAAGGCAGTAATGCATCTAACAATGGAAAACATTAACAACAGAAAATACTTTTTTATTCCTCTTTTCGTAGACACGTGTTTCCAATTTCACTGGCAACTCAAAGGCTAAACGTAGAAATAGTATATATTTCAAAGAAATGAATGCTGATTCAGATGTATCCACTGCACGTTGTAAATAGCACGACCCAAGTACCCCGAAAATATTAGCATTTATTATTAGTTCTGTACCTGATCTTTCCCAGCCTGTCTCCTTGCAGCAGAATTGTTTTGGCAGCAGAACCTACATGCTAGAAAGATCAGAATGCACCACAGGACAACTCGTTTCATGAAGCAGTTTGTGCTCCACTAGACCCTTTGTTATCGATGGAAGTGTCTTAGGGGTATCGGGGCTGTTTGTCTGTTTTCTGCTTAGGTTTTGTCACTGCTGTTGTTTGTGGCGGTGTTTTGGGGGTTTTAGGTTACACTTGTATCATCATATTTATACTTTAATATATTAGTACCTATTGATTTTGTCCATCCGCCGCGTGGATACTCCAGCGGTGTAAAATAAATAAATAAGTAAATAAATAAAAGGATTAAATTGAAAATATTGTTTACACTTTTACATTATTGTGTGTTTGGACTCGTTTTTCAAACACCACTCAAACACAGGACACAATTTGCCTTACACGCCAATTCAAAATACAACAATAACCAGATCCAGCATAACAGTACAGACAACTACAGACAACTATGACAAGAGCATTATTGAATTGCAGCGTATAGGCCTAACTTGCAAGTATGCGGCGTTAGCAAGGTGTAGCCTATTATTGATAGCCTGAAAGTACACCAAAATCAACTAGCCACTACCCGTCAGGAATCTATAGACCTACAGCCTAAATAAAGACTGTAAGGTCCTTTTGAGGTATTTATGTGTCACCTCTTTTCAAAATGGACCCAATAACTTCCTGTTTAGTAAACATAAGATGCAAACGGATCCAATTAAATAGAATTGCGAGAAGGCTTCGACGGGATACTGAAATTAGCGTAAACGCCGGTCAAATTATATCTAATTAGTCTTTTAATTTCCTTTCCAGACAAATGCAAATTGGCCCATACATTATTCTCCAGTTATTAAGAAATGTTATAATCTGTATAGTTCAGAAAAACTACCTTAAATCATTGCAAAATTACAATGAAAAAAGCTGTTCTTCCTAAGTGATAATTTCGGGGAAATCGTAACCTTTTAAATGAAACTCTTCGGTCCAGCTTTGAAGTTCCTGCCTTTTTCAAAGGCCTACGTGTGAAGTTGGCAGGTTTTGAATGACCCCTGCATTGTAATAAAGCTGATATACAGCGACTCATTGGACCAGATCTGTGTAGTGATCTCAGCGCTATGATCTGTGAGCTGGCAAAAGCAACTGCGTTCATTCACAAATCCTCTTCAATGCTCAGCCTGCCATCCTGGAAGCCCGAACCCTAAAGCGCGGAATCGATTGTGACGTTTTGCATGAATATACTATTAAGTGTTTCGGAGTTTGTGAATGTGCATCAGTCACTTGTATTATAAATATATACGCTGACTGATATATTCTACGTTATATATCAGTATATATACAATGTAATATAATTATACTGTTTTATAGATATACAAATATAAATGTAACAATATAGTTATACAGTTTTACATCAGTATATATACAACAAAAATAAACAAACAGTGCTATAAATGTGACATTGATTCCGTTAATTTGCAATATAATATTCTATATTTTATTCTGTAGGGATAAATAATAATAATAATAATAATAATAATAATAATAATAATAATAATAATAATAATAATAATAATAATAATAATGAATACATAAATAAAATAACTTACGATAGGCATTATTTATTACTGATAACACAATTTGACAGGCTCCAATCAAATATCCTCATTGCCTCGGGGGTGATACATATTTATAATGTCCCTGGAGGGATCCGCAATAAAATGGAAAATATGAATCCTGAATCAAAAAGCGTTTTACTTTTGGAAGTGTTGTTGATAGTAATTGATTGCACAGTTTCTGGCTAAAACATGAAGTGTCCTAGCTCCAGTCTTTGCTCTACTGTCTAGATAAAGAATACATTTACAGTCTTGAAGGTGTTCCTACCGTTTAGGCAAACGTAATGCTTTATGCCACTTTTAAACAACACACATACAACCGACGGAAAGTTAAAGCAAAGGCTTTCAATAGCATGTGGTTGACAGTTGTATGAATGAGCATGCTCCATGGTTTGGAATCTAAGGTGAAAAGCACCAACCCATATTTCTAGATGATGTGCACAAACTGGATTACATCACAACTCTAGGCCATTATTTTCTCCTCTGGTTTCTCGTTATACAAACAGTTCATTGTATTTAAAGTGAGATCAACACATTGGGTTGCTGTTCTACCAGAGCCATTAAACCAATGTAAGTGTTTCCATTGAGTGTTCTGGTCTGTGCGGGACATTGGTTTGAAAACACCACCCTGGACGTTGTTTTAAGCAGCAGGAGGTGCAGCTTGAGTTTTCAGCATGTTCAGAGCTGTGTTAAGGACAGGATTCATGTGCTATATTTTCTTGGTCTGGTCTATACCATGGCATGAAGTGGTTTTCATTGCTTGAGTAAGATCATGCAAATAAAAGGTAGCAGGGTGTTGACAGTTTCACTGAAGTGCAGATCTTGGTATAGGCGACTCAGCGAACAAAGAGTAACAATGACTGAATGCACAAGTATCCGAAAATGTACCAAAGCAAAAAGTCAGTCTGCCAGTCTTGTGAAAACTTTAGGTTTGGATTAGCACTGCCTGCGACCCAACTTTCCTGGTTCAATACACAAACTAGTTTTGTTTAGCTTTAAATACAGTGTCATTTTTTAATAGCTTTTATCTGATTTATAAAACTGATCTCCAAAAAAATTACAAAATTACATGTTATTTTCTTCTATCATTACTATAAGCTATATGTGTGATATAAAACGTGTAAGAGAAAACTCAAACACAGAAACATTTAATGGAAAGCTGTGATCACATACCACATACTAATTTGACAGATTCAGAGCAGTAGGGGGACAAACTTGTATTTTTTTTAAATATATTTGTTTTCAAACTTAAATGTAAGCGTTGGCCACCTACTTCTCAACCATGAAAGACAGCCGTGAAGTTAGCGTATCCAGACGCGGGACAGACAGTTCATTAAAGGAGGCCTGCTTGCTTTCGCTTGTAGAAGTAAACGACTCTGAGGTGTAAATCCCCGGAATTCCGCAGAATGAGCTGCCTTTGGGAAACTCTGCTCGAGAGATCTAATTTCCATCGCCTGCACTGTCTAAACACCCACAAACGTATAGGGTTGCTCAACTCGAAGCCACAGCGGACATTGCTGTGTCTAGAAGGATTAAAAAGCTCGGAAGTGTGAAAAACCCAAGAGAAGCTTTTGTAACTTAAGTTAATAAAAATAAAATAGGTTACCAAAACTTAGAATTGACTGCCGATACGCCCTGCTGTACACCCGCATACGCTATGTCTTAAATTGTAGTGATTGAATTTAAAATGTGTAATGAGCTATTGCAAAACCCTGTGTTAATAATAACACAGGGTTTTGCAATATCTCATTACACGTGATACTGTGTATTAACAAGGGTAAGTATAAGTCTTTTAATAGCGTTTAATAAGCAATAATGGGCAGCATCTTATAATATGTGTATGTATTATGGGCACATACATTTCAGAATTGAGGCATGTTTGCATTCTGATGTAGAAATCTCTTCTCTTCAAGATCAATGTTAGGACAATGTTTTTGTGTGTGTGTGTGTTTGTTTTAATGTCTGCTGTTTATAAATTTAGTACACGTGTCAAACCGTAAGTGTACTTTATTTCAGTGTTGCTGTTTTTTCTCTGGAAAATCATTGGAACGCGTACGATTTCGAAGAAAGATCATAATTGCGTTTTGTGCGATTTGACTGTGGCATGCTGCATAAATGTCTAATCAATGAAAAATCATTTTTAACATGTAAGTGAACACACGTATACATCAAACATAAGAACAAAGCATCGACCATGCAATCACAGTTTACCCCCAACAGAATTCACAGCTGACTGCTTCAGTTTTTTTTTTTTTTAATTGTAGGTGTTGTGTATGCAATTGAATGGGTATTTAAAGGTTTTTAAAGAATAAGATTAGATTATATTGTAGAAAAGTAGTTAGGCTAGTGAATACTGACTAGGTGAAATGACTCCATGTACCCATATGTATTTAGACAAGCACAAGCCCGTGTTAATATTGCACAAACATCACGCTACACCCTGCTTAACAACTCACTGGCTTGCTAAAAAAACACACCTAACGACTGGTAGACTTATTAATATGTAGAGGCCTGTTGTAAAATGTCCGATCTGTTTTCATCTGAAAACGCTCCAACCTATCCAACCCAAATAATCATTCATTGAGTTCTACAAAATGGCAGCCACCTTGACTAGCACCCGTGTTATTGTTTTTACTTTATTTTTATATATATTTTATGTTGTTATACCGTACTGCTTCAGTGTTTTTGATGAAAGCCACCTGTATAATAAAGAACTGGAACTTTGTCAAACGGTATACGATGTGCAATGAGTTAAAGAGAATAGACTACCGTGTTAAGAGACCCACCGCTCCTCTCTCTGGGAGGGCCTGGGAGAGATTCGCTCGCCGTGTTATTATTTTATGATCTGACTATTTATATTTAAACTAGTTTAATGGACATTGCACAGCAATAGCGCTATTGAAACATTGCATTATGATTAAGTCCTAAAACCAGACAATGTAAATGTACTGGTTCAGGTAAGCAACAGCTCGCATACATCTGAGACAGGCGGCGTGATTTACAACTTGTGTAAGATAAGAAGTCGCTTTATTATTTGATTTTATAAAGACACATTAGAACAAGCGTCGTTTTTAATATTATATATATATATATATATATATATATATATATATATATATATATATATATATATATATATATATATATATATATATATATATGGATCGTTTTGCTGCTTTGAAAATGTACACAAAGTTAGAGAAACACATTGCTTCTCCAAATTCTTTTTCAAAGACATGGGACAATTTGAACCCCAAAGTAGCCTGCTGTTGGTAACATGGACACTAAGGTGTACGGTAGTGTACTGCAGCATAGTTCTTATTGTTTCCTGTGTGTTTAGGGGAGGGATGGCTGATAGCCGGTTAGAAAAATTTGACTTTAACCAGCTACAACAGATGCTTTGAAGCTGCATTTATGCATATGTGGGTGACATCCCTTAAATGTGTGTAATAATAATAGAGTAACTGTTTGATGTGACTGAAGCGCTTCTCAATGAACACCTGCGCTGTAACTTGTCCTTAGCCAAAGTGGTTAGGAAGTAGGGTTATATCGGTCAAGCAAACCAGCCATGCATCCACCTGCACTAAGACCTACCATTCTTAGAAAATAAATCATCACAACGTCTATATTCAAAGACCTTTAAGGGTTTCTATAAGGCCAGCTAATATTCACAGATGCTTGGGATATTATAAAATAGTGTATGCTTTATTAATCCAGTGACTTTACAATAAATGCTATTTAAACAAGAAGGACACGCTTTTTTAGTTACCGTTTCAACTATTATAGAGAACAGTTGACCGTCTTAGGCCCTACCGATACATGTTGTTTGTTGCAATGTTGTTAAATTGTCAGATATTCTGTGATCCAGCGATGAGAATATATAGATCAATGGGCTATGCCATATTGACCCTAAAACCTGTAAAGTTTTGGTGCCAACAGAAATGTGTAGGCTATAGTTATGCGTTTCTCTATATATGCACATACATACACATGCGTTGTTTGTGTGAATTGTTTTTGTTATAGGCCAATCTAAATTATTTTCTTTAGTTTTACTATATTAGATATAATGTATATTTATCACCCCAAAACACAGAAAGATAAACGACTGTTAGAAACACAACTTTGATTCTAGAATACTGTAATATGAAAAAGTGTTGATGTTTGTTTTTCTTTTCTTACCTGAAAAGCTCTTACCAGGAATATATCTATGTGGGCAGATACAACTAGAAACAAACAGCAAATGTTATTTTGTAAAGAAGTCGAGAATATTCGAATAGATCAGGTACCCAAATATTCGTATTGCTAATTATTAAAATGCGGGTTCCTTGAGCCAATTACAATTCTGGATTCAAAGTAAAAATGCAAGTTGACGTTCCTTTTGAAATGAGAACACCGATAGTCTAATTGAGAAAGGGTGCTGATAACTTTATAAACTATGATTGTCTACATCGTGGGATGAGCAAAACATTTCATTTAAACTGCGCAGTATGGCAGGTTGTACTTTCCTATAATTGCGAGTGTACCGCTGGGCGAGGCAGGACAGGGTTAGAGGGCAGGTCTTAAACGGGGCGGCTTGTCTTGTTTTGTGCTGATTTGGTGTTCAAAATTATCAGGCCATCTCCAGCATCAGAGGAACAATGACAGCGTGATAATGGCCTGTCTAATTACCTTTCTTACCTCCAGCTTTCACCCACTATTTACAGATACAGGTAGCTGAGTTCCAGGGTAATAACTCATCGATTTGCTACTGTGGGGATTTTCTGATAGCAAACACACCTCCATGTGTCTTAAAACGTTGTGTTTAACATAAGAGTCTATTTAAACATAAAGCGGTGTAGTGTTTATAAAGCCAACGACTTCATGTGCAAGTACTGCTATGGAAAAAACAACGAGTTAGACATAAAAGAATTACAATAGTAAACAGCTGAGCTGCCTTTAATCACCACTCTTACATTTACCATTACATTTTTTGGATTTTTTCTTAAAACGTTACCAACTTAATGTGATTTTGTTTCCACGACTTTGAAGCGTGTACCAATTAAATATGTATTGCAATTACATGTATTATCTGAATTAAAAAAAAATGTATTTATAAAACTCAAATGTATTTTACAACTTGACATACAGGCAACACACATTTAATTAAAAGAAACTTTTCGTTTAATTAAACCAAATGTTGTCGTATTTAAAATGTTATTTGCGTAACTGATACCAGAATAAATAAGCAAATAAATAAATACCTTAATAATTACTCGTTTATAACATATACACTCATTTTGAAATAAACCTGTACGATTAAACATTTAATCTGAACTGGCCTGAACACTGATCCGCACTGCACAGGGCAAACTGCAAACTTCTTTGTTTGAAAATATATTGACTCAGTGTAAAGAAGCAAAGTCCCGCAAGGAAAATACCTGATGTGTGAACACTTCGCAACAACTCCAAGAGGTTTAATTATAGGGTTTTAGCACGCTAGAGCAGCCAAGTAATTAGAAAACGGCACTTTGCAGTCACCCTAATTGCATAGGAGCGCCTTCACTTGCAGCTCTGTTGCCCAGCACACCATTGTAGCTCGTTCACAAATACGTACTGATTTAGTTTCACTTAATTCCTTCTGGGATTTACACATTATTTAACCGAAAAGATTTTTTTAAACAAACATGATGAACATACATCGCCAGACTTGGTTTACAATGCTGTTGATGTGTCACTGCTGAGCGCTACAGATATACACCCTGAGAATTGAAAAGTAACTTATTTCATATCTAAGGTCTAATCAATTGTTAAAACCCCGATAATGTCACGTCAGGTGATAATACAGCCTATTCGTTTTTGTAACATTTTAAAAAATATGCTACGGTTTGTGTTTACTTCTTGCTCTTATTGTATTACCTGTACTGTAACACTTGAAATGTATTTGCTTACAATTGTAAGTCGCCCTGGATAAGGGCGTCTGCTAAGAAATAAATAATAATAATAATAATAATAATAATAATAAACGCTGCGAATCATGGCTTAGTCTTAATTGCAAACATAATATCGTCATCTGTGGTCATCATACATTACTGTCGGGTATATATCCGAGTGTTGCGCGTTGTCTCTTGGGTCTCTACGACTGCAGCAGTCCGAAAAATCCTTTCGTGTGACTGAATTCACATTCCGAGTAACACCAAGCAAGTGGTGAGGCAGGTTGGTCAGATGTAAAAACAAAGTAGTCATCATCTGTCCATTAAAAAGCATTCCTCCTTCTCAATTAGGCACCCACACCAGTCCATCTGCAGTGTCTTTAACAGAGAATGCGCATTCGAACAGAACACGTCACATACAACCGTATGGCTAAACATGGATCTAATTCTTATCATTACTGCTATTGTTATGAGAATGAGTGTAAAATCCCGCATACAACCGGTGTGTAAATAAGGCTAGTGCGTTCTTCTAAGTTGCTTTCTGTTTTGTCTTTGGCGCTGCGCTGTATCATGTGCACCAATATCACAACGGTGTGTTTGCATCACTGGTTTCTAGTATTAAGGAAGCACGGGCCCCTTTTCTGAAATGACCCATTCGTCACTTTCTCAGATTCAAGATCAACCAAGCACAGATTCCCCTCAGCACAAAGTAGGCTTATCAACGCGCAAATATGTTTGTGGTTTTGCTTTAAAAGAGAGTAAAAGAGGGAATTTGTGGTTGGATAAAAAAAAAGTTATAATGACACTATAAAAGTGTCTAAATGAGAGCGCTGTTTGCAGATGCCCATACACGATCCATAAGTGGTAGAGGAACAATTTTGAAACTGTTAATTTATACATACTAATTTGAAAGGAATTTGTATAAAACAAAATATCAAGGGTATCGGTCAAAGAAAAAAAAAGCTGGACAAAGTTCAAAGCTGTCCCCATGTGCGTTGTGTTTCAATAGACGGTGTGAGGGAGAGCAAGAATGCTTCTTCTTATTGGAAGAGTGAACGATCAAAGGCCCCTGTCCAGTAGTTTCCATGGGGAATAAATCCACTGTGAATTCACCATTTTTGTTACCGTATTTATTTCTAGTCTTCACTCTTTTATTCTGTAGTATTTGTATATTTAAAATAAAGATGGGTTGCAAAGAAACATGCAGATATTATCATGACCTGGGGACAATTACAAAAAAGAAAAAGAGAAGCGAAATGAAGATAGCAAAATAGCTATCACCCGCCCTCCCCTTGCTACTGTCGCTGTGTATTCCCAGCTCATTAAATAATATTTATGCAAAATATGTGCAAGGGATTGTGGGTATTCCCGATTCTAAGCAAGCTGATCATATTCGGATTCTGTTTTGCATCACTGCAGTAAATAAGACACATATATTTAACTGACGATGGGCTTGAGAACAGAAAAATGCAGACCTGCAAACGTATTATTGTGTTGTTTTTAGAAGAACGCTATAGCTTTAAAAAAAAGAGGGGGGAGGGATGCGAGGTTGAGAGTGCTGTCATTTACTTAAGTGTCATTGTGTCACGTGGTGAAATATTGTCGACTCGATTGGCTAAAGGCACGTGTCTAGGATACCGGAGTGCAACGTCACCTGGGGGACTCGTATTAGAAATAAGAGCACAAATCCAGAGTGAAAGTATTTCAGGATCAGTTGGCACCTCTTTATTTATCCTTAGTTTAGTAACTGCAGCACATCTATTGGATTGGTTCAGAAAACGGAAGGGACAGACTTGGCTTTACTTCATGGTCTTTCTAAAGCAACACATGAAGGGGTAGTCCAGGTTGGAATTGGAAGAACAAAACTATGAATGTTCTTTGTGAGAACACTTTGAACGGAGTGATCGGTGCATAACAATACTATTTTCCACGGGAAGGAGTATTTTGTTACTTTGCTGAAAAAAGAAAAGGTGTAAAAAAAACAGGACGGAAACTGCATTTTTACTGAAACTGGAATTTGATTGTGCACTTCAAGATCAGGAAAAGGGTTAAAGAAAGAACATTGGAAACTGCAGCAGTATGGAAGAAAATGATCATAATAACCGAGAAGCGGACCGGCAGGAGTCGGGCGATGAGTCCAATAGAGCCATCATTCCACTTCTGCAAGCGCCTGGGAACCTGCAACTCCCGCACCGTATTACCAACTTTTTTATCGACAACATCCTACGACCAGACTTTGGGCGGAGGAAAGAGGGGACCTGCACCCGTGATGAGAGTAACCTCCCGGGGAGAGAGAATCTCAGCCCCTCGGCTCCCGGATCTGGGCAGATAGGACTAGGGACTGTAGCGGGTGAAGGGACCTCTAACCCACACCCTGTCAACGGGGCAAAGAAGGGTGAAACAATGAGCGGAGAAGCCCTGAAAGCCCGCGGTGAAAGTGGTGATCAGTGCCAAAGCTCAGACTCGGACAGCTCCCAAGCCAGCTCCACTACTCCTTCGCAACCCATGCTCTGGCCAGCCTGGGTCTATTGTACTAGATACTCGGATAGGCCTTCATCAGGTAAGAGTTCTACTTTCTGAACACAAGCAACTATGGAAAGCTGGCATTGATTGTGTGTTACCGCTTCCTGATCCTTTTAATACATTCTAAAAAAAATATAAAAATAAGAAAAAAATAAAAACTCAGATTTCCTGAAAACTTGAGTTGTTGTTTTTCACATGGTAGTTTGTAAAATAGTGTATCTGGCTGGCTAACCCAGTGCAACTGACAAGGAGCGCTGTTAACATAGAAACCTCGCAAGTGTTTAAACATATAGACAGGCAATCACACTCGGCATATCGACAGATAGATAGATAGATAGATCGATAGATAGATAGATAGATAGATAGATAGATAGATAGATAGATAGATAGATAGATAGATAGACACACTCCCAAATTAGAAAACACACCACATTTTACCAAAACAAAAAAAAAACAAACACTACTACTACTACTACTAATAATAATAATAATAATAATAATAATAATAATAATAATAATAATAATAATAATACATTTTGAATTGTAGTTGTATTAATTAACAGCTATTGTTGAATTTGTAGCCTATTGATATTATTTTGATCTTTTAAGCTCATTTGGACAACGCCTTCTAGGCAGTCGTGAATTGTAAATATACCTTGTTATAGGTTAACGTCCCCATAAACACATGGGCAGGGATATTTGAAATGTATTTTATGTAATATGTCGATCCGCCATGTAAAGAATAAAAGTGACTCCTAAGAGCGTGCCTGTTTGTCTTGTTGAAACGTTGCAGTTTTTTCAAATGATTTGAAGCAGTTTTGCATATTTCAATACTACACGCTGCATGCTTTCTGCTTTTCGTCGGAGACGTGCATCGATAACATCACCCCGTTATTCCCAATAGGTGTATAGTATTCTAATTACTTGTGTGTTTTTGAGCAGTCTACTAAATTCAGTGTGAGTAACAGATACCACAAACAAAACGTATTGACTGATTGATTGATTGATTTAGAGACACTAGTTCGTATAAAATAGCCAATAACAAACATATTTTAAAGGTTTGATGCTTTATTTAAAATATGTTTCTTATTATATCGTCTTTTTTCATTTTATATAAAACAGCTGATAGTTTTAAGTTTGTTTTCAAATGTATTTCAATCAAAAATAGCCTATATACGTTAAAGTATTTTTACTAGCAATGCATCCAACGGATTCCGTGTGCATATAATAATGAAAATAATGGTTATTTCTTAAACAGACATATCAGCAATCTTTACAGTATACGTGTTTGGCTATTTTGGACAAACTCGTGCAGTTTTTAAGGAGGAATTACACATTTGCGCCATTGTTCTCCTTTATCCTTTGTTAATATTTAATTAGCATATTTTGTGACAATAGACTGGGCCTTCAACTAAATATATATCCATAAATTTTAAACAGATAAACCGCAAATTATAAATGAACCTGAACTTGCAATGTTACATTATCTATTAATTTAATTACAAAAAAACACTTGCGTGTTTTTTAACGTTACATAGACAATAATAAAATAATAACACTTAACGAATTACCGAATCTGCTCCAGATATTTTAATTCAAGGGGGTTCATGTGGTATGTTATCACATACATTAGATAAATCGCAGTTGATCGTATTATATTTTCTGCAGAAAACAACTCACTTTGATGTATACACCCCACCCCCTCTGGTTTGGAAGCAGAACTTGCTTCCCTCGATTTTATTAGCCGTCCTTTGCAAACACGAGCTAGAGGATTAGTTGTCAGCATTTCAGTGGTTTGACAAATGCTTAACAACCCTTACAAGACGGAATCGTTTTAAGTTTATTTATTTTTATTGAAATCAGCGCTAATAAAGACAGCATTGAGGTGTTTGCCTTGTGTGTGCCCCCGCCGTTCATATTTAATACTCGTTTATAATTTACATCTTATATTTTGTTGTATCAAAAGATGGTGATTCAATACAATTTTGAAAACAACACGTACTTATAAGAACAATGTCTAAAATAGGCAATGTAATGTTACAGCGAATTCGTTATTTAAAGAGAGACATGCAGTGTTATTTAAGTAAATATTTATTATGCATATATATATATATATATATATATATATATATATATATATATATATATATATATATATATATATATATATATATATATATACTCTAAAAACATTCGAGTCGCTCTACAGACGGGCTTTTGTTTCTCTTTATTGTTATTCATTTTTGTACAAATGGTTATATATTGGCTCCCAAGTTTTCCATGCGAAATGCAAGCTTCAAATTTATACAGCAATACGTCTTAAAAGGGAGTTGCAAGCCCAGCTTTTGTGGAAGCCTATGTATAATTTAGGGAGCTCTTTTAACCCCCATAGGCCTGCTAAGTCCGCAACTAAACATACGTGTTTCTACTTTCCCAATCTTACCCTGCAAATATGCCAGGAAAGAAAAATATCCCAAGTATGTTGACTTTGGCAAATAAAACAATGAACAAGGCGGCATGTGAAATTAAAATTTGCAATCTGTTTTCAAATGACAAAACGTTTACGTGTTATTTGTGTACGTCTTTTTTCAGTACAATCACATAACTAAACAACTGTATTGTTCTAGTCATAAAATGTCGTTTTGAACATATTTTAACAGTACATGAAGTAGGGCCTACTATTTTTAAATCACTAGGTGTATTTATTTATTTATTTGCTTGTATTATGCATGTATTGGTTTATTTTAATTTAACTTCACGCCAGGGTAGGGCGGTGTGTAGATAAATAAACATTTAGGCCTACTACCAGTTTACATGACCAGAGTGACGTAAAAAATACAAACGTAGTCCGAATTAGTCGTATATGCTCTGCAACATTAAATATTAAAGATGTGGAGCTGTTAACTGAATAGTTATAACACACGTTAATAATAATAATAATAATAATAATAATAATAATAATAATAATAATAATAATAATAATAATAATAATAATAATAATCACGTATTAATAACTTGTGTAAGGATGTCCCAAAGTGACAGCAATGTAAGGCCCAACAACGAGGCCGTTTGTAATTAAATAATAGAAAAAGAAACATTGACATCACTATTAGAGACATGTAAAACCAACAATGAAAAATGCTTTAACATGTATGTTAGTTTTCAAATGACCGTTATTTATCCAATTATATTGATGCTGAGTAAAAACCATAACAGACTTTGATGTGGCAGTAGCCCATTATTTAATTACTGTATTACTGTGTTTGTTTATTGATGAAAAACAAAACCCTAAGGTTTATTGTGTTTTTAACCACAGGGCCCAGATCTCGTAAACCAAAGAAGAAGACCGCTAGCAAAGAAGACAAGCGGCCCAGGACTGCGTTCACAGCGGAACAGCTCCAGAGACTGAAGGCCGAGTTTCAGACAAACCGGTACCTGACCGAGCAGAGGCGGCAAGCTCTGGCGCAGGAACTCAATCTGAACGAATCTCAAATCAAAATCTGGTTTCAAAACAAACGAGCCAAAATTAAGAAATCCACGGGCAACAAGAACGCACTGGCACTGCACTTAATGGCACAGGGCCTCTACAATCATGCCACATCATCAAAAGAGGACAAATCAGATAGCGATTAACTTAAAAGAAGAATGACAATATACAATGCAATAATTTAATAAAATAAGGGCCAGTGTACAAAGTATACCAGCATTAATAATTACAAAAATAAAGTGTATTAGATATAATTCTGCAATATTCTGTATACACGTATATCATTGCAGGTAAGGTGTTGTAAAAAGAAAATGTTTTCAATATATGATTTTTTTTTTTTTTTTCCAGGAAGTGTACATGTTAAAAGTGTTTTAGTTGCATTTTATACCAAGCGCGTTTGATGGGCGTTATCGTTTAGCCACATGTTTGACAGTGAAAATAAATAAATAAATAAATAAATAAATAAACAACATTGCTGAAGTCCAAAGAATTGTTCTGCTGCATCCAGGCAAACTGTGAATCTAATAGAATGCTAATGTTTGTTCTGCAATGTATTTTTTTTTTAATGTGTGTTTGTGTTTTCTTTTTTAAGGACTTAAGCAAGAAATATGATTTTGATAAATAAATATTTGCGATAACCCCAGACTTAAGCAAAATGTTTTTAAAAAAGTGTGTCCCATATAATAGCGAGTATAACTTTTTTAATCTTTATAAAAAAATATTTTGTATTCCATTAATGATAAAAGTAAAGAGTTTGGTTTGTAAACTAGTTTAATAATGGAGTAAATAAGACTTTGCTATCAAATGAATACCTTACAAATTCGGTGATAAACATATATGTTATTCATATTTACACGTCTGTACATCTTGTTTACAATAGAAATTGCATGTTAGGCCTATATGCTTCAATTTCCAATTGCCCGATTGACGTCCTTATTTCTTATGAAATATCCGTGGGCCAAGCTTTTTCATGTCCCACAGAATGAGCAGTGATAACATTAATAATATAATGGTCCGAGGCGCGCTACAATAACTATTTATATTGCTTGCCAGCAATTGAAAAGAACAGGAAGCACAAAGGAACGAGGGCCTGGAAAGACTTCAGCGCTGTCTCTGGGTACTTCGACAAGGATAAACAGCGTTAAACGCCCCTAGTCACGTTTTTAGTGTTACATAAAGTTCAAAGTACAGGAAATCAAACTTAGTGAAGTAAAATACTCACTGGTCTTTGGAACACACTTCACTGTAAGGATCGTTTTAAAATCAACGTGTGCAGTATTGCTAGACAACGAGACAGCACAGTAATTTACTGTGGAAACAGCGTGCAATCCAACTGAGACTTACTGTTTGTTATAATGTGTTTTATTATGGGGTGTTTGCACTGTTATTTATCATGCAATAAGAACTTCTTAATGTGAATGAAGACGTTTAGGGCCTTTGCATGGAAGCTGCATTTTGTTATAGCTGGGAAAAATGAACGTGTTTATGAATAGGATCCTGGTATTTATGATGGTAGTCCAGATGAAGGTTTGAGTTGCTAGACTATCCATATCAAATTGTGGACGCTTTTTGTTTGTGTGTGTGTGTGTGTGTGTGTGTGTGTGTGTGTGTGTGTGTGTGTGTGTGTGTGTGACTTTACATGTGTTTTTATATCTGAAAAGTGTGTATGAATTTTAAATCCACCAAACTAAACACACTTTGCCTTAAAGGTTCCTTTCAAAGACGAACTTTTTTGTATTTCTTTATGATACCGAACTGTGCTAAGAAAACAAAACAAAACAAAAAATATTATGTTAAATGCATACTAGTAAGAACAAATTGCCTTTTATTTTAATAGCTGGTACGATAAAAAATGAATTTTGAACAGTGAAAAAAAAACTATAGAGAAATATGTTAAAATATTTGTGTTGAATGAAACGCAAGGACATTTTATTTTATGTGTCTGTTTTAAAGTATGCCTTCTTATAAAAAAATTATAATAATGTACATAATTTGTATCATCTATGTTTTAATTGTGTAATGGACTGCCTCTCATAACTGGACACGCAAATAAAGGTCGAACGTTATTTGCAGTACATTGCTCTCAGTGTATTTTCTTGCAGTGGGAGATGCATTTTGATAACAGTTCAGCCCTATGTGACAAGCTGAAAAACTATCCGTTCTTTAAAATGTACTTTTCCTACTAAAAAAAAGCTGTAACACGCAGTAAAAGTGTTGTGTTTACGTAACGCTATTGCTGTTCTCGAGTACAGATAGGACACTTGTTTGTTTGCTAAATTATTTAAAATGGGGACAGGAAAAGAAAAGAAAAAAAACATGTATAAAATATTAGGAAGCAATTGTAAGAAAATATCACGAATTTGTACAATTGTTTCGTCAAGAGTTTTAAATACATTTCGTAGTTCCTATTTAAAATGGCAAACTTGATTATTTATTGCCACTTTATATTTATATACAAACATGCAAGCAGCGTTTTTGTTTTGTTTTGAGTGTGCATAGTTTCAGGTCATCTATGTTCACAACTCCCCTCGTTACAAACAATAATGCATAAATAGACTAATATTGTTTACGTACGTATTTACCAGCTAATGATAGCCTATTGTATTGGTAATTACGTAGGTTATTGGAACCATCTATAAAGTATATGTAATGGTATAACCATATAGGCAATTCATGGATAGTAGATCTAATTAATAGGATATTAACCATTGTGTTACAATGTGACACGTCATTGCTTACCACCGTTGCATACTGCCTGCTTTAATGTGATAAGGGTTATACCCATGAGTCAGTAGGAAGTGTTTACATTGACATATCTTACATAATATCAGATTCAAAAATAAATATAGGCCTGTAAAGTGGTGTCTAAGGGAACCGTGATAGCTGCATTGTGTTTAGCGTCACGTGACAACAGCTTACTTGAATAGGGAAGACACAGTCGTCTGTCACACACAGGAGTACTATTTTTAACTTAACATTTCAGCAATCTATTACTTGTTGTTAGCAGATTGTTTCTGTTAGGTCCATGCAATGAAAACAGAAGAACGGCACACTTAGCACGTGTTTTAATAGGCTGTGAACAATTATAAAGAGTAATTGAAGGCTCCAGCTGTATTATGTAATTATTGTAATCTGGAGCTGCAAAACAGCTTTTCGAAAACAAGTGAACATAAAGAATGACTCTTTTCTCATTAAGAAACATTACAGACTGGCCTATATACCAACTCTGTGTAGGACCACAACAATATACATACACACCTATGGAGAGACAAGACAGATAGACATCAAATATAACAAATTGATGTGCAAATGTTATTGTTGCGGTTCATGATATAGATTATACAATATATGTGGTTATTGAAAATACATCTACAAACAGATACATGAAAAATAATAAGAATAACAACAACTTCAGGCTGCATAATAGGAGAAACTAGTAGTGTAGCATTCATTTAGTAAAGTCTATGTGAACACGAATACTTCCGAAGGCAATAGGCGGGGATATTCTGCTCGCGTTCTTATTATACACTTAAGCTGCGGTAGTTGCGGGCAGGTGTTTCGCGTAATGCTAACTTGTTTTTCTTTTCAAGTCCTATACATTCTCTTGGTATGTAGGGCTTATGGTTTGTTTTACAAGCGAGCAGCTTTCCAACTGTTTAAAAGCAAGACTGAAACGATCAAGTTGACAATACTGTACAATCAATAACATGTTTAAAACACAGGATTCATGAAGTAATTAAAACGTATGTTCTTGGGTCCAGTTAGTTTTGCAATTAGTTATTAAAGAAGAAGTGAACCCCTAAATTAATTTACTCATGCTGTTTCCCTCCTCAATAAACAAGAAGTGAATAATAGCTCCAGGAATTTTGCAGTTATGAGAATATGTATCTCATGTGCAGACCGATGATGAGTTGAATCAATAGGCCTACATAATTGTCATCAGAATGACAACGTCCGATAAACTATATTTAAACACCGAAAGCCAAGCGTGGTGATTTCTTTCTTATGACAAGTGAATTATACCTTAGCATCTTATGTGGTGTCAAGTGTAAGATATAGGCCTATTTAAAATAAGCGTGGACTAAACGCCGCTAAACATAAACACGCGCCCGACAATTCATTGTTTGTAGCCTATGTGATAACACTGCAGGTTCCACAACTCGTCAGGTGGATGTCGCATTTACAGAACAGATGGGAAAAGGACACCCGTTCAGCAAATTAGATCAGTCATCAGGAAATGAACGTGCACTGAAATAAAATTTAAACAACTGGCAAGCATGACGTGCAACTTTCTGTACAGGTACGTTAACGTTATGATATATTTCAAAGACATTAAGAAGTATTCAATAATCCATAAACTCAAGAAACTTGGGAAATGTGCACCAAAAATCATCAAAACTTCATCATCAACCACATAATTGAAGTGACCTTTATAAAGCTATACCACTATACCAGAATGTATCTCCAGAATGGAAAGCCTATCTCAAAAAGCTTTGCCAATTGTTATTATTAAATCTAAATATACGTGACCATGTTTACTCATTACTTTCCATTCATTTAACAATTTCAGTGTATGAAAACAACTTGTTTTCACTTCATGAGTAAGAACAAAGGCGCAGCTGTGAGTATGCAAACGTACATTTTAAAGTAGGTGCAATTTACAAAAGTAATTTCAACCACCGCATTCATCCCAAGCGTTTGAGATTCAGAAGTACAAGCGGCAAGCCTGTTGTAAATTGCACGGACATTATTTTTACCAATACTTATTTGGTAATACTGTATTTGAAGCTTTATTATTTCCTTGTTTAGTGTAAGAATATTATGTTTGATTTGCTCTGCACCAAGTTCAAGTTTTATTGGCAGTCAATCTTAGGAAAGTTTGTAAACCGCATGCAGCGGGTCTGCATGCTCACTTATGAAGCTAATAACCGGCAAAATATACCACCCCATTTTGTCAATCGCGTTTTATATTACATTTTAAACAAACTTGACCTTCAGTGTAGTGTTGTTTATTATGTGCTAAATTGTTTAACAAGAACATTGAACTTAGGCTACCATTTTTTTTTTTTTTTTACCAAAATTACTACTATTAAATTAAAATTAAGCTGAAACTATATTAAATGCATCTATACATGAACTGGTTTTATTATTATTATTATTATTATTATTATTATTATTATTATTATTATTATTATTTACTAATAATAATAATAACTTAACAAATGTTGTACAATCAAACATGTCTGGAACTCAATAGGGTTTGTTTATTATTGTCGAAATGTCTTCAATAAATGTATGCCAAAGCAACGTAAGTGACCGAGTTTATTATAATAGTGTTCTATGGTAGCCAGACAAGTTTACCTGCCCGTTGTACAATTTGGAAAAGTTGCAAACGCAGAATAGATCTGCAACAAAAGAGGCAGCCTGTGAGGACCATTTCCCAGCATTGACCTGCTCTTCAATGCTAAAAAAAATCTGATCTGCATTTCTATTCTTGCCTAGCTTGTATGTGGAAGTAACGCCCAACGGCCACTGACTCGAGGAGCTCCGCAGAGAGAAAGGCCTGTGCCGCTCAGACACTCTGCTCTATGCGGAGTATGAATGGAGTCTGTGGCCTGGAGACCCTGGTGAAGGTCAAAGCCTTCTGTCACAGCGGCAGGTGGTTCATTTCCTCTCCCCCCGCCCGACAGCTCGACACCTCTGAATTCAACACTGGCTTTTGAGGAATCTCATTAAAACCGTATTTTTAAGTTTTCAACTCCAAAACATTTTTTCTTTAAAACCGCGATTAATTAGCTATGGCAAGTTTATAAGCCCAACACGTGTGAAATTGATATTTGTGAAGAAATTTCATGTATGTTTGTTTTGTTTAGTTTTGAGGTATTTTCATTCTCCACTGTTTTTGAAATATTTTTCCCAGATGTAAGCCAATATTCATTAGCCACAGCCCATTAAAACGTTCTATCAACACCAGTTCTTTCTTGGCATAATATCAGCATAGGGGGTAAGAATCTTTACTCCTAGTCTACATGCCTAAATAACTTTACTTATAATTAAAAAACCAACACCAGGATGATTGATGGCCTGCTTTTAATTTTATACACAGTAAAACGTTACAGAGGGGGTTTATTTAAACCCCTTACAGCGATGTTTACAGGCTTCCTTATGTACCAACTTAGATACTGTTTCTAAAATCTTTTTTTTTATTATTTCACAAAAAAGTGCTTAAGTATGAACGCTTTTCTACAAAATAAAAAAAAACCTTAAGAATTTTTACACTACGATTCCACACGTGTTATCATGAACTCCATATAAAAACTGTTGTCATTTGGTAAACTGCAATAAATATTTTGCAGGAAAAAAAAGTTTATGAATCAAAAACATTTTATCAGAAAAGCACTGATGTCTCTTGTCTGCCTTGAACACAAAAAGCCATCCTGTCCCCTCCCCCACTGAGTTATTTATCCATAGTTTTTAAATGCTTCCTAGTCAAACTTGAATATGCAATGAAGCGCCGGAGCTTTGTGGCGGAAATATAATTAAACTGGTGAAAGATGTAAAAGGTGAAGAATGGGGATGACATCAGGCCAATTTCACACTTGGCACTCAGATGGCCGAGCCCAAGCCAGGCTCTTGCCATGCAACACAGATCAAAGCACACTGCCACTACCAAAAAGGCAAAGGAGACTTAAGTATGCTAATCCCCAGGACAAATATATTTTAATCTTGTTAGAATACAAGTTAATGCTGCAGCTCAGTGGCTGAACTGTGTCAGAGTAGAGAGATCCACTTTCCTATAGTTCTGAATGAGGTAGACCTCCTGGTTCATTCATATTGAATTTAGGTAATTTTTATTAAAAAAAAACAAAATAGTCCACCATGCACTCCACATCCCCCTTTTAAAGAATTCATTTCATTAAAAACGCCAGCAGGCAAGTTAAGTGCCTTGTTTGAAACCCCTGCTAAGGCACAGAACATGCATAGGAAATGAGTATTTAGTGGTTCAGTTTGTAGAGCTCATACCAACAGCACCCTGGCAACCCTTGATCTGTCATGTATTTACATTGAAGCCCCAGACTTTGAGAAGAGGCTGTGCATACAAGGAATTATCTAAATAAGTTACACATACAACATTGTGAAGCCAACAACAAATCACAATGCAAGTTTATATGGTCACATTGATGTGTATCGATAATAACATTGATTCTCATGCACATAATAGAATATTCATTTGTTGGGGTTGGGGGCACAGCTAATGCTTTTTCTTGCAACAGATACATGCACACAGCTCCATCTTTAAATTCTCGTTTAGCTCACTATTTTAAGCAACACAATTTCAACAGAAGAACAAATGATGTTAATGCAGTCAGCTTTTTTGACTAACAAGAGCAGTTATATACCTTGAATCCAGATTAATAACACTTACAAACCAAATCCTGCTACAGTATCTACACTTTAAAAGCATTGACATATTTGTAATCTTGTTTTTTGACAATTGGTATTTCTTCAATGCAAATGTTTCATTTTCATTAAAACTAGTGTTCAAACTCTTAGAATCTGTAAATGAGTTTACTTTTTATACAAGTAAGGCTAGACCCTTTATAATACGTGTATATTTTCTGTTCAGTTATTACTTGATCAACTCATTTTTCAACTGCAAAACCGAATCATTTTTATATCCCCAGTCATTGCATGCACAATTGTACCATGTTAAGTTTCCTATCCATGTATCTATTTTATAATGCATGTAAGTTATGGCAGGGCAACTTCTCGAACTCCATAGTTAACACAATCTGATTTAAAATTTAAAAAAAATAAAATATAAAATGTGTGACCGAAGGGGTTATATCAACACATCTCAAACTAGCATGCCATATTCATCATCAACCCGAAACATTTTCTTATCTACCTTCGAAATAGGATAAAAAGTGATGAAGCGAATAGTTGCGACCTCTGGTCTTGGAACAATGCTTTATAACTGAACTAAAACATTTGTTGAAGTACAATATCCTAATGAGGTAATCAAACAATATTATTTTCCCTGATGATTTGGCTTAAGATATTCTACAGGGAAATTAGGCCTACCTGAAGAAGCAGAGCAAGTAAAAAAGACTTCCAGAAGAAAGAGAAGCCATGTCAATATTCCTATGCAGGCACAGACAGGGACAGCCATGTGAACACAGAGCTGTGCGTTTGTAGTTTCAGTAAATGACCAGGTCCGATCAAGTCAGCAAAGACCATTAACCCCTTACTGTCTTCGGCAGTTTGGGGTTCAAATATATTAAAATGCATACTTTTGAGATCTAATTCAAAAGTCAAGATGTTGCATCTTATTTGTTTGTTCTTCTGCCTGCTCGTTTTCACTGTGGTGTATAAAACACTGCTATAATTCACAGTTTTGTGTAACAAACCTCTCAGTTAAAAGCTTCCCCCCAGAAGTTCTGGCAGGCAAAGTATACCATTGGCTTTAGCTAGAATCTTACACTTGTTTACAGGCCTTATTCAAAAGGAATATACTTACAGTGGAAGTGCAGTTTTGTACTAAGGATTTAACTTGCTACTCTTTTAGAAAGTTTAGAAAACAAATGTGTGGCTTTACGATTTGCATTCTGTAAATTTAAATGTCTTATTCTAAACATATTGCAAGTCTTATATTAACAGATACACATACAAGGAAATGAACCTGATTGAAAACAGTTATAATACATTACAATGGTAATGTATTCATCCCCCCACACCTCCATTAAAGACAAGTATACAAGTTATTTCTCACAATACATTATAAAATGTGTTCTGGATTGTAACAGCTGTTGTAAATTCCTGCTAGCTAATTTGACAACCAAATTCTAACCACTAAACTAAAATGAATGCATCATAAACAAAGAGGACATGTCTACAGATCTTCTTACAATCTACCTTGAAATATTGTTTCTTTTTCATAAAGAAAATAAAGCTTAGAACACAATCAAGATTTCTCAAAAAATACAAAGAAAATCACATTTTAAATTAACGAATTGTATTTTTTTAAAGGTTTTTAAAAAAATAACCATTTGTATTTTGCTTAATTTGTCATGTTATGTATGCTACCATTTTATTAACTTGAAACTAAATGCATTCCATTCTGGTATTTTAAGGTCATTTAAAACACTAAAGCATTGCCAATTGGTTAAATTATTGCAGCCTTTTAAACTTAAATGAAAGATGTTTTACTATTAAAGGACTTCCATGAATGTAAAGTTTAAGAAGTCCAAAGCTAGCAATCATTCCAAAGCAGCAGTGTTTTGTGAACAATGGGATGAACAAGTTAACCTTTGCATTGTCATTATTCCTCACCTTTCTTCTACATTGCCCTTTCTTCCTTGACTATGACCTTATGAGGACATACTGTGTCAAGTTCAAAAATAATAGGATAATCATTTCCCAGCCTCTTCAAATCAGCTTTTGTATACAGAAAATAAAATGTACATTTATTTATGTAGAAAATAAGGTTAGACTTTCCATCTTTTTTTTTTTTACAGTATTATCTCAATCTTTTTTTAAACACATATACAATTAGTGTTTCAGTACAACTAATATATTGCTTTACTTATAACAATTAAATTATTCACAAACTAACACTCCTTTGCTATTGATAGTATGTTCAATAACTCTTGGCAAGTAGGAAAATGCTACACTGACTGAATACCAAACCCATTTAATGAATTAAATAGAGCTCAATGATTGTTTTATAAAGGATAGGAAAATAGCGCTGGCAAATTATATATCCAAGTAAAGCACAGCAAATAAATTAAATGCAGCATTTATTTATTTATTATCACAATACTATAACATGTTTATTACATAGTGTAACAAAGTTTACCACAGTGAGCATCATTTTAATATGCTCTGGCTAAAAATGATGGCTTACATTTTCAATTTATCCATGTAATCCAGTTAACTATAGTTTCCAAATTAGCTCACATCATGGGCCCTATTAAAAAGATTATATCCTTAAAAAATGAGAGTGTTAGTTAAATGCTTTTTGATAAGAAGCTGTAGTTCTCTTTTGGATGTAGGGTCCCTGTTAGGTAGAAGCATTTCATAATTAGTTTATACAATTTTACTTGCAGGCTTACAATATATTAGTTTAATGTCTCATCTTTTTCATCAATACTAGAGATTTAAATAAATACCTGTTAAGGTTTATGAAATCGTAAGCATTACTATGGAATATACAGTTAATAAAAAAAAAAAAAAGTACTCTAACTTAAGTACCGTCAGTAAAGGCGAAAGCCCCTATATTTGTCGTGTATTTTTTTTTAATTAAAATAACTATTTTAAACCCCTAATCATCATCAGTCCTAGACCACCTTAAAACCTGTATTGGCAAAATGATAGTTATACATAATTCTTTATGTAATGAAACACACAGGTTAAGAATTAAAATCCTTTAAAACTGATATAAAACAGACAAAAAAAACATTTTAAACTTTTATTGAATGAACAAACCCAAGTTCTTTACATTTTGACATTATATACATGTCTATAGACATATGATGTATCATCTAGGTCAGCAATAACATTGTTTTCATGGTCACATTGCTTCTCAATATTATAATCATAGCCTAGTGGCTAAGTTTAAAAGCAAAAAACAAACAGCTTTTTAAAATTAAAATTCTTTATGTTTAAAAAAAAAAAAGTTGGTCATCATTAGAAGTCCATTTATTTTTCTTTGCAGATAATTCTGCTTAAATGCTCAGGATCATTTTCAGTACAATACCTGTGCATTATAGTTCAGCGTGGAAGGCAAGAGAGCTTTTACATAGATCTGAAACAGGAGGAAATACAAATAGATGAAATATATTTTAATATGAAAGAAAGAAAAAATATTCACAGGGTTAGTAATCAAACAAATTAATTCTCTTTTCTTCTATTTGCATTTTGTTTGAGAACTCAAGCTGCGTCAGGTGCAAATCAAGTGCAGTTGGACTTTCTTCAAAGATATTTTCAAATAAATTAACCATCGTTAAATCAATTTAATGAGCTTTGCGTTAGTAGACAATTGTGTAAAACCAGGCCTTGTATAAGACAACACCCACAATGTAAATATGGCCAGGAAAATGTAAACACAAATGCATGGACTAGGCATATTTAAAAAGAGTGGCACTATCGATTTACCAATGTGCATATCAACCAGAGCACTAAAACACTGATTGGATACTACAAGTCATGGCTCCCAAATGTTTGTTCTTTGATTTAACCATTTATATGATACATTAAAGCTAATTGCATCAAACAAATGACGAAATAACACATTTCTCGAACAAAAAATATTGATTTTGTTACCCCCCAAAAAACGTCTGATATTTCCATAGAGATGAAATATTTACAAGCAAGTCCCATATAGAGTGCTACAAATCTTACATGTAGATTCATATTGTTACAGCATATGTTTTAACACAATATTAAAATGTTAGGAGTTCCACATATTAAGCACAATTAAAATAGGAAAGATGACTGGTTGCAGAATCCTATTGAAATATATAAAAAAAAAATTACACAGGGTTCTCCAACAGACTAGAAATATACACATGCCATAAAAAAGAGTCTACTATATCACATAGATTACACAGGGGTCTCCAACAGACTAGAAATATAGATTTTCATTTCTTCAGAAAATCTGTGGACCTTTACAATGTATTGGTTTCCCTCCCAATTATATAAAACAGTTATCTGTGTACCTGGTATGTCTGAGACTTGAGTCCCCTCCCCCAACAGTACAACACAACCACACTGTGACAGCAGTGCTTGTTACTTTGAAAACCCTATTTCTGTAGGCTACTCTAGAGAAGATGCATGTTAAAACACAATATAACCTGCCTTCTGTCTTACCCGTTTTGAAGTTTAACATGTTCATTTAACAGCAATATGTTTTATCACTGTTTTACCACTAATAATAACAACAACAACAACTTCAGGCAAATATTACATCTTAAATGTTATTGAACATATCTTTATTTTAAGATTGTGTTTTACAGAGTACAGGAATTTGATTACATCCTGGGTCTCAAAACAAATTCTATAAAAAAAAACAAAAAAACAAAAAACACCACACAACAATCTACACCCCCTGTACAATCACTATGTTAATTGATATTCTTGTGTTACTATAACGTTTACAGTCCCCTTTTCATTTTAATGTATGAAATGTTTTTTGATATTATAATACCAATAATGATTCACTAAATGTATTTTCCTATAATTATTATTCATTTTGATTTTTTTTAAAAGGTGTATTTTTAAAATCTCGCTGGTGCAAGAATTTGACAGCAGGATAAATAATAAAAAAAAGATATACTTTCTTCCATGATCTGAATTGCAGATGTTATAGACCTGGGCATTATGCTAATCTGGCTTGTTTACAAAAAAACGTTATAATTTATATTACACGCACTGTATTTTTGGTCTCCTAATTTTAATTAAATGAATTGTGTATAAGATTGATTTCGTCATCTTAAATTTACTAGGACAGATGGACATGGTTTTAAACCAAACACAAGAAGCCAATATTTGGATTCCAGCAATTATGGAGACTGGTTTCTGGTATGACGCTGCTAGTTCTTTCTCCATAGCAATACCGCATCATGGAAAAAGCACAGAGCTCAAAGAGAGCACCACCACTGCATCTGAAACCGTACCTGATATATCCCTGCACAGCTTGCCCACCACATGGCCTGCCTCATGGGCGTATAGTGAAATGATATCATCTTCATACTCTTCTACTATGCTTTCACACTGTGAGGGGAGAATACAAATAGACAGATTTACACACTCCAAACCAGTGGAGGCGAATCATCTTCACAGGGTTGCTCTGAAGTGCGCCATTGCACACAGAGGGCATGTCTTTGCAACCCGCTGCCATTTTATTTCTGTTGCTGTTGAACCATTATGGAGGAATCATTCTGCAGCCTCAACAGCGCGCAGAACATTTTGCTGCTACACAAAGTTTTTCTAAAACATCTGAAATAAATGTGCACAAAAAAAAGCACACACACTTTAAATAAATGAATCCAGAAACAGGAGACAGCTCAAAATGAATAGGACATCATTGTGTATTATATTGCATTGACTAGTATTGAGATTACCTTGAGAAATCAGGAGGAAAAAAATATGAATTGAAAGGCCCAGAGACACAATCTTGTATGCAATTAAAGGCTGGTTGAGATGTTCCAGATTCCCAGCATTAACAATGGTAAATTACAGCACTGTTTTTGACTGTTATCCACCATTTAAACTAACCAAAAGGATATCGAAACAATTCAAGAATCGTTTTCTCTAAGTTAAATGCTGAAACAAAACAGCATATCCCATTTTAAATTTATTTAAGTTTCAATTGATGTATGTCTGCTTAAATAGTAATTATGGTCCAAATTAAAATATATACTTTATCAAATTAGCAAACAGAAAAACCTTTATAAGACCACTAGTTTAATGGACAAGAATTTCCTCCAACATCTAAAACTTTCTTGTTCTTTTGGAATGCATATTTAATTATGTCTTATGTTTATAAAAGTTAAATTAAATTCACTTCTTATAATTAATTTAATTATCTTCCCGATTTATAAATCAGATTACCATTATTATTTTTTAAAATTATTTTAAATATATGCTAGATTCAGGAATACACATTTTGTAATAAATGCTTGAAATTAGAAAACTCAATTTACCCATGTGTTATTAAAAACGGTGTATTGTTTTACTCAACAGACGTATGTTTCGCAATGAAAGTTTGTCCTCACATTAACAGAGCTGTACCCTCATACCATGGTGCCAATATGGGTATTAGAAATGGTGTATTGCTTGTGCAAAAGAAAGCTGGAGTTATATAATGGTTACATTTGGCTATAAACAAACATTCTTAAGAGTAATACATGTATAATTTAGACCCATTACAAACAGTACAACTAAATACTAAAGACAAGGTCTATTTTATCAAGTCACATTAAATCAGTCATTTGAAAAAAAAAAAAAGATACAGTATTAAAAAGACGCAAACTCAATATAAAATCAGGGGTCTCAACCCAAAAACAAGAAAATAAATAGACATCCTTACCGCAAATTTCAAAGACTTTGAAGTATCTGGTCCATCACCACACTGAAAATGTTGCAGGTTTCCCAGCATACTTTTGTCAGGATCACCATCCCTTGGAGCAAATCTCTTATACAGTTTTTCTTTAGTCTCCGGGTCAACATACAAGGAATAATTATTCATATGATTGCAAACCTCTTCCATCAGCTCAGTTAAATGAGTCTCTGACCTTGCAAATGGGACCTTGGTGTAATATATATATATATATATATATATATATATATATATATATATATATATATATATATATATATATATACATATAACAATTAATAAACAAACAAAATCATTAGAATTAAGATTTTTTTAAAAACACACTATTGTTCCAATCATTTTGTAAACATCTTTATAGATTATATAATTTTAAAATCCAACACTCTGAATTGTACGTTCTACCTAGACCTAAAACTGTTGAAAATAATACAATGAATGCTCAAAATGTCCAGAAAGAGAAATTATTATTATTACCTTAATTCTATACACATTTTTTTTTATTAAAGAGATGTGATCACTCCCCAGGGTTAGCACAAAGAAAATAAGTTTCCAAAATGTCACTTCTCACAGCACCTACTGATTCAGTTTGTATTTCTGAGCAGCTGGGTCATGTCTCTGCCCCCTCTCTTTTTTCGCAGAATTTGTGTGAAAAACATCCAGATACTACCTATACTCCCAGTGTGACTCTCTGAACCAACTGCACCAAAGGTCAAAGTGCACCCCTTCCCCTTGGTAGCAGGACAAAAAAGTGTTCTGTCGTCTAGACGGGTCAAGGTGCAAGATGCCCTTGCCCTGGTGTCTTCCCCCCGGAAGGGGGTGTCAACTGAAGCCAAGTGTAGGGTAAACAGCAGAGATGCATCCGCTGGCCTTTGAAGGGGGTTCATCTCCACCCTCCAGTGATCAAAGTAGGAAGTTCTCATGTCAACCCTGGTCACAGGGGCTGGATTGCGGATGAACTCTATTTCTGCAATGTAGATATATCCAGACTCCTTTGTCTCCTTTCAGACACAGTATGGACCCTTCCGGTCCCAGCGATTACATTATGGCCTCATTTCACAAAGAGGTCTCTCCTTGCTTCACTGCCATCTGGTCACACATAAGATAAAGGCCCCAGCTTCAAAAATAAAGCATTGAGTCCGAAATTGTGTTTTATTAATTAATTATTATTTATTCTTTTTGGCAGCAATGAAACAAATAATATTTTACACTTTTTTTACTGAAAGATGGAAATTAAATTAAGACAATTAAATGAAATTGAAAGTGCCATTCATTAACAAACAGATTTCATTGTTTAGGATATGGATATATGCATAACCAATTTAAAAGATACAAATGTTTCTTAAATATGGCATATTGTGTCAAAACTAAAATGCATTTACATGCGGATATACAGATGCATTGAATGTTTACATTTTCCCTGATCATAAATTCCTATAAATTGTTAACAGTATAATTTCATATTTTCCTTGCAGCTTCCATTTTTTTTGTACTGCATCCTCTATTGAATTTTTAAGATCATGAAATCCGGAAAATGGCTGTGAATTAAATTCTTCTCCTTAACAGTCTGAAGGTTCTGAATAGGACCTGTCAATAAAGAATTTCCAGAGGAATAAGAAAGGTCTTGGATGTCCTCACACAGCAGAAAAGGCCTCTCAGAGATACTACCCTCCATTGAATTCTCATTGGAAAGGCAGCCATTATTGAAATACAATAAAACAATCCAGAAGAGCATTTTGTGTAAAATGCAAACCCCTAGTATAAATGTGTGAATTCTGATTAGTCTACAAAGTCAAAGAAAAGAAAATGTATAACTAGAAATTAATAAAAACAAAGACATTGGTAAGGTATTAATTCTGCTTCAGAACGTGTGGTTTTTATATACATATGCCAGATTTTCAACTGTCTTGTCAATTTTAGCCATTTCTCCCACAATGTTATTTTAACATTAGTACTAAAAATAAATTCAGTAATAAAATTAAGAAAGCTTTAAAACAAACAAAGGAAAGTTTTTGGTTATGTCCTTAATATAACACAGAAAGACGTCTCAATACTTGACGGGCCTTCAACTTTTGTGACTCACAAATGAAACTAATTATAGCACGGATTATAGCACAATCAGTATGATTTATTACACTGTATATCAAATTAATATCATTAACACAACAGTTGAGATGAGTTCACGTTTTGTAACAGAGTAAGTTTTCTGTCTTGTATCAAGGGATTTTGATATTCATATAAAAAGTTCAACCAGCATCAAGGAATAATCAGAACACTTTAATCAAGTAATCTTATACAAGCACAGGGCATTCATATTTATATCACACTCTTACATGTCAATATAGAAAGAATATTTGCTGCATGTGTCAACAATGAGGATATTTAGGGATGCATTGCTGAAGCACAACTACTTTGCTGTAAGGTAATTCATGTTGAATATATGAATACAGAGTCTCACTCAGGGATTTTGGGAACTATAATTAGCATTTATTTCAAATTAATCCACTGTGAGGAATAGTGTATAAAATTTCCTCATATAATATGCAAATCAGTTCAAGTTTTATTTTATTTTTTTATTGACTGATATAACTGGACAGAAATAACGTTTAAATTCCAGAGAGATGTCTATAACATTTAAAGAGATTTCAATCTGTGCGTGGTTAACAAGAACGGATGGAAACACTTGGTGCTAAAGAACATGATTAGTTTATTACATATAACATACTATACAAATGTATAACTAATTTCATTGCGTTTGTGGAAGGGATTTATGAGGAATACTTTTTCTCCAATATACAATTATGCAATAGTCTCTTGGGATACAGTGTCTCGGTCGACTGTACAGAAGTAGTACATCACTTTATCACCAATACTTACTGACATGAACTACAGGGTCCATCATCTAAATGAAGTGTCATATTCTATTTTCATTCACAACGATTCAAATATTTAAATAATAAAAAGTAGGTCAGCGCTATGGACTGAAAACACTGGTCAGTATTGGGCAATGTAAATAGGAACCTGGTCCACCCATATCGCCTGTGGTTTCCAAAGTAACAGTCGTCAGTGCTTGTAGTTTGCTTTTAATGAAACCCCCTGCAGTCTTTAAGCAGAGAACCCTTCATATTGTATCATGCCATAGGTACATATAGATCTCATTTTAATGACATTGCCTTGTTGATTTATAAACTCTCCAAATTTTATTTTCCTGCAGTGATATGCCCAACAACTACTGAAATACTAAAAATGTAAACAGAAATAAGCACCTGTACTTTCTAATAACATCAAAAGAATGGTGGCTTAGAATCATCTATCTGTTCAGGTTTAGAGTAGGAACTTTGACCATGGCGAGAAATTCCCACTTCTACTGAAGCCAGTCCTAGGTTTCAGAACTTCACTTGTTTAGGTATATGATTGAAATGAACAGATGCCAGAAATTTGAGCAATAGGCCCCTGCAAAATGTACTCTGAAATCATGGCACTTCTCACAGCGTGAATAAATCCCACCCGAGTCTGCAGGTTTACTAATAGAAGTTGTTCATGGAGCTCTAGCAGTGGAACAATGTATTTAACAAGGGTCTGATTGCACAAACCTCCCTCATTTAAATAATATACTTCATTAACAGTAGTGCTGAAAGCCAGGACTGAGTGCAGAGCTAGTGTTAGTTTCTAACCCATTTTTTATTTTACAGTCAGCACTTGGCTATCCGTTACCCAGATACACGTCAGTCGCATTTTACCGCCCTTGTATTAAGAATAAAATCAATCCTCATTATATATATATGTAACAAATTAACGCACTTACCCAGTCCACGCGATTTCCGACTCCGTCACCAGTTCTTCAATGTTACAATGTACTTGTTTATTCGTCATAGCCCATGTTTTTTTACCCCCCCTCGCATTCCAAACAACCTCAAAAGTCTTCATAAGATAAGTATTCACCCCCTTTGCTATGACACTCCTAAATAAGCTCAGGTGCAACCAATTGTCTTCAGAATTCACACAATAAGTTAAATTGAGTCCATCTGTGTGCAATAAAAGTGGTTCACATGATTTCAGATTGAATACACCTGTCTCTGTAAGATCACACAGTTGGGTAGTGCATTCAAAGCAAAGATACTACCAGGAAGACCAAGAAGCTTTCAAAACAACTCCGGGATAAAGTTGTGAAAGGCACAGATCAGGGGAGGGGTACAGAAAGATTTCAAAGGCATTGAATATTCCTTGGAGCACAGTCAAGTCGATCATTAAGAAGTGGAAGGTATACGGCACCACCCAGAATCTGCTTAGAGCAGGCCGTCCTCCCAAACTGAGCAGCCAGGTAAGAAGGGCATTGGTCGGAGAAGCCAGCAAGAGGCCAATGACAACTCTGAAAGACCTACAGCATTCCATGGCTGAGATGGAAGAAACTGTCCATGTGTCAACAATAGCTCAGGTACTCCACAAATCTGGCCTGTATGGAAGAGTGGCAAGACGGAAGACGTTTCTGAAAAAAGCCCATGCAAAATCCTGCTTGGAATTTGCAAAAATGCATGTGGCAAAAGATTCTGTGTGCTGATGAAACAAAAATTGAACTATTTGGCCTCAATGCAAAGCGCTATGCCTGGCGCAAACCCAACACATCACCCAGGTAACACCATCCCTACTGTGAAGCATGGTGGTGGCAGCATCATGCTATGGGGATGCTTTTCATCGGCAGGGGCTGGGAAGCTTGTCAGGGTAGAGGGCAAAATGGATGGAGCTAAATACAGGCAAATCCTTGAGGAAATCCTGCTTCAGTCTGCAAAAGACCTAAGACTGGGACGGAGATTCACCTCTTATTATTATTATTATTATTATTATTATTATTATTATTATTTATTAGCTGACGCCCTTATCCAGGGCGACTTACAATTGTTACAAGATATCACATTATTTTTACATACAATTACCCATTTATACAGTTGGGTTTTTACTGGAGCAATCTAGGTAAAGTACCTTGCTCAAGGGTACAGCAGCAGTGTCCCCACTGGGGATTGAACCCACGACCCTCCGGTCAAGAGTCCAGAGCCCTAACCACTACTTCACACTGCTGCCCATTTCAGCAGGACAATGACCCCAAGCACACAGCCAAAGCGACACTGGAGTGGCTTAAAAACAAGAACGTGAATGTTCTAGAGTGGCCCAGTCAAAGCCCGGGCTTGAATCCGATTGAGAATCTGTGGCAAGACTTGAAGATTGCTGTCCACCAACGATCCCCATCCAACTTGACAGAGCTTGAACAATTTTGCCAAGAAGAATGGGCGACTATTGCACGATCCAGATGTGCAAACCTGGTAGAGACTTACCCCAAAAGCTGTGAAGCTGTAATTGCTGCCAAAGGTGGTTCTACCAAGTATTGACTCAGGGTGGTGAATACTTATCTAACCAAGATATTTCTTTTTTTTTCATTAACTGTTGTTTCACAATAAAAATTCTCTTGCCTCTTCAAAGTGTTGAGTAGGTTTTGTAAATCAAAGGAAAAAAAAATCCCATTTAAATGCATCAAGATTTCAGGTTGGAGTGGGATATGTCACAATACACTACAAACTGATTTTTTTAGTGTATGAAATTGAAGCTGATATTTAGCTAATATTCCTTCACCTACGACAACTAAAAGTCTAGATTTATTCACGTACCTGAGAAAAATATGAATAAATCAATTTTTTTTTGTTTGTTTTTAGTTTTTTTTTTAAGTAATGGTATATAATTAAGCAATGAGTTGTTTAAGTGCAGTGAACACAATTCCAAAATGTGGAATGTTTAGCCATTCGTTCTTGAGAACGCCCAAAATAAATGCAATGTTGATAATACACGAACAAGTGGGTGTGAAAAAGAATGCTCCAATGCGATTCTTATTTTGATCCAGCAGAAGGCTGTAAGAACACGATACTTTGCATGAACTCTGACAGTTTGGTTCATATGACTAAGTCCAATATACTAACCTATATATACTAAATAGGTTGACTGTTTTATTTGTTTAGTCTGATATTCTGTGCATATGTGCTGGACCAAAATTAGTGTGATCCCCTCCTGCACATATACATGAATACATACATACATACATACACACATATACACACACACGTCAGAAATTCAAATGAATATAGTAGTAATATTAGATTAGCCAGCTTATGTGGCTGAGAACTACACCAACCAGGGTGTGATAAACATACACAGACAGCCACAAAATTGAACCTGTTATCCTTGTCTGGACCAATCAACGATAATGGAGGAGGGCACAGACAGATCCAATTACTGTGTTTGCATCATTGGTCTGCCCACTGTAACAAGTGAATCTAGCACCAACATGTTAATACTGTAGTGACCTCAGAGAGAGAGAAAAAAAAAAACTTGTTTCATCCTCTGTATAAAATGACTTTATGTTTAAATAACTTTAAGTTATGTTTATTTTGTATTACTACATTTTTTTTATTGGTTTTGATGCTAAATCTGTGTCTGAATTCTTTAATAGTTTTTTAAACATTTACATATATTTTGTACTTCAAGTTCAAAAGACCAAAAAAAAGGGAAACAAACATGGTTAAACAACAATGTATAGATACTAAACAAATTCCCCCCACCCCTCCCTTCAAAACATAATAAAGAAATTCACTTTTATCCCAGAGGATGTCAATTGAATTTATTTTAGAATTTATCCCCTAAGGACCACTGCTGTTTGGATAAGTGTCTAGTGGCTGTCCCTCATTTTATTTTACATGCTTGCATCAAATAACTTGTACCTTACTGTGTTTCTGGCTTCCATCTGGAGCAAATCTAAAATTTCCTACTTGGATTGTCTTCTTTGGATCCACTTGTTTTATGGAGTAGTTTAGCTCCTCAACTACTGCCCTGCAGGCTAAAGAAACAATGCAAAAAAATAAGAAATATGACCTTTTAGAACAAAATGCATAAGAGAAACTAAGCATACATCACCTGTTTCAAGCTCTTATAATGTAAATGAACATACTTGAAGTACAGCAAGTAATGCAAGTAATGCAATTATATGCAATATAATATATATATATATATATATATATATATATATATATATATATATATACACAGTACTGTGCAAAAGTTTTAGGCAGGTGTGAAAAAATGCTGTAAAGTAAGAATGCTTTCAAAAATAGACATGTTAATAGATTATATTTATCAATTAACAAAATGCAAAGTGAGTGAACAGAAGAAAAATCTAAATCAAATCCATATTTGGTGTGACCACCCTTTGCCTTCAAAACAGCATCAAGCATCAATTCTTCTAGGTACACTTGCGCAGTTTTTGAAGGAACTTCGGCAGGTAGGTTGGCCCCAAACATCTTGGAGAACAAACCACAGTTCTTCTGTGGATTTAGGCAACCTCAGTTGCTTCTCTCTCTTCATGTAATCCCAGACAGACTCTATGATGTTCAGATCAGGGCTCTGTGGGGCCATACCATCACTTCAGGACTCCTTGTTCTTCTTTACGCTGAAGATAGTTCTTAATGACTTTCGCTGTATGTTTGGGGTCGTTGTCATGCTGCAGAATAAATTTGGGGCCAATCAGATGCCTCCCTGATGGTATTGCATGATGGATAAGTATCTGCCTGTACTTCTCAGCATTGAGGAGACCATTAATTCTGACCAAATCTCCAACTCTATTTGCAGAAATGCAGCCCCAAACTTGCAAGGAACCTCCACCATGCTTCACTGTTGCCTGCAGACACTCATTCGTGTATGCTCTCCAGCCCTTCGGCCGAACAAACTGCCTTCTGCTACAACCAAATATTTCAAATTTTGACTCATCAGTCCAGAGCACCTGCTGCCATTTTTCTGCACCCCAGTTCCTGTGTTTTCGTGCATAGTTGAGTCGCTGGCCTTGTTTCCCGTCGGAGGTATGGCTTTTTGGCGCAAGTCTTCCATGAAGGCCACTTCTGACCAGACTTCTCCGGACAGTAGATGGGTGTACCAGGGTCCCACTGTTTTCTGCCAGTTCTGAGCTGATGGCACTGCTGGACATCTTCCGATTGCTTGAAGGGAAGTAAGCATGATGTGTCTTTCATCTGCTGCAGTAAGTTTCCTTGGCCGACCACTGCGTCTACGGTCCTCAAGCGTTGCCCGTTTCTTTGTGCTTCTTCAAAGAGCTTGGACAGCACATCTGGAAACCCCTGTCTGCCTTGAAATTTCTGCCTGGGAGAGACCTTGCTGATGCAGTATAACTACCTTGTGTCTTGTTGCTGTGCTCAGTCTTGCCATGGTGTATGACTTTTGACAGTAAACTGTCTTCAGCAACCTCACCTTGTTAGCTGAGTTTGGCTGTTCCTCACCCAGTTTTATTCCTCCTACACAGCTGTTTCTGTTTCAGTTAATGATTGTGTTTCAACCTACATATTGAATTGATGATCATTAGCACCTGTTTGGTATAATTGTTTAATCATACACCTGACTATATGCCTACAAAATCCCTGACTTTGTGCAAGTGTACCTAGAAGAATTGATGCTGTTTTGAAGGCAAAGGGTGGTCACACCAAATATGGATTTGATTTAGATTTTTCTTCTGTTCACTCACTTTGCATTTAGTTAATTGATAAATGTAATCTATTAACATGTCTATTTTTGAAAGCATTCTTACTTTACAGCATTTTTTCACACCTGCCTAAAACTTTTGCACAGTACTGTATATATATATATATATATATATATATATATATATATATATATATGCTCCATTAACACAGGGGACAATATACCGGTAATGGAAACAGACTAATTAGGCAAAACAAAACAAAGCTGATTTAGTGATTGAGGCTCTGAAGATGTTTCAGTTTCTCACTGAATCTGAATCAGTGTCATTATGACACAGAGTTCCCAGCCTATGCACTGTAGCAGCAACAACCCCAGTAAAACAGCCACAAAGGGGTGCTGGGTATTTTGATTATTAGCTAGATACAGTAATGTACAAAATGCCAGGCTTTAGCTGAAAGCCCTTAAATATGCAAATGAGCTAATATACACATGATCTAATATCTGACTTCAACTCTTAATGAATTATACAACACAGCGACATTACCACAAACAGCTGAGGATGAGGTCAAACCAGAAATCAAAATGGTTTGTAAACATGAATTACAATGGAAGGAACAGAAGTGTGGTCTGTATGACTATTGACATGGACAGAGTTTAAAGCAATGTAACAGTGAAATGATTTTTTTTTTTTTTAAATGGAACTTGAGCGATAAAAATCGTGCAATGCACAGTCTCAAAGTACGTGGTCTTTGGCACCTTTTTTTTATGGTTGTATGTATGGTTGTTTGCACCACTATAATATGCACTGCTATCAGTGCGGTTACTTTTTAATTCCTCATGTGAAAAAAGTTTTGGATCTTCCTCTAACGAGTATGAAACCTACAACATATCTTAATGGGTCACTAAATTATAACATTTAATTAAGGAACATGTATTTATACAGTGTTAAACCCTTTAGTAGCAAACAAATCAGAAGTTCCATTCCAAGTTCCACAGGATAGTCTGTCTTAACCCTTTAAGGTACAAGGGGCATACTGTATGGGTCCCACAAATAAAATCATGCTAACTTTCATATTTTTGCAAGAAGGTGCACAAAACAGGTTTAATATTTCCAGACAGGTTGGGTCTGGTCATCCAAATAGACAGTTTCCTTGTGATACCCGAGTCACCGTTTTAAATGCTCAGTTCCTTCTGTGCGGTACTTTAAGGAGTTAATGGGCAGATATACTGGTACGAGCCAACATTTAAAAAAATTTTTTAGACCAATTCCTCTAAATTGCCTTTCCTCCTACATGATGTACTATTAGTGAAACGTTACAGCTACATGGTTTCTAAAAATACTGGTATGTTACTTGAACAAGGCTATCTGCACCTGGGATAAAAAGGTCCCATGTAAGGGGTCATTTTCTTTAAACCCTTATCTATTTCAAGGTAGAAATCCATAACTTATTTTTTGTAGAACCTAATCATCGTTCTGTGTGATAACAACCAGCAAAGTGGGCTTCTAACTACAACTACCAATGGTATGGCTATTGTTTAAATATTGTACTTTCATAGGGGAAAAGCCTTTGTAAATTTTACATTTTTGAAGATTTCATCCAAGATATTGGTGCAGATCCGTGTCAAAGCACAACGTCCATTGAGGTCACACTAAAAAGGTTGCACAGTACTAAAATGTAGATTTATAGAACAAAACAAAGTCAAAGCAAGAAAGTCCTTGGTGAAAGCAAAACGCAGCTTAACTGTAATGCATGTAAAATGGACTCTTCCACATTATGGAATAAGCTTTTGTAAATCTATTGGTTGCTTTTAGAAATGTCTGATTTTACCACGGACCAGTGGGCCTTTGCTTTCAAGCTTCTCAACTTCTTACACATTCATTGCATTTAATCTGCTTGACTGGAAAAAAATTATAATATAATTATATAAAAAAATATTTTCACTTACCCGAACAATACAATACTTCGTCTTTTTTCCCTTCTACTTTCATAGCACAAAGAGAGAGTATCATTAGCAAAATACCAAATTTAATTATAAAGGGCTCCATTCTGCAAAAAAAAAAAAAAGAAAAGAAAGAAATTAGCATTGTGGTGGTCACATTTATTTTTAAATGTTGTGTTTTTGGTAATGTCATGTTAGATAACCTGTTGGTTAAAACATTTTTTTTTCTAAAAGAAAAAAAAGTATATTATATACTATAACACACAATTCTCATGAAAATGTGATTATTCCTTATGTGCCATGAAGTCTAAAATAAAATACATAAATAAATACTGTAGGTTGAAATACTCAACACAAAAACCAAGACAAGGAAATACAAAACATCATTCTTGCAGCAAGCTGAAAAACAGTGCTAATGAACTGATCTGTTGAGGCTGGCAAAAGAACAGATAAACATATCAGTGCAAGCAAGCGATAATAACTTGTTCTGTCAGTGTATTTAAATTCAATGTGAGCACACCCCACTGACCAATCAATCTGCAGTATGTTCCACAGCTGAAATGTATACTGCATTACAAGAGTAAAAAAGAAACCATTCAACTGGAATAGTAAAAAGCACAGGGCCACTTTTTTTTTTAGTAATGAACTGCTGCTGCGGTTTGGTTTATTTATGTTTATTTATGTATTTATTGTTAGATGGCCTTTCGTTTTACTGTTTCATAATTCTCCACATAAAGAATTGCCAATAAATGTTAGAAAAACATATTTAATAAACAGCAGATTGAGCAGAATAAGGCAGCAGTATACAGTGGGTCTCCCTGTGATACTAATGACTTCCACTACTACCAGAGCATGCCATTTGGTGTGCATGTCTACCACGGAGGCAGGTGGTGGATTTCACACCCCAACAAATCACAGGTTCAGCTTCCAGTCATTATAGGTCTCGGAGACACAGGTTCACACACAACCTTTCTATTAGTGCAGGTGGATGCACTAGCGCCACCAATGGAGTACCTACAGCCGTATCTCTGTCTCTGAGACTGCATGTTTTCCTTGCGGCCAATTAAGCAGTCTGCTCCATTCACACATCCTTTCTAGGTCTCTGATAAATCACCTTGTAGGTCATGCCTCATTACTGTCACAGTATTCAGTACATTTAATGCCACCTGGAGGCACTGCACTGGTGCAATTGCATTGGCGGTGTGGGCATGTTTAATTTCAACAAACCTGTTAAACGGCCTTGGAGAAAGGCTGTACTGATTAACACAAGTAACTGATAAAACTAATTAAAAGTTGTAGCCGCAGCGACAGACTGTACTTGCACGAAGATTCCACCAACTTTCTGCTTCACGCTGTCATGAATGCCCCCCTAACATACACGTATTCAAAAACGGCTTATTAACATTTAAAATGGCCCTTTACAGAAAACTATCCTTTAACATTCGGAAGAAGAAAAAAAAGGTAGTATGTTAATCATAGAATGCCCTAGTCATGATGTACAGAGAAACATTCTGTTTGGGGATATGGAAAAGAGAGAGCCAGGTATCCATTGATAATAAGCCATGCTAATGCACCTGCACTCTCTGCGCATGTACACTCAAGCACTGCCACACGTGTTTGAACTGAAAATACCGAATACACAGTTTTTACTTGCGACAGATATTAATCGTGACTACAAAATGTAGTTACTGAATATATTACTTGAATACATTATTTAAATAAATGTATCATTATTATTATCTGGACCTACACACCTCGTTTACATACATTTCGATACTTACACTTGTTTAACTTGATAACTGCTCACATATACGTAATGTATAGGCGCGTTATTATTACTTAAACTAAAACAATATACATTCGTACAACTTACCTGGGCTGGTGTGACACAAACTATCTCGAGTCTGACAACAAAAACTCTGGCCACTGCAAATAATGAAAACAAAATCGCTCTTTTTTTCAGAAACAAAGCTAGACAGATGACAGCGTCTCCTTCGCGTCTGTCTCGTTCTATTTATATTTGGAGACCAAGTAACTTCATTTCACAATCAGCAACGACACTGGTCACACATGTGCTCTTCTCCTGCGTTGCCACGATGGATAGGAAGTGTAGCAACTTGCGTGACTGACAACTAAAAGGGCCAACAGAATTGCAAAGCAGCGGCAGGTAACCAATTGAGATGAACAAAAAGCGGGGCTTGGTGTTGTTAGTAAACTATCAAATGACCCAGATGCAGGCAAGTTAATATTAATACATGTATGTACTTACTTTTCAAATTTAGGGCTAAAAAGCGTCAGTTCTTTCGACAATTAGTTTGTTTATTATTCCAGAATGTTAATGATAGTCCTTCTGACCAAGCGCTGAACAAGAAATACAGTATGGCTAAATATATCTTAAAACAATGAGGTTTCACGTTTCAGTGTCGAGGAACTTTCTTAGTCTCTCCCTGGAATATATTTAAAGAGACAAGTACAATATGATACTTGTCATTGTCTTGCTGGAAGATCCACTTGTGGCCAAGTTTCAGCCTCCTGGCAAAGGCAGCCAGGTTTTTGGCTAAAATGTCCTGGTACTGGGTAGAGTTCATGATGCTGTTGACCTTAACAAGGGCCCCAGGACTAGTGGAAGCAAAACAGCCCCATAACATCAAAGATCCACCACCATATTTTACAGTAGGTATGAAGTTCTTTTCTGCACACGCATCCTTCTTTCGACGCCAAACCCACCACTGGTGTGCATGGCCAAAGAGCTCTAGTTTCGTCTCATCTGATCATAGCACCCGGTTCCAATTGAAGTGCCAATGCCGTTTAGCAAACTCCAGGCGCTTACGTTTGTTGGTTGCTCTCAATAAAGGCTTTTTTTCTGGCAACCCTTCCAAATAGCCTATTGACATGGAGGTGGCATCTAATTGTAGATTTGGAGACTTGGTGACCCCAAGATGCAACCAAGTTCTGTAATTCTCCAACTGTGGCCCTTGGATTTCCTTTTGTCTCCCGAACCATCTGCCTCACTGTGCGTGGGGGCAAGATACACTTGCGTCCTCTACCAGGCAAGTTTACCACTGTTCCATATATAAAACTTATATTCATATATAAAACTTATATCATATTAACTTTTGATTATTGCTTTGATACAGCAACCCTATTTGTGGCTGTACCCAACGCCAGCACTTTGATACAGCAATCCTATCTGTGGCTGTACCCAACGCCAGCACTTTGATACAGCAACCCTATCTGTGGCTGTACTAGATGCCAGCACTTTGATAGAGCAACCCTATCTGTGGCTGTACCCAAAGCCAGCACTTTGATACAGCAACCCTATGTGTGGCTGTTCCAGATGCCAGCACGCACACATCATCTGACTTGTGATTGTTTTTGGTTTGTTTTAAATTTGTATAGCCTCTAAGGACATTTCAAAAGGATCAGCTTGACTCAGGTTTTCCCTGAGGTATGTATATGCACACTAATTCCCTCACAATTACTGTCTGTCAGCACCTCAACACATACTGCAACTGATTTGAATCAGCACCCCACCAAGCACTTAAACAAATAAACACAAGCCAGCCACTGGAGAAAGGGGGAGGTCTGTAGTGATTTAGGGAAGATACAGTTAAAAGTGTCTTCAGATTACTGGTGGTGCTTTAATTATAGCGTCACTTATATTAAAGGGGACTACTCATCAAGATGAAAGATGTAATGTGTGCAGTAGCCTTCTGCCAGTGTTGGTTTCTCATGTCTCCATTGAACATAAGAAGAGTGATCATCCCATTCCTAGTAACTAGATGCTCTCAAAACTTTGTCAAGTCGGGTCTTAAAGGATCCCAATGATTCAGCATCAACAGCACAGCTAGGTAACCCATTCCATAAACAGTGTCTCCATTGAACATAAGAAGAGTGATCATCCCATTCCTAGTAACTAGATGCTCTCAAAACTTTGTCAAGTCGGGTCTTAAAGGATCCCAATGATTCAGCATCAACAGCACAGCTAGGTAACCCATTCCATAAACAGTCAATTAAGAATTCTGTTTGTTTATTTATTTATATTTATCATACGCACACATGCATTTTTGTTCTTTAGAGAGATCCCAAGACAAAAATCATAATTATAATAAAATGACGGTCATCAGTTATAGTATAAAGTAGTATGAAAATCCAAATGTTCAATAATAATAATAATAATAATAATAATAATAACAACAACAACAACAAGCAACTAGGTAGAAGCTACGGGATTAGTTAACCTTGATTTTACTAGCATTTGTTAGTGAAAGATGCACCAGAACATAAAAACTGTTACAGGAATTTTTCATGTTTCAACTGTTCCTAGAAATGAAAACTATACATGCAGAGCCGACTGCCTTCCAGCTGCTGGTTGAAAACTATACTAAAGAAACAGCTGTTAACATGTTAATATTTTATAACCCAATCTCTTCTTATCTTAATGAATATTAATGAACTGTATGTTAATAGAGATCCCTGGAATGCCCTAGTAAGACATGTAAATGGTTGTGCTTTATCAAGGATACAGCAAATATTATTAACCAAAAAATAACAAATAAAACCCAAGTGTGACCAGTACCATAAACTAAATGAGTTCTCGAGTAAACAGCGTCACATGTACTGTTTGGGTGTTCCTTTTGTGGTGGTTTGAATCTTCCTGACTGAATGTTTTCTTGTTTTCTTAGTTTCTTGTTTTAATTATATCTCAATTTGTGCATTGTTCCTTTCGTACTCTCAAGATTGTCTAAACTGGGAAGCTCAGAGTTCTCTCTACACAGAAACGTGCCGTCTTGCTTTGATGCCACAAAGGGCTACAATGTCAAATTTCAAAGGTGTTTCTTTAACCAGGATATAACCCTTGAGATATACATCTCGTTTCAATACGGTCCTGGAAGACAGCATCAGGAAGGCATCACAAGTAATTACAAAATATACCGGGCTGTATTCATAAAGTACTAGTGTGCCTGTAAATGTGTAATTACTGGCACACTAAAGCTTTATCTCTTATGTCTTTAGGGAGGAAACATTCTTTACAAGTGCCTCTTTGTTTTTGTTTTTAAGGTGTTGCAATAACTGCTGATCTTAAAATGACCAGGTTTTTGATTGATCTAAACAGTGGTGAACCTAAGAACTGCCATCCCTTAACTCAATATCTGGCTAGTGTTTTCCACCAGGGGTAATGTATCAAAATCACTTTCTACATTAAAATTACAGTGGGATTTGGAGGCAGGTTTATACATTTTATAAAAGCTGGTTTCATTAACCATGGTATTCTCTGCAATGCTTTTACATAAGATTGCTGATCCCTACCTCCTTCTAATGTACTGTATCTAGCAGTGGAGCAGCACAGAATATATCCCAAAGCACTGTGTCCCTGGCACTGTAATGCCTTGAACAGCACAGTCCTGCTTCCCAGTTTTCTGTTACAGACTGAATGACCTCTGTTTTTGTACTCCTATCCTCTCCATCTGCACAGACTGGATCTCAAAGAATAGAATGCTATCACTAGATCTATCGAAGAACCTTCCCACTAGCCACACAATCCACATTGCATTGTTATTCCTGTCCGTAGGGAGAAACATAATGTAACCGATGAGTCACAAAATCATTTTCCAGATGGAGGATAGAGTACAAAAAACAGAGGTCATTTAGTCTATAGCACAAAAGTGGGAAACAACAGGGCCTTGCTGCTCAAGGTCTTGCACTGCATTTTGGCAAGAGTCATTATTCAAATTCCATCATTATAGCCATTAGTAACATTAAAAAGCAAATCACCATGACCCATTATTACCCACTGTATGCACATGTAAAAAAACGTTTGACATACAAACAGATTCCTTTACTGTATATATCCCCAGATTATCATACCCTCAATAGCGTGTTAGCGTGAACATGCCAAACCCTACCTAAGTAGGGTTTGTCAAGTTTTTCAATGTAGGATCTGAAATCATAAACCAAACAGACTTTCTCCACAAGGCAAGACATGATGAACCAGGATATTGTGATACTGTGCTTCTGTCATTTTTCTATTAATCTCTGCCAGATCTCAAAGTGGTTGAAAAACAGCTACAGCCCATGGTAGAATCTGCTGCCTATTTGACAGCACCAGTGTGATCTCTGACTTAATACCCCTAATACATTGCTTCCTCCCTGTTTCCAGCTCATAATCTCTGGGAAACAGCACTCTTTCTGCCTCTTCTTGTTTGGTACTAGTGGCTGTTGACCTGAACCCGGACACCAGGCTTTGATCACAGACTAACACCCTTAACACTGGGGTTTATTCATTTGAGGTGGCACATTACAACAAGTTGTAAATGCACATACTGTATGGAGCATGTCTGAAGAGTATTAAAACACAATGCGGGTTTACTTGTCATGGTTTCCAAACCAATAAAGAAGAATGAGGGTCCAAAAGCAGTTGAAACAGTTTCTAAAGTCTGTTTCATTTAGTTTTTTTAATTGCATTCATTTTTTAAATTCCTTTATGAGGAAATGTCACAGTTGTCTTAACTGATGTGTTCTTCTTGTTGTTTCAGTTCACTTTGTGTATCATTTATACTCAGAGAATCTTATGTGTATTAATAAATCCTACACATGTGGTGTTTCTTACATCCACTAGGGGCAGCGTGTTGCAGGGGGACAGGCTACACACTCATGCGCCAGCTGCACTAGCAGGACATATTTGAGGATGTGATGTCTGAAACAGAAATGGTATACAAAGTGAATGTAAACAACAACAAGAATACACTAGTTAACCTTTACTGCCCAGGGTATGTTCCCATACCCATTTAATGCATATTCTCTCAGTGTCAGGTATATTGGACACTGAGCAGCAAAGGGTTAAGATAATAAATCCGTGATATTCATACCTATACCAGATGTTTGCTGGGAGAGTGTTGGTCACCACTTCTCAAAACTGACCTTTAGACTAGAGAAGTTCATCAGATTACAATCCTCAGCATGACACTTCCGTTGTAAATGACACCAGCTATAACCGACTCTTCTTGCCTATTGAATGTTTACAAATTGGAAGCTTTATTATACTGCACTGAAAAAATCAATCTCATGAACAGGTGCTGCACTTGAAAAGCAGTGAGAAATCACGCTGGTTTAGAAATCTGGTATTGAAGAATAAAAAATGATGCTGGCTCAACTTGTGATCCTCTGATACTTTTCAGTATCACAATTCACTGCCTGTCTTACTCCAGGAAAGTCCCTGTATACTTTTCCTAGATTAAAAATCGTACTTCTTATCCTCTTTATCCTCCTGGCTTACAGGTATTGACCTTGAAAGGCTCTGAAATGGCCTCTGCCATGGAGCAGATCACGCAGCACGTTGAACACCGATGCTGTGGTTCACTCCTCCGCTGTGTGTGTTTTGGCTCCACTCATATTCTTTGTTTGTATTTGTCTGGTCCTCCTGTAGGTTTCATTTCGGGTTCAGTGGTCTTGGGTAAAGTCCCTTTAGTCGAGTTTAACGAATTCTAGCAATCTTCATTTTAGTTTGATAGCCTTCATAAAAAATACCTGAAGCCCTCTGGGTTTGACCCAAAAGCCCAGAAATGTAACCAAGGGAAGGAATACTGACACTGAGTAAATTACTTACTTGCCATCACTCCCTATAACCCTAGAGCTCAGTGTCTTTCCATACTTTCTGACTTATTCTTGAGTTTAGCTGGCTTCATGTTCGACTGATGCATTGATGCCATGTAAATTGATATTGAATTAAAATTTAATTAAATTGCAGTGTATTAGAGATGACTAGTAACCATTTTTTGTACATAATGTAACACTTGCAAATTCAAACTTGCAAGGATAAAGCCAAAGGCCAAATTAGTTTAATGAAATATCAGTTAAAATATTGTTTGAAATGGTTTCTTACAAATTTTCTACCAGTGATTGAAATATATTCTAAAAAATGTCCTTTTGCCTCTGCACTTGCTTCAAAATATCCTACAGATCCCTGGGACTGGCATACATGCATTTCAACAGGGCTCTATTCAATTACCTTTTACCTGAGAAATTGTAGTAATAGAGTTGCTTTGCAGCACTGGTTCATTTTCATTTTAAATGAAGTCAACAATATGCAAAACACTGGCATCTGGGTTTGTTTGTTTTTTAAACGCAAGCAGTTGTTAAATTTCAACACAACTTCAGATTGTTTTAAGATTTTGCAATTCGATAAACATTACACTGAACATGCAGTTCCCTTTCAAGTACGAAATGTAACCATTACCGAATGGGTATTTCCCTTCTAAAGACCCAAATCTTGAATATTGTATACCAAACCTGCTCACCGAGCCACTGACGCAGTCATGACTACGCCCCCTAAAAGGGCTACACTCACAGATCTCAGTGCCATTTTTCCTTTCAAGAAATGACCTGATTGGAGAGCCTTGTTCAGATAAGTACTGTCTCTGTCGCCTGATGACTGACTTGCTTTATTGCAGTGCTTTTTCATAGTAGCTTGCTACTTCAGTGTAAGTAGGCTATAGTTAAAATATGGTCGCTGCACTCGGCATGTGCTGTCAGGGAATAAACTTGCATATTAACAAAGCCTTTAGTAAATCAATTTTTACGTGCAGCTTTTATGTAAAACTGGCAAAATATTTTGTCAGTGTCATCGACATTTTTGTGTCGTACCCACACAAAGTTTTTTTTCCCCACTCAGGGTTATACAATCTCTTTATTTTCTTACTTGTTGAAGGCTTTGTAGTAGTTTTGATGTCTTCTGGCTCTTCAGGCACGTCCAGTTCTGTTTTTTTTCACTTTTAGCTGTATTTGAAGTAGCATTTCTGAAACATGTCCCTATTAATGTCTGACGAGACATATCGGCTCACAACCATAGACATATGTTTATGCTTACAACCAGCAGAATTTTCTTTCAATAAAAAAAAAAAAAAAGAAATGACCGCGAGCTGACGTAAATAGGCACGCATGCGCCAAGATGGCAACTGTCTATGGGCACGTTAAGTAAGCGAGCCACTCAGAGCGAGAATTTTTTTGCTGCCTCACATGTTTTGCTGCCAGTCAAACTGACTTGAGGCTTCCATCTCTGCCGGTCAACAAGCTTTTGAAATGGTCTCTGACCAGTATTTACTGGTTAAAGGAAACTCTGACTACAGCCTGTTGCTAGGTATGTCGATTGAAGTAAAACAGAGTAGATTGAAGTAAAACAGAGAAAACATCCACAGAAAAAGGATGGCTGTTTTTTAAAAATGTAGTACTTGAAGCACAAAACAATTACATCCCAAAAGTAGACAAATCTAAATCTAAAACAAAATGGCCAAAATGGTTTAATAGATCAATTAAAAAAATATTCAGCGAAAAAGGCACTTTACAGAGCGAATAAAGGGACCAAAACAAAGTACACAGAAAGAGTACTTGGAACTGCAAACGCAAGTCAAAAAGGAAGTTAGAAAGGCCAAGAGAGAGATACAAATGAACATTGCTAAGGGGGCTAAAACCAATTCCAAAATGTTTTTCCAATATTATAACAGCAAGAGAACATTCAAAGAGGAGGTTAAATGTCTAAGAGATACAAATGGCAAAATCATAGACGAAGAAAAAAAAAATAGCAAATATATTAAATGATTACTTTTCACAAATTTTTACAAAGGAGGATACGGACATGCCCCACATGTCGACCTGTTCCTATCCAGTTTTAAAAAACTTTAGCATAACAGAGGCAGAAGTGTTAAAGGGACTAGGAGCTCTTAAAATAAACAAATCCCCTGGGCCGGATGAGATCCTCCCAATAGTACGCAAAGAAATTAAAGAAGTTATTTACAAACCGCTAACCAAGATCATGCAACAGTCTCTTGACACAGGGGTTGTACTGACAGACTGGAGAATTGCAAACGTAATACCGATCCACAAAAAGGGAGACAAAACCGAACCAGGTAACTACAGACCAATAAGCCTGACTTCTATTATTCTGTAAGTAAACTTATGGAAACTATAATAAGATCCAAAATGGAATATTACCTATATGGTAACAGTATTCTGGGAGACAGTCAGCATGGATTTAGGAAAGGGAGATTGTGTCTAACTAACCTGCTTGATTTTTTTGAGGATGCAACATTGACAACGGATAATTGCAAAGCATATGACGTGGTTTATTTAGATTTCCAGAAAGCTTTTGACAAAGTCCCACATAAAAGATTAATTCTCAAACTGAACGCAGTAGGGATTCAAGGAAATGCATGCACATGGATTAGGGAGTGGTTAACATGTAGAAAACAGAAAGTACTGTTTAGAGGAGAAACCTCAAAATGGAGCAAGGTAACCAGTGGTGTACCACAGGGATCAGTATTAGGTCCTCTGATATTCCTAATCTACATTAATGATTTAGATTCTGGTATAGTAAGCAAATTTGTTAAATTTGCAGACGATGCAAAAAATAGGAGGAGTGGCAAACACTGTTGCAGCAGCAAAGGTCGTTCAAAATGATCTAGACAGCATTGAGAACTGGGCAGACACATGGCAAATGGCATTTAATAGAGAAAACTATAATGTACTGCACAATGTGGTTGTCTATAAAAAAAGGCCAACAAGATGCTTGGATATATTGTGAAAAGTGTTGAATTTAAATCAAGGGAAGTAATATTAAAACTTTACAATGCATTAGTAAGACCTCACCTAGAATATTGTGTTCAGTTCTCGTTACAAAAAGGATATTGCTGCTCTAGAAAGAGTGCAAAGAAAAGCGAACAGAATTATCCCGGGTTTAAAAGGCATATCGTATGCGGACAGGCTAAAAGAATTGAATCTATTCAGTCTTGAACAAAAAAGACTACGCAGTGATCTGATTCAAGCATTCAAAATTCTAAAAGGTATTGACAAAGTCAACCCAGGGGACCTTTTCACCCTGAAAAAATAAACAAGGACCAGGGGTCACAAATGGAGATTAGATAAAGGGGCATTCAGAACAGAGAATAGGAGGCACTTTTTTACACAGAGAATTGTGAGGGTCTGGAACCAACTCCCCAATAATGTGGTTGAAGCTGACACCCTGGGATCCTTCAAGAAGCTGCTTGATGAGATTCTGGGATCAATAAGCTACTAACAACCAAACGAGCATGATGGGCAGAATGGCCTCCTCTCGTTTGTAAACTTTCTTATGTTCTTATGTTCTTAAAGGGAATGATTGAAATAATCAAAACGCTGCATTGTGTGCTTGCTGCAGGAGTGATTTTATCAACAATAAAATAAAAGTTTACAGTCATTTCATTTACACAGAAAACTACATACTTACTCTTTACATCAGTAAAATAGCAAGTATCCTTTTAGAGTTACACCAGCTCAAAACGAGAAAAAAAAAATTGGCACCTGCTATCATTTCGCAATTTGATAACATCTTAGTTGCTGTGACGTGATAGATCTTTTAAGCTAGACACTTCTACTGACAAGTTCGAAAACACATCATAAAGACTTTAAGAATTAAGAATTATTAATAAAATGTACCTCTCTCTTTTGCTTTTTGTAACACAACAGCTGCTATCATTAATTTTGAATTTCAACAAATGCTAATTATCGCGATAACTTGGGAGAGGCTGTTGCTATGGCGTTTTTTTAGGCAGAAGAATTTTAACGTTTTTTTTTTATTTTTTAAACTCACGTCTGAACCTAACAATGTTATTCCACACAGTATAAAGATAGTGTGCATTGCATGACTGAATTGTTTACCTGGCATGGCGAATCCAAGAGTTTTATGACAATATAATTAAAAGACCTGTACAAAAAACCCACCATGAAATACTGCAAGAAGCCCGTCATTATTGAGACCTCTTACTTTGTTTTGCTTGGAGGTCTATTGCACACAGTGCGCTATACAGTATGTTTTCTGTTACTCTTCAAATGCAATTTTCTTTTACCTGACATGTTCATTTTGGCCGCTATGGTGTTCCAGGTGTCTTGCTTGTTTAGTGTATTCTTATAATCTGGACGGGACGTATCATAGCGTTGAGGGCTTTTTTGCACCTCGAAAATCAGTTTTTCGTTCGCCATCTCCCACTGTAAATCGTGCAGATAACTTCACAGAACAACACTTCAGTTGACTGGTCTAGATGGAGATTTGCCGTGCGGTATTTTCAAAAAATCGCTCTGGGTTTTATCCGCGCGGTTTTCCACCGTGTCGCTTTTCCGTTCCGAGCTCAGTGTAATTGCAAGTACGGTTTACCGCTTTCCGCTTTCTGCTTTCCGTGTAATCAGACCTACATTTCAGTGTTCATATTGTATTGAATTAGTCAACTTCTAATGTGTGTATTCGTTCAGCAGTTATATAGAATACTGCATATACCTGCTAAGTCAAGGCAAACTGGGGCACTGTGTTACACTGCACTAACACACGTGATCTGATATTCTTTAGGAGGAATGCATTATTTTACATGTATTAAATTCAAGAGAATACATTATGTTTCAAAGCCTGGTTTTAAAGCCTGTCTGTGAATTGTAAGCTGCTTAGAAAAGAGACGTTTGCATCTCAATGAGTATAATCCGGGATAAATAATATAGTTAGGTCTTAACTGATGTCCATGAATTTAAAGCTAAACGTTTCAGCCAGTCCTTAGCATGAGTGTGTTTCTGTGTAGGCAAACAACATGTTCTCAATAGAAGAATGAGATTATTAATCTTTGAAGCTAATGTCTTTTTCTTTTTCGCTGTAGTGTGACAAAATTCTCAAAAACACGAGCGGTACATTTTATGTTGTTGAAGCTGACACCCTGGGATCCTTCAAGAAGCTGCTTGACGAGATTCTGGGATCAATAAGCTACTAATAACCAAATGAGCAAGATGGGCCGAATGGCTTCCTCTCGTTTGTAGACTTTCTTATGTTCTTATAATATGCATATCAGATTGTTGTGAATAATTTTGTTTGGAATTTGATAGCTATCACTCATGCAGTTCTGGTATAGTTTGGTAAATAAGTACACAATGTGTATGATCTGTATACGTCTAACTCTTCATATCCATATTTACTTATCATATTGATCTGCCCGTGGAGTGGAAGAGGCTTTTCTGGACATTTGCAATCTCCATATAGGCATAACTCTATTAATTGGTATATGATAACCCATGACCTGGTTGATGCAATGTTTTTTGCATGTGGATAGAGTTTACCCTGGTATAGGTCAGGGCAGTGCTATAAAGAAGCACATGTAATGATGAATATTGCACGTCACGAAACACTAATGAAAAGAGAGACCTATTAGCAAAACAATCCCTTATTAAATACGATAACAAATTACAGCTATGGCCAAAAAAGTTTTGCATCACCTAGAATTTTAGGATTGAGACAAAAAAACAAAAAAAAATCGATATTAACATAATATAGATTTTTTATTTAACATCATGTATTCAAAGAAACTACAGAATTATATTGTAAAAGTCTACTGGAAGCCATAATAGTTTGACAGTACTTCATGTTAGATTTTGAAATGTCACATTTTTCAAAAAACTATAGGGAAAACTAGAAAGCGGTATGTAATTCAATATGTTAACATCAAATTATTCAGCAGGTTTCAATCAACTTTCTGAAGCAAAATTAGTTAATTCTAGAGGGTGATGCAAAACTTTTGGCCATAGCTGGATTATGTTCCACCCGAGTTCTCAATTACTTAATTGGACTGATTATTTTCTTAATTGGACAACACTAACATTTTTTTCCAGTTCTTTAGTCATTGACGATTTACAGATACCCAGAAAACCTGCAGGATTGTGCCTCCCCAGGACCAGGGTTGGCCACCCCTGTACATCAGCGTCATTCCAGCCAAATGCTTGTGTCAATTTGTTTTTTATTTTACACTGAACCTTTAACCTAATCCACATCCTAAAAGCGCTATCGGAATACACAAAAAGACAATGTTTTATTATTTTGATTCATATTATTCAATTGCAGCAAATAATTAAGTTAATGTACACATATTTTATTATTTTATAAAACAACAATAAACAATCAATAAACACATACAATCAAATGCACTTAAAAAAATACACTTACTAATCGATTTACCTCCCTCTTGTGAACATGCATCGCACACACATGTAACCTGTGTCCATGGTCCTATTACTACTGGGTGCCTTCAGCAGTTAATCATTAAATGAACTGAAGCACCAACATTCGAAACTGGGAAAAGTACATCTAATTAGCCGTTAAAGTGAAGACTTAACAAAATGTGTACTTGCTAAAATTATTAAGGTGCGTATATACAACATCTTGAACAAAAACAAAGAATATAATTTGTATATAAACAATATATATATATATATATATATATATATATATATATATATATATATATATATATATATATATATATATATATTATTATTTATTTCTTAGCAGACGCCCTTATCCAGGGCGACTTACAATTGTAAGCAAATACATTTCAAGTATATATACTGTATATATATATATTTTAGGCAGGTGTGAAAAAATGCTGTAAAGTAAGAATGCTTTCAAAAATAGACATGTTAATAGTTTATATTTATCAATTAACTAAATGCAAAGTGAGTGAACAGAAGAAAAATCTAAATCAAATCCATATTTGGTGTGACCACCCGTTGCCTTCAAAACAGCATCAATTCTTCTAGGTACACTTGCACAAAGTCAGGGATTTTGTAGGCATATAGTCAAGTGTATGATTAAACAATTATACCAAACAGGTGCTAATGATCATCAATTCAATATGTAGGTTGAAACACAATCATTAGCTGAAACAGAAACAGCTGTGTAGGAGGAATAAAACTGGGTGAGGAACAGCCAAACTCAGCTAACAAGGTGAGGTTGCTGAAGACAGTTTACTGTCAAAAGTCATACACCATGGCAAGACTGAGCACAGCAACAAGACACAAGGTAGTTATACTGCATCAGCAAGGTCTCTCCCAGGCAGAAATTTCAAGGCAGACAGGGGTTTCCAGATGTGCTGTCCAAGCTCTTTTGAAGAAGCACAAAGAAACGGGCAACGTTGAGGACCGTAGACTCAGTGGTCGGCCAAGGAAACTTACTGCAGCAGATGAAAGACACATCATGCTTACTTCCCTTTGCAATCGGAAGATGTCCAGCAGTGCCATCAGCTCAGAATTGGCAGAAAACAGTGGGACCCTGGTGCACCCATCTACAGTCCGGAGAAGTCTGGTCAGAAGTGGCCTTCATGGAAGACTTATGCCAAAAGCCATACCTCCGGCGTGGAAACAAGGCTAAGCGACTCAACTATGCACGAAAACACAGGAACTGGGGTGCAGAAAAATGGCAGCAGGTGCTCTGGACTGATGAGTCAAAATTTGAAATATTTGGCTGTAGCAGAAGGCAGTTTGTTAGCGAAGGGCTGGAGAGTGTACACGAATGAGTGTCTGCAGGCAACAGTGAAGCATGGTGGAGATTCCTTGCAAGTTTGGGGCTGCATTTCTGCAAATGGAGTTGAGGATTTGGTCAGAATTAATGGTCTCCTCAATGCTGAGAAGTACAGGCAGATACTTATCCATCATGCAATACCATCAGGGAGGCATCTGATTGGCCCCAAATTTATTCTGCAGCATGACAACAACCCCAAACATACAGCAAAGTCATTAAGAACTATCTTCAGCGTAAAGAAGAACAAGGAGTCCTGGAAGTGATGGTATGGCCCCACAGAGCCCTGATCTCAACATCATCGAGTCTGTCTGGGATTACATGAAGAGAGAAAGCAACTGAGGCTGCCTAAATCCACAGAAGAACTGTGGTTAGTTCTCCAAGATGTTTGGGCCAACCTACCTGCCGAGTTCCTTCAAAAACTGTGTGCAAGTGTACCTAGAAGAATTGATGCTGTTTTGAAGGCAAAGGGTGGTCACACCAAATATGGATTTGTTGTAGATTTTCTTCTGTTCACTCACTTTGCATTTTGTTAATTGATAAATATAAACTATTAACATGTCTATTTTTGAAAGCATTCTTACTTTACAGCATTTTTTCACACCTGCCTAAAACTTTTGCACAGTACTGTATATATATTAAATGTTAAAACAGCTTGCCATTGTGAACTGTTTAAATGTTAATGGATTACATTTAAAAAACTGAAAGTTTAAGATATACAGTACTGTGCAAAAGTTTTAGGCAGGTGTGAAAAAATGCTGTAAAGTAAGAATGCTTTCAAAAATAGACATGTTAATAGATTATATTTATCAATTAACTAAATGCAAAGTGAGTGAACAGAAGAAAAATCTAAATCAAATCCATATTTGGTGTGACCACCCTTTGCCTTCAAAACAGCATCAAGCATCAATTCTTCTAGGTACACTTGCACACAGTTTTTGAAGGAACTCGGCAGGTAGGTTGGCCCAAACATCTTGGAGAACTAACCACAGTTCTTCTGTGGATTTAGGCAGCCTCAGTTGCTTCTCTCTCTTCATGTAATCCCAGACAGACTCGATGATGTTGCGATCAGGGCTCTGTGGGGGCCATACCATCACTTCCAGGACTCCTTGTTCTTCTTTACGCTGAAGATAGTTCTTAATGACTTTTGCTGTATGTTTGGGGTTGTTGTCATGCTGCAGAATAAATTTGGGGCCAATCAGATGCCTCCCTGATGGTATTGCATGATGGATAAGTATCTGCCTGTACTTCAGCATTGAGGAGACCATTAATTCTGACCAAATCCCCAACTCCATTTGCAGAAATGCAGCCCCAAACTTGCAAGGAACCTCCACCATGCTTCACTGTTGCCTGCAGACACTCATTCGTGTACGCTCTCCAGCCCTTCAGCTAACAAACTGCCTTCTGCTACAGCCAAATATTTCAAATTTTGACTCATCAGTCCAGAGCACCTGCTGCCATTTTTCTGCACCCCAGTTCCTGTGTTTTCGCATAGTTGAGTCGCCAGCCTTGTTTCCATCGCCGAGGTATGGCTTTTGGCCGCATGTCTTCCATGAAGGCCACTTCTGACCAGACTTCTCCGGACAGTAGATGGGTGTACCAGGGTCCCACTGTTTTCTGCCAGTTCTGAGCTGATGGCACTGCTGGACATCTGCCGATTGCGAAGGGAAGTAAGCATGATGTGTCTTTCATCTGCTGCAGTAAGTTTCCTTGGCCGACCACTGCATCTACGGTCCCCAACGTTGCCCGTTTCTTTGTGCTTCTTCAAAAGAGCTTGGACAGCACATCTGGAAACCCCTGTCTGCCTTGAAATTTCTGCCTGGGAGAGACCTTGCTGATGCAGTATAACTACCTTGTGTCTTGTTGCTGTGCTCAGTCTTGCCATGGTGTATGACTTTTGACAGTAAACTGTCTTCAGCAACCTCACCTTGTTAGCTGAGTTTGGCTGTTCCTCACCCAGTTTTATTCTTCCTTCACAGCTGTTTCTGTTTCAGTTAATGATTGTGTTTCAACCTACATATTGAATTGATGATCATTAGCACCTGTTTGGTATAATTGTTTAATCATACACCTGACTATATGCCTACAAAATCCCTGACTTTGTGCAAGTGTACCTAGAAGAATTGATGCTGTTTTGAAGGCAAAGGGTGGTCACATCAAATATGGATTTGATTTAGATTTTTCTTCTGTTCACTCACTTTGCATTTAGTTAATTATTATTTGTTTATTTAGCAGACACCTTTATCCAAGGCGACTTACAGAGACTAGGGTGTGTGAACTATGCATCAGCTGCAGAGTCACTTACAATTACATCTCACCCGAAAGACAGAGCACAAGGAGGTTAAGTGACTTGCTCAGGGTCACACAATGAGTCAGTGGCTTAGGTGGGATTTGAACCGGGGACCTCCTGGTTACAAGTCCTTTGCTTTAACCACTGGACCACACAGCCTCCATAATTGATAAATATAATCTATTAACATGTCTATTTTTGAAAGCATTCTTACTTTACAGCATTTTTTCACACCTGCCTAAAACTTTTGCACAGTACTGTATGTTGTCCACAATGCTTATGCTCCTGTTAAATGTTATGGTAAATATGATGTTCTTCAACTTGTTGGCTCTTTCATTTCAATCTTTTCAGTCCAGGACCTTTTTAAATATTCAACTCGGCAGTCGAGCCTCGTACTGGATATTTCATTGCTTAATTGAACAGCTCTTCGCTGAACTAATTAAGCACCTATCTTAAACAAGTCTGGATTGTTGTGAACAAGCCCCCTCCCCTTCGACCCACCTTCCCAAGAACTGCGCACGCTCGGCAGACTGTAATGCACCTTCCCCTCTCCCAGAATACACCGCTGCTAGCAGCTGTCGGCCATGTTTAGATTATTTTAAAACTGCAGTAGACCAATATACACAAAGCTTCGAATACGACTGGTTTTTGGTTTCCTTACTGTTCAGATGTTATTTTAATGTACTCTGGTGTTTAAGACGCCCTCCAGTAAAAATGGCTGCGAGTGCAAAAGGTATGGGTAATATTTCAATACAATATCATATGTAAACAAAGGTGAAGACTTTAAACGAATGACCCGAGTGGCGACGGTCTCAAACAAGCAGGGTCAAGGCCTAGTGTTCAGCAGACAACTGAGCTCAGTTAGCGTTGTCTTTCGGGCATTCGTAGCTTATGATCGTTCAATAGTTTGAATGTTGTTCAACGTAAAACTTAAGCGATGTACACTATGTATAATATTTGCAGGTTGGGTTTAGTTTAGCTACTGTACGCATGCATTGCTGATGCTGTGTTCTGTACAGCCTACCACAGTGTGAGGCTATTGGATTACAGTATCCTACTCGATTTTGACTCGTGTATATTTGTATTTGCTGGTTGCAGCCGGACTGCTTGAAAGTTAATCTTATGTTTTTGGAGCCTGAATGGACCCTTCTTGTTGCTTGTGGTCTAATGGAGGTTTTTTGCACATTTTTTAATTATGTGGATTTTGACAATACCTAGTGCCAAATGTACATTAATGTTCCAAAATAAAACAAAACAAAAAAAAAAAAAAAACAGCATTTGCAGAGATGTAAATAAGACTCCTATTGCGTAGCGGTTTGATCCGTTCCTGGCTTTACTATGAGTCTAATAAGATGCACTTGAGCTTGTTACCAATACTGTGTCTAATCAAGCTCGTAGTAAAACCTGGAATGGGAGAAATTGCTATGCAATAGGAGTCTTATTTCCATCTCTGGTTTGTTTTTCATATAGTGCAACTCATTCCTCAGCAATACTGTACAGGCTTTTCAAATCTAGCCATCAACTAGTTGCTCTATTTATAGATTGAAGCTCTAGAAATACTACTGTGGAAAGAGTATGTATGTATGTATGTATGTATGTTTAACTTAATGCTAACTATTTATTTTGTTTTGTCAATCAGCAGCCTAGACAGAGCTCCAGACTAACTTTTTTTCTGGAAGCCAATCGCTCCAAGTCCAAAAAAAAAAAAAATTGGTCGCCAAATACAACTGTTGGGTGCGAATTTAAGAGCAAGTTGGTTGTTACCTTGCTACCATATTCAACTGCTTAACATATTTCAACTTAAGGCACTAAAATGATACTAAAACAGTAGCTTATGTTAGTATTTTACTCACTTGTTGAATAGGTAATCTATACAGCCAATGACTGCAGTGAACTCTGCATTTTATATTTGAGATATTTTGCAAGGGTTGTGTAGGGAATTGGAATTGTGTCCAGTTGTATGGAAAATGGCATGCTGCAGTTTGCATGCTCAGTGTAGTGGAGTCCGAGTCTGAGAGCATGTAACACAGCCAGCTCTTATTATTATTTCTTTACTGTACATTTAACCATTTATTGTTTCAGTAAAAAATCAAGTTTCAGTGAGTCTGTTCTGTTATTTACTAAATTAAATACACCACAGTAAACACATAATGGCAGTTTTTCTACTGCAGTCAAGTAAGCTGCAGTACATTTTTTTTTTTTTCGGGAGTACACTTCCTAATTACAGTCCCAAGGATTTGCGTTTTGCTGTCACCGTTCTCAATATTCCGTTTGAGAAATAAACTGTTTTCCCTGCAACAGCTGACCTTGCTTTAGTACAAAACTCGCTATGTTTACTGTTTCAGTATGGTAACATCTTAAATTAGCGTGCCTGCTTCTTTGTAACCGAATATACATAGGATAGATGCGCTGCTAAAGATGCAGCACATGATGCAGTCTGTTAGTGTTAACTTAAAACTTTATTTAGGCACCCAACGATTTGAGTGTGAAAGACATTATTGGTTTATTAGAGTTCACAAAGAGAACTTTTTTCAGCTTAACACGGTAACCTTTGAACTTTTTTTTTTGTTTAATTGACCTTTTGCTTCATTTCAGTCCTTCATTATAATACTGTTAATGGCACGTGTGTTTTTGTTTTTCGTTCTTATTAAGAAAAAAAAAGAATGCAACATTTAATTTAAAGCAAGTGTACTCATTATTATTATTTTCTTAGCAGATAGTCTTAGCCAGGGCGACTAGCATTTGTTACAAGATATCACATTATTTTTACATACAATTACCCATTTATACAGTTGGGTTTTTACTGGAGCAATCTAGGTAAAGTACCTTGCTCAGGAGTACAGCAGCAATGTCCCCCACCTGGGATTGAACCCATGACCCTCCGGTCAAGAGTCCAGAGCCCTAACCACTACTCCACACTGCTGCCCTTGTACACGTTTGATCACCATCACAACTGCTGCATGAACCTGTGGTTCCCATATTCTGCTGGTGTTAATACAGCACCTCTGAGCTTCCAGGCATTTGTGTTCGATCAGATTCCTATTTGTCCCTCTCGCGCTTCAGTTTATGCATTTTTTTTTTTTTTTTCCCTTTTACAGACCGACGTCATAGCACATTCATAAATATTGACAAGTATGGAATTGGTGCAACATAATCATATTATTGTTTGGATCCAAACAATTCCTAATGCAGGTGTCTCTCTAGTTGCTGTAACTGAAAGGGCACTGCGGCCATAATGGCTGTGAATAGACATAGCCTTACATTTTTATTTTTATATATATATATATATATATATATATAAATAAATGAAATTGTTCATGTTCTGTAATTTGTGTGTGTGTGTATATGTATATATATATATATATATATATATATATATATATATATATACAGTACTGTGCAAAAGTTTTAGGCAGGTGTGAAAAAATGCTGTAAAGTAAGAATGCTTTCAAAAATAGACATGTTAATAGTTTATATTTATCAATTAACAAAATGCAAAGTGAGTGAACAGAAGAAAAATCTAAATCAAATCCATATTTGGTGTGACCACTCTTTGCCTTCAAAGCAGCATAAATTCTTCTAGGTACACTTGCACAAAGTCAGGGATTTTGTAGGCATATAGTCAGGTGTATGATTAAACAATTATACCAAACAGGTGCTAATGATCATCAATTCAATATGTAGGTTGAAACACAATCATTAACTGAAACAGAAACAGCTGTGTAGGAGGAATAAAACTGGGTGAGGAACAGCCAAACTCAGCAAACAAGGTGAGGTTGCTGAAGACAGTTTACTGTCAAAAGTCATACACCATGGCAAGACTGAGCACAGCAACAAGACACAAGGTAGTTATACTGCATCAGCAAGGTCTCTCCCAGGCAGAAATTTCAAGGCAGACAGGGGTTTCCAGATGTGCTGTCCAAGCTCTTTTGAAGAAGCACAAAGAAACGCGGCAACGTTGAGGACCGTGAGACGAGTGGTCGGCCAAGGAAACTTACTGCAGCAGATGAAAGACACATCATGCTTACTTCCCTTCATGAATCGGAAGATGTCCAGCAGTGCCATCAGCTCAGAACTGGCAGAAAACAGTGGGACCCTGGTGCACCCATCTACTGTCCGGAGAAGTCTGGTCAGAAGTGGCCTTCATGGAAGACTTGCGCCAAAAGCCATACCTCCGGCGTGGAAACAAGGCTAAGCGACTCAACTATGCACGAAAACACAGGAACTGGGGTGCAGAAAAATGGCAGCAGGTGCTCTGGACTGATGAGTCAAAATTTGAAATATTTGGCTGTAGCAGAAGGCAGTTTGTTGGCGAAGGGCTGGAGAGTGTACACGAATGAGTGTCTGCAGGCAACAGTGAAGCATGGTGGAGGTTTCTTGCAAGTTTGGGGCTGCATTTCTGCAAATGGAGTTGGGGATTTGGTCAGAATTAATGGTCTCCTCAATGCTGAGAAGTACAGGCAGGTACTTATCCATCATGCAATACCATCAGGGAGGCATCTGATTGGCCCCAAATTTATTCTGCAGCATGACAACGACCCCAAACATACAGCGAAAGTCATTAAGAACTATCTTCAGCGTAAAGAAGAACAAGGAGTCCTGGAAGTGATGGTATGGCCCCCACAGAGCCCTGATCTCAACATCATCGAGTCTGTCTGGGATTACATGAAGAGAGAGAAGCAACTGAGGCTGCCTAAATCCACAGAAGAACTGTGGTTAGTTCTCCAAGATGTTTGGGCCAACCTACCTGCCGAAGTTCCTTCAAAACTGTGTGCAAGTGTACCTAGAAGAATTGATGCTGTTTTGAAGGCAAAGGGTGGTCACACCAAATATTGATTTAATGTAGATTTTTCTTCTGTTCACTCACTTTGCATTTTGTTAATTGATAAATATAAACTATTAACATGTCTATTTTTGAAAGCATTCTTACTTTACAGCATTTTTTCACACCTGCCTAAAACTTTTGCACAGTACTGTATATATATACACTACCGTTCAAAAGTTTGGGGTCACTTAGAAATTTACTTGTTTTCCATGAAAACATACATGAAATGAGTTTGAATAGGAAATATAGTCATTGACAAGGTTAGAAATAATGATTTTTAATTGAAATAATAATTGTGTCCTTCAAACTTTGCTTTTGTCAAAGAATCCTCCATTTGCAGGAATTATAGCCTTGCAGACCTTTGGCATTCTAGTTGTCAATTTGTTGAGGTAATCTGAAAAGATTTCACCCCATGCTTCCTGAAGCACCTCCCACAAGTTGGATTGGCTTGATGGGCACTTCTTACGTACCATACGGTCAAGCTGCTCTCACAACAGCTGAATAGGGTTGAGATCCAGTGACTGTGCTGGCCACTCCATTATAGACAGAATACTAGCTGACTGCTTCTTCCCTAAATAGTTCTTGCATAGTTTGGAGCTGTGCTTTGGGTCATTGTCCTGTTGTAGGAGGACATTGGCTCCAATCAAGCGCCGTCCACAGGGTATGGCATGGCGTTGCAAAATGGAGTGATAGCCTTCCTTCTTCAAGATCCCTTTTACCCTGTACAAATCTCCCACTTTACCACCACCAAAGCACCCCCAGACCATCACATTGCCTCCACCATGCTTGACAGATGGCGTCAAGCACTCCTCCAGCATCTTTTCATTTGGTCTGCGTCTCACGAATGTTCTTCTTTGTGATCCGAACACCTCAAACTTAGATTCGTCTGCCCATAACACTTTTTTCCAATCTTCTTCTGTCCAGTGTCTGTGTTCTTTTGCCCATCTTAATCTTTTCTTTTTATTGGCCAGTCTGAGATATGGCTTTTTCTTTGCAACTCTGCCTAGAAGGCCAGCATCCCGGAGTCGCCTCTTCACTGTTGCCGTTGAGACTGGTGTTTTGCGGGTACTATTTAATGAAGCTGCCAGTTGAGGACCTGTGAGGCGTCTGTTTCTCAAAATGTATTTGTCCTCTTGCTCAGTTGTGCACCGGGGCCTCCCACTCCTCTTTCTATTCTGGTTAGAGCGAGTTTGCGCTGTTCTGTGAAGGGAGTAGTACACAGCGTTGTACGAGATCTTCAGTTTCTTGGCGATTTCTAGCATGGAATAGCCTTCATTTCTCAGAACAAGAATAGAATGACAAGTTTCAGAAGAAAGTTCTTTGTTTCTGGCCATTTTGAGCATGAAATCGAACCCACAATTGCTGATGCTCCAGATACTCAACTAGTCTAAAGAAAGCCAGTTTTATTGCTTCTTTAATCAGCACAACAGTTTTCAGCTGTGCTAACATAATTGCAAAAGGGTTTTCTAATGATCAATTAGCCTTTTAAAATGATAAACTTGGATTAGCAAACACAACGTGCCATTGGAACACAGGACTGATGGTTGCTGATAATGGGCCTCTAATACGCCTATGTAGATATTCCATTACAAATCAGCCGTTTCCAGCTACAATAGTCATTTACAACATTAACAATGTCTACACTGTATTTCTGATCAATTTGATGTTATTTTAATGGACAAAAAATTTGCTTTTCTTTCGAAAACAAGGAAATTTCTAAGTGACCCCAAACTTTTGAACGGTAGTGTGTGTATATATATATATATATATATATATATATATATATATATATATATATATACAGTACTGTGCAAAAGTTTTAGGCAGGTGTGAAAAAATGCTATAAAGTAAGAATGCTTTCAAAAATAGACATGTTAATAGATTATATTTATTAATTAACTAAATGCAAAGTGAGTGAACAGAAGAAAAATCTAAATCAAATCCATATTTGGTGTGACCACCCTTTGCCTTCAAAACAGCATCAAGCATCAATTCTTCTAGGTACACTTGCACACAGTTTTTGAAGGAACTCGGCAGGTAGGTTGGCCCAAACATCTTGGATAACTAACCACAGTTCTTCTGTGGATTTAGGCAGGCTCAGTTGCTTCTCTCTCTTCATGTAATCCCAGACATACTCGATGATGTTGAGATCAGGGCTCTGTGGGGGCCATACCATCACTTCCAGGACTCCTTGTTCTTCTTTACGCTGAAGATAGTTCTTAATGACTTTCGCTGTATGTTTGGGGTTGTTGTCATGCTGCAGAATAAATTTGGGGCCAATCAGATGCCTCCCTGATGGTATTGCATGATGGATAAGTATCTGCCTGTACTTCTGAGCATTGAGGAGACCATTAATTCTGACCAAATCCCCAACTCCATTTGCAGAAATGCAGCCCCAAACTTGCAAGGAACCTCCACCATGCTTCACTGTTGCTTGTAGACACTCATTCGTATGCAGCTCTCCAGCCCTTCGGCGAACAAACTGCCTTCTGCTACAGCCAAATATTTCAAATTTTGACTCATCAGTCCAGAGCACCTGCTGCCATTTTTCTGCACCCCAGTTCCTGTGTTTTCGTGCATAGTTGAGTCGCTGGCCTTGTTTCCATGTCAGAGGTATGGCTTTTTGGCGAAGTCTTCCATGAAGGCCACTTCTGACCAGACTTCTCCGGACAGTAGATGGGTGTACCAGGGTCCCACTGTTTTCTGCCAGTTCTGAGCTGATGGCACTGCTGGACATCTTCCGATTGCGAAGGGAAGTAAGCATGATGTGTCTTTCATCTGCTGCAGTAAGTTTCCTTGGCCGACCACTGCGTCTCACGGTCCTCACCGTTGCCCGTTTCTTTGTGCTTCTTCAAAAGAGCTTGGACAGCACATCTGGAAACCCCTGTCTGCCTTGAAATTTCTGCCTGGGAGAGACCTTGCTGATGCAGTATAACTACCTTGTGTCTTGTTGCTGTGCTCAGTTTTGCCATGGTGTATGACTTTTGACAGTAAACTGTCTTCAGCAACCTCACCTTGTTAGCTGAGTTTGGCTGTTCCTCGCCCAGTTTTATTCCTCCTACACAGCTGTTTCTGTTTCAGTTAATGATTGTGTTTCAACCTACATATTGAATTGATGATCATTAGCACCTGTTTGGTATAATTGTTTAATCATACACCTGACTATATGCCTACAAAATCCCTGACTTTGTGCAAGTGTACCTAGAAGAATTGATGCTGTTTTGAAGGCAAAGGGTGGTCACACCAAATATGGATTTGATTTAGATTTTTCTTCTGTTCACTCACTTTGCATTTAGTTAATTGATAAATATAATCTATTAACATGTCTATTTTTGAAAGCATTCTTACTTTACAGCATTTTTCACACCTGCCTAAAACGTTTGCACAGTACTGTATATTACACACATACAAATTACAGGACATGAACAATTTAATTTACCAAAGTTTGAGAATTCTTTAGACGTTGTTTTACTTATAAACCTCAGCAGTCACCCAAACCAATCAATCGATAGTACTGGTTTTATCCCCAGGTGCTCGCTAAATTGGCCTTGTTTTATGGTTTGAGACACAATGTAAGGTTTGTAATACTTGCTAGTATTATTGCTTAAGTTATTCACACATGCATAATCAACATGTTTCCAAAAAGTTTGGAGTGGGAACATAAGAGGAACCACAAAACCGATTATTTACAAGTGAATCTCAGCTGCATCTCATCTTAAGCAGTCAAAAGTTAATTCAGGTTCACTGTGCATGCTGCATGCAAAAATGTTATGTTGGCGATCCTGAAAGACAAGTGTCTGAAAACAGTTTACTCTATCTGTTTTACAGATGATGAGTTTGATCAGTTTGACAAGCCAGGGGCTGAAAGGTCACGGAGAAGAAGAACTGGAGCTGAGGACATGGACAGGTAAATTAACATCAGTTATTTAGCATAATGTCTACTGCTCGCTATCTATAACCTACACTGAAAACATGAAATCGTTCAAAACTATTTTAAGCATCTGTGCACGTCAAAAACGTATATATAAACTAAACTTGTCTCATACCAATTAGAGGAATCCTAATGATTAATTCAACATGGGACTTGTAGGCTATACCTATTATTAGGGAGCAAGGTGTCGCGTGGCTCTAGACGCAAAAGGCTGTCAAATTAATTTCAATTTTCAAGTATTAACATTAGAGCACAAATCAGTGCCTGTCTAGTTATTTGACAGTTTAGTGATACTTTGTTCCGGAAAAAGACCGAAATTCGGGGAATGATTACTTGACAATGTCCAAAATGTTTTTGAGACCAAGATTAAAATCGAAATGAAGGCACTGCCATAACAACTTCAAAGTTTAACTTTGGCAGCATCATAAACTTTGATTACATTTATGACAGGACATAACCCCTGTATCTAACAAAACTACCAAGTAATTGTCCACATTTCAGTTTTTGTTGTAATAATTGATTTAATGTCTCAACTCAGATGAAAAGATTAAAAAGACTAGTCAATTAAATCCATTAGTTTTTGTTTTTTTGTTTTTTTTGTAGCAGGTGACAAGTATTTGTGTAAAAAGAAACTTGATGTTACAGTTCTAATTGTCATGTCTTTTTATTTTTACAGTGATCTTGAATACGATTTGCTTGATGATGATTGGCTTTCTACTAAAAAGGTACGTTGCTGTGCAATTCATTCGTCAGCCTATGTGATTGTGCTCAAAGATCTAACATTTACCAGTGGTGTTGGGAGCAGGGGAATACAGTCAGGTTCTGCCTTTTCAGTAAAGCCTTCTCTGCCCCCAGCTGGCAGTGTCTTTGCCTGCAGCAGCTGCAGTCCAGGCAAGGCTGTTTGTGCTGTGTGGACTCCAGATCCTCTTCTCTTAACCTGCTTGCTACTACAGTATCACTTTGTGACACTTCTACTCCTTTAGGAGTAGTTATACCTGGCCTTTTTAAATTTGTATTTATTTATTTATTTGACAAGAAAATGTCACTAGAGCCGATATTTTCTACAAAGGGTTTTAGTCAAAAACCATATTGAAATATGCACCATATGGACAGCAGGGACGCTACATATTTAAAAGATTATTATGAGACCCAAGGTTATGGGAATCCAGTTTTATTTATTTGTTTATTTAGCAGACGCCTTTATCCAAGGCGACTTACACAGACTCGGATGTGTGAACTATGCATCAGTTACTCAACAGTGTATGTTAGTGTCTTCAATTTATTTATTTGAACAAACCCCATTGCATTAAAAAAAGCCTAAAGTTTACTTTGGAATTGAAATCGTAAACTGATCTAATTTAAGGCAAGGAAATATAAAAAATGTAAATGTTAGTTTGATCATGACTGGTTCTATATTAAGGCCCTGTCCACACTACATAACCGATCTCGTGAACCATACTCGAAACCGTTCTAATTAATCCAGCTCAAAGCGGCCTCACTGAAGTACCGTTTCATGTTTAGTCGGGCTTAATGCGTTAGTTCCTAGCAGCGCAATGAACAGTGGAAATTAATACCATAGTATTCCACCATGCACTGTATTTTATTTTAAAATAATGTGTTATGCTTCATATTAATAGAGGTGCATATTGCTAAAAAGAAATGTAAGAAGTATTTTGGAAAAAGTGAATGTGAACACACACAAGCAGGGCTTGAAGTTTTGGGGTTTTATTTTTAATCAAGTGATGTCCCTTTAAACAAATTGAGCTGATTCTGATGCTGTTAATTACAAAACAATCTTTGTTTTTACGTTCATATCTTGCCTGCGCCTAATTCTGGTCCCCTTAATTTTTAAACAGAGCTGACAAATTACGTGAATTGTTGATCCCCGATCCTACTTTTAACTCACATTTCATTTTTGAAGTAATTTAACGTTATGCTTTTGTTATTTTCCCCACTAGTTTAACAGATTTCCTGACAATTTTTATGCTTTAAAAAAAAACAAAACTAATACCCATTGCGGATTGTACACTGATAGCAAGTCCTTCAGGCGTCAGTATTTCGCCAAACATACCACAAAGCATTGTGGGATATTGGAGGAAACACAATTATTATATTACAGCGTCCACACTTCTGACAAACCGCACTACCTGATGCGATCTAATTTAGAACCGGACTCGAGACAACCCCCTGAGGTGAGCTTGAGTACGGTATAAAACGCTGCCTAGTGTGGACGCAAACCGTATTTAGCACTTTTAAGCCGGTTTAAAGGAAACTAATACACTTTAAAGGCATAGTGTGGACAGGGCCTAAATCACATTGTCAGATTGGTATTGATTGGTACTCAGTAATTGTGTAAAAGAGGGAGATGTTTGTTTTGTGTTTTTTAATTCATGCTTTAAGTTTTTTTAAATTCTGTTTTATCTAATATCCAGTATGTTAAAGGGAATTACTTGGAAAATGAATATCAGCACAGACCTATCCCTTACACTGTACAGTAACTACTGTATAAACACGAAGGCCAGCATCTATATTAACATATATATTTCTAACAAAGATCAAACAAAATTCTAAATGTTTAACGTCTGAATAACTGTTAACACTCCTAGTACTGATAAAATAAGATGGTTTGTAGAAACCCTTACAATGTAGTCATTCTTTTTGTCTTTGGAATAAGATTTCAAATCCCAAACAGTGAAAGTGCTTGAGTCCCGATTGAAATGCATTTGTCTGCATTTATTTTCAGTCATTTGTGAACAGTACAATTCTGTGTTATCTTCTGCTGACCTGTATGACGGTTTGATGTGCCAGTGCTTAATCTGATGTGGTCAGAATGAAATGAATCTCTGTCACTGCTGCTGTCGCTGCTGCTTGTGTTATCCATGTTGACATGAAACCCTAATGTCTGTGTAACCTCGCCCTTACATTATCATGTGCTGCTCGCAATATATTACCTTCCTGACATTATACAGTTTTAGTACAGTACTCTTTTAATGTGTTTTTTTTTTATGTGATTTTGTACCCGTTTGATTTTAATAACTTAAAAAAAATAATAAAGTAGGAATTGAATGCTGAACCCCATGCATTATTTATGATGTGTGTATCCAGAGGTATGTTAGATAATCATTTTTATTCCATATCTTTTAGTGATTCTACACCAAGTACTATATTTTAAAATGAAACCTTGTGACTGTGACAACTTGACTTGATTACACGTTAAAGATAAAGTAGATTGTGGTACATATACTTCATTGAAGACTATTGTGGAATATTTTTAAGCAAACAGTGACGTGTCTTATAGTAACACTGACAAAAAAATAAAATCATCAAAAGATGCAAGAACGTAACAAGGTTATCTGCGTTCAGTAAATATTCATTTATATTCAAAAAATACCAAAAATGCTAATTAAATCAAACCTAGCCACACGCTAAGTGTTAGTTAATGGAGAAATGATTTAATACCAGGCCAGTGCTTCTGAGATGTGCAAACTAAAGCAGTGAATCCCCTGCCCAGGGTTTGAAATCAATCCAAGATGATGTAAAAAGAGAGAATTTTCAGGAGTGTTAAATGATCAAAACAATGCAGTTAATATATCAGAGTGAAACACATAACCGTGGTAAAACATTATTGGCTGTAAAACACTTAGAAATAGCCAACAGTGGGGACTATTGGACTGCAATGTATGTAACAAACAATGAATTTTTAGAAAAAACTAATCTAGGTGATGATACAGTACAAAAAAATAATGATAAAATTGTGATTGTGAATTAACGTGTACAAGTGAGACTTAATGAGCAAGATGTAAAGCTTGGTTTCACCAGTTTGTGTCTTTGGCATGATTTTCACCAAATCATTTAAGTGATTCACTCTGTATATTGCAGGTGAGTGAGACTCTTGGGTGCCTGTCACAGTAATTGTGCTTGAATAAGCAATGTATAATGAAGTAGTTTTGTGTATCTATCTATCTATCTATCTATCTATCTATCTATCTAATTTATTTACTTTTTTTTGGTAGCTTCATGTAACCCTTTTTTTTTTCAGAATCCATCTGACTTTTCTGATGAAGAGTTGAATGATGACCTTCTTCAAAGTGATGATGAAGATCAGAACATGAGGTACACGTATACATTGCACCTGAATTCTAGGCACTATATATATATATATATATATATATATATATATATATATGTCTCTTGGCACTCCCTTGCATTTTCAGTTTGTACAAACAGCCCCTGATGAGTCCTGGCTCACTACCATAAGAGCTGTGGGCTTCCCAGACTACTGGAAAATGAAGTTGTAGTGTACTCGAGTACACCCCCTGCCATGTTGGAGAGCGGGATGGTAAACTAGACCACAGTCTTGCTGCAGCTGCACTGCCATGTCATTCTGCGCGTAATGTGAGAGATCAGAGGCACTACATGCCAGGTACCTGCAGAACAGCAGTGACACTATGCAGATATGTAATAAGAAGCATGGATTGCAGATATTTTATTTCTAATTGCAAAAGCGTATGTTGTACGTTTTTGTAATTAATCTTAAATATTCCAAATGAGACTTCTCCTTTAAGACTTGGGAATGAACCCTATAAAGCTTGTTGTGCTGCTTATTACATCATCTAATTTCACCATAGAGAGGCTGCTGGTTTTCAGATATAGGTGGTGTATTAAAATAAAAACGAATACATTTAGACAAATGTTTACATGAGTTGTCTATCGATGCCAATTTATAATAAAATTATAGCTTGTAAAATAATTATAATAAATGTGATACTACATTGGGGTTGAATATTTCATAATGCTAATGCTTCTGTGAGAGTAATTGTTTGTTTATTTGTTTGTTGTGTTGTACAGTGCCCAGGGTGTTGCCATTAGCCTCAATGTTACAGACGGTCTGGTTACCTCATTTGACGTTACAAAAAGTGATCACGACCAGTCTTTGGATGAAGCAGAGTACAGAGAAAGCGGCGATGAAAACGTGGGTGTTGAAGACTATGAAGGTGGAGAGGGGTTAGAAGGAGCGGAGGGCTATTCTCAAGAAGAGTACGCAGATCAGTACGAAGCCAATGACACAGAGCTGGCAGGAGACCACATGGAATACACAGGAGAACAGGCGGAGGAAGAAATGTACAACGATGAAGTGTTAGACATTGAAATCAATGACCCTCTAGATGATGAATTTCAAGTAAGTCCTCTCTATTGTGTCTCCAAAGATAACATTGCTTTCCTGCCTAGGTTTAGGGCTGATTTCAAATCTATTTCTGTCCCATGGGAGGGGGGAAAATTAGATCCATTATCAATCTCTGCCAGTTTTTTATCTGCGCTCTGACAAACTTTCTGTTGACAGCTTGTTTGGCGGTAGGTAATACTCTTCTGTCGGCCCAGAGCCTGCATGGATTGTGACCTTGAGGGCTGTATCCTGGTGAAAAAAAGAGCTGCTTTGTGTGGTGGAGATAGGCTGCCAATTGTCAGAGGTGGTTAATGCAAAGGCTTTTATCTGAGCTTTAGACAATATCTGATAAAGTCCTGCAAAGGTGAAAAGATTATTGACCTCTTTTAAAGACATCTTTAAGGTTTTAATATTGCTGAAATGATTGATGCTTTTCTCCATTCATTCAATTTTTTTAAACCATATAACAAGCTGAATAAAGAGATTAACTCATAGATGTAGATGGGATATTGGGTATGGTCCATTTCTCATTACATAAGAAATAATGCTAAGACCACTTTTGACAAAGATGTATTGCTTCCTTTTGCTATTTAAAGATAAGCATTTGACCTTTTCACCACCAATGAACAAAACTGCTTAAGTAATTTTGAAAAGTATCTGTTGTGTGTAATGGCTCTGTTTACAAGGGCACCCAAGTGCTGAGGCTTAACGTTTCTGTTTACTGGTATTTAGAAGTAATATCTGGCACAGTTTAAGGGATTAAGCCATTTTTCCTATGGGGAGGAGTGTACGCTTACTGCATTGGTGTTACTCTTATTTGCCTTTCATTGAACAGTATTAGCATGGTAATTGCATCTAGTGTGTGTGGTACCTTACTTTGTCCTAATGCCCTACAACTTGACCTTCAAAAATCATATATATATATATAAACTGAAATGTTACGGGTTTTTCATGCAGAAAGTGATAAACACAACATTCACTTTATAACTTTGTGTAACTGAAGATGTGTATTCTTGCGGATGAGAATAAGAGGTGTCTGTACTGTAATTCATGTAGTTCGTGTTGATCTATGTTTTAATTGTACCGACAGGTCTGTAACTGGGATAATATATTTCCAACACACTTGTTGAATTCTTTGTGTACACTGTTTGTGGCAGATTATCAACATCTATGAACTACAGTATTGGTTTTGTGTATATATAATGACAAACCTCATTGAATCTCAATTATGGTAAAGAACAAGTGTTTCAGTAACACACATCTCTCATCACGGCTCAGCAATGGCATTGCAGTTGGATCCTGTTTTTTTCTATGAGTTTAATAAGACACACCTGAGCTTGTTACCTGTACACTGGGGGTCTTCAAGCATGTACATGTAAGGAATCTTATTTCTAGCCCTGCCGCTGTACACCTCTGTACGTTATTTGTCACACATCACATGTATCCTCAACCACAAATAGAGGAAACATCACCACAGAATTTGGTCCACCTGAGCTGGAATGACCCGTATATGATTGCAAATTGGATTCAGTTTTAAGTTCTAATCATCACGTCATTCTAGAACTGATTTCTTGCAGCTCCATTAAGTAGTGTGGGTTTCTGTTTCTAGGATGATGACTACTCCCAGTCTTACAGTGGTCAGCAGACAGTCCTGGAGGTGGAAGGGGAAGCTGAAGAGCAGGAGACGCACGTTGCTGCTCAGGAGAGGGGCATTGAACCTGAAGAGGTAGTGTGTTAGGAAGTGTTATTACTACTGTGAGGATTTACCATCTCCAGCACATTTTTGTACTTTGCTGCTTTTTGTTGTAATCATTGAATGTTACGACAGAGCAAGCTGTGAAATTCTCTTAACATTTAAATCTCATTTCAGCTTTTTTTATTTTTAACTGTTACAAATCTAATACAGTCAATAGCATCTATGTAGACTGAACAGGTAGCTTGCTAAGCTAAGCAGAGCTTTTTTTTTTTGACATCAGATATACTATGCTAATTTGGGGGGGGAGGGAAGTAGTAAGTAGAGTGTAAACTGTTGTTGCCCATGCAGTTGAGTGGTAACAAGTTTTACATTGCTTTTCCATGCTTGATTTAATGATTGGAGCGATCAGGGTTGCATATGGTAGTTTTCTGGTATGAAATGTCCATGTTTGCATGGGTTATGTCGAACTTAAACAAGCATGTCAGTTATGACCCCATGCCTCTAAATTAGGGGGTCAGTAAGTGAATTCTGGGAGGTCAAAATAGTAACAGTTGCTGAGGACTCAAGTGGAAAGCAGCTGGTTTCTGAAGGTTCATACAGAACAATGGGTATTAATAGCTATATATAAAAAAAAGAATGCAACACCATGTCATTAGTTTCTAGGGGTGTAGGAATCTGTTTATTTTCCTAAACCATACAACTTTATGATTAAACATGTTTTAACTTTAACATATTTAGAAGTTTGGCAATTGCTTGATGCCCAACATCACAGTTGCTTTAAAGTTGTACTTGCTTGTTGTAGTTGCTTGTTTGCAGCTCATGTCTATGTTTCAATATACAATGCCTTGTCAGGTGGAGAACGAAACGGAACAGGAGGTAGAGGCCAAGGAGGAATCTGATGAGGAAGAAGATGAAGTCGAGGAGTCCTGTCGACTCCGGTTTAAAACTGAACGAAAAGATGCAACAGTCATACGACTGTCCGACGCAGCCAGTAAAAGAAGGAACATTCCAGAAACCTTGGGTATGGAAAATTAAGACAAATAGTTTAAAGTCAGGGCAAAAGTACCTCACTGGTTTGTTTTAAATTCCAGTTTTAAAGTGTGAAATATAGCTTTAAGTCAACTACAATTTTATTGTGAAATACTTTTTTGCACAATATCTTTTGTGTTGTTTTAATCTGCCCTGGCATTGCTGTGTGTGTGTGCTGTTTTCATGAAACATTCTTTTTTTTCCCATGTCATTTTTATTTGTTACAATATGACTGAAACCTTGGCTTCACCAATGGCGACACAGCAAGAGTCAGAAACTAACATATGAGGCATGTTACAGGGGAATAAGAGAAACAACAAAATAAAATCTTAGTTTTGTAACTTACTTCAGTTACAAAATAATGTTGAATTAGAATCTGAATACAATGAATTATCTTGCTAATAAAAAGAAAGAAAAGAAAAAAACATGTCTGTTAAAGTATTACATCTCCGAAGTGTGAAATCTTGAAATAGCTGAAGGAAAACATTTAACAAGCCAATTGACATTTCAGCTAAAGTTACAAATGCAATTTCCATTTTGTCACATTTTGGTGACCTTGTGTGACAGCTTATTTCTATTGGAAGAAAGCACTTTTTACTTACTGATTAAAGGTGTCATCTGAAACCATTCTGTTTCTGGGGTAGTAAAATTAATCTTGACATTTAGTGCAGGGGAAATAATTGCTGATTCAGTGTGTGTGGAGAAGAGCTTGCTGGACATGGTTTGAGTACAGAAGACTCCTTTATTTTTTTTTCCCAATCATTATATTTCAGTTTACCTTTGTCACTGCAAAAAAGAATAAAGATATAGATGTTAAAGGTATGTGGTTGCTATACAGGTATTGTACGCCACCTACAGGCAACTTAAGTATATATGTATAAAAAAAAAAAAAAAATACTTGTAGAAATTATTATTATTTTTTTCTTTGTTAAATAACCACCAGACATACATGAATGTTAATTTGTCTTTTTAAAGACTGCCTGCCACATGTTGTGTCTAATAGTTACCCTGTTTGGTTTGAATTTCAGAGCTTTCTGAAGAAGCTAAAGCAACACTGATGGACTTTGAAGAAAAAGAGCGTCAGCGCAAGCAGGGTCGCTTTGGGGGATGGGGAAGGGGGAGAGGGAGAGGACCTTTCCCTGGCTATGAGCATGGAGAATTCAGGAGAGACGCTGGGGGCAGAGGAAGAATGAATGAGCAGAGGCCTCCATTGATGACCATGCCAATGTCTTTGCAGGTAAAAAAAACAAACAAAAAACATGTATAGCTCTAACAAATTTTCTGAATCGTGGTTTCTGAAGTGCAAATGTTCTTTGAAAAATGTGTATCTTGATTTATTGTTTTCCCTATGTGATTAGTCATGGCTCACGCTTTAAATTTATTTCGAGTTAAAGGAGTGCATTTCCTATTTATTGCATCATTTACTTGTTATGCAAGTGTTTCTAAGGATATACAAAATGTAAAAATAATTATGCAGTTTAATGCTAAAACCCACCGTGGATATCCTCGGTGATATTTACCTTTAATATAGGCTGCTGTTTGATTGCACGATTACATTTTGTCAGTCTGCTTTTATCCTTCTCTTGGCATGTCCTTTTGGAACAGTAGTGTTAGTTTGCTTTTGAAAAAGTCAATTAAACAAGGTCTTTGGCCCTCTTATCCATGTTGATATATGGATTATACTAAATAACTTGGCAGTAGTCCATTCAGAAAGCATTACATGAAATTAAATTTGTACTTTGCCCAGGATTTAGTTTATTGTGCCATTTTTTATTATTATTAAAAATCTATTGGAGCATATAATCCGTTCATTTGGACTGTTCATGCACTTCTCAATGCCTTTGAAGGGAATTTTTGTAAACAGAGAGAAATCCATTTTGGAGGTATTTTGTTCACTAGAAAAAGAGATTCTTGCTCACACAGAAACATTTATTCTGGCTTTTAAGTTTCTCGACGGCAGGCGAGGGTGGCATGATACGGAGTCATTTTTATATAGTTATGTTAAATTTTCGGAAAATACTTTATCCTGAGAGATCAGCATTACTCAAAGACCAAGTGCTTTCTTTGATTTGTGATCAATCATAGGCAAAACTCTCAGAAAATCATGTTATTTTTTCAAATTCTATTTTTTTGTTTTGTAACAAATAGATTAGGGTCTCGGGTCGGTTATGATTTTTTTTTTTTTTTTTTTTTTTATCAACTCTTTCAGGTGTTTTTGACCTCCAATCGGTTTTCAGTAAAACCGAAATGAAATGCAAGGCATCTGAACATATCATTATTGCACACGTTTTAACTGTGACAAATAAGCTCAACACAGTGCTACTGCGTCACTCATACCAATGTATTATACAATCAGACATAGTGTAGAAAGAATACAATAATGTATTAATAGACACAAAACTTTTTTATGTATTAATTTCTTGCTACCCCCATTGTTGCCGCGGTCAGTTGTAAGTTGCAAATCACGTCTGAGTAGAACTGCAGCTCATGTGGTATTTATACCACATGAGCTGCAGTTGAATTCAATCAATATGCCGATAGACAACAAAGCGATCGGACAAACTAAACAAATTTCAATACATGTGTTTTCTCTCAATATTTTTGCATTTGGCTGTTTTAGTCAGTTTATCATCATGATTTGATTTTTACTAGGTCTACATGGAGTAATTTAACAGATGCAACACTTAAAAAAAAATCCAACTTCAGCTTTTCACTTCTTAAGGTGCATTATTTTAACAAAAGGTGTAAGCTAGTGAGCATGAGCTGAGTTTGCATTTGCCTGCAGTGCTAGTAGCAACAACACTGTGCACCATACTCGGGGCTGTCAGAATCAGTCAGGTAGGTCTTGTCATAACTTTTGATTTGTTACTATATACAAATTAAGGGATATTAATATGAACCGTCTACATGCCGAAAAGTGTGCGGTGAGCTCCTGAAAATGCCCTCTGGCTTTGTGCCAAGAACTGCAAATACGTTTTCATTGTACAAAATAAAATTTAAAAAAAAAATTTCGGTTCGGTCTCAAAACTTTTTAGGGAAATAATGGATCCTGTTGGAGATCTGTTCAGATGATCCGTTGTTATATATTGCCTTAATAGTAATGAGTTTTTGCATACTTTAAAAGGAGGGAGTGTCAACGAATGATCATTTTCCTAAAGAATTATCATCATACTTAAATGCTGGTGTCTGTTTGTACATGTTCAAATCTGGTGGCCTGGACCCCCGTGACGGGTTCGTTAGATTACAGTGAAGGGACTTGTATCCTCATATATCATAGCCTCTTAAAAAAAAAAAAAAAAAATATATATATATATATATATATATATATATACAGTACTGTGCAAAAGTTTTAGGCAGGTGTGAAAAAATGCTGTAAAGTAAGAATGCTTTCAAAAATAGACATGTTAATAGATTATATTTATCAATTAACTAAATGCAAAGTGAGTGAACAGAAGAAAAATCTAAATCAAATCCATATTTGGTGTGACCACCCTTTGCCTTCAAAACAGCATCAATTCTTCTAGGTACACTTGCACAAAGTCAGGGATTTTGTAGGCATATAGTCAGGTGTATGATTAAACAATTATACCAAACAGGTGCTAATGATCATCAATTCAATATGTAGGTTGAAATACAATCATTAACTGAAACAGAAACAGCTGTGTAGGAGGAATAAAACTGAGTGAGGAACAGCCAAACTCAGCTAATAAGGTGAGGTTGCTGAAGACAGTTTACTGTCAAAAGTCATACACCATGGCAAGACTGAGCACAGCAACAAGACACAAGGTAGTTATACTGCATCAGCAAGGTCTCTCCCAGGCAGAAATTTCAAGGCAGACAGGGGTTTCCAGATGTGCCGTCCAAGCTCTTTGAAGAAGCACAAAGAAACGGGCAACGTTGAGGACCGTAGAGCGCAGTGGTCGGCCAAGGAAACTTACTGCAGCAGATGAAAGACACATCATGCTTACTTCCCTTCGCAATCAGAAGATGTCCAGCAGTGCCATCAGCTCAGAACTGGCAGACAACAGTGGGACCCTGGTACACCCATCTACTGTCCAGAGAAGTCTGGTCAGAAGTGGCCTTCATGGAAGACTTGCAGCTAAAAAGCCATACCTCCGGCGTGGAAACAAGGCCAAGCGACTCAACTATGCACGAAAACACAGGAACTGGGGTGCAGAAAAATGGCAGCAGGTGCTCTGGACTGATGAGTCAAAATTTGAAATATTTGGCTGTAGCAGAAGGCAGTTTGTTCAGCGAAGGGCTGGAGAGCGCATACCGAATGAGTGTCTGCAGGCAACAGTGAAGCATAGTGGAGGTTCCTTGCAAGTCTGGGGCTGCATTTCTGCAAATGGAGTTAGGGATTTGGTCAGAATTAATGGTCTCCCTCAATGCTGAGAAGTACAGGCAGATACTTATCCATCATGCAATACCATCAGGGAGGCATCTGATTGGCCCCAAATTTATTCTGCAGCATGACAACGACCCCAAACATACAGCGAAAGTCATTAAGAACTATTTTCAGCGTAAAGAAGAACAAGGAGTCCTGGAAGTGATGGTATGGCCCCACAGAGCCCTGATCTCAACATCATCGAAGTCTGTCTGGGATTACATGAAGAGAGAGAAGCAACTGAGGCTGCCTAAATCCACAGAAGAACTGTGGTTAGTTCTCCAAGATGTTTGGGCCAACCTACCTGCCGAGTTCCTTCAAAAACTGTGTGCAAGTGTACATAGAAGAATTGATGCTTGATGCTGTTTTGAAGGCAAAGGGTGGTCACACCAAATACGGATTTGATTTAGATTTTTCTTCTGTTCACTCACTTTGCATTTAGTTAATTGATAAATATAATCTATTAACATGTCTATTTTTGAAAGCATTCTTACTTTACAGCATTTTTTCACACCTGCCTAAAACTTTTGCACAGTACTGTATATATACATATAGGTGTGTGTGTGTGTAAAATATATAAATCGTCATTTTGAAATGGCAAGACTAAAATAAAGCATTATGCAGGAACTTTGCTTGCTTGTCATGTCTTCTGCTCTTTGAGACGAGTAGATACGAGCTGTCTGACTCACGGACATTTATTAGCTGCTGTCTTCAGTTGACCTGTTCTGTTCTGTGTTGCATGGTCTCATCTGGAGTCGAGCTTAATAATACACACAGACAGCTCAGAAGAAAGTCATTCCCTGGGTATACCATACCGGAGCTGGCCTTTGCTCATCTATACCTTAAATACTTTTTTCCTATATATATATATATATATATATATATATATATATATATATATATAGAGCATGTTTATTGGCTTCTTACCTTTATGCTGTTTCCAGTCATTTTAACCCTTTAAGCTAAAAGGGACATACGTGTTCCATAAACAAAAATGATGCTAACTTTCTTATTTTTCCAATGAGGTGCACGAAACAGGGTTTAAAATTCAATAACAGGTTGGATCTGGTCATCCAAATTAGCAGTTTCCTCCTCATGATACTTGAGTCACTCTCAAATGTATTTTAAAAAACTGCTTGAACAACTCCTCAATTCCTTGTGTACCTGTATGGGTTGTTTGTAGGGCACATTACAGAAGTTTAAAAATATGTTATATAGAACAGTAGTCATGTATTTGTAATTTAAATAAAAAATACACGTTGTTTATGTACACATAATTGATGCTGCTTGCGTGATATACTGTAAGCTTGCATTGCAGTAGCACCTTTTTTGCGGCCAATAAAAGAACTGCAGCTGACTTGGGCAAAAGAAAGCTTTATTTAACAGTCACCGTTCCAAGCAGGGTATCTGTCACATTTTACTACTACTACTACTAATAATAATATGAACTCACACTTGTCAATTGATCCCAGAGATTGGCTGTGCCTCCAATACATCGAGTCGCATGCACAGTTTGCATTCAACTTTTGTTTAAGTAATATGCTTTACACAAATCAAAAGATCGAATTTTGTATGTGTGTGACATTTAATGTGTGATTTATAGTATTCACATATTGTCAAACGGTTTCTGTTAAGAGAAGGAAAAAACCACAGTGCATGAATTCCGCCTAATGAAACTTCGAAGATTTAGTACTACTTTCGAATTCCTAGCTAGCAATTGAACTATTGAACACAGCCCTAGTTGTTTGTAGAGCAATTAGTCAAATATTGTGATTAGTACTTAAAAACAACTGCCACTCTTCACACAGAGCATATCAAAATTGAATTCAGCACAATATTTGAGTAATAGCAAAAAGAAAAGCTACTTCCTCTTTATACAGAAATGTCAGTAACATGTGACAGATGTAAATATACCAATAGATATCGCTATAAAAAGAAATAACCAGACAGGCTTGAGGGAAATGAGATAAACCAGTGATTTATGGAATGATTGTACCTGCTGATTTTTATTTTATAATTTTATTTTCTAAATAGCACCCAACCTCTAGGATGACCCACTATCAGCAGCTGCACCATCAACAGCTACACCACCAGCAATCTCCCAGAGGCCATTTCCAGGAGCAGGGCCAGCAGAGACAGTCCCCTCAGCCTTTGATACCTTCCCATCCGTACCACCAGTCGTCCTCTCCACAAGGAGCACTCATTCGTCCACAGGCAGAAGGGTCCTCACCTGCACATTCTCCACAGCAGCCCAAGAACATTCATATCAACCCTCACTTCAGAGGCCCGGTTTCCTCTCCTGCGCAAGGTGGGATAGTTTATTCTTTTACCGAGTCGTGTCGATTATGACCAATGTATAAGTCAACCTGTAGCTTCTGATCACATCTGAAGTACATCAATTTTTATCTTAACGTATTTTACCCCAGAGGTTTTACATGTCTAGAGAACTGTTTATTTGTAATTAAACTTGGTTGGGACCAGTGTTGAGATTATCAGTCTGTCTGACAGTCTTTCTGTGTGGGTTATGGAACAGACTTTAACAGTCTCGTCAGTTGTGAACCTTTCACCACTAAAGTGTCTGTCTGGTTAGAAATGCAATGGGGTTAGGGTTAGGGGCGGGGGGTTCATACAGGGCATAAAAGCATGTTGTATTGTACCTGCAGTAATGACTGAAAGGGGGAGGATTTTTCTCATTTTATTATTCCTCCCTTCAATTAATATAAACCTAAAGGTAAAGCCGTAAGACAAAACCAGCCTTTTCTATCGGTTTGTAGACATTCGCTGATGCATTTTAGCAGTTCAAAGTGATCACACCTAAAGGTTTATTTTGTCTGACTCTTCTTTTTTTGGACATACATTCCCTTTATGTAAAAATGTTATTAACCCATCCAAGCTCGTGTTTGTATGTTAGTATTTAATTATTAATTTGTGCAGTTAAAACATGTTTGCTTCCTTTTGACCACCCCGAACCCCTCTCCCCTCCTTTTTAAAAAAAAAAATAAATAAATAAAATTTTAAAAAAAAGCACGGAATTAATGTGCAGTGAAATTAAAAATCTTTGTGTGCAGGAAAGGCTGAACTGTAAAGATATCTAATGGGCTCTTCCCTCTCATTGCAGTGCCCTTGATGCCTGTGCCAAACCAGCCCAGGCCTGCTGTGGTTCCCCAGAGATTTCCAGTGAGTAGCAGCTGCTGCTTCTTTTCTAATATGGATTGCATGTGTCTTTTGTAAAGAAATATTATTATAGCAATTAATTGACTGCCCTGGCTAAATACTGTTTGAGAATCTGTAAACATTGATATGCGAATGCACAACTGGAAATGTTTGATATGAGCTTTAGGCACTGATGGGTTTCGGGGGGTTTAGTTAATGCTGCTTGCAAGTGAAGTCATGGGTCGGCACATAAAGCAACCTGCAAAATCAACCATGGAGAACAAATAAATTCTGGAGGCTTTTTTTCTTTTCAAATATATGTCTTAAGCAAGAGCATATATCATAGAACAGCTTTGCAATAATGGTGGTTTAAAAAATAAAATAGTAATTACTCCAGCAATGCTAAACTATAAACTGATTACTATATTTGAAAACAGATTACCAAATCTGCTGCAAATGTTCTTACCAGCTAACAGGGTGGAAGGCATCAGGTGTTGATTGACACATCCTGGGAAGAGCTTTTTGTAGTGATTTATGCAAATCAGGTTGAGCAGAGAATCTGCAGCAAATTGCATTTTATTCAGGTTATAGACCTTGCAGAAATGAGCTTGAGGTTTGTACTTAGTACTGCACTTTCGTTTCGAATGTTTGCTGTTTTCACAAAATGTTTGCAAAGACCAGTAATTACGGCAGCCACAGATAGCAAAGGAATGATGAGAATTTTCTCTTAACGGATCTTTCGGCAGAGGAGAGCAGATGCAGCATTAGATCCCCCCAGCTGTCAAATGCTGTCAGGCTGGCATTGGGAAAATGCAATTTAAAATGCAGGTGACAAAATACCCAGCAACTTCCATTTGCCAGTGGGCATCTGATTAATCATAATTACCATACATTATCATACTATCACATTTAATCGTATAAGTAGGTTCCCATCTGCAGTTGGGCTGTACAGTACTCAATGTGTTGTCTGCAAAGAACTAACACTATTTATCAGTTTTCCAAAGCATGAAGTAGCAGAAATGTTCAGTAACTTCTGCTCCTAATATATGGTGCAGGAGTGCTCAAATGTGGTCCTCTAGGATTTTATTGGTATTATTTAATAACCTGATTAAGACCTAGACGTGGGTTAAAATGGTTACAATCTAGGCTATAGGTCGGACAAAGACAGGAGGCTGCCGGATGTTGAGGACTGGAATTGGGCACACTGATCTAGTGTATGGTGAAGTAGAGACAAGATAGTTTAAAATAATAGTGCATTTGGTGAATTGCAGGTAGGTTTAAAATATTTTGTTTGTATTTGTACCAGAAGACTTGTGAATCACAGTGGTACTGACCTAAGGCTGTTCAGTCTTTTCCGATCCAGGATCTTGTTCCAAGCATGCCCTTAATTATTGCATTGAGCAGTCCAGAGCCTTGTTTCCACCAGGTATTTGATTGTTTGCTTGTTCCCAGGTGTTAAAACAATGAAGGGTCTGGATTGGAATGGACTGAAAGAGCCACAAGTGATTATCAATGATGCATCATTACAGGATATATTATCTGCATTTGCTCCGCTTCAACCATAGATTACCCCTGTTTTATTGCAAATTTAATTGCGACATTTGTCTCAAAGCACCCTTTTTGTGTGGTGCCGTATCAGTTGACTCCTGTGTATTCCTTTTAAAATGTATGTAGGATTAGAAATGAGAAGGCTGCTTCGGTTATTATCAAATTCTGGAAATGTCTGCAGTATTGTATAAGTATTTAATTAAAGTCTATTGTGAGTATGAAGCTGACCTTTTAAAAGAACTGATAAGATGTACAATAGCTATTTGATCCTCTTACTTGTCTAGCGCTTAAGGTAGCCGATTAACTTACTTTCTTAAGCAACTTATGTAAAGTTTTAGCTCTGTTTTCATTCCCAGCAAGAGTCATCAATTGTGGATGAAAAGATGGATTAAAGCTGATAACATCAAGTAATTAACAGAAGGTGGGAAGAAGTAAGAGCAGAATTTGCGTAAGGATCGTGTGGTGAATAGAGGTTCATTTCTTAACTGAGAGGGATATTTAAGAGGATAAAAGAGAAAGCTAAGTGGCTCCTTATTTCTTGAAAGGATTAGAGGATTGTTATCTTTTTTTTTCTTTGAGAAGGTAGATGGGATTGATCCTTGTGTATGCGAGCATCATGTTCAGTGAGCTATTTTCAGTGTATAATGAATGCAAGGCATGAAATTAGCAGTTGCCAGAAACAAAAGTGCTACAGCATGTTTCTGTGTGCTGCACATGATCTGACAGTTTTTCGCTACTCTCCAAATGTAGTTGCTTTCCTGAAGGATATGGCTGATTCAGAAATGTGATATAATTATGAAAATGATACCGAAGCACAAAAACAGGAAGTAAAATGCATGTTGCTCCTGCTCTGCTTAATCTTTCAATAAACTGTATAGCTCACTGTTTTTATAATGCATCTACTGAGCTGAACCTTGAGTCTGTACCAGTGAACCTTACATATCTGTAACATTAAATATATGTGACAATGACCTTAAACTCGAGCTCTAATATGGCTTTCATATTTCATTTTGTGACACTAAACATTAAATACTTCCACTCTTATCAGAGTTCCCAGCTGGACATGTTTGCAGGAGCCTGTACAGTAGGAGCACTCCAGGACTTTAAAACATGACCGTTCAAAACCCTATTTGTAGATTTGCACTAGGCATTTGCTGTTGCTTAATGCTGCCACACACCGTACAGGATGCGATTTCTCATGGCGTGACTCAACACTTTTGCTACAAAATTATATTGCACACCAGAGGCAACACTGATGAAATACCAAGTGTAACTGGGCTGATTTTGTGTTTAAGCCATTGACAGGTTTCCTGTGTAGACAGAAATTGAATATATTTTATATTCATGTACAAAAGAATAATTTTTGGTACAAACATTAACAGTTACTCTCCTATACTAGGAATCTTCATCTATTGAAGATGCTTGGGATGTGTGATTTACAGATATAGATATATTTAAATAGTTATCTGTAAATCACACACCCCGAGTATATCTGGTTCTTTGGGAATGTACATGATAGTCACCTTCGTAGTTCATAAATGTAAACACTCAATTTAGTATCCTTGGGTAAACCATTTTCAGATTCTGAATATATTTGGGTATGTAAAAAAGAAATGGGATTTCATGCAGAAATACCTCTCGCTTTGAATAACTGATAAGCTGCCAGCAGGCTATACCTGTGTGATATGATTATTTGTAGTAGACTTTGCCACACATAAACATGTATACAGTAATCATAACTGCGGTGGGACCAGAGTAAGGGCGGATATGTAAAGGCGGATAAATTAATCCTGTTTATCCAGCTGTAACAATTACTATGTTCACACAATTATAGTTTTGAGATTCAGCTTTTATTAGGGATCTCCCCTAAATCCCATGTTTAGAAAGATACAGGGTATTAATGCTTGTGACAGGGCAGCCATCTGCCATGTGGATGCATGCATTCGCTGCTAAGTGACAAGCAGGAGATCGAGACAGAGGTTGAAGATGATACGCCTTGCAGGCGAACAGGATTTATTCACATGTCAACACACTGAACAGCTCAAGTGACACTACCAGCAATGGTAGCGCACGGAGCACATACAACACAGTGTATGAAAACTTTGGTAGGATCTACAATCTCTGAACTAATCTTCTCTGTTGTTGAAGAGCTTGATCATGGTGAATAGGTGGATACGCGACAGATTACTGTATTTATTGTTGCTGTTTATTTTCCAGGGTCCCCCAGAATTCCAGCCTCCTGTCCCTGGAAACTTTAATCAGCCCCCAAGGCACCATTCCCCTGAACCCTGGAGAGGACCCCCGCAACCTCAAGAGAGGGAGCCTTTCTTTATTGGAGGTAAGCTGAACATGCCTGCATGTTTGTCTTTGTTTCTCTGGCATTTGTATGTATATCCAGAGAACTGTTTATCCAGTTGTGGTGAAACGTGGGATAGGACATTGATGATTGATCGCACACGTAATTGAGAGTAACACATTATTAAGTGTATAGGAATGTAGTGCTGGGATGAACATGTGTTTTCATGTAATCAAAGCCATTGTAACACTGCCTTAAAGTAAACAAATATCCCAGAACTTACCCAGGTCTTACTTTACCCCCAATTAACTCCAAAGCATTTCAGACAAAAACAGTACAGTAGACATTTTTTTTCTTTTAATCCCTGCCATTGTCGTTTCTTTGCGATAAAAAGTGGCCAAAGACATTTCCGTAAAGCAATAGGATCACTGAGGTTTACTCGTGCCTTTTTTTTTTTAGCTGAAGCAAGTGAAAACTTCCAAATTTTACTTGAATAAACCCTTGAAATAAAATAAAAGAAAATAGGATTACAACATATGCAAAACGTTGATCACTATACATAACATTTCCCTTGCAAGTTGGGCCAGTGTTAGAAAGCTTGAGGTATTTTGGAGTGATGTACCTGCATCTGTATCCAACAATTCTGACTATCTTCCCAAATCTGAAGCAGCACCTGTGACTTTAGTATAGATCACTGTTTGGCAGCTTGGGTTGTGTGTGCATGCTAATCTGGACTGTTTACTTCTTACTGTTAAAAAACTTTTTACATGGGGGATCAAGAGCAACTGTTGACATATTAATCCCATACATCACAGCTCGCTCTTTTTTCACTTGCCATTTTAGAAACTGTCATGCCAATTGTGGCAATGTGTTAAATTGGTGCAAGGCAAAACAAGTTGTGATTTTCTCATTTCTGTCAATTGAATAATTTCTAGCGGACACATGCATTGTTTTTGTCTTTAACTATCTGGCACTATTAAAGTGGCTGTCCATCCTTCTCAATGCACACACTTAAATACTGTATGTAACACAGATTATTTTACATGTACACACTGTGGATATAACTCTACCTTTTACTTTTGGTGGTCTAACTTTTCTCTGAAGTTAGAACTCTAATTAAGGATGCCTGTGAGGGCTTTTATGTTTTAGTAAATCTGCAATTGCTACAGCATCTACAACTGCTTGGATCTCAAACAAAATTGTTTAGGATTCTCCTCGGGCAAAAACTAATTGTGCCCTTCACTTTGACTTATGGCCTTGAATGACTGCTATAGTGTAGTCATGACTTTTTTCCCCCCCTGGACGATACAGATCTAACGCTTTGAATCTCTGCCTCAACACAAAGTGTTCCATGATTGTGTAAGTCCAGGTCGGTGGTGGGAATTGGAAAAGAGAAGTGGACCCCCTTTTGTGACAGTAATTGTACAAAACTGCTGTATCACCACCATGTTGTCAAACTATTTGATCAGTGAAGCAGTTCTTGGGCAAAGGCATCCGTAGTACCTGTGACCAATTATTTGTGATACTTGATTGCTGTATTTAAACTAGAGAATGTTTATTTTTATTTCAGTTTAATACTGAGAACATATTTCATTTTCTAACAGCATCCATTATGTGCCTATATTGAGTAAGCTGAGCCAGTTGAGACTAATCTGACACGCACTGAATGGTACAGATGCTCCTATGCACTTGAAAGCAAGGAATTTTAAAAATAGATATCTTACCTTCTATAAACCAATATCTGGAATAGATAAATTAACTGAAATATCTTTTTTTTTCATTGATGGCTTCCTTTATCTTTTTTTTGTGTGTTTGTTTTATAAAAGCCCCAGTTCTTTGGACACACTTGTTATGTAGGACTCTTGACATTTTCAACAGGACCTCTGAAATTCAGAAAGGTGGGTTCTAGACCCTTAAATCAAATTCTGCAATATTTATTCTATTAATCAAACAATGTACATATTTATTTTGTTGTTTTGCTTTAAAATAACAAAAAATGAAACTTAAAGCTGCCCAACATGTGTTGAATCCTGTATATTCTAAAATGAGTAGATGCTGTCAACTGTAGTTTTTCTGTGAAACAAAATGTAAAGCAATGAGTTTTATATATATATATGTTTTTTTTAGGGCTGTGGTCGAAGGTTCGTTCGCTAGCCAGGAATTCGAAGGTTCGATCAGGCGGCATTCACATACTGTCAGATTTTTTTTCTCTTAACAAAAACCCCTGGACAATGTGTGAATACTATAAATCGCACATTCTTTGATGTGTATAATGTCTAATACTTAAACAAAATTTGTTATATTAAAATCCACAACCAGATAGTTAAACTTAGCACCTCTTTGTCAATGACACTGCCTCCGTGCATTGGAGCAAGGTATAATGCCAAAGCACTGGGGGAGTACCTATAGTGGCAATAATGCTAAGATAAAATATGTACTAAATACCTAGTGTACAAGACGTAAGAAGTGTTATGGTAGAATAAGTCTAAAACATAAAATATACGCTAACACTCATTTTTATTAAAAAAAACTAAGCAGAGTAGGCTAAGGCACCACCCCTTTTAAGAAAATAAACAAACCACAGTTGAAAGGTCACAGCACAGAGGCAGACAGTGTTCAAGAAACGGGTTTCAGAAAGATACAGAAAAAAAGACAAACAGGTAAACCTCTCTTGTCTACAGTTTGCAAAAAGATGTTTTGGAGAAAATGAGCATATATTTTCAACAGACTGGGGTGGGACCAGGGATAATAAATGTTATAAAGATACATCGGGGTACTATGCATTGTGCAAAAAAACGTTGCATGTTAAAAAGTGTAAGTATTAATTAATGCTTATTTTATATAGGTTGCAACCCTACTTTTTGTGTTCAAAAATAAATTAGCAAGAGTTGTATATGAAGATCCCAACTGAGGGTCACAGTAACATCCGGTTTGTGTTTGGAACGTGAAACGGTTCAACAGCTGAACTGGAAAGCATATTTTTTTAAACACTGTTTTTTTTCTTTTTTTTAAATTTTGTAAACAAGTTAGCAATAAGACACATTACAAGAAATGTTATTTATTTTATTTTTCAGCCAATAATCATGATCATCTTGATAATCTAACACAACTGCATTATCGTCCAACACTACTGTATATGTATGAGTATCGCAAGCAGCATCAATTACATGTACATAAACAAAGTGTATTTTTATTTAAATAAAAAAAACGTTATTGTTCTATATAACTTATTTTTAATGTTTTATTCCATTTATAAAAATTACCTGTATGATAATAGAATTTTGAATTAAATATAAACTAGTAGCTATGGTGATGTCACCAGTAAATTATGCAAATTAGTACCATGGAAGGTTTGAACCTTCCTTTGGTTATGTGCTCCGAACCTTCGAAGGTCAAAGTGTACCCTTCGTTACAGCCCTATATATTTCTGTAATTTAGTGCAGTGCATCTGTCCAAATGTGCCATTGTGAATTGTAAAACCTATGTGTTTGGGTTTCCTGAATGTGTATGCAAAGCTTGTGGATTTTAAGTGTATTTTGGGTTGCCACTGCAATGCCTGTCTAGGACACTAGAATAGCATGGCACACTACTTCCCTGTCTAGCTAGGTAGCAGCTAAAAAAAGACAAGAAAAAATAGCTAGTTGTGATCAAAACGAGAACTTTTTATTGTACTTGTATCTGTACTGTTTACAAGTCAAGTCGCTGAATACATTAAAGATCATTCTAACTGCTAAGATCTTTATTTATTCACTTCCCTGTTTCCTTTTTGGATTTTGCTGCACTGTTGTGGTTGAATTACTGATTCCTCTCAGTCTTCTGTTTACCAGGACACTTCTTTTGACAATGTGACAAAATATATCTTGGGAGACTTCTCCCGGATGAAACCTTCTTTAATTAAGGAACTAATTTATAATTAGCCTTTATGCCTAGCTGATGGTAATGCATACAATATGTACACATGCTGTATGTTTCACTGTATTCTGTGCAACAGAAGTAGAGATGTCACATTTGATAAATTGAAGCAGAGCAATATGGCACAGCGTGTTTAGAAGCATTTTTGTTGTTCACAGAGCCAAGGTTCCCAGGACAGCATATGTTTGAACAACAGAACCCCCCTCCACTCATGAATAACAACCACCCTTTACCTGGCCAGAATCCCATACCTTTCAACCAGCAAGGGCCTGGTTTTAACCAGCAAGGGCAACAGACAGTGTTCCAACGTGAAGGACCCATGAGGCCAAACCTCCATCCTCCGGGTCCCATGGGCATGTCTCACTTCAATCAGCCCGGACCTGCCAATCCCAGACCTTTTATTCCTCCGAGACAGCAGTTTCCACAAGGCCCTGGGCAGCCCTTTCCACCACCACACATGCAGCTTGGAATGCAGGCACGCCACAGAGTAAGTGAAGCAAAATAAATCATGATTTAATAGTGGTGAACAATGAAAATGCTTGTTAGTTTTGTTTTAGTTTTTTTTTTATCATATATTGGTCAAATGTTATTTCTGGAAGATTTTTGTTACTCCAAATTAAAGTATATATAGATACTTCTACCTTTATCATTTTATTGAATGGTTCAGTTGCTCCAGTATATATAATCAGTCAATCAATGTTGGCATTGTCACTTGTTCCTGGTAGTGATTACACCTGCTTCTATAATTTACCAAGAAGCATTTGGTTCTGACAGATTTGAAAGGTCACAGTATCATAAGATTTCTTTAAGATTTCTTTTCTGTAACTTTAAGTTCCAGTAGTAATAGACTGCCCTCTAGTGGTTTATAATTGACACAGCAGGGTTTCTCTGAGATGTGCCACTGTTCTATTTTTATTATTTATTTATTACACAATAATTTAAACGATATCACATTATTTTTTACATACAATTACCCATTTATACAATTGGAGCAATCTAGGTAAAGTACCTTGCTCAAGGGTATAGCAGCAGTGTCCCCTACCTGGGATTGAACCCACAACCCTCTGGTCAAGAGTCCAGAGCCCTAACCACTACTCCACACTGCTGCACTAGAAGTCCTAGAATTTGTATCAGATTCCACACCATTGTTGTGCTTGCAGACCACTGTAAAATAAGTTAAACGAGGAAATTTTTATTTTTTTTTCCCCAAAAATTGTGTCTGTTTAGGGAAATAGCATTGTATTCTATAACCCAGGGGTTTTCAACCGGGTGTACACGTACCCCTGGGGGTACTTCTAAGGGTCATAGACGGTACGCAGGACGACTCCGAAATGTACAAATAAAAATGAAAGTAAAAGAAAATAATGATGTTGAATTGATTTAACAATGTTATATAATCTCTAAACCACTGTGCATACGTATTTCAAAGTGAAGAGCAGATGAAAAAAATAAAACTCAGAATTTATCATGTCAGCACTTTCCAACTGTATGAATGCGTGAATTTGATTGAGTGGATTTCTATTCTGATATAAATGTAGTAGTGGGTGAAGCGGATGTCTGGTGATTCTGCCTCTGGAGTGCGCTCTGTTCTGCTCATTAACTTCGCTGTTTTCAACTTGTAGTATCCGTAAAGCACAATCTTTCTGCATTATTTAGAAGTATAATTGCTCCGCTAAACACCAAATAATAATCACAATACGCATACTTTGATTTGTTTTATTTATTAGGTGCGGCTGTATTTTAGTAACAATAGCGGCTGGTTGAATTTGTTTTTGGTGTTTGAAATGGATATATTTTCTACTTGCAAAAGGAAGAAAACACAAGAGTCTGCATAAAGTTCAAAGCGACAAAGTCCCTTTGGATAATTTTTTTATGCTGGCTTTAATTAAAAAAAAAAAAAAAAAAGTTTCATTGTTAGATCTTATAGTTAGAGGTGCAATCGGCACCCTAATTTCGTATTCGATTATATCGTATAGACATTTATCAATGATAATCGATGCATTGGTGTTATTTTTCAAAATAAACAAACGTTAGTTTTGTTTTTTTTTTAACAGAAGATCTAATAACTAAAAATACCGTTATGCATAATAGTTCAACAAAAAGGCATGAATTTCATTCAAATTATAACACTTCCGATTATAAAAAAAGAAATAAAGGACTTACGTTTAACAACTGAAAAGAATATGAGTGCGTCTGCATCAGATTAACATTGTAATAATAATAAAAAATACAAATTAACAAGTAATTTCTGAACTATAGTTGTTCAATACTGTTTACATTTTATGTCCAAAAGCAAAGCATTTGAATTAATCTCACAAACCCTGACTAATGTAACTATCGTACTAAATTCAGCTTCTTTTTCTATAATCTTGCCATATAATCCAAATACAACATGCTTTGAAACAAAAGGTAATTGGTAAATTTGATAGATACATAAAACAAAACCGTGTTGCCTACCGCAAAAGTTCAAATAATTGCCAAGTCTCAAATAATCCCCTGTCTCAAATACGCTGGCGGGTCTTCTGGCAAATATTGTAAATAAACGCCAGGTCTCTGTCATTGCCATTGAAGCTGAGGAAGATGAGGAGGAGCTTGAGCGTAATGGAAGTGACAGCGGTGAAAGTGACTCTCAGGATTAATAAATAATAATAATTGAAAATGTAATTTAAGGTAGGCCTACATGTAATGTTTTTTTTTTAATGCAGTTTACGTTATTAAAAGTTTTGATCAATTTAAGCATGCTGAAAGTAGGCCAGATACAAACCTCTTGGCGTATTTTAATGTGTTTTGTTGTATTAACAGTGTACAAGTTTGAGATTAAACAATACATTGTTTTTGATAATGATACTTATTGCTTTTATTGTTCATTTTTATAAGTTTATTATTATTATTATTATTATTATTATTATTATTATTATTATTATTATTATTATTATTGTGCTGTAAGCGTAGCCTACACACACGCCTGTGTTCTGATATCTACAGGGCTTTTTCCTTTTACAATGTCATTATGTTATAAAACAAAACTGTTACGTTCCCACTGACACACAACCTTTTAACAAAGTTGCTGGAGTGTTTAAATTGAGTTACGATGTTGCTACAAGGTTGTGTGTTAGCGGCTTCTCGGCAACAGGAGACTGAAAACTGGGTACTAATTAGATGCATCGATTCACCAAAATGTAATCGAAGCTCGGAAAAATTTAAGGACAGATGATCAATAATCGATGCATCGATTAATTGTTGCACCCCTAATTATAGTTTTATCTTGAGGTTAATGTGGTTGATATTGTAAACATATAAAATGGCACACTGATGCTGAGATATGAAGTAAATGGTAACAGGGTAAACATTTACAGTGCAGACTATTTTTGATTATTTATAACAACTTTGCCAAGTAGAAAGCAAATATGTGTGTTTCCAAAGAGATTCCTAAATACTGTCTTTTGATTCTGTGCACCCAAAGACTTATAGTTAAAAGTTTTAAAAATTACTGTTTGTTTGGTATTCTGTCCTAAACCAGCAGTTTGTCAGTCCCAAACTGTTGTGACATAAATTATATATCAAATAAATGGCAAAAGATTAAATGTGTTAATGAGATTATCCTGACTTGTATTGCAACTGTGGTACCATTTAGTGAGCGACAATTGTAAAGGGGTGCTTGAACTGAAATCGCCGGACAGAAGGGGTACAATTTCAAAAAAAGTTTGAAAACCCCTGCTATAAGCCATTCTTTTCTTTACCTTTACTGGGAGTGAAAGTTTTTTTTAAAAGAAAGGTGAATCTGTTAATGAGTGTGAATTCCTAATTGTGACGTTTTGTATTTAAGGGGCCGATGCACCCTCCTCCACATTCTCAACCCTCACAACATGAGCAGCCAGCTCCACACCATCATCATCATCAGCAGCAGCAGCAGCAGCAGCAGCACCCCCTGCACTACAGCCACCCAGGTCCACAGCGCCCCCTGCACCCCAACTCGCAGCCTTACTTCAGACCTCAGCTACAGAACATGCAGCAACAAATGAATCTGCGAATGCAACGCCCCCCACTCCGCACAGGTCCAATAAAACCCAGACTTGTAAGTAATAGGGTTTTAAAATAACCATTCCTTTATTACAATTGAGAAGTGGTCATTCCAACTTTAATTGTGCATTGTAAATGTGTTTGTTCTTTTTGGGTGATCATGTCAAATCATCCACTTCCCAAATTTTATCACTGTTTATAAAAAATATTTTTAATTAAAAGCTCAAGCAGTAATGCAACAGGAAACTTAACATTTCTCTTTTTAGAGCAGATGAAGTTTTAATTTTCATAGTTTTGTTTTTTCCTCAGAACACAGTGCCTCAGTCTGTAAATAAGCCTCCAAACCAGCAGGTACAAGCTTTGCCTCCGCGCAACAGTAACCTGCGTGAGCTCCCTGTAGCACCAGCTAATGTGAACATTCACAATAACCGTCCGATGTCGGCTCCTGCTGCCAGGCATATGCAGAATGCCAGGTCAATGTCCGGAGCCAAGGTGATGCCTACTGCCAGGCCCCAGCCTACTGCCAGGCCCCAACTTGCTGCCAGGCCCCAAATTACTGCCAAGGCCCAGTCAGTTCCCAGAACAGCAGCGAAGAATGTAGTCAAAACGGAGACTCCAGTGGCACAGCTTAATCCTCCACAGACAAGTGAAGTGGTCAGTTTTTTCCCATTGATCATTTTGTGCATGATTTGTTTTACAAAAGGCATGCATTACGCAGCACACTTTTTTATTTTTATGTTTTAACACTTTCATATTTATTCCCGTATAACATAGCTGTCTATATGTCGTGCAGTTACAAGCAAAATGTGGCAGGATAGACATTTAGAGTTCAAATGATATCATCAGTTTTTTAATTCACATCTGCTGCAAATCTTGTTATCTTGGCTTAGGTAGTCTACAGTTAAGACTAAAACAGCAGGTTTCATAGATCCAGAATAGCACTTTTTTTATTTATCCAAATGGTTGCAGTCTTTTTTTTTTTATACAAATATGGTTTGAGATTGTCTGTCAGCTTTTTGTCCTCCATGTTTGGTTACTGAGCAGCTTTGTAAGCAATCCAGCCCTTGGGAAATGCATGTCTCCCTCAGGTAGTTACAGAGAGGATATACAGAGGTGACTTAAAGCTGAAGGAATGGCATTTAAACATTGTGCAGCACTGCTAGAATGTTAATACTAGCTTTAACAGTAGGTAATGGATACTCTTAAACTCAGCAAATAAAGTTCAAGGTCAGGCAGATTGAGTGAGTGCTGGTCATTAGACCCAATTATTAAGTCAAAAATGAGATGGATCTCTGAGAATGCAGTTAGAAAAATCAATAGATCTATTCAGAGTTGTTTCAGGTGGTGTTTCTTTTCAATGTGTGGCCTGTCAGAAACATGAGATTTACCTTAGTTTTCTTTTGTTGTGTTTCTTGCACACCTTGCAGGCTTTATATAGTAGTTTTTATTTTAGCACTTAAATTCTGTTTTGATGTGACTGGTAAAAAGGGTTTAACCCTTTCAGATGTGAATTATTTTTGTCGAGCTGAAGAATGGGAAATTAAGTTATATAATTAAAAAAGGAACTCCTTTATTGAGTATACACAACAACAGGACAAAACTTTTATTTTTATTTTTTTTAAACATATATATTGGTAAATGGGATTTTAAAGTCCCATCAGTACTTTAAGAACTCTAAACCCCACATATTGAAAAATAACTTGTGTGATTTACAGTGGAGGAATCTTTGGCCTCAAATATCAAAACATGTTTTTTCTCACTTGTATAACAATAGAGCTGATACAATATTTTTCTTACTTGTCTTTTTATCACTGCAATACAGAACCCTTATGTTAACATACGGCACAAAGATAAAGCGGGAACTTAAGTCTATCGCCTTCAGTATAACATCTATTAAGACATGAAACACTTGCCAGATTTTTTATTATTTAGTTTTAGCACTAAAACTTGCTACATGGCTTTGTTTCCTTGCCAAGCAAGCTTCTGAACCACAGTAAATCCATTTGGTATGTACCTTTATACTTTAACCAAATAATAGCACTGATGAAAATGATATGTAAGCACGGAAAAAGTGTTTTTCTAAAATTGTCTGTGTTTTGTTCCTTTATAAGAACCCGGATGAGGACGAAGAAACAAGGGTATACCGTTTAAAAATAGAAGAACAAAAACGGTTAAGGGAGGAGATTCTGAAACGGAAGGAGCTCAGAAGACAAATGCAGGCTGGTGTAAGGAAGAAAGAACTGCTAGAACGCATTACACAGCAGCCTCAGCCACAGCTAGCAGTACCACTACAGACACCACCACCACCTTTACCACCCTTCGTACAACCACAACAGCAGCAGCAGCAGCAGCAGCAGCAACAACAACCACAACCACACGCATTGCAGATACCTTCAAATGGCATTATGCAAACACCCCAGCCTGGTGCTCTACCCAGGCCAAACATAAAGAACCAGCTTCTGATGAAAAAACCACAGGCTCAGGGGCTTGGGGTTCAGCTGCAAAACGTAAGACCCCAGCAAGCCGGGCTCAGTCTACAGAGGAGAAACGTGAATCCGCTAACTCAGAACAGACCGGGCCCCCAGTTCCAGACCCCGCAGCCTCAATCCAGACCTGCTGTAGTGGCAGCTGTGCCAGGACTGCAGCAGAGTGCTCGGTGGGTGTTTGGACAAGGCAGACCCCAGGAATTGAAGCCTGGTGTGAAAAGGACTGTAATGCAGAGATCCAACAGTGGGAGCGGAGATGGGCCACATGTTGGTGCCAAAGTCAGGGTGGTCAAGCTATTAGGAGCGGTAAGTTCAGACTTTTGAAATTTTTTTTATTCACTTCCAACGGTAATATTGCATCAAATCTAAGTTCTAGATTTGTTATCGCATGGTTTTTTTTGTGTTTTGATACAAATAGGATCATGTCAAATTTAATGACAGCTCATTGCCTCGTTGTTTTTTTTTTTTTTTACACAATTAAAATGGGATCGTATTTGTGTAACCTGTAACTAATTGTTTAAATGTAAGTATGAAAAAAAAGTAATAACAAAACAAATAGGTGTGATATAATGATATGTCTGAATTTATGGTACAGTTACATGAATGTTCTAATTTGATTGCAGCTAGAAAGTTTCAATTACTCCATATCCTCTATGAATCTTACGTGGTAACACGGAGCTGGAATAAAATGTGATTTAGAATATGATTTAAAGTCACAGAGCAGTCAATTGCATATGATTGCGTTTTGGCTTGTCTCCAACTGTATGATTAGATTTTGAGGCCCGGCCAAATGCTCTGAAATCGTTGATTCCTTGTCTTATTCTTGTATATTTTTATTTATTTATTTATTTATTTATTTATTTATTTAAAAATTCTCGACAAGATAGACAATGTATTTGAAACACCTTGTTCCAAGAGTGAATTTAAATGTTAGCTATCCTATGAACTCCTTTTCTTGCAATTTGTTACTTTAAAAAATGGTGCCAAATTTTGATCCGAGTACAAAGCACAGTGGTAACATTAATATTGTAGGATATTATCTTAAGTGGGAATTGCATTGAATAGGATGTACACGGAAAGAAAACTGAAAATTCTAATTGGTAAAATATGTTTAGACTACCTTTTGTTTTAAGAAAACTGCATACAATCTATCAGTACTGTCTACAGCAGTGGTTTTCAACCTGTGGAACGTGTACCAGTACTGGTACATGACGGGCTTGCAACTGGTACACACCGGCAGCGGTTCTTTGACGATATGATAGGTCGGCCAGGGTGTCCTCGGCTCACCGTGCACCAGCGACCCCTGTAGTCTGGCCGTGAGCCTGCGGGCTTGCCTGTAAGCTACCCGAGAGCTGCATGGTGAGTCCGCAGTGTGAAAAAAAGCGGTCGGCTAATGGCACACGTTTCGGAGGACAGTGTGTGTGTTCATCTTCGCCCTCCCGAGTCAGCGCAGGGGTGGTAGCGGTGAGCTGAGCTTAAAAAATAATTGACCATTCTAAATTGGGAGAAAATAATAAAAATAATTGGCAACGACTAAATTTATATATAAAAAAAAAAAAAAAAATAGAGGATAGAGCAGGGGTGGGCAAGTCCAGTCCTGGAGGGCTGGTGTCTGTCCTGGCTTTTGTTTCAACTTTGCCCTAAATTACTTAATTTGCCCAATTATTACTAATTTTTATATACCAAGTTTTTAAGTGAGGCATTTCAAAATGACAAATTTCTTTTTTCTGTCCCATGAGACTTGCTCTAAAGAAGGATAACGCTTTTTTGACCCAGATGGCCATCCATAGAGATCACTATGCGTGCCGGCATAATCTAGTTTGTTAACTCTTTGCTGTCTTAATCTTTTAAATAGAAGCTCAAGAGCTGCTGTGTTGATCCTGTGGGTTTATTTTATTTTTTAAATATATTAATCTCACATCACACGGAGCGCTTTTTCATTTGCCATTTTTGAAACAGTTGCACAACTTAATTAGGTATTTTTTGCTGTTTGTAGCGGATACGAACATCTGACTTTTGTATCCGAATACATATCAAAAAATATTCGCTCAAATATTCGGATATTTGTCCCAGCACTAAGAGTGCTGCATATGGTACTGGAGATTATATTGTGCTTCCCGGTCACAATATAAATACATAAAGACATTTTAAAACCGTGAAATAAAAATGTATTGCAATAAAAAACTGACAATAAAAAGTCAAGCACTTAATAGAACATGTTAATTGCAGTTTGTGATTTAAGTAACATGCATCATGGCATTCTAAAATTCTGTATCCTGAACAAAAAAAAAACCAGTAATCTAAACATTTGTTTTATTGCATTGCAATAAACAATAGTGAGTCATTATTGTAAACATTGTCAACAGTAATATATTTTATCAATTGAATTTGTTCAAAAGTATGTCACCTGTTCAATATGTAACTAAAATCCTAATAACTGCAATAAATATATTTGGAGTAGTTTTAAAGTAGCAATGGTGTAATTTACATGTTTAGACCTAAATTCTTTCAATGAGCTCAAGCCTCTAATCATTATGGGCATAATGCAGTAAAACCCGAACTCTTGTGTTGATAGAGATAACATAGTGTCGGTTTTAATAGATGCTTATGCAGTAATATCGGTAGGCTGAGGAATCAATGGCAGTACCTTTGACAGTGAAGTATAGCCTTGTTGAAAGGCAGATTCACAAGATGCTGCTCTGGGATGCTGTTCTGCTGTTGTTCTCGGCAGGCTGACAATGTTATCTTTCCTTTCAGTTTTGAGTATCAAATAACTTTCAGGTGTACAGAAATTAATGTCACCCGACGACATGCAATTAATCTTTTAGTGGATGTCCATAATACCTGTTAAGAAAGGGGTGCCAGTTTGGTGGATTTGGATTTTGGAGCTTAGCCATAGATAAGGCAAATTAATTTTTCATCAGGAATAATACAGGCTAGCAGGACCACAAAGCCTGAGGAGAACTGGACGGGGAATTTGTCAAGTGCTGTCATTCCAGTGTAATGCTGCTTAACATTTGATAGGTGTAATCAAGGCTTGTGAATTCTATAGAGAGGGATTAATCAATTTGCACTCTGCTGAATGCAGGTTGGTGATATCGCTGCTTGCTGGGGCTGAAGAATGAAAATAAGATTTGATCTGTCAGAGTTTAAAAGGACTTTCGAAAGGTTCTTTCTTAGACCATATCAATAGGAATTTTAAGTGACTATAAATAAAAATGTCCTTATACTGAATACATCCATTAACTGCTGCTATAGCACAGAACCTGCATAAAAACAACAAATGAAATGATTGAGTATATCATTTGATTGAAAACGTTGTTTACTTTTGCCACAATTTACCAATTTTTACTGAAATGTTTTTACTGAGAAAATAAACATTCAAAAGATTTGTCAGCTTAGAAAAAAATGTCTTAAGCTAGATAGATAGATATACAGTACTGGCACAAATACAAAGACTAGGGGTGGGGATCACTCAGGCCCTTACTAACTATCTTGGTATCCCTGAATAGAGAATCGTCTCCTCTTTAAAGATGCTAAATATTTGAATGAGCAAGACATCTCAAGTAGAATGGTACCCCAAAATGTTCTCCTTTTTCTAGGAAACAGTACAACAGGTAACTTCACTAAGACTACTTGCTCACTAAATATCTTGGTGTCTATGAAAAGATAATTGTCTCCTCTTTAAATATATGCTACGTGGATCATATTTGGGTTACCACAGCACTTGTGGGAGAGACTGTTCTAGAGGTGCGCTGAGCGATTATTTAAATAATCGACACAAATGGGTTCATCTGGCTCTGCCTCACTATCATCATTCATGATTACCAGAAATGTCACCAGCATCACAAGAATCTGCAGCAGCATTGCTGGATGAATGATGAGGCTGTTGTTGAACTTGCATTCCAAGAGTGAGGTGAAGAATTAACCTCTTCTTCATCTAAAACATTGCTTTGAGGTCTGTCTTCATGCTCTTCAACATCAACAGCATCACTTGTCGTTGAGGAGGATGAGGGAGGTTGATGAAAACCTGTGGCTGTTCCGACAGTGTCGGCCCTGGTTGTATCAGTTGCATTGGTGGCACTAGCAGTGTAATGATGGGATGTATTCACTTCATGTCCTTGAAGACAGAGTGCCCCCCTCAATCTCCTCTGTGCTAACATTGCATGATTTCCTAACACATCTAAGGTGTCGGAATCGAGGATCTAAGGTAGCTGCTGAAATCATTGGATTCTCCAAGTCTAGTTCAGAACTGCTGTCAAGGATGCCGATCTTCCATTTCTGGTCCAGCTGCTGAAGTGCAACTCTCTTGAAGTTTTTAATGGCAGAAGAGTTTTTCACTGCAAGATCCATTAAGGAGTTTACTGACTTAATTGGAGATGGCAGAGCAGAGAGAGAGGCGTAATTTCCCCACTCAGGTATGTTGTGGCAATCTCAAAAGGCTGCAGAACACTGACCAATTCATTAAGTAAGGACCACTGATCTTGACTGAGATCCAGATGGCGTACTGCCCTTGCTGATTTTCACAGTAGGGTCAGACAGCACTGCAACAATTGGCCACCGCCTCTCCAAAAGTCACTATCATATGAAAGCTGCTGTTCTAACGTGTTGAAACATCCTGTAGCAGAGTATGCTAGGGTGTTTCCATTTGCTTTTGCCAACTCGCTCTTCTTGAAGTGCTCTACAACTGACCGGTTAGCACTAATGGCACGTTCAATTGTGGTGTTTTTCAGAGTATTGTTGATGGTCAGCTGTAACGAATGATCTGATACTAAGCCGTCCATGCAACTCTGACAACTTCTTTGCAGCAGAAACCACATTGGATCCATTATCTTGAACCAGTGCAACAACTTGAGCTGGACTAATCTCAAATTTCTTTAGAACCTCTTCGACCCAGACTATAATGTTGTCCCCTGTATGCCTCTCTGTCAATGGTTTTGATGTCAGATTGATAGTCTTCATTGTCCAGGCTGGATGATAAAGTGGGCCGTCACGGACAGGTTAGCCTCCGTTGCAATGCTGGTCCAGATGTCTGTAGTCAGAGCAATGCTAAATGCTGTTACTAACTCCCTCATTATAACATCAACCAAATTAGTTTTTTTCTGTCAACTGGGTAAAATACTTTCTGCTAGGCACTTGGTAGGAAGGTTCAAGAAACTGGATGAGGTCATTAAATGCAGTTCCCTCCACCAAAGAGATTGGGCGCAAGTCTTTCACTATCACTCTCATAATTGAGTGGGTGATGGAATTGACATGCTCTACTGAACAGGGTTTAAAACGCGTTACGTAATCAAAAAGTTGACATTGTTTTGGCTTTTTGCCTTTGCTATTGCCACTGCTACAGAAAGAACTGGAAGCAGCTGACGGGCTCAAGCTGGAGCCTGTGACGGTGTCTGCACACTGTGATGAATTAGGTTGCTAGGATTGAAGAGGAGTCTGCTTCACTGACGGTTGTGAACTGTCAGTTGTGGGACAAAGCTTCCTAAGTGTTACCAGTGCTGCAATACAGAAGCTAACCCTATCATGTCTGCTGACCATTATTATTTATTTTTAGTTTAAACTACACCTATATTATATCAAAAAGGATAGTACTACTGCCATTTATGGAATTGTTTTTAAAATGAAAAAAAACACTACATAATAAAACCAAAAACTATGTATTTGACAAGTAATACAACTGTTCATGTTCATAAGGGACAGCAGAGTGGTACTGACAATTTGTGGTACAGATCAACTAAAATGTCATTCAGATTTTTATAACTTTTTAAAGTGTAAATAGCTTCAAATTACATTTTAACGTTTATGATTATTGTGGGCATTCAGTTCTGAGGTTTGTTGTCCATAATTGAGTATTAAAACACCAGTGTTGAAATCATTTGGAAGGGGCTCCCGAGTGGCGCATCCAGTAAAGGCGCTCCACGTGGAGTGCAGGATGCGCTCTATAGTCTGGATGTCGCGAGTTCGAGTCCAGGCTATTCCTTTGCCGACCGAGGACGGGAGCTTCCAGGGGCGGCGTCAATTGGCGTGCGCGCCCTAGGGGAGAGAGGATTAGGTCGGCCAGGGTGTCCTCAGCTCACCGCGCACCAGCGACCCCTGTAGTCTGGCCGGACGCCTGCGGGCTTGCCTGTAAGCTGCCCGAGAGCTGTGTTGTCCTCCGGCGCTGTAGCTCTTGGGTGGCTGCATGGTGAGTCCGCAGTGTGAAAAAAAGCGGTCGGCTGATGGCACATGCTTCGGAGGACAGAGTGTGTTCGTCTTCGCCCTCCTGAGTCAGTGCAGGGGTGGTAGCAGTGAGCTGAGCCTAAAAATAATTGGCCATTTCAAAGTGGGGAAAAAATAATAAAAATAATTGGCAATGACTAAATTATTAAAAAAGAAAAAAAAAGAAATTGTTTGGAAGTAAAGGCAAATCAAGTCACAGATAGCTAGATCATTTTATAGGACAATTATTAAAACTCAGCTGTGGATCAATAATGAGTATTAAACAGGTTATTATAATTTGAAGCTATTTAATTAATTTTGAAAGACATTTACAAATGGCAGATTTAGTTTTTTTATTAATTTTTTTTGAGCTTTTAAAAACAATAAAAGTATAATTATCACTAACTGTCCAGAATCAAGCTTTAAAAATAATAATAATAATCCTTGTATCTGGAGTAACAATGATTGGGTTTACAAAATCCCAACAATAAACACACAAAATTGTAAATAGTGTTTATTACACCATAAACTAATAGTGCCGTAGAGGATTAGTACAGGTTCAGCAATTCTGTGATGCAACGGGTATATTTTGTTTGTTTTGTTTTTGTTTTTTTTGTACCAGTTTGATGGTGCTGGTAAAAGTCTAAGATTAGACTAATACTTGGTGTTAACACTTACACAATAACAGATTATAACAGGTTTTTTCTATTCAGTAGTAAAGTGACAGGAGTGTAGCTGACTGCTTTATTCAATAACAACAGCGAAAAGTATAGTTTATTTTCATGTGCTAAATGAACACGTAATTCCCGTAAAAAAATAAAATAAAATAAAACTGCATTTGACAAACACAGCATCGTACTATATTATATCGACAGACTTCTCATATGAATAATATTAGTGAGAAAGACTCCTTTTTAGATGTTGCAGCAAAGCTGTGGTCATAGTTCATCTTTGCTTTGCATATGGTGTACTTAACCTGTTTATTGCTAGGTTGGCCAAAGAAATCCCACACAACGCTTGTGTGTCAGGTGGTTCTCGCAAATTTCTTGAACTCACTTTCCGAGCTCCTTTTCTTTCTCTGTTCTTCTGTACTAACAGTCTTGCTATGTGAATCCGCCATATTGCTGTGTTCCCGCTTGCCACTCTCACGTTGCCACAAACAGGTTTTCTAGACTGTTTTGTTTCATTTAATTTTTTGCTAAATGAAAGCGCTTTGCTAACGTAACATCTTCATTGTGGACACTGTAGGCTGTAGTGGATAGAGGTTCTAAACAATATTGCAACAGTGCTGCTCCTTATGAAATAATAACAATAAAGAAGCACCGACAAATTTAGCAAAATCATGTTTCAAATAGGGTTGCGTGGGTATTATTGAAGAAATAGGTCTGACTTTGCAATTTGATGCAAATGGGTTTTATTTAACTAAAAGAGTATGGATAGTCACAGGATAGCAGAAGTTGTATGTTTGTGCGTATGTTTTGTTTTAAATACAAAAAAAAAAACTGCCATCTTCATTTTTTTTCTATATAAGTTCTTTATCTTTTATTAATATATGGCCTTCACTCTCTCAACCAAATCAGTAATACCGATCTGCCAATATCAGACCGAGAACAGCTGATCGGAATTATTATTTGTGAATGTAGCTAATATATGAAAGTATGCATATATTAAGACGATTTCTCGAATACCAAAAAGATTGTCGAGTATTAAAATAATCGTGACGAGTCGAATAACTCGATTTAATTATTCCGGCTCTAGACTGTTCATTAAAATCTCTTGCATATTTTTAAAAAGGAGACATTTCTCTTTTCAGGAATAGCAAGATATTTAGTGAGAGAGAATTATCAGTGTTATTCTTAGTTATTCGGATACAAACTCCCCATCACCACTTGTACTGCTTTCCTAGAAAAAGGAGAACATTCCAGGGTACCATTCTACTTGTGAGGTATCTTGCTCAATAGTAGCATATTTTTAATGAGGAGAGGGTTATCGATTGCATATTGTGAATCGTTTATCCGCTAAACGACCAAAATATTTAAACACTTTGCATGTTTATTCATTTAAACATAGATTTACAGCCATAATTGGGACCGAAGATGGTGTGCAAGCTGTGTGTAAGAATTAGTCTCCCAGCCAGTGGCTGGCGCGGTTTCCTGTTCCCTCGCTGCTGCTGTGCTGGAGGTTTGTTTGCTTGCTGATGTGTCTGGGGAAGCAAAGTCTACTTCATTTCCATGATAAATTGAGTGAGGCTGTTTTTGTTTAAAGTATCTGTCAACACTACTCAGAACAGTCAGTCATCATTATGCGGAAAATTAAATTTGCCAGGTATGTGTCAAGCTCGGAAACAGGTATTTTTTCTAGGTTTCTGTGCTCTCCGACCTCTGTTAGATACAATTTTATCACAGTTGGTTTTGTTGGATGCATTTTACATTTTCTTGTTGACTGCGTTTGTCTAGCATCGGTGTCGGCTGGGTGTTGAAAACGGTACAACGTGCTGAGTTAGTGAGACAAATGCTTTTTGCTCGAGGTAATCTTGATTTGGCTTTTGGCATTTCCATTTTGTTTGTCTATTGATGAAGCAGAACAAAAACAGTCGAGACCTACCAAACGAGTTATTCCAGGGCCTTTAATTTGTTGATGCTTACAAGGTTCTCATTAAGGTTTTACAGTAGGAGGTTTCACAGCAGGAAGTTGATGCCATATGTAATGCAGGAAGGTCATGAGGACAGAAGCACATTGTGGGAGTGTGAGAGGGGAGTTTAGTTCTGCTAGAACTTGACCATATTTCCTGCGGATTAACTAGCTTTAATTTCCAGATGGGAATAACAAGAACAACAAATGTTTGCTAAATATATAGGAATGCGATTTTAATGCTTCCGCATTGCAGGACTAAAAGGTTGATCTAACCCCTGCCACTGCTACAATACAGCCTAGATGTATTTTTTGCACTGAAGAGCAATAACACTAGATCATGGTTATAATAAATGTGTATTTTTTTATGAATTAGTCTCATACATTTATTGTATAGAATTTATTGGTAGTCTAACTTATTAACAAAAGGAGTATTTTTTTCTTGAGTCACTTTGTTTTGGTCCTTTTCTCTGTAGAGATTATTTATTTATTTATTTATTTATTTATTTATTTATTTATGTTATGTATGTATGTATTTATTTAAAGATGTGTGGGACTGTGGAACTGTTTAATCCAGTTCTGGAATAGGAGGTCTCAGATGTAAGTACATGTTTACAGTATCCTCTGACCAGTGGGCTTTGGTGTTTTCTCCTCAGGGGGGAGAAGGCGTTGTCAGTGCTTATCCAGTGGGGCAGCCTCAGAGGGGCCAGCTACCACAGCAGCAAAGACAGCAGCCAGCACGAAAGGTCACTTTGGGAAAGGCAACAGTTCAGCAGCAACTGAAACAGCAGGAAACACAGTTTTATCAACCACATCCAGAACCACAGGGAGTGAGAAACAACCTTGGAAATCAACCTCAAAATAGGGTGAGTTATTTCAGACAAAGAAAAAAAAAAAATATATATATATATATATATATATATTTTTATTTTTTTATTTTTATATATACTGCTGTGCAGAAGTCTTAGACATGTTGCATTTTTGTACTCTGATGCATTATGGGCATCAACAATTTACTCAGCCTCCATTAGTGTTTTCTACTGTTATAATAACCTTGCATAAAGAAGGAAAAAAACATTGAGTGAAATAGCTCGCATCACTCGATTTTCAAGCATAATCAACAAGTACAGAGAAACATCTGTAATTGACAAACCCAGGACTGGAAGACCCAAATAGCTGTCTAACAAGGATGAGCAATACTTGAAGATAATATCCTTAAGGAGTAGAAAGAAGGCAAGCATTGAATTGACAACAGAAGTGGTAGAAGGCCCAGGTGTCATTGTCCATCCATCAACAGTCCAAAGCACCTTTGACCATTGTTCCATAGTCCAATTTCTGTGTTCTTGTTGTGTCCCGCTTTCTTAAGAGTTCTTTCAAGAGTGACCTTCGGATTGTGATTTGATTTAATGTGAAACTTTTTTTTTTTTCTCATCCACAAAAGCAAAACTTTTGCTACAAAAGATTTTTCCTAAAATTCTTTGTTTTCAAGAAATTTCTTAATTATAAATTTCCATTGGGGTATGTAAACTTTTGACTACAGCTGTATGTATGTATGTTTCATATTGCAATTGTGTTATATTTTTTTGTGTTTTGGAAGACTTTGATATTATCTATCGAGATACGTGCATGATATCGATATACAATGTTCATATTATTGCCCACTCCCAATATATATATATATATATATATATATATATATATATATATATATATATATATATATATATATATATATATATATACAGTACTGTGCAAAAGTTTTAGGCAGGTGTGAAAAAATGCTGTAAAGTAAGAATGCTTTCAAAAATAGACATGTTAATAGATTATATTTATCAATTAACTAAATCAAATCCATATTTGGTGTGACCACCCTTTGCCTTCAAAACAGCATCAATTCTTCTAGGTACACTTGCACAAAGTCAGGGATTTTGTAGGCATATAGTCAGGTGTATGATTAAACAATTATACCAAACAGGTGCTAATGATCATCAGTTCAATATGTAGGTTGAAACACAATCATTAACTGAAACAGAAACTGCTGTGTAGGAGGAATAAAACTGGGTGAGGAACAGCCAAACTCAGCTAACAAGGTGAGGTTGCTGAAGACAGTTTACTGTCAAAAGTCATACACCATGGCAAGACTGAGCACAGCAACAAGACACAAGGTAGTTATACTGCATCAGCAAGGTCTCTCCCAGGCAGAAATTTCAAGGCAGACAGGGGTTTCCAGATGTGCTGTCCAAGCTCTTTTGAAGAAGCACAAAGAAACGGGCAACGTTGAGGACCATAGATGCAGTGGTCGGCCAAGGAAACTTACTGCAGCAGATGAAAGACACATCATGCTTACTTCCCTTCGAATCGGAAGATGTCCAGCAGTGCCATCAGCTTAGAATTGGCAGAAAACAGTGGGACCCTGGTACACCCATCTACTGTCTGGAGAAGTCTGGTCAGAAGTGGCCTTCATGGAAGACTTGCGGCCAAAAGCCATACCTCCGGCGTGGAAACAAGGCCAAGCGACTCAACTATGCACGAAAACACAGGAACTGGGGTGCAGAAAAATGGCAGCAGGTGCTCTGGACTGGTGAGTCAAAATTTGAAATATTTGGCTGTAGCAGAAGGCAGTTTGTTCGCCAAGGGCTGGAGAGTGGTACACGAATGAGTGTCTGCAGGCAACAGTGAAGCATGGTGGAGGTTCCTTGCAAGTTTGGAGCTGCATTTCTGCAAATGGAGTTGAGGATTTGGTCAGAATTAATGGTCTCCTCAATGCTGAGAAGTACAGGCAGATACTTATCCATCATGCAATACCATCAGGGAGGCATCTGATTGGCCCCAAATTTATTCTGCAGCATGGCAACGACCCCAAACATACAGCGAAAGTCATTAAGAACTATCTTCAGCGTAAAGAAGAACAAGGAGTCCTGGAAGTGATGGTATGGCCCCACAGAGCCCTGGTCTCAACATCATCGAAGTCTGTCTGGGATTACATGAAGAGAGAGAAGCAACTGAGGCTGCCTAAATCCACAGAAGAACTGTGGTTAGTTCTCCAAGATGTTTGGGCCAACCTACCTGCCGAGTTCCTTCAAAAACTGTGTGCAAGTGTACCTAGAAGAATTGATGCTTGATGCTGTTTTGAAGGCAAAGGGTGGTCATACCAAATATGGATTTGATTTAGATTTTTCTTCTGTTCACTCACTTTGCATTTAGCTAATTGATAAATGTAATCTATTAACATGTCTATTTTTGAAAGCATTCTTACTGTACAGCATTTTTTCACACCTGCCTAAAACTTTTGCACAGTATATATATATACAGTACTCGTGTACCACTCTCCAGCCCTTGGCGAACAAACTGCCTTCTGCTACAGCCAAATATTTCAAATTTTGACTCACCAGTCCAGAGCACCTGCTGCCATTTTTCTGCACCCCAGTTCCTGTGTTTTCGTGCATAGTTGAGTCGCTTGGCCTTGTTTCCACGTCGGAGGTATGGCTTTATGGCCGCAAGTCTTCCATGAAGGCCACTTCTGACCAGACTTCTCCAGACAGTAGATGGGTGTACCAGGGTCCCACTGTTTTCTGCCAATTCTAAGCTGATGGCACTGCTGGACATCTTCCGATTGCGAAGGGAAGTAAGCATGATGTGTCTTTCATCTGCTGCAGTAAGTTTCCTTGGCCGACCACTGCATCTATGGTCCTCAACGTTGCCCGTTTCTTTGTGCTTCTTCAAAAGAGCTTGGACAGCACATCTGGAAACCCCTGTCTGCCTTGAAATTTCTGCCTGGGAGAGACCTTGCTGATGCAGTATAACTACCTTGTGTCTTGTTGCTGTGCTCAGTCTTGCCATGGTGTATGACTTTTGACAGTAAACTGTCTTCAGCAACCTCACCTTGTTAGCTGAGTTTGGCTGTTCCTCACCCAGTTTTATTCCTCCTACACAGCAGTTTCTGTTTCAGTTAATGATTGTGTTTCAACCTACATATTGAACTGATGATCATTAGCACCTGTTTGGTATAATTGTTTAATCATACACCTGACTATATGCCTACAAAATCCCTGACTTTGTGCAAGTGTACCTAGAAGAATTGATGCTGTTTTGAAGGCAAAGGGTGGTCACACCAAATATGGATTTGATTTAGTTTTTTCTTCTGTTCACTCACTTTGCATTTAGTTAATTGATAAATATAATCTATTAACATGTCTATTTTTCAAAGCATTCTTACTTTACAGCATTTTTTCACACCTGCCTAAAACTTTTGCACAGTACTGTATACACACACACACACACACAATCATTTGTACACTATTTGTTATATACTGTAGTGATATTCTTCACCCCTGATATCGGAGGAAATACAAACTGTAACCATATTTTTTGCCCTTGAATTTTAAGTCATTGTGTTCAGTGATAGGGCGGGGTTTGTATTCTAGGATTTGAAAGACTGAATGCATTATTTCATGTGGACATTGGTTATCAACCGTCCGTCAGGTTGTGAATTGACAAATGTATAAAGTGCTTCATTTCCATAGGGGCACTGGCGCCTGTGAGATACCAGCTTTCTGTTTACTCTAAATTCCCTCATGCCTTGTAATCGCCGCAAGCTGGACTCAAACTGGCACAGAAATTGCTTGCATCTCCTGGCAGGCTGACCCCCTTTTCTCTGCATCACATTGCTTTTGTCTCTTTCCTCCCTGTCCTTGTGGAAATGCTTCAGTGGTTGCACAGCAATGGACCTTGCCCCACAGTGCCTTGCTGAATTGATGGACCTTGGTGTGATGATGTCTGACATTTAGAACCCTTTATCTAGGCATCGCACCCATTCCTAGTCCCCTAGTCCTAGGACTGGCCATGTCCTCTGCTTTGGGATGCTCTCCACTTTGCACTTCAGTTCTTTGATATATCAAAGAAAACTGTTTCTAAACACATTTGTCTATGCTTGCATTTTCCTACATTTGCTTCCAGTGCAAACACCATCAATTACAACAGGCCTGACTTGCATTGCCAGTGTGTTAATGGTCTTCTCGGAGTGTTAACAAGGAGTCCTCTCCTGTGGAAAATGCATACCATTGGTGGCAGATGTAGGGAAGCTACTTTTAAATCCTATTCAGTTACGATTGTTGAATGCCATGCGGAATTGTTAAAACGAAAGTACCTTTTTTCAGTTACAATATATTACCAATCATGTTCTTTTTATGTGTATGTCCAATATGTCACTAAAGAAAAAAAGCCTATAATCTGCTATGTTTTAAAGTGCCCATTCAAAACAAACATGGATATTTATTTGCTTCTGCTTTACTTGGCGTCATACTGCTTTTAATTGTTTCTTCTGTATAAACGCTATCAGACAGCAGAAGGGCGAATGGAATTGGCTGACTTGCTCCCTGACTTGTGCTCTCGGCAGGTTGTTATGCAGGGGCGAGGCAGAGCAGCAGCAGGCCAGATGGGCCGCGGCCGCTTGATGCCAAACAAGCAGAATCTGCGAGTGGTGGAGCCTCAGCCATGCGTCGTGTCAATTGAAGGGCTTTCTTCATCAACCACTGATGTCCAGCTGAAAAACCTGCTCATGTCAGTGGGACCCATTCAGGTAGGTCACCTTTTCTTGTCTGCTTCATGCTGTCAGATGTCTTTCAGCCAAAGAAGGTTGATGATAATATCAGCACAATTTACTGTGAAACTGGTTAACCCTTTTATTCAAGGTCTCTCTCTCTCTCTGTCTCGTACTTCAAAACAGAAAGGCTACGCTTTTTAAATTAACCCAGTTTGGAGCAATAATACTGTAGCTTAATGCAAGACCTCTGCAAAGCCTGACAATTGTAGCATACTGTTATTCATTTTTTAATTGTGGATTCAGAGTATTCCCAATGTTGTACAGTACACTATTAATGTAAGGTTAGCTAGCTAGCACTTACAGTACCAAAAAGCATATGTGGCGATTGTAACCTTGATAAAAGATGCACAATATTTTTTTTTAATTTACAAAGAAGACAAGTCCATTACTTGAGTAACTAAGAAAACATTTCAGTTCCCTGTGCAAAAGCCCCTTCTTTACTGCCTGTCGGTCACAAAGCAAAAACCTTTGCAATCTGGACACTTACTGTTCAGCAGATCCAGAATGTGGTTTAAAGAAGTAATATATTTGACATTGTATAGTTGTCTGAATGTATGTAATTATTTATTTTTTCACACTTGCCTAAACACACGCACAATTGAAAGTGAATGGCTTAACCCTATGGAACCTAGTGATTTTTCCATTAGAAATGCCTAAAATTAACTGTAAAAGTATTTGACCAAATGACAAGTATCCTGTATTGTTTCAATACTTTCAACATATACTTATAAAAATGTATGGTTTGAATATGTTACTCAGATTTTTTTTAAATTTTTTATTTTATTTTTGTATTTAATTCCCTCAATTGTACTTGTGACCCACATGAGAATTGTTTGAAATAAAAACAAATTGGACACCATTGGTAATAGCCACATTGGCAAGCAAAACTTAGTTGTCATTTGCCACTTAAAGTGCATTGTTTGTAATACGGACCTAATTGAAAATGTATTACAGGGAGGGTCAATGGTGCCTTTTGATACCTCTGCCACAGTAACAGTACAAATCAGACTCCCTGTTTTTTTTTTTATGTAAAGCTTAGAAACTGCCTTTCCAAAATGCTCCTCATTTCCACTGCTAATAGAAAAGTGGCTGAATGCACCATTCTCGTATGCCTTGGATTTAACAAATGTATTACCACAGGCAGCAGTTGCAGAACTTCGCTTTATAACATTTAAAAAAATTGCAGCTTCATATTAATAGCTTTGCTGTAGATTTGTGTAGGCGTGTAAGACTATGCATTTCAATGTTCTGTCTCGAATACTGATGAAGTCCCTGATTTTTATATATTTTTTCCACTCCTGATATGTAAAAAAGGACATTTCTTCACTTAGCAGCACCCCAGTGTTTTTCTTCAAGATTAGAAAATAAGAAAGATACATTAAAAATAAAACATGTTTGCTATCGCAGCATTCAGTTTTACAACGCATTACAAAAGCCAGAATATTTGTAACCTCTCAATACAAACACAAATCACTGTCTTTCTCGCTCTCTCTCTCCACGTCGCCAGTCCCTGTGTTTTCTGTGTCAAGCAAGGCGCTGGCTACAGCACTACAGCTTGGAGGCAAACAGAAGGATGCTTTGCAGTGGGTCACTTGTTTGTTTTTTATAATAAAGGACTTTTTAAAAGCACCAGGCTTACGGAAACTTAATGCTTCGGTCACAATACCCAACTTTACCAACAACTGCACAGCCTCTCTAGCAACAGCTTCTTCACATACTTTCTGAGCTGTAAATGTCTTATATACAGGATATTCTGCACTGAACAGGAAGTATGGAATATTCTGACTTCTGGCCCCATACAGCTCAAATAGACCTCTCTTCTGCAACTTAATTGCCAATTGTACATGTGTTGACAAAACTACTTGTCAAACACTTGAACGGAGTGTTTGAATTGTCTTTTTGACTTGAAAAACAGTGTGTCCCCTCTGCTACAACTGTGCGTTAAATGAACATTAAGTGCACTATCTGGTGCAGAAATCATTTAGTGTAACTTCATTTAATGTCAAAAAGTACCAGCAGGGTACAATGTACTGTATCGCCACTGTTCACATTATTTCCACATGGCTTTTTAGCAAAACTGTTTTATAGACCCTTTCGGCACTAATTTTCCTTGAGTATTTTCCATAATTTCAGCACTGTGCGTGCGTGCGTGTGTGTTTCTAATGTCCTGAATGAGATATATATATATATATATATATATATATATATATATATATATATATATATATATATATATATATATATATATATATATATATATATAAAACTAATAAAAGGGCATTTTTCCAGCAGCATAGAAAACTGTCAGCTGCTTTCTGGGTTTCTGTATGAGTGAGTGACTTGTTTTTCATAGTCATGCACATCATGAAGCCCTGACAAACAGACATTTATTGGACATATTTGACATATCTGTGTGTCAGTGTTTATTTTAGTGTTTATCTTAATTTAGTACACTGCATGGGATTGCGGGTCTACATTTTTGTTTTTCCAACTGGAATATATACTGAGCATCAAAAGAAACGTATCATTTATATTTGCGCATCAAAAGAAACTTATCACTTATATTTGGATAAAATTCACTAGATGTGATCGAAAAAATGACAAACTCTGTTTTAGAGCTGGTGCAGTGACTTTTTATTGTGCTGATTAACAATTGACATCACGAAGATGCTGCAAAATGATCTGTCGATCTTGGGCAGGTGCTGTGATTCTTGGTCTCTATGATTTTCTTTATTGCTTTTATTCAAGCTTGCAATTCAACAGCTGAAATCACTCCGTATCCAGTGTCCAGTCAGCTGTCTCACTAATTAGGTGATTAAGTGCATCTGCTTCAGTCATAGTCACTCAAGCATATCGTGGTCCAGGATGAATGATCGAGTGATTAAAAAGAAACCAAAACATTTCATCAATGTCCATCATTTATATACCTATATATACCATATATAAAATAAATGTGTTATAATAGTGATGTTTCTTTTGATGCTCGGTATGTTTAAATAAGCTTGGGTCAGATTTTTTATTTATTTATAGTTTTAAGGTTTAGGACATTAAACATAATCTAACCTTGCTAATGGTCGATCTACATTAGGTCATCCAAATCTAAGTGAAAATTGCAGATTGTTTACCATAAAACAAAATTGATAAGTTGTCAAAATAAAGTGTAGAATTTAATTAAATGCTGCTGGTTGTCCCCAGGTAAATATTTTATATGCAATATGTAATAACTTTGGTGCAGTGATGATCATTTTAATTATTGTATATCTTTCATCTTAGCACAAATATGTGGGAGAACAGTAAGTGGAACAGGATGAGGAGATCAGTGATTTAGTGAAAAGAGATCTGACATCTTAAATGTTATCTAATTTAATTAGCTTGCAGGAGGAACAGAGCACTCTATGAATGACATTAGTCACTTGCTGTAAGATTTGAGCTCAATGGTAGCTTATATGAGGCTTGGTAAGACGCTGTTTATTTTTCTTATTAATATTTATAGATAAATTGATAAACCTTGAAGTACAGAATGAATGGGGGCAGTAAGTTTTAATTGTATATTCTCTTTCCCCCCCTTCCCCCCCAGTGCAGTAGTCCTGTAATAATACTTTACCTCAGACTGTAACAGCAATGAACACAGGGGGCAGGTATACATCAACCATACCCTTCAGCGTCTTAACATGTTTTGTAAGAAGTTTTTTCCAGTAAATCCCTAGTTTTAAAAAACACATTAGAGAATTAACTAAATTAGATGGATGGATGAGTGTGTGTATCATCATCTTCAGCCTTTTTATGTCCGCTGCTGGATGAAGGCCTCCCCAAGATTCTTCCACAAAAGCCTGTCTGCTGCCTGTCTCGGTCAAGCCATTATCTCTTGAAATCCAGTCTAGTATCTCCTTGGTCCAGCGATGGTCTGTTCTCCTTGCTACATGTCCGGCCCACTGCCATGTTTGTTGTTAGTTAAGGCTATACTGAGGTTGGGCACAGGCTTTTTTTTTTTAATTGTCATTGCCAATTATTTGTATTTTCTCCCAATTTGGAATCGCCAATTATTTAAATTATGCTCAGCTCACCGCTACCACCCCTGCGCTGACTCGGGAGGGCGAAGACGAACACACGCTGTCCTCTGAAGCGTGTGCTGCCAGCCGACCGCTTTTTTTCACACTGTGGACTCGCCATGCAGCCACCCAAGAGCTACAGCGTCAGAGGACAACGCAGCTCTCGGGCAGCTTGCAGGCAAGCCTGCAGGCGCCCGGCCAGACTACAGGGGTAGCTGGTGCGCGGTGAGCTGAGGACACCCTGGCCGACCTAACCCTCCCACCCCCCGGGCGGTGCTTGGCCAATTGGCGCCGCCCCTGGAAGCTTCCGTCCTCGGTTGGCAAAGGAATAGCCTGGACTCGAACTCACGAGGTCCAGACTATAGAGCGCATCCTGCACTCCACGTGGGCGCTTTACTGGATCGCCACTTTCGGGAGCCCCGGGCACAGGTTTTTAGGTTTTTTTATTCACTTATTTTAACTTGTATTCAGTGGCTGAAACAAGCTTTTCTAAATTGGCTGTAACAGGAACCTGGATTCCAGGACGTGGAGCGAGTGCCCTGGTGTAGTTCAGAGGAGGATTCCTGACCTGGTTGTGAGGATCACTTATTAAGCTCAAGTGCTGAAGAATGTTACACTAGACAACTAGCGCAAGTGGATGAGAGAGCACACATGCATGGAATGACTTGTGTAGCCTATGTTTAACATGTGTAGTTTATCAAAGCTTTTTCTTGGGAGGTGACATAGTGTACACATCAGTGTACTGTTTGGTTGTATTTAGTTGCTACTAGCAATGGACACTTGCCAAGAAAGTATACATGTACTGTACATATACAGTATAAATTATATATTCTTGCATACAGACATACAATGTCTAACTTTGTACATGTGAGTTAGTCATGCCTATAATACTGACACAAATTACAAAAACAACAAATCATTTACAGAAAGGATGGGGGAGGGGATTGTATAGTACATAAATATCTTTGTATCCCTGATAATCATCTCCTGTTTGAAAATAAGCAAAATAAATTACTGAATAAGCCATCTCTCAAGTAGAATGGTACCCCAGAATGTTCTCCTTTCTCTAGGAAAGCAGTACAGCTGCAAGTGGAGAGCTTGTTACCTGATAACCTTGGACTACCTGCTCACTACATCACACCTTTTTAATGAGCTATGTCAAGAGAAAGATCTTAATAAGCAATCCGAGTCAAGTGCAGTGGTGTACCCGAAATGTGATCTATTTACTACAAATGCTAACTGTGCCCCAAAAACCCTAAATATGATCTATTTACTACCAATGCTAATGACTGGGCGGAGTATTGTACAACAAAAAAGAGTTTAAAAGAGGGTAAAATTAAGAATCCATGTTGTAGCTAGTAATTCTGCATTGGTAGTAAGTGGATCATGTTTTTAGAGGTGATTTATCTATTCAGGGATATTCACCAGTCTGAGTGAGAAGATAAAATCTGGTATGTGTGTGTGTGTATGTATACATATGTATGTATATATATTAAATCAATAAGTTTTCAGGATTTAAAAACATGATTTATAATCCATCTCAGCATGGGAAGTAGAAGTGTTATATTTCTAAATTGCTGTGTAATTTGTTCACCTAGATTTTGTGCATTTATACAGTGCAGGTACAGTACGTGCATACTTGGTGTCTATAAGCCAGAAAGATGTCAAATCAAGCTTATGCCTTCTTTGTTTAATAAGAAGTGCTTTGACACCTAAAAAAAGATGGGGATATTGACTTTGGTAATGATCATTTCAAGATCAACCCCTGCCCCTTTTGCCTTTCTAAACACAGGAAAGGGGCTGCTTGACAAGGCTGTGCTCCAGTCATTGTGGTGGCGGGATGATTCATTTCTGTTTTTTGATTGATTCTTATCTGAACAGCAGTTCATTGTTGATCTCTGCGCATCAGCATTTGTAGGCCCTCTGTAGCGATGCAGGCTGTGGATAAAATTAGATTTAGAAAAGTATTATTGTTAAGGCAGCTAGCTGGACTAGCTCAGACCTACTCCTTCATTGTAACTCCTTTTTTAATTCAGGTCAAAAAATACTAATCGCTTAATCAGCCATAGTAAAACTGTAACTTTCCTCTCCACAGATGTTACAAATGCAGCCACAACTAAGGAAAGCTGTAGCAAGATTCAACAATCCACTGCATGCTACCACCTTCCAGCAGAGGTTCCACAGGTAAAAGGGTTATTATATGTTCACTCATCATCATTTTTAGTTTTTCTACAGGGGGGGGGGATTTTTTAAACAAGAGTACCCATAACCTGTTAAATGTCCAATAGCGCTTACTTTAAATGCAAACTTTCTTTACATATTCCACAGGCACATGATAGATTTGTCACATATCAATGTGTCGCTGATAAATGACTGATAGATCACCGCCATGCACACTGAGCCCTTGGGGTAGTTCAGATGTAGCATTGGAGTGGAAACGGAAGTGTCATTCAAAGAAGATCACACAGATACACACCAATCTAACACTGTCACGACGCAGGCTTGTGGAACACCAGGACTCTGAAGTCATCTTTCAAGAGGGAGGGGGTGTTCACCCATTGCACTGAGGAAGAGAAACTTTTTCTACAGATGTTTTGTTTTTTTTCTCTTGACTCAACTCAAGCTCTGATCATTAATAGAAACAGACGTGCATATTAATGCCAGACTGTTCAAAATTGTGACATCTATTTACCAGCAATGACTTAACAAGGAAGTCAGATCAAGACATGCTTTCCCCAATACAAAAAAAAAAATACTTTGATATTGAATAACACTAGGTAATGGTTGCTCTTACCTTCTCAACATTTATAATCTCTTGTTAATCAGAAATTAACTAACCAGGTTTGTAGTTTTGGTAAGGTCAGACCCCTTAGAAATATCAAGGGGAGAAAAAAGTTAGGTTTTTTTTGGTGATCTTAAACTCCTAATTAGCACCAAACCTTTTCTGTTCTATTAGTTGAAATCGTCAACAAAACAAATTGGCTTGCACTTTTACATTTGTGCTTGGCTGCAGTGCTTTTTGGAACCAATAGATGCAATATCGGATCACTTCCTGCCGCCTTCTATTTAAAAAAAAAAAAAAATCCATTCATGAAGTACTTTTAAACAGCACCATCTTCTGGATCAAAATGGAGATGTGCAAGCCAGACTACTTTTATTTATACAAAAAAGACATTTTACTTAAGCTTCCCAGGCGGATATTTAATTAATTGGTTACATTTCTAAATGGGAGATGGTACATGTAGCCTAAGAATGCAGAGTTTAATAAGACGGTAATCTTTCTCAAAATTAGATCGAACGGTGCTTTGTTTGTGGTTTATGACGTGTTCAATTAGGCTAGTATTACAGCACCTGGACAGCTGTACAAAGAGTGTTTCTGTACCTACTCATTTAAATGTGTCTTGAAGAAAGCATGGCATATAGTGTTCTGTTTTGATCGTTTCAGGTGAAATGTGGACTCTTTGTGTGTAGGGCTGGCATTGCCAGTACAGTATTTCTGGGATGTGGTAGTCTCTGCTGTTTGTTATCATTTGAAAGATTCAATGCTCATTGGCATCTCTTGACCGTGATTTTTGTTTGTGTATTATAGCCTCCATATTATTTTTGCACTTCCGAATGGCCGTGCTGCCTGATTTATTTATTTCTTTCATATGTGGAGGTGTCCTGTTAAGTGTTTTTATAATGACCAAACAGAAGTTTTGAAATTTGCCATCTGAAGTATAGTTATTAAATTGCCATGCAACTATAGTTACTCAATTGTTGGCTAGTTTTGGTATTGTCTCGAAGATTGTCAGTTTTATAGGTCAGAGCAAGATAATTAAGAAAATGTAATGCATCAGGATTTCTTTTAGCTTTAATTTTCAATTGTTTATTTTACTTTTGTTTTGTACATTTACTGTAAATAACTGAGGCTATTCTTTGTATAAAGACACATTCCCTAGGCCCGTCATTGTAGTTAATACAAATACAAAATAGTAGAGGCCCCTAAAGGAGTCTGGATTTTATAATGTAACACACCACTGATCTAATAAATGCAGCGTTCTACAGTGTTTATCTGCCTGCATTACTTACTGGAATTTTCTACTGTTTAAAATAGAGATAGTCCTACTAGAATCGTTTTAATACACATTTTACAGCAGTACATGTTGTAAACAGGACATATAGGTCTATATACGACATTTGGAGGCTATCCAACAAATTATCAGGAAACGTGTTTTTTATTTGTATTTTTTCAAGTAATTGTGTTTTTTGCCACTTTGTGTTTTGGAATGACATTTTACTTTATATATGTAGATGTAACCCAGACTTCTAAACTGCAGAAACAAAACCGTGTCTTAAATATGAATGATGTTGTGCATAACGATGCTATTGATGTGTGACTGCTAACAATTGTACACGTGAGTGTATTTGAGAGACATGGATTCTTCAACTGAAGGGTTTTTCAAATTAAATATTTGGACCACTGTATACAGCTAAGGATAAAGGGGAATGTTTGACTTTCTGTATAATTACAAAGCTTAGTTTTTTAAAAGTTAGAAACATTTCAGTAGCTTTAGTCGTGTTTTCTTCCTCTCGTTATTGTGGTCTTCACATTAGTGGTTTTGTGTGTTTCTTCCTATGATTTGAATTTATTGATTCTGGCCACACTCACTCAGCCTCTGCTCTTTTATATGTTCTGAATGCAATAGGTGTAAAGGAGGAGGCTGGTGTGCTCTGATCAGCATACACTCCAAGGCAGAGCAGAGCCTTTACTAATAGGGCTTGACCCAGATCAACAAACAGGGCAATCAGAGATAGAATAGGGTCATTACTCAAGTTCATATTAAAAAGGGTTTTAATGTTATGAATTGTGTAAACGGTGTGTTCCAGTTACTTTGCTCTTCCCAGTGGGTTTTAGTGACAGCAGTGTGTTTTCAATAGACAGAGCGTGTCAGTGATACAGCTGGACACAGTGTGTGCGACAGAATGTGAAGAAAAACTACATTGGAGTGGTACTCGATCATTTCAAACCTGTCAGGCATGCATACCTGCTGCTCAGTCAGAGACCAACTAAACTCAGTCAGAGACCAACATGTCTAGTTCTGTGTTGGGCACTATCAGACCTGGGTCAGTTATAATGATAATTCCAGTTTACAGCAGAATGGTTTGCTGAAATTACAATGCAGTTACCATTATGCTACAGTAGCTGTAATTCTAATTACACTAACACGTTACTTCAATAGCTACACACTAACTGGTTTACTCTGTTTATTCTACCAAGTAGTAGTCACAGGCACAAACAGAGAAATACTATAACACTTTGCAAACAAACAGGGTCACAGAAAGTGGTTGACAATACAAGAAGAGTGTTTGCATGGAGCTGTGAACGATTAAGTTTGGAAAGGGATGTAATTGAACTGGAATTGTTCAAATTGTATGGTTATAACAATTACAATTATGCAGGTGGGCACTAAATATCATTAGCCTTATTTAGTAGCAAAGACAATGTTTGTTTTCAGTAAAAACAAATTCCTCGCTGGACTCTGGCATCTTATGTGTGAAACTACCTAAATACTTTGTGCATATTTATATAAATAAATAAAATTAGGCCCATGTTTCGCAAATACGAAATGCAAATATATCATCTCAATAATAGCTTTATTATAATCGGTTAAATGTTGTTTGTTGATTGTTGTACAAGATTACAATCATTTTATTCCTTTCAGAAATGTGGGTTGATAATAGAGAGATTTTCATTGGAGGTCGTAGCTGATGTGCAGTCCAAGCGGCAGTGTTTGACTTTAGTAGCCAGAATCATTTATATGTTGAAAACTTAGTTTAAATGATTCTGGAACTATTTGCAAGTCATTAACAATCTGCAATATAAGTTTTAATTCATTACTGACTTTCTTTTTAACCTATGAAAGCATACTGTCTTTTTAAACTGGTGCACCATGCTATGTGCAGTTACCACACAGGGACACATGCAAATACTGCAGATACAGATATTTCAGATAGATATAGGAAGTTTTATCAGTGTTCATTTACTCAAAGACTTTTTTTTTTGTAGGAATACTAGTTTTAGTTTTACTGAAACCTGTCTCAATTCCTATAAGGTCTGCAGCAACCATGATCAGTTTATTCTTTATCATGAAGATGAAAAAAATTGGAGAAATTATTCTCTTACCATGTAAATATAAGTTTAAAAACCCTTAAGATTGACATGCTTGACATGCTTAGACGTTTGATCTTTTATTTGAACCTTTAGTTTACTGTAATGTGTATTTAACCTTTAATGGATGCAACTTCCTTAGAAGTTCATGTTGTATGTATCACACTTAATTTTATAAAGATTATGTGTCACGAAGTACATTTCACTGGTGTATTATTTGTATTTACGTTTCAAGGTACTGTTACTCATGGTTCAGAGTAATGGGTATGTGGAGCCAAATGCATATCTCCCTTTTAAATCAATGCATCTGTTTCTTTTTGTGTTTGATGGTAGGTTGATAAAAAAAATCACATTGTCTCCTGCTAGTAGTAAAGTAAGTTCATTTCTTATGTTTGTGTTTAATATTGGTGCATTTCTAAAGACATTAGAAACAAAATGGTCAGTGTCATGCAAACAGGAGACTGGTTTCATGTATTAATAAGTGCAACTACATGTTCTATAGTACAAATGATCTGTTCCTATTTTGGTATCAAATATATTCAGATGCATATTTGATATATTGATGCAATATTATAGAATGGAGTTCATTTTTAAAAGATGAGCAATTTTGCTGAGTCCTTGTTAATTAATGGCATTCATTTGGATGAAAATCAAAGTAAGTTTTAAGGTGTAAAACCTACCCATTCCTTTTTATGAATAAGAGATGTAATTATTTCCTTAACATAGCAAATGTTTTTTTTTTTTTCGTTCTTTAGAAAATGTAAATATTTAATGCTAAATACAAATATTTTATATGGATCTTAAATGGATACTGTAATTGGTACACAAGAGTACATTTTGTGTATTTGTAAACCTACCGGTACGACTAATTTTTTAATCTGAACAGTCTCTGACTTGAAGAGCTGTTGCTCTAAACTGGGTAGTGGCAGCTAATACTCTAATAAAGCCTTACTGTTCAGGATTTTACATTAAATTGCTTTTGCACTGTTAGTACTACTAGTAGCTGTTTATTAATGATGCATCCTATTTTAAAAACATTACGTATAAAAGGAGACATTACTCTAGTTAATATATTAACACACTTTTCATAAATACAAAAAAATTCTTAGTTTTTTAATTCATTTTGTACTGTTGCTATGACCGTACATATTTGTTTCTTTGTTTTTGGTACTTTTGAATTCTTAAGAAATGCACCAGATGTTTTTCCTGCCTTCAGACAAGGTACTTTTACATGACCAGGGAAGTAATGGTAATGGTTCTCCCCCCGCCCCCTCATTTTAAAATGATCCCATGTTTTAAATCCGTTCTTCTCTCATCTGGCGTACAGCTTTCACGCCTGTCCGAATCCAAGCATGCTCATGCCATACCCCTCATTTAAAGTGAGCTGTGCTGCGTTTAAGAAGTGTCTGTGTGTTGCTGTTCTGTCTTCCATTGCATACCTGTAACATTCTGGCTTCACATACTCCTTACAAAGCATTACCCGCATTAACTAGTGAGGTTGTGAGGAGGTGGGTTGGTTGGGGTTGGGGGGGGAGAAGAGAGAGAATGTTCCTTCACTTGTGGGTTAAAGTTTACAAAATCTTCCCTCCATATACACAGCAATTCGCCATATTTTAATCTTAATTAAAAAAAAAAAAAAATGGGGGTACACATTAAGTTCTGTAATGATTTAACATGATTTTGTTTTTATTGTTTTTTGTATACTGTTTTGTGTGTGCCATATTGCATTTTTTTTTTTTTTAAACTGACTTAAATAAGTTTATGATATCTTCACCTTTAGGTATCAAATCCTGTGGATTTCAAAGAGGTATATTCAGGTTAAACAAGATAAAGTTACAATATTTGTAACTCATCTGAAAAGGTAACTTATCATAAGCACGTGCTTGTGTTTTAAAACAGATTCATATTGAATCTTGATGTAGCTTTTTATAGAATATGGTTGGGAAGGATCATTGTACATAACAGTTTTATGTATTTTGGTATAAGCGGATTTATTTATTTTTAAAGATTGGTTGATTTTTCTATACCTGAATTGGGTTTTTATTATTTGGCATTACAGTTTTGTCATTTATATTAACACACATGACCATGAAATGTAGTTTTGTTAACTAGTTTTATTGAAGCCAAATCAAAATGACATGTTGGTGTTTTTTGACTAATGTTATGTTATTGGTAACAGGTGGAGAAGTTAAGCAGTAAAATTAATCTCTCAACGAGGATGGGGTTAACATAGTTGTAATATAAAGAATGGTATATATGCGCATTGACTTTAAAATGTTTCTGCAACTTCTTATCAAGTTTACTGAGGAATTATAACATGTCTAATTCTAGCACAGGGTTTTAAGTGTGATTTTGATTCTGTAGATGCATTTATCGGTTTAAATGTGTTATATCAAATTAAATTTCTATAATAGAAATGAACATATCTTAAAATATAGTCGCTTACTATAAAACATGAAGCAGAAATGTAGAAGTGATTAAGTACCTGATGAGAAATAAGATCCCCTCTCTTTAAAATGCAAACTTTTTTCTATTTTATTGTAGAACTGTTTTTGCAGCGAAGGCAATTGCAGAAATTTCTTTTTTTAACATTTTTTTACAGAAAGATGGAGATACCCAGGTTACAAATGTTAATTTGAATTCTTATTCTTTTTTAAATTACATTTATTTTAAATCCTCACAGGTGTAAAGATGGGTTTCAGACAGACTGAACACAACTAAGGGTTGCTGCAGGTGTCGTGTGCAGACCCAACGTCACTCTTGTTGGAATGACATTAACTTCTATCTTTTATTTTTAGGAATGACAAGCCAGACCAAAGCCATTCATTCATTCGTGTGTGTGTGTGTGTGTTTATTCTCCCATAGATCTGAAGATTGTGGAGGTCCTGATCCAGCAATAATTTGAAGACCAGTTCTTTTTATTTTATTTCTACAGTACAAGCTGCTGTTCCACTTGATGAATTTGACCTGTCAATTTAATTGCAGCACTTGTATTCAGTGAATGGCTTATCTGTGGCTCTCCCTGTCACTGACTTGGTCCTTCCTAACCAGAAATAGTATGCAGATCATTACTTGGGTTATCGGAGTACTGATAGTTTTAGGGTGGTGTTACGAAGACTACTAAACCATTATGTATTAAATAGGTGCCTGGATTTCTGTCGTTTGTTAAAGCAAATGGAGGTTTGCGTAGCAGAGACTGCAACTGATATTGTTCCGACCAATCAGCATTTTCTATCCTTTCCCATTGTTTTAAAAAGTGAGAACAAATTGCAAGATTTTTTTTGTTGCATTTAGAATTCTAAATGTTCATTGAAGACCATTATTCCACTGATCTCAATGAGATTTTCTACCTGTATGCGTTAACAGTATAGAAATATGTAAATGCAGAAAACTTCAGTTGTTACTTCTGTAAATGAAAACTTTATTCCTGTATACAAAATATTTGTTTTTAATAAAATGCATTGAAGTAAAATCCTTGTGCGGATGTGTTTTTGTAAAGTTGCCAATCTTAAGTTCTTATTCAATGGTCTTGCTGTCACTCAGCAGAATTACTTGCTTAGAAAGCATCTGAATGTTAAAATGAGGTAGCTCAAGAGTTTAGACAAGATAGTGATGGGACTAATTGGGGGAAAAAACTTTACAGGGTCACACAGCAAGACTGTATAAGTATAATTGTATATTGCAAAGTATATTGCAACCAAAATATTTGGCGAATCACACCCATAAAGACTATTTTGATCCAGAAATGTTGGTGATGTTGCAATATACAAAGTATGTATTGTTAGTGGAATTTGTTTTTTGTGCCAAAAATGTTTGTGTTTTTTTTTTTCATATGTGAAAAACACATAATAAAAGGTTTGCAAATATGTATGGCTTTATGTGTGTTTTATTTTTATACTTTTATGTAACAGATTTTAACCATTTACTTGTAGGAACAGCATTCCTAATCAGGAATGTTATATGTTTGAAACCCACAAACAAAGTTTCATAATTAAGATATTGAAAGTTTTACCAAGTTCATCACATCAAGCATGTTGGTATGTACTGGCAATTCACTATAAGTAATGTATTTCCAGGTTAACTTTCATCTCACAAAGCCCAGATAAATACTTAATGAATGTGTTCTAAATAGACATTACACAGTATGTATTTATAAATTAGAATGGAAGTCTACACAAAATTTCAGGCACATACTGTACAAAAAATACAAAGCATGTAGGTTGTTTGTTGTTTTTTAAATCAGAACAGAATTGCAACCATCAGCAGCTTGAGGGAGTAGCTGTCCGAGGTGCTGCAATCCACTAGCCTGCAGCCTGAACATTTCACACTCCAGTGCCTGAGTATTCTATCATATTGCATGTTGTGCTCCTTGCCTTTTGTGTGGTGTTTGCAATCGTTTTGTGTGGTTCTTGTGTTTCCTGCAAGTGTTTTATGGGACCAGAGTTCAGAAGCTGCTCTTCTGTATTCCTTCACAATTCATCTCGCCAAAACCATACCATTTGGTTGCTGTATGCATGGACAACACAATGTCTATGTTTATCACATAGAGCAGAAGTGCTGCAGCTTCACAGTTAGGAGCTTTGTAACAGAAATTCAGTGTTTCAGTGGGTGTTTCATTAGACATGATGGGGCTAAATAAGCAGAGGCATCAGAGAGAAGCTTAGGCCTGACTAGCTCTTGAAAACAATGAACGGTATCACAATATCAGATCTCAAGACATCCCCACCTAATTAACTTGCCTGATAGATACCTGTTTGTATTGGGTGTAGTTTTGTATGTGGTAAAAACTACAAGTTGCTTCTAAGGAAAGGCTTAGTACATTTTCTGAATTAAATAAAAACTACTAAAAATGCTATTAAAAAAACAGCCAACAGAGGGCCTCCTAAATCACAAATTGAGCCATTTCCAAAGCTGCCCTTTACTCAACCTCTTAGTTTTTTGTTTTTTTTGCTTTTGCTGCAGAAATCCAGTTATTTAGAAACACATTGTTGCCTACTACTCTTGGATTTGAAACACTGGAGGCTGAAGTAGTCTATTCCTTATGCATGTCCTATAGCAATGGAAATGTGAGCCTCCAATCATTGGCCTGGAAGCATGTCTCAGACCTGCCCTGAAGGGAAGAGGGTTACAATCCAACCCATCACACAGTGCCCTTTCCTTAATGTATTTATGCATTCATTTATTCATTAACATTATCTGACAAGTCATTGCACAGCAAAACAACACATTTCTTAGTTTTACTTGTTTTTCAATGGTTTATGTATACATCAATCAATTCATACTGTTATTTCTTTTAGAGGCGGTGAACTGCATTTAGGTTAGTAGACAATGTTCTAATGCTGTGTACTATATATATATTAAGATATACGTTATCTTCCCCCAGTCAAATCGTACAGTTCTTAAATAAGCACGGTAATTTACCATAATAAAAAAGTCATGAAAAATAATTTAGAACATAAAAAAGAGCAAACAGATATAGTCAACACATTATTCAAATTCTTTGTCGCATTATATATTTAAGGTAAGGCAAGTTTATTTTTCCGTTAAGCACTCCCGGCTATAATCTTCTGCCATCCGGCTGAACCCTGTGTGTGTATATATATAAAAAAAATAAATAAATATATATATATATATATATATATATATATATATATATATATATATATATATATATATATATATATATATTACACACACACACTGCACTGGGAAAACCAGGTATTAAAACAAAGACTTCAGTGTCACTTGCAGATTAATATAAGTTATGAAACGTGTATTAATAGGACACATATTTGCTTATAGCAGTTAAAGCAGTTGTAGTTTTACCTTTACCCATTAGGTGTCATTGTCCTCATTTGAGGACAGGCTACTTTTCATTTTTAACTGGCATCTACCTGTCGTTTACATTTTCTCTTTAACTATATTGTTATGATAACTTGCTCTAATTTTGGCAACTACAAAAGTTAAGTAAAAATGTAACTTAATTCTGCAAATATTTCATGCTTTTATGACACCTCAATATAAAAGAAACTGAAGCCTAAAAGTGATAAAGTCCTTGGTGTTTTCCTCCCCACAGTGATGATAAAGCTGTTCTCTATGTGATGAGCTTCATTAAAGCTGTTTTCTATGTGCTGAGCTTCATTAAAGCTCAGTTTTCTATGTTAGGCTTCACAGGCGACGTGACATTTCACTGCTCTGATTATGGCTTGTGTTCTGATTTTGTCAAAGGGAAATGCATTTGGTAGTTAATGGGTTAATTACTATAACAATTTTAAGTTCATTGGTTTGCTGTTGATCTTTTTCCAGATAGATTAGGCTCTTGTGAAGCCCATTTAGCAATGACACAGGAAGTCTGAATGTAGCTCTTGGTTTCCTCTCCCCACTCACTCACAGACTGGAATAAAACCCCACCTGATCCACACCCTGGTCTGAGTGGGCAAATCACAGGCAAGTTGCCCCTTCCATAGTAAATGTATTGCATGAGCCATTAACCCGCAGTGGATAATCAGCCTGCTCTCTGCAGCAGCATCACAGTGAGTGTAAGGCTTGTGGTCCTGCTAACGGTGTAACACCTCCCTGTCTATGTCAATATTCTCTATTTACCATTAACCTATAATGACATCAGGTGTGTTATTCTATTTATTATTTATTAACTTAACCCCGTTACTTGGATTATTAAGTGGCTTACTTAATATAAATCAAGGAGTTAACACCAAATAAACAATTTATTTGTCTGTGTGTGTGCTGGTTCAGAGCAGAAACTGGGAGTCACAGGTTTACACTTAGTTACATTCCATGAGACATTAACCCCATAAAATCCCACTAACCTAGTCAGTGCACTGATATCCCCAGTAAGCCTTATCATTGAAAGAGAAATTACATTAAGAGTGTCACTTGTTTAGACTGTTTCCAACTTGCAGCTGCCCCTGATAATTATTTCTTAATTTTATTTAGAACTTAGAGCAAAACTGCCCTTTTAATAATTCTAAAATAAAACTAAACAAAAAAGACACTGCTTCTTAGAATCAGTCTATGTTTCCTATGCTTTACACAACAACACAAAACATTTGCAAATAAGCATATAACTTTAAATAAAATCAGTTTAGTCTCTGTAATTTCACTAAGTCCTGATTTAGGCTTCTTCCAGTGTAGAACGCAGTTTATTCACAGTCACAACAGTCCATGAGCTCATTGAACGTTTTAGTTTAAGGCCTTCTTAAATAAAGCAAACTTTCTCAACTCCTGGTTTATTAAGTTACCCGACTCCTTAAGCTGTGGCTCCTGGACTTTCTTGCCGGCTAACACTGTCACTGGAACCTTCCTAGCTTCTTTTTGGGGTGTTTAATAAACTTCAGCTGAGTTTGGTTTGTTTCACCTGGTCTCTGTGACTAGCTCTCCTGCACTGCACTGCACTGCTTGTCTGCTGAATGAGGAAGAGAGAGTGCACCCACACACACATTCCTTTTGTGCTGGTAAGATGACCTCAGCACTCTAGGGGGTGGAGCCGGGAGGATCCTTAAAGGCGCAGTCCCTTTCATTTTAAACACATAGTAATGCAGCTAATCTTTTAGCCACCGCTACAACGAGAACACAGGAGGGGAACTTGGATTTGGTGTGGCGGCAGGGAAAAGTCACACCGCTTTAGAGAGAAGTTTACGAATTAAATGGTTACAAATCCTAAATCGTGAGGGCTGTGTGACAGTTGGTTAAATACTGCACAAACAATTGAATACTTACATTGTCAAACGTGCTTGGAATGCATTGCCATTTGTAATGACTTTCTGAATGCGACCCACAGCACTGTTTCAATACAGATCATTTTGAGTAGCTTGAGAGAGAGGTTTATAGCTGCCACTGAGTGGGTACCACAAAAAATATTTCCAATGGTAAATTTCTAACTTATGTAGTAGTTATGCTGTATGTAAGTATTTTGTTGCACAGTTAACTATCCAAACTTTAACTTTGTTCTGGAAAAGGGGACCTACTGTATCTGGACTAATACTGACATCTTGTGGACAAACAGGGAAATGACGCCAAGATACCCAGATTAGCCACCAGGTGTCACTCGTACATCATTTTCAGTGAGGATAACTTTTTTCTATTGGATACGAAGTGTGTAACACTTAATAATAATCCAAGAATACCCAGTTTTTCGAATCATGTACTTCAGTGTTTAGATCTGGGTTTGTATATACTGTATATTTCAGTGGTTTTATATGTAGAACAGTCTTAACAAGCTCCATGTAGGCATTCTTTATAGACACAAGACTTTAAGTAGCATGTCATGGTAGTTGTGATCTCACCAGGCTCTGGAGCCCATAGGATCACAGATGTTATCTTGCAGGTCCGCAGGAATACTTTGATTCGGAGCACTATTGTACTGGAGCAGTCATGGGTGTGACCTACCCTTCAGTATAATGCCTTTGTCTGAGGTTCAGAGATACAGTATCAACACATTGTAGTCGGTTCAAAAATGCACCCAACTGGAATTTGGAATCATGTTACAACAGTGTTCTCAACCATATCTGAAAGTGAAAGCTTCCTTCCCCTATCTGTCAGTTGAATAAATACAGCATGACAGCGCTCGTGGCACCCCTTGCCTGCTAAGCATCTGGGTGTTTTTGAATAGGAGGCTGTGTGGTCCAGTGGTTAAAGAAAGGGGCTTGTAACCAGGAGGTACCCGGTTCAAATCCCACCTCAGCCATTGACATTGTGTGACCCTGAGCAAGTCACTTAACCTCCTTGTGCTCCGTCTTTCGGGTGAGACGTAATTGTAAGTGTCTCTGCAGCTGATGCATAGTTCACACACCCTAGTCTCTGTAAGTCGCCTTGGATAAAGGCGTCTGCTAAATAAACAAATAATAATAATAGAGGAACACCTTCTCTTCAAGTGTTACAGAGCATCCTGAAAGGGTTTGCAGGACATGTATGGTGTTACCTTTGTGCTCCGCGTCGTCTATATCTTAGTGTTATATTTTTAAACATATCACTTTTTAAATGTTTAAGTTCAGATCACAGGTCATATATCAACTGGGCAATACATTTCTCAACATTCACTCCGTAGCGTTCTCGAGGAGAAAAAAATTACTTTTCTAAGGATCGCAGTGTATCCAGATCACGCTCTCTATCCTGCATCAGTGCAGCTTTTCTGTTCCTAGGAGGAATCATGAACGGGATACACTGTGATGTGCAGAACAAAAAATCTCTGTCTCCTGGTGAACATTCCCAAGTGAAAGTTGAAAAAAGTAATTCCCAATTTGATTCACAGATGTGTTTGTGTGTGAATACAAATACAAATATCTAAACAATTGGGATTCAATTGAAATAAAATAAAAAATACTGCGATATGGACAGCACAGGACACAGCACAGGATACAGCACAGGATACAGCAAAGGTCAAGCAACGTGCTGCTTGTTTATTCTGCAACTTCTTTAAGCAAGTTTAGTACTGATGAGATTTGAAGTTCTGAATGAATCTTCAAATGTACACATTTTAATGAGGAAGTGCAGTATGACTTATTTTCTAGGACTTGTATTTATGGATTTCCCATGATCTTTCAGATGATGATCCTCTGGTTAGTTATTTAAGAATGGATGGTGTAATTAGGGTAAATCACATTAAACAGCATTTGGACTCAAACAGCACCCCCTATGATCCACAGTGCGAGTTGTGGAACACATCATTACACTATGGGGGGGGGGTGGGGGTGGGGTCTGTTTTTTATAGTGATGTAAACACTTCTGCATTTCAACACCTTTTAGCAAGCATATGGAATTAAAAACTGGAAATAGTACTGCAGATATGAGAGGTTTAAGGCAGCGTAACTAATCCCGAAAACTGTTTAAAGGCTCTATGACTAATACCCATTAATGTTCAGTCCTGTGACAGAAGAGGATGGTGGCTCCCTAGTCTACTGATTGTAGTCCACGGTAATGGCTACACATCTGTCTTCTATAACTGCACATCACTAGTTACAATCCAGAAGACTAGGGCAGTCATCAACTGGTCCAGGGAGTATCAGAGCAAAAGTGGGGCCTCCCAAATCCCCACCTTAACCCAACTGAATATCTATTGGATAACACACACACACCAGGCACTCTGCTGTGTGTAAGGGCTGGGAGCACTCAGAACAATCACTGGAAAGCTGTTGCACACGCATTGATTTAATGCCAGATGTGTAGCTGCAGTTCTGCCCAGACATCTGATCAGCCAACTGTCATTGGACATGCTTATGTCTGCTGTTCATTCTAACAGGGAAAGCTAGTGTTTAAAATGATGTATCTATTATAAGGCGGTTTGCTTCATGCGAGTTACAAAACAAGCAGAAGTTTATTCCAAAAGGGAACATTAAGGGTCCTGTTCAAAATATACAGTAATAGCCATAAAAATAAAAGCAAGCTAATCCCTTTTTGGTAGGAAGACTTATTATTATTATTATTATTTATTTCTTAGCAGACAGCCTTATCCAGGGTGACTTACAGTCGTAAACAAAAATACATTTCAAGAATCACGTTACAAGTAATAATACAATTAAGAGCAAGATAAAAATACAATGACTTTGGTTCTAGCAAGTACAAGTATGACAAAATACGATTCAATAATGGAGCAGATAACAGTGTCAGTGATAGTTACATAAGGATATAATTAAATACAAAATACTACAGATTAAATAACACTTGTGACAGATTACAGTACTCTAAAGTACAGGATTAAATGCAGAAAAATAGGGGGGCAGATAAGAGCAAGTAAAGTGCATTTAAGGAAGAGTGATAAGTGTCCAGAGGGAAAAAAGAGGAGTTCTACAGGTGAGTCTTGAGGAGGCGCCAGAAGGTGGTCAGGGACTGGGCAGTCCTGACATCTGTAGGAAGGTCATTCCACCACTGCGAGGCGAGGGTGGAGAAGGAGCGGGCTCTGGAGGCAGGGGAGCGTAGAGGAGGTAGAGCCAGTCTTCTTGTGCAGGAGGAGCGGAGAGGTCGAGTGGGGGTGTAGGGAGAGGTGAGGGTCTGGAGGTAGCTGGGTGCAGTCTGGTCAAGGCATCTGTAAGCTAGTACAAGAGTCTTGAACTGGATGCGAGCGGTTATCGGGAGCCAGTGGAGTTGCGTGGGAGAAGCGAGGCAGAGAGAATATGAGGCGAGCAGCAGTGTTCTGGATGAACTGGAGCGGACGGGTGGCGGATGCAGAGAGGCCAGCCAGGAGGGAGTTGCAGTAGTCTAGGCGGGAGAGTACCAGGGCCTGGACTAGGAGCTGGGTGGCGTAGTTGGTGATGAAGGGTCGGATTCTTCATATGTTGCTCAGAAAGAATCGGCAAGTGCGTGCCAGAGTGGAGATGTGCTGGGAATAAGACAGGCAGGGGTCCAGAGTGACTCCGAGGTTCTTAGCTGAGGAGGAGGGAGAGAGTGTGGTAGATTCCAGAGGAATGGAGGTAGAGAGATCAGAGGAGGAGGGAAAGAAAAGGAGGTCAGATTTAGAGAGGTTGAGTTTGAGGTGATGCGAGTGTATCCAGGAGGAGATAGCAGACAGACAGATAGAGATACGGCAGGGGATGGTGGAGTCAGAGGTGGGGAAGGAGAGGAAAATCTGAGCATCATCAGCATAGAAATGGTATGAGAAACCATAGGATGCGATGAGGGGGCCCAGGGAGCGGGTAAAGAGAGAGAACTATGAGACTTATGTGCTTCCTAACAAAAGTGCTTGTCTAACCAAGATTTGAAAGTCTATTTTCCTGTCTCTTGTTAGCACTGGTCTCCTTTTTCTGTTTGCTTGTATTTTATACTTCAATTTTGAATGCTTTGTAGTTCAGAAACGCTCCTGTGGTCTGGATGCAATCAGGCCAGATGATGTAAAGCAAAGGTACCAGGATACAGCTGGGAATCCGTAGGGTTGTTGAAATATTATCCTAATAAATAAATAAATAAAATATAAAGTAAAGAAATGAAAGATTATCGCAAAAGAAAATGGGGATCAGTTATAATTTTATTAAAGTTAATATAAAAAAATGAATTTTAAAACATTGATTAGTATTTATTTAACTCAAGCTTATAACCCATGGTTCACGGGGCGTAAGCTGGGGGGTGTAAGGATAGGGCAGAATAAGCAGAAAGAAGCAGTTAGTAGGATAGAAAAGATGGTCGCTGACTGAGGGCGACGATGCCGACACATCTCAGGGGCGAAGGACCAGTGACGAGTGATGATAGGAGCGAGAGGAATCAATCAACAGAGGGTCCGAGGGGGACGGGGCAGGGTTTCTTGCTGGGGAGATACCTTGATGTTGAAAAGAAGGGGCAGATAGGGGACTCTACTTGACAGCTGAATGAACTGACCATGCTGAAATTGATCCGTCTTGGAGGTACACAACCGAATGATGATGTAAGAATCTGAGATAGAAGAAAGGTCACAGAAACGAATATCCGCCACGGGGAAACTAGAAGCAGAAGAAACTGTGAATTCGGAGCTTCTGAGGAGACCGAAGAAGGCTGAGAGGCAGATGAGATGATCTTCTCCAAAAAGTAGAATGAGCAAATAGAGAATGTCCATTGATATAGACAGGCGGGAAGGTGAGGCAGAGGGAAAGCTCTTAAGAATCCCATGGAGGGTCAGGCGAACTGCTGGTATGGAGAGAATGGGGGAGAGAGAGAATCCCTAGCGTGGACGATGAAAGCCAGGTTCCGGTTTTGATTGAAGGAATAGGATGAATCTGATTCTGGGCACAGAAGGTTGAAAACACTGACCAGGCTGTAGAATATGAAACTCTTGATGAAGGGGCGAGGGCTGCACACGTGAAATGCTGAGCAAATTGAAGGAGGTTACTGAGAGGGGGTTGGGGAAGCAGACGGGAACAGCTGACGGAACTTGGATACCGAAAGTAGAGGCAGAAGGGAAGCTGGAACTGAACGAACATATGTAATCGACTGATGGGGAAGCTCAGCACCTTTTGCGCTCCATTTTCTGGAAAGGAGGGCAGAGATGAGATGTCGACCATCCTATGTGTTAGTTAATACAGGATCGATCAGCAGTTTGCTACTGTCATGTCTGCTTGGAATGGAAAAGGTGAACTCACATTCAGAGATTCTTAACTCATAATCAAGACAGATTTCCAGTCTCGTACCCCGTCTCTCACCATGTATTAATGCTGTAATATTTGAGAGGATGTGCAGACATATGAATAGATTGCTGAGAAAGTCAAGCGCCCCGTATTTTTGATTAGATGGGGATTAGCGTTAGCCTTGATTACGGAAATGCTGCCACGATCTGCGTATTGGAGGAAAGCTGTTACATATTTAAACAGTAAACTAAAGCAACGTTTGCATGCTGCAATAGTGAGAGATCTGAAGAGGGGGTAGAGATCTGCTGTAGTGAGGAGCAATTAACAGTAGAGGGTGGGATCTGCTGAACAGTGCAGAGATCTGAGGAAGTAAACAATGGAGTGCTGTCAATAGTGTGCAGTGGCTTGCTGTAGAGAGATCTGCTGAAGCAGTGATCTGTAATAGTGAACAGTGGACTGCCATCGGTAGAGTGCAGTGGTCTGATGCAGAGAGCAGAGCTGAATGCGGTAGATATTGTTCTTTGAGTGTTAAGGTTATTTAGATGAAGCCGGAGATGGGGCAGAGATGAAGAATGCATAGATCTGAGGCCGCTGTAGAACCTGAGACGATGAGAATGCGTTGCTCTGAGGCTGCTGTACGACCTATTGATTTGGTCGGGAGCAGTCTATGAGTGTATTGTCTATTGCAGGGTAGGAGGACACTTTGACTGAAACGTTGATAGTCTTAGGACATGGTTTCCGTATCTGACTGGTGGCTCACCTTGATGAAATGATAACTTTGAAAGTTGAATAAAGTGCCTTGATGAAGTTGGTCAGTTTGGAGGAGCTGAGCCAGATGAGGAAGCACAAATCCGGGAACAGGAAGAGGGCGCAGGAATGGATGCCTGATGCAGGAAAGCTGGAAGTTAATGTGACGGTAGATGGGGGGGAGGAGAGAGTTGAAATTGAAGAATGTCAGTTGATATAGGTAGGCAAAAGGTTGAGGCAAGAGGGGAACTCCAGAGAATCCCTCAGGGTGACAACAAACTGCAGGAATGGATAAAAAAAGTTGGAGTGTCCAAGCTTAAAATATATAGAACTTGTGGTATTATACTTCCATCTAGAGGTTATGATTGGAATTAAACAATTGGCTTGAGTGAAGCAGGGTAGAATATATGTGGTTATTGTGATTAAAATCCTTGTCTATGTAGAACAACATTTGCTTATTCCTTTAGATTTGAATAGTAAATATTCAAGACATGTTTTAGGATAGTTAGTCATGTATATAAATAAGTTAACGCCGTATTTAGATGTCATGATTGGGTGCGTTGAATTCATCCCCACCAGTTGTGAAATCGCAGCAACAGGAAGCCAGAAGATTGGAGTACTGAGGCACAGAGCACACAGAGCCTGATGAAGCTGTCTGGTCACCATGGCAACTTACGACTCCCAACAGTCACTCAATGAGGGTGTTGCTATGGTAACCATGGTCTGTGAGGTGCCGGTGGAAACATTGCAGTACAGCAGTGTGGATGGAGCATGTTGTGACCAGTCAAATCACGAGCCGCCACTGGTTGAAATTGAGTTTGTAATGGGCTGGATACGTCTTTAAAACATTGAACGTAGCTGATGGAGGTCCAGAGCAGGATCTTCTGATGGAACGGTAAATTGTGCTGGCTCTGTGGGAGCGGGGGAGGGGCGTCTGATTGCAGGCGAGAAGTAAAGAGAGATTCCGCAGACAAAGCTTCATGGTAGATTTAAATAGAGCTAAAGCAAGGCAATCACTGACAACGGGAATATCGATGTCTTGTCGAAGGAGCTTGAAAGCTTAGCGGAGGACCAGTCTTTCTGATAAAGTTGTGGACAAGTTGAGTAATGAAGTTGCGCTTTGGACGGCGCTGTTGCTGGGGTGGAGAATGGATGGAACAGGAAAGACTAACGTTGGAGCTCCTGGAGCCAAAAAGAGAAGCTGAATGAAAATAAGAATCACCTGAGCAGGTGGAAAATGACTGTGACCTGCAGTGAGCAAGACAACGAAAGTTTAGATATTAGCGATGAAGCACAAAATGACGGTGTCTGAGCATTTGCTACAAAACAAAACACTAGACAGCGAAGGTGCAAGTGATCAGGGCTTAAATAGAAAATAGATACTAATTAACTGGAAATTAGAAGCCCCCAGCTCCATGCCCCCTGAACTATGCAAGCTAACATTTATGGCAACATTTTTACTAATCTTGTACTAACTAATATTATTACAAGTAAAACTGTCCAGAACTAGTGCTAATCGGGGTCTGAGAAACCAGCTGTTAAAAAACAAACAGTTTGCACTGTTTGCAAAGCCGTTCTGTCAGAGCGGATTACTGGCAGGGTCGATGGAGAGCTCCGAGATCAGTAATTGTAATCCTTACGGGGGGCAGAGTACCCTTGTGGTTACAACTGAGAACCAGAGCTGGGAGCCAGCTTAGCCATGGCTGGGACAAGACATTCTTTCCTTCCTCAAGCCAGTGTCTCGCTCCATGGTAATAACTCGGAGCGAGTAAAATCTCACTGGAAAATAATTACCCCAAAACAGTTCTGAACTTTCAGAGACACACTGGAAAGGAATGACCCCAAAACAGTTCTCAACTCTGAGAGACACACTGGAAAGGAATGACCCCCAAACAGTTCTCAACTCTGAGAGACACACTGGAAAGGAATGACCCCAAAACAGTTCTCAACTCTGAGAGACACACTGGAAATGTACATGCCTAGGACCATGCTCGTCAAGTACCAGGCATGAGAATGGCTTGAGAAACAAAGGGAATTGAGATCTGATTGCAGCCAGCTTGGATGGGTCTAGAGCAGGGATGGCCAATGTTGGCCTTTCCAGTCCTGATATTTGTTCCAACCCTTTTCTTAATTGTCTAATCAAACCAATTAAACCTGCATCCAGATATTACCCATTAAACCTGCGTTTTTGGAGTCAAGGTTTTGTCATCGAGGTTTAACCATCTTCTTTTATATAAAGATGTCTTCCTCCCAATGAAATGAAGATCAGTGGGAAACTGGGCCTGGGAATAGAGATGGGGCAAATACTTTTTACTGCTCGGTACTAATGGGCTAAAGCATTTCACACTTGAAAAATGCGCTTTCATTAGATGGGGATCATTCCATTCTGTTCCATTGCTACCATGTGAAAAGCAATGGATGACGTGATTATCCAGGGCACAGCATTCTGAGCAGCAGGTTTTTTTTTTTTCCCAAAAGCCACTTGAACAGAAACAACATCGTAAGACCATCGTATGATCAACGTTTCAAAACTGCAGTGTTTCCCGAACACCATCGTAACTCCAGTAGCTCTTGAACTCCTTTGTGAGTTGACCAGCGGTCTGGGGTAATCGTGAAATATTCGTGGAGGTTTATAATGCATCGCGAGACCATCGGAACCAAAAACTCAGCAATTGAAACATGGCAGCTATACACAGAATATTGGAGTTAAATGATTTACATCGTCGCAGAACATTGAGCTGGTGAAATATTAAAATTGAAAGGAGAAAAACAACCATATGTGCACTTCATGTATATACAGTATATAGAATAAAAACTATATATATATATATATATATATATATATATATATATATATATATATATATATATATATATATATATATATATATATATATATATATATATATATATATATATAAACACAAAGGTCCTGTGCAAGTGTTTTACCCTTCAGGGTTTGTGAAGTATATTTTGAGGTGTGTACATGTATATGGTTTATTGTTTATCAGGAAGGTTGAGTACGGGGTTTGCTTCCACGGATGTTGGACAGGGATTTGACTGGCATCCTGCAAAATAAAGATACAAGGTGTACAGGGGCAGAACATAAGAATACGTGTATTGATGTATTTATTTTACTGACTTCGACCCATAGCTGCAATCCCACCCACACCCACCTTGTCCTTCTGCCAAGGAGTCTGGCATGATGAACGGAATTGAAATACTCGGTCGCAAATACACGGTGCCTCAGCATGCTGCATGCTCCTTTCCCATAATTTCAATGTTTTTCTTTTTTAGCAACAAGTTCTTGATGTTGCTGTCGCAATAGTATTTTTTGCAAATGTGTGTTGAGTTTTCCCAGTATGTCAATGTTCTCGTGTTCTGTTGTGATTAACTCTTGATTGCATCCACAAGTGTTCTTGTTTTTACGCTTACTGTTACAATGTACAGATGGCTCTGACATCTCATGTGCTGATATTAGCTCACATTCCTCACGACACCTGCCTACAGGCGCTTCTACGTGCGCTTCGTCCCTCTGAGACAAGTCAGCATCAGCAGGGAATTCTTGGCCAAGCACATGTATGCCGCCAGGGATCCCATGTACAGCTGTGGTAATAGAGCATTGACCGCCGCCCGTTTTTTTGTTGTTGCTTTTTAATATCTGCAGCCTTCCGTTTCGATAGGCTAGTAAAATCCTGCCATTTGTTGCGGACATCTCTTGGAGCGCCAGTATTTGAGGCATTTATTTTCTGAGCTATACTGATTATAGCTTGATTTGTTACATTGGTTTTCAGCTTGCTAAATAAAAGAGATTTATTAGCTTCTCCCGCATTCACAAGTATTTCTATTTCAGTTTTAGTAAATACATTTTTTTAAAATTATTTTGCCATCATCACGAACACGTTTGCCTTTGTGTACGTTTTTCCCCCCTGCAAACAAGCATACACTTCTTTGCACCACATGTGTTTCAAATGGATCCGCGATTCCTTTCACGATCATTAGTTGAGTTGGCGTTTCACGTGGGGCTTTCGTAAACAGTTGAAGAGGATTGTGAGATTATTCTTGAAACACCAGGTTCCATCGCTAACGGGAAACGGCCCCCAGAACATTGGGAATGTTCCATTGGGTTCTGAGCAAAGGTCCAATTCAATTTTAAAATTGAGGCATTGTGACAGTTTCATCTCGTCCACTTTCTTTTGGTTTAGGGTCTTGAAGACCGGTCTTCCACAGCTTGCTTTGAAAATCATTTTGAAATATTTGGTTTGCATGTGCCCGAATTTCGCGTGTTTCAATTCCACCAGTTGCGTTTCACACAAAACCATCGATTTGAGGAGCGCTCATAGAATAATTAAAAAGTCATTGGCAAAATGGAAGAAAAAGAAACATAGGCTGACCAAAAGGATGCAACGAGTTACAGATGTTTTATTTCTCTGAAGAAACTGCTTGTAATGGTTGGAAACATTTCTATGGTTCATTTTTAGATTCTGCTTTTGCTTATAGGTTTGTAAGTATAACAGACGTTGCTTTTTGAGTGTGTGACGGTTTTGTTTCATACCACAATCTTGTAGAAAATTGTTCCCACTCTCGACTCAAAAGCCCGAATAAAATATAGTCACTAGAGGTCGCAATAATACCAGGAAATGTTTCTCTGCAAGGTAGGGTGCTGTATTATTTTCGTTGAAAAATACTTCAAAATATTAGATAAGGAGTCTAGTGTAGAAAAAGACAAAGTGGTCTGTTTTCTATCTTTTGTCTGTAAGTGATAGGCTACTTAAAATGTTCCTATTAAACGTGGCACAGTAAAAGATTTAAGGAAAAATGCCTGTTTTTAAATAATAATAATAATAATAATAATAATAATAATAATAATAATAATAATAATAATAATTCTAAAACGTGCTGATCAGGGTTACAAGACCGTGTATTTCATGCAAATCTACCCCCTCTCTCAGTAAACAAATAGTACATTGAGATTTATCTTAAACTATTATTGGACTTTCACAAATGATTTATAGTGTAAAGTGCAGATTATTGTTGTCCTGTATGTCATTTGAGATCAATCATGGAAAGGTTATTCGTTTGTATTTGCTTTCTTTTTTGTGTGCTTATTTGTTTGTGTTATTTTAATGTTAGGAATGAAATGGTTGAAACAGGCGTGTTCTGCTGTTGCTTCTTACAGGTCAAGCAGCAGATATACTTGGAAACGGGTCTGACTTTCTAAGAAAGGGAGCACAGGACATGATCAATAAAAAAATAAAGCGTAGACCGACGTCCTTACACATATAATGTAAGAACGCGTGTGAGGCCGTGGTTAGGAAATTAGGAAAGCTCTGATTGACCCAGCCTTGAACAAACCATTTAAAGTGTTTCATTTTAAGTGTTTAAAAAGATAACCAAGTTAAACAAAAAACAAAACAAAACCCAAACCCATCCAGTTTCCTCAGCAGACTCCGGGAGTTTGCACCTGGATTCTCTATAGGGTTTGCTGTGAGTGATATTGGAAGGTTAGGGTGGCATCATGTACGCACAGATAGATATATATATATATATATATATATATATATATATATATATATATATATATATATATATATATATATATATATATATATATATATAGTAACTAACAGAAGCGTATTTAATCTGACAGCTGTGCCTGGCGAAGGGGTTCTGAAAGGGTTTAACGTTTAATCTAACATCGAGCCTCGACTTTCCACAGGTAGACATTATAGAGTTCAAAGCCTTGCATAGTTCAAGTTGGAAAATGTGTTGCCCGATTCTTCAAGCTGTTAGAATTCTCAAACTATACTTTGAATTTAACTGAACTTTCTTTAGAAAGCAAGCAAAAAAGAAAGAAAGAAAGAAAAGCAAGCACTAATAATAATAATAATAATAATAATAATAATAATAATAATAATAATAATAATAATAATAATATAGGAAATCACTTTAAATGTAGGTGTTTAAATGCTGGTCTAATCAACATAGTGCTCATAAAGATGTATATAATTTAGACAACACGAAGAATGCCCCCAACGTTGAACTCCACATGCACAGAAGATTGTTTTATTTTGTTTGAGATGTATATTCTGCACATTTTAGCTGGTCTCATTAAATGGAATCAATTAATATAGGACATGCTATATTGAAATTCAATTGAACTCCTTGGAGGAATTATTAGGCGGGTACAATACATGATTATGGAAGTGTAGACGTGAATATCACCTGATCTTGCATGGGTGAAGACACGATGCTTGCGTTGATAAAATGCATTTAGGTTGTCACAAAAACGTTTGTATGCAGCATGAAAATGGTGTCAAAACAAGCAAACATGTAAATAGTTCGGTTCTGGGCTTATTTGTTCCAAGTTAACACAAGGTTGTGTTTTACACCAGGTTTGGTTTATTGGGGTACCTAATGTGCAATAAAACAAAAGACTTAATGCCATTCCCTTTTCATTGTACAAACGCATGTTTTGTTGAAAGTCACAATAACAGGTATATAGCAGGTGTAATTTGAATATTTCCTGTATCTCTTTTTTGTAATAAAACATATAAATAATAAAATCTAAACATTTCTTTCGACACATTGCCTCGTTATGGTAGTTAGATGGCATGGACACTTATACACTATTCAAACTGTACATCTGGTCTGTCTATAAAACTATTTAACTATTACAAAATATGCAAAAAATACATTTTAGTAAATTTACAGCAGTTATTTCTTTTAATTCATCAACTGAAACATCTTGGTTTTCTGTACTACCACTTTATCATATTATGAAATCGTCAAAATGTGCACTTCTTAAAAATATTTTCTGAAATTAAAAAAAAGTACTGTTTACAAAGGGCAGATTTTCTATCCGTCCTATTTTTAGATTAACTGCAATTTCCAAACAGTTTACAAAATAATATTAATAAAAAAAACAATAATAAACATAAACACAAAAACGGTACACGATAGCCAAGACTTTATATTTTTGCAACTATTTAAATTAAAATAATATATTCTCATATCTTACACTATTTCAAATAACGAAATGTGATTCATTAAGTAACGCTCTGTCAAAATTCTAATTTACAATTCTGTGTATAAAAATATAATTTATAGACCCCCACGAAGCACAGTATGTTTTTTCCCCCCACAGATTAACAGTCAGTCGCACACATATGCACAGAACATTAGGGGTTTTTTGTTTGTTTTGTTTTGTTTGTTTGTTTGGTTGTTTGTTTGTTTGTTTGTTTGTTTGTTTGTTTGAAATATAGAAAAATAGATTCTGCACACCTGTCTGGTCTCACACCACTAAATTCCTTTCATTTGGGACCAGCAAACGTTCACATGAGAATTAATTATTCAAACATACGTTTAAGGCTCTCGAAGGCCCATTTATTATTAAATTTTTTAAAGACACTGTAAATGTCAATGAAATAAATATTCCAGAACTTCTTGGGGTATCTTTAGTTCTATGTTCGTGTTTTGTTCTGTTCGCTTTTTTCTGTTTTATTTTTCATGTTTGTTTTTTATTGAGCTATTTCAACTAGAGTTTATTGACATCCCAAGTGGGTGAAACGAGCCCTTATCCAAGACCCAAGTCCCTAGTTGGTACAGAGCGTTGGAATACCAGTGGACACCGTCGTCTTGCACGGTGCTGTTGGTGATTAAATGGTCTTTAGAAAACAACAAAGACGCGACCCCGTAGGAGAGTCTTACAGGTGCAAAGGCCCAGTGAGCCCACTTGTGTTCTTCGATTACAGCATAGCAAGAGGCCAATACCTGGTCGACCACAATGGTTCCCTGGGCGGTGACCGGGGCAAAGGAACCTTCATACTCTTCCAAATAAATCCTTTTCACCGCGACAGGTTTCACTTGGTTGCCGACGCCTTCAGTTATGAACACCCTCTGGCCGGGTTTAACTTTGCTAGCAAATGCTGCTTTGAAGGAGTGAAAACCAGCGGTGGTGTTGCTGTCGGCAACAAAGAGGAGGTGCGCTGCAGTGAGGGCGATCTGTTTGTGGGGCTCCTCCGTTTCAATCACGTAGAAAACTCTTCTGGACTCGGGGTCTTTGTCTATGAACATCATAAAGTCACTGAAGACTAGGTTCCCTTGCTCATCGGCGGCTAGCACTTTATCTCCGGGATTGAGATCTTTGACCATCTTGTTTCTCCCATCCCGCAGAATCACCGAGGCTGACCCGGGGAAACAGCCTCCAGATTTAGCAGCGACAGAGTTTTCTAAAACAGAAGGGAAAGAAACGGTTATTAATATTATCTCTCCATCAATCTATTTAATTCGATCTTCTCACATTGGACACTAAAATGACATATACGAGGCAGCATCATAACTACCTATTAAAGTTTGTGAAAAGCCAACATTGCTTTATTTTTTTCACCACAATAATAGGTATCCCGTTGACAATCAGTTTGGAAAGCTGTAGCATTACAAAGAACCCCGACGTGTTCTCAGGAAATTGCTTTCTAATTGGAGAGGGATGGTAAAAATGAGGGTTGTATTGATTTGTTAACGGCTTTCTGTAGCTCCCGGTTAATGGAACTCAGCAGAACTACAAGCGCCCTTTCACAAATGACGTAGCGGCGATAAACACAACATTGTTTGTGTTGTGGACAGTTCCAAGGAGAACCAGCTACCGTCTAAAGTAAAGCCATGGTTTCAACAGTATTTGCATTTGCACGGCTCCTTGAATACAATTCTTAGTTAAGAAACTACAAACACGACTGTGAATAGAGCGAGGTGTGAAAACCCCTCTGCCTTGAGAAGCGAAAGCTGGGCTCCTCTAATTAAAAACCAATAAAGAGCGCACATTGTCATTCTAATTTAGCTAATAGATGCAGCCACTCATGGACAAGAGGACACTTACACTTTTCCCAGCTTCTTTCTCATATTAGCTCAGGTGCAGAAACCCCTATGTGCCAATTCACACACATACCCTACAAAACCAGGCCATTGCAAGCACTATTTGCACAGCAGAGCCACTTTTCCAAAGCACTCAAGATGTGTATTTGAAATTTAAATGAAGCCAAAGTCTCTAAATGCTCCGAGCAGACCTTCATCAATGTTCCTTTTTTTATTTTATTTTTTTTTACCTCCAATGCCTCTCTGTTGTCTACCCCGATGACAATAATGCAGGCCTTGGGAGAAGGCTTCTTTGCATTCCAATCTCCAGGATCATACTTTTAGCAAATAGAGATCTAGAGAATGGAATCTTCCTGCACGGAATTTTAGCATTTAATCTTCTCATAGGATTCACTGGCATGAAATGGGGGCGGGACAACAGAAACCCAGCTTGAGCTGACAGAATTCAACACGGCTCTGTTCAGATCCATTTGGTACAGTCACACGACCTTGCCTGACATGGACTAAATATGATCTAAAAAGCTGAGCGTGTGTTTTGAATGTTAAACAGAAGCTTTGCCACTCAATACTTAATACAATATGCGTGGGGTGGATTATCCATTTGGTGTTACATAGCTGACCAAAATGCAAACAGTAAAATAATTTAGAAAATAGCTACAGCTTCTCTTACTGATATATATATATATATATATATATATATATATATATATATATATATATATATATATATATATATATATATATATATATATATATATATATATATATATATATCATATCAAACATTCAATTATTCGGATTCATTTTAAAATGATGGTCTTTTCAACGCACTCGAACAGAAGTGGGAGATATTTTAAAATACGGACAACTTCCAGCTTGAATTCTAACTAGTTTCAGTAGGAAACGCTGGGAATATTAAATCAACTCACATTTAAACTCAGTTTTGACATACATATTTAAGAAGTGACACTAAAGGCTTTTATTTGATAGTGTGGTTGCATTTTGAAGACAGTGTGTGGCGTTGTAGAACGCAGAACGTTTAGCTGCAGTCCACTGTAAACCGAATAACGAGGGCGCGAACAGGTTTTCCTTACAAATTGTTGTTAGGAATTAAAAATGAACACACAACACTTTCAGATCAATAACCTGCCGATATATAGTTTACTTTGAAGTGTCTGAAACTTTCAGAATATTGAATTTCACTATATAGACAAGGAGTAAGGCTAAACAGGTGTGTTTAAAGGCAGTACATAGACCATATTAACATCTATTTTAAAATAATCGAATCAATTTAGTATGCGAAAACAAAATAAAGATCATTACAAGAACTGCATTTTTATTGCATTTATTTTGCATTATCTGTAGTGGTGTAAAAAAAAAGAAAAAATAGAAGGTTTATAAATGGATGCTTTTTTTATGAATGTGGTAAATTGCTGGATTCTAGACCTTGTTAAAATGGTTTGTACAGACCTCTGGCGTCTAAACTAAAATGCTGATTTATTTAACCTGCACTGTACTTATCTGGTATACATTGAACAATATATACAATGAGAAGCTGGGCGTACTTCTGATGCCCTTTACAATGATTGGAAACCAGCACTTAGTTACAGGGCTTTCAGGGGGTAACATAACTTAGACTTGTATGGTCTATTATCGCAATATCCTTAACTGGGCATGCAAACGATGGTTAATACATCCTGGAATTTGTCTGGGCTCTTGGTAGTATTTATCTATATCTTTCCAGTATTTATCTGGAATGCATCACGCGTGTTAAAAAAGCATTGATTCCTGCAAGATTTCTTTAGCTAAATTAACTTGTAAACGTTCGCTCAATGTGTGGGTTTATATGCGAACATTAACTGGATACATCTGGTTCTATGTTCGACACGTGATTATAATCGGTGATGGATGGGGATCGATGAAGCTTTGAACTTGCTGTGCTATATTAATACAGAACAAGATCCTGTGCGGTGCAACTGGGGTAACTCATTAAAAATGTGTTAATCAACATATTATAGTGCCGTTGTGTTATATCAGCATAATACCGTGTTGCGCAAACAAGGTGTGTTTCATTTAGTTATCCCAGAATGATCGAGTTGTTTTTAACACTAACTTGTGCTGTTCCGATGCACCACAACATACTTGTGTTGGAATGGGTATGGACACATTTATTTATTTATTTATTTGTATATTTATTTAGCGATGCCACAATGATTTTAACGAGTATCGGTCAATGAAAGACGAATTTCAGGGGCTTTCGGACGTGTGTGTTAATAATAGAACTGCCTTACCTGCTTTAACAGAGCAATGGATATGGGCTTTCGATTCGTAGTAGACCCAGTCGAATCCAGCCTCCACTGCCAGCCTGGCTAGCATGCCATACTTGCTCCTGTCTCTGTCAGAGGTAGTGATGTCCACAGCTCTCCCCTCATAGTGAAGCGATTCTTCAGAATGGTGCCCATCCTCGTCCCAACCTTCTGTGACCCTCAGCTTTACCCCTGGCCACTGGTTCATCACTGAAATGGCGAGAGAATTCAGCTTGTCTTTGCATCTCTAAAAGGAAAATAACAAAATACACTGAGCATTACACATCGAATACCCGTTGAACATAAGTAATCACAATAGCATTAAGGAGCAGGGCTTTTTAAATCGATGTATAACCTTTATACGGTAATAACAGTTTAGTGTGTGCAGGGCGACTTGTCAAGCCGACAAAAACATGGGTATTTTGCACATTTGTTGTATCCACAAATTCAATAACGTCACCTGAACTTTCCTGTGCACAGAAGCAAAGACCGAACGAGACATCAGTGACATTGTCTCCAGTTTGTTTCTGATGGGTTTATCCGCACTCACAAGCTTTAGTTTTACAAATCACTCAGTAAGGTGCAAGGTGCAGTTGTTTGCAATGAACCTGTGGAGGCCTCGGGATTGTGCTTGTAATTAGCTATTGATAAATGGACTGAAAAGTGTATGTCAATTATTTCTCCTCCCCTAAATGTAGAATTCGAAAGTTCTAAAAATGTCAATGGTTTCGCGTTTCATATACTTATAATTCACACACACACACACACACACACACACACACACACACACACACACACATATATATATATATATATATATATATATATATATATATATATATATATATATATATATATATATATATATATTTCATGTAAGCTACATTCGTTACCATATCCTTTATTAATTGTATAAATGCTACCATAAACCCCTGCTCTGCTACTACTGTGCTTATGAGTGAGTAATCAAGGCAAACAGAAATAGAGGTTAGAATTAACCCTCAAAGTGTTTCTGTTTCATACTGTACATGTGTTAAAGTCGCCAAGAACTAAAGATAATTGTGACGAGCTTGATGTTAGCCGACTTTAATACTAATAACCCGGATACTTGCGTTGCCAGAGCAGGTGATTCATATTTAATAATCAATCTGAGCCCGCTAGAATTGTTTCAGATATTTATATCCCTATTTTAAGGTCACCAAGCCGCCACTTGCCAATCTAAACAGTAACATTTGTTATCAGAATGGCGTTTCAAATCTATTTTTGTAATGTAAGTGATTTTTTTTTGTTTGTTTTTTTGTTTTTTTAAGACGGCATGTTAAATGATATCTTCACGTTCGTTTTCTTGGACATCACTTTCAACTTAAATTATAATAACGTGTTGTGTTTATCCATTAACATAGTCGCCTGCTCTTTTTACTGGCTATACCCAGGACTTTTATAAAAGCGCTTATAATTAGGGGGTTGCACTCTCTAAGACTCAGAGCTGAGATGCCTGGCCTTCTCCGGGACAACTGTGCCCAACACTTTACCAATATGTCAAATAAAACACAACAAAGACCCTTTTCACGGCTCTCAGAATGGGAAAGAAACTTTCATTATTCTTTCAGAACTACTTTTAGGGACGTGACTGGATTGCTTAACCAGAACTTTCCAATCAGAGTTTCAAAACGACTAAAGCAAGATATTTGCTGAATTAAAAATATATTTTTCAAAGACTGTACCACCACCTTTAAAAAAAAAAAAATAATGTTGGGGATATTTAAAGAGTGAATAATATAAATAAGAAGTTTTCCTCTCAATCTGCCACTTGTCTGTTTGGTCTTTCCTTAACATGTATGTTACAGACTGTCATTGTGTGTGCAACGCAAAAGTCCTATTGATTATGGCATCAGAAGCGTCTGTACTTATCCCAAAACGACCCGCTGCAGAGATTATGGAACATTAAGATCAAATGCATAGAAGATTATCCTAAGAACTTGTAGCACGCAGAAAGCAAGGGCTATGCCAAAAACCGCTCTCCCTTCACATTCTGAGCAGGATTGCCAGTCAAAAGCCGTGAAGACCAAACTCTTTATTAATTCATCCGGTCGTGTGCCGCAAATCAAACCCAATTCTGTGCAGTCGCCGTGAAGCCCAGCGGGATCCCTCTGCTTACGCTTTGTGCCGCCGAGACAAAGTTGTTCAACAAGCCCTCGCTGCCAGCTCGTAATCTCTTCACAAATGACTTGCTTAGAGGAGACACTTAGCATGTACCTGTCAGAGCAAACAACCTGGCGGCTATTTCATTGCGAGCACGGTTTCTAAATTGGGAGCGATTATTTGGCTGGGCTACACTGCGGTGATGTTTATTCAGAAAGAAGCCCGCTTGTGGGTTAATACACAAACTGTTTCTTTGAGGTGATCTCCTTCTAGTTTCACAGAAGCCTACGAGATATGTCTTTGTAGTTAAAACGGTTCCCCTGTAAACTCCAAGCTGATCCAACTCATTATAAGTACACCCTCGGGGTATTATGCGGTTATTGCCTTAATAACTTGAACTGGTATATGATTTACATTTTAGGAAACCACACCAGAAATGAGTTTTATCTTCTGTGAAAAGATCCCTGAGGCTGCCCGTTTATACAAACATACTTTTTTTTAAAAACTATTTCTACAGGAAGACCAGCTGTGCGTCCACGCTTGATTTGTACACGACAGCAACGCAGGTATAGGGTTCACCTCCAAAGCAAACGCCCGAATTGACACCTAAATGTTTTGAAATTGTCGAATGCTCCCTTTAGAACTAATTTATCTTTGCAAGTCCTTCACGAGTGTAAAGTTAATTACGCGTGTGTATATCAGTACCTGTCACGTTTAAGTACCAAATCAGCGGCATTTTCTTTTCAGAAATTTTGTCTATTTTACACCAGTGACACTAGTCGTGTATCTGCGAAGGAAACCACTCCGTTTCTATTTCAATTGCTACAAATATTATTGAAAGAATGCGAATTTGCTTTTGCTTCTTACATTTTAGAGAAATTGGCAGAAGGTCATAAGTTCAAACGCTGCCAGCTAATGCAGCGAGAGTGGCTAGCCGAGTAGAAAAGACTATTCCCAAGGAAGTGACTGCGCTGTGCAGCAGCCTTTATTAAAAGCACGGCAGGCAAGAAACGTGTCTACAAGCAAATTAATGCTGCGATTTTTGTGTGCGTGTGTGTGTGCTGTCTTTACAATACCAAGCGACTACACATATATACTATATATTTATACTGTTTCATTTGAGAAAGAATTTAAAGGTTAAAATCGTGGCTATAAAACGAATAATCTCAGAGGCGGCGCTTTCGGGTTGCCATTGGTTATATAAAAAAGATGCAAACTGAAATCCTAGCCGTTCCGATCGATACAAGAGAAGTGGAGCTGAAAATTCAAAATGCGTCTGACTTGGGGCAGATCACTGTCTTGCAGCTTCCAATCGCGATGACCGAGGGCTATGTGTGACTGAGCTGAATCCTCAATGATGGCATGGAAGCTCTGTCACTCACAAGGCTATAATAATTTGAACGGAATCTTATCAAGATATAGAAAGGGGGTACGCAATTGAAATATATCCTTGACTGCACGCACCGCACACTACAGGGTGAATATTTAATTGAGGCTTGCGCATCGCTGTGGTTGAGAGAGGCAGGCGCGCGCCTCATCACACTACTCCTGGGTCCTGTAATATTTAAGGAGGATAGCCACAGAATTATTTCCCTAGCACCTATGCGTTTATTAAATCTCGTGAATGCTGAAAACATCGTTACTTCTCGGGAAAATTCAAAGCGTTTACAGCAGGGACATATTCACAAGCCAGGAGTAAATGCTGAACATATTATCTGCCGTGATCATTTCTGACCCATGTTTAATGTGAACCCGTCTATGCAAGCAGGTCATACAGATACCAGTCTATTCAAACACAGAGCTCCCTGGTTTTTCTGAAGCAGTAACACAATTTACCACGTCTGATGTTGTCAATGGATTATCATTACGATTCCCTCCTCGATACTGGCATGCAAACAAAAAAGCCTTATGCAGAATAAAAAAGTGAGTTGTAGGCTTTTAGTGGCAGTCATTTTCAAGTCCCGCCCGTCATGAAGTAGCAATGGTGTACGGAATACCCTTAAAGAAATATCAATATTTTCATGCCCTGATGAACGCAACTGCGAATGAATGCAGTATGAGACTCCTCAGATCTAAACACGTAAAACAGAGGGACCGGTCGATTTATCCCGATCTATATTTAGATAGTTTTTAATTGGTATACTGTGTAATTGATGCTTCTATGTCATTTACATTCATATAATACAATACTAGAGAAATAACTCTAAGCTATGGCAAGCGTGTATTGCAGTTGTAGTGAACGAGAGTCCTGACGGTCAGTATACACTTAAGGTCCCCCCCTTCTTTACTGTGTACACTATTATTGATCAAAGTGCAGCCTTGGGGACACCCATAACCACAATTTCAGACCATGTAAAAAATACAGGCACGCCAAAGGCAAACTGATCTGAATACTAAAGCAGCAAACGACTGTAAAGTTCAGAAGCTGTTGCACTGTCTCATTTCTAACGCTCCATCAATAGTGTCAATGCATAGCATCAGAAACGTGCTTGACTCTACCTGTGTCATGAGCCTGTCAGCCCCAGTGTTCTCTTCATCCTTAAAGATAATGTCAGGATTGTAGTTGGGAGTCAGCTCCTTAAACCTCTCGGAGTTTCTGGTGATCTTCCCTTCATATCTGCCACTGGCCCCAAGGGTCTTCTCGGCCACATTGGGGATGAACTGCTTGTAGGCTAAAGGAGTCAGCTTCTTCGGGTGCCTTCTCCTTCCATAGCCCCTGCCTGGCCCACAAGCCAGCCCAGAGGACGCCAAAGAGCAGCAGATCAAGCACACAAGCGTTATTCTTGTCAACAGCAGCATTTCGTCCATTGAGTCTAATTATTGTACTTAAAGCCTCAGTATCTATCTCTGGTTCTCTCTCTCTCTCTCTCTCTCTCTCTCTCTCTCTCTCTCTCTCTCTCTCTCTCTCTCTCTCTCTCTCTCTCTCTCTCTCTCTCTCGCTCTCTCTCTCTCGCTCTCGCTCCCTCGCTCTCTCTCTCTCTCTCTCGTGCTATGTCCTTGTCTCGCTTCTTGTTCTGTTACTATCCACCTATCCCTATCGAGGCAGGTGCGGAAATGACAGGCTTCAGGTCCTTAATAACGGAACACATCGGGTCGTTGTAGCGAGCAGAAGATAAAAAGGGGTCTGAATGGAATGGGAGGCAGGCGCTTGTGAGAAGACTCTGCCTTTACTGCTATGTATTATAGCTGCAATCTATGGCAGGGGAGGGAGCTGATTGGCTCAAGCAGACAAACCCTTCTGATGTTATCCCACAAAAGACAAAACATATTTAAAGATTCCTTTTTTTCACCTGAAGGGTTGGATTTGAGGGGAGGGACTGCACCTTTCTGGGAAAACATCAATTACATCAAGTTTTTTTTTCTTTTCTTTTCTAAAGCTTGTCTTGGCGTAAATATAAATTTGTCAGTCAGTGTGAAAGATTTAACTTTACGATTATCTTCCCTGATATGTGAAACCGCTATATTCAGTGTTTTATTACACACACACACACGCACACGCACACGCACACGCACTCACACGCACACGCACACACACACACACACACACACACACACACACACACACACACACACACACACACACACACACACACACACACTTGTCGGTGTATTTAAAAAGCAAAAACACGTTTTAAACTATACAACTATTTAAAAAGCAACATGGCAAACGTTTATAAATGAATACATTGACTCATTAATCCATTAATAAATAATATATCTGATGGCAATTTTTTTTGCAAGCTATTTACCCAGAATCTACAGTAACTCTTAGTTACCGTTTTGCATATGGCTGAACTGATAGGGGTTTTTATATAGGTATTGAGTCTATAGGGTAGACTATGAAAGTAGCCTATTTGTTGCAATTTACAACTAATTAAAACAGTCTACTGCTAATGTACACGAAATACATAAGCTACTAAAAATGAAATAAAAAAATAATAATATTTGGTCCGAATGCAAAACGTATGTTCTTTGAGAATTTGATTTAAAAACAGAAAGCTAAATAATAATAATACAAATACTTTACAAAGTGTCTAGCTGTTGTTTTTTTCTTCTCTTTTGTTATCATTGTTTATGCTGTAACATTTTTTTCAGGAAAGCCTAGTGTAAAAAAAAAACAGAATTCGCAACTACAACTGCTATCAATCTGTGCAAATTCAATGGGTGAGGATGAGTTTAATGTTATTAACTGTTATCTAGTAGTGTCGCAAACGGTGACATTATCGTAGGAACCAAAGGTTGTTCATCGGACTGGGCTGCTGATGGACAAGTAAACACATAGATTGGGCTGATATGGGAAAGGTAAGGCGAACAAGTCGGGTAACACATTTCAGAATGGGGTTGCAGTACTTTTTAAAGAATTATCCTTGCACTGTGTAAACTGATCAGAAAGTTGTTAGGAGGTTGGGCGCAGTTGGTTACATAGACTTTAACTTTACTTCTTCACAATCACATCTTCCTCTCACAAAACAAATAATTAAAGTGCTCCACTGTTTTATATCCCAGATAACAGAGTGTACATTTAACGTTTTAAGATCTTACTTGGTCTTTTAATCGTTTTATTTGCTCATTGTTAAACTGGACACGGAATTAAGGCGATTAAGCAATTAGATTTGTGTGACAAAATGCCATTTCTACCGAACAGTTCACGGTTGCTGTTCTGTAGGAATAAATTACTCGTTTAATAATAATAAAAACAACCCATTTGTACTTTACTACAGCTATTTTAACAATTCACATACGTATTTTACAGCTAGATAACATGCTAATTTGGTATTTATGTTTATGAAATATACAAGTACCGGTACTGTAGTTTAAAAATTATATTTCTAAAATGTATTTAACAGCTATAAAATGTTTAATATAGGAACTTTCATGTCAGTGGGAGTTGCTAATAATTTAATTCCCTATTATCTTATACTTTTTTGTATCAGTCGTTGGACTGCATTCATCTACTGGTTTTCAACCCAGTTTCTGTATCTACTGAATCCAGCGTCCCTAGTCTACTGCTTATGACAAGGTTACTTACGCAAGGGAATACATTCATTCCTTTATTTACTTGGAATTGTTGATCATTTACGGCACATTTCCAAGAAACACTACAGTGCAACTTCGGATAATATCCGTAGACCTGTGGTATTAAAATAGGAACATGTTGATTTTAGCCAATGCCCTTAAGAAATGCACTATGAATTATAGGACTACCTGTAGCCTATACTATACGTAGCCTACACTACACGGGGTTAATTGTTTTTCACAGTAGGAGCAGAGCATAAAAGTGTAGGCTGCACTTTACCAATAACATAACGAAAATGCTAACGTCATCTTTAATTGAGCTCAGTAGGGAATGTTGAATTCAAACCAGGTATTTTTTGGAATCAATGAAAGATGTAATATTTTGGAAACTTAATTTTGTTTGCTAAGCAAAATCTGAACAAATCAAGACCATTGGATAGCACAGTTAATCATGGACAAAACTTGTACTTTCTTATTTATGTATATCTCCAGACCACTGAAACTTTCTTTATTAGGAACCAAAAGACTATTATTAAAGACAATCCCAATGGGCAATTCAATGCACACAATGATTTTTAAATTATCTGTGGAAAAGGGTAACACACTGTAATGGAAATCCATTAGGCCCTTTGCTATAAAAGTGAACGTTCAATGTTGTATTATGTGCTTTTTATTTTTTTTTTGTAATTTCAATGTTTAAGGTATTTAAGGTTTCAATTATATGACAAGTGCTAAAGGCAGCCAAAATAGCTTGCAAAAGCACCCAAGCAGTGGTCTGTTGAATATTGGAACTGGATTGCCCAATGTACACAAACTGCTGCCTGGATCAGGGCTCTCTGTTTGGGGAAAGATCAGACACAAAGCCTGGCCTCCAGAGTCCACTTCATAGCCAGATCTAGCCATGGTAACCACCGTATTCACTAGCCCTAGCAGCAGACGAGGTATGTGCACAATTGTCTTACTTTCTCTTGTTTTCATACATTTTCTGACTATTTTTAAACACGGTGGAGATGTTTTTCTTTTTTGACATATTTACACCCAGACTTAGTTTGTTTACTTTGTTTACTGCTCCTCAGACCTCCAGGGAGAGTTTATCTTCTCAGCAATGGCATAAAGGGGAAACATTTTTTTCTGAGGTTTATTCTTTTAACAGTAATGGTTTTATATTCATATCCTCTCCTTTGTTTTCCAGTATCCCCAATAGTTCTGGTCCCAGGTTTGTATGTTATCTAATCTAATATTGATAAGTCTGTATGTGTGAACGATATTGTTTTATTGGTCAGTAGAAAAAAGGTTAGCACTGTTTTGCACTGTATGTAAAAGTAAATAAGAAGTAAAACCAATATACATTTATTATTATTATTATTATTATTATTATTATTATTATTATTATTATTATTATTATTATTATTATTATTATTATTATTATTATTATTATTTATTCATTTCTTAGCAGACACCCTTACCCAGGGTGACTTACAGTTGTAAACAAAAAACACATTTCAAGAATCACAGTTCAAGTATTAATACAATTAAGAGCAAGATCAAATACAATGACTTCAGTTCTAGTAAGTACAAGTATATGACAAAATACGATTCAATATCGAAGCAGATAACAGTGTCAGTGATAGTTACATCAGGATACGATTAAATGCAAAATACTACAGATTGAATAACACTTGTGGCAGATTACAGTACTCTGTAAAGTACAGGATTAAATGCAGTAAAATAGGGATCAGATAAGTGCAAGTAAAGCGCATTAAGGAAGAGTGATAAAGTGTCCAGAGGGATAAGAGGAGTTCTACAGGTGCTGTCGGAAGAGGTGAGTCTTGAGGGGGCACCGGAAGGTGGTCAGGGACTGGGCAGTCCTGACATCTGTGGAAGGTCATTCCACCACTGAGGGGGAATACATTCTTCAGTAGCTGCACAACTACATAACAGTTGAAATGGTGAGTTAATGGGCTAGCCTTTCTCTTGACGAAGATTTAAACCCAGCTTAGGTCACCAATGAAATTAGTATGGTAGTCCTAAATCATCCTTCAATGGACAACAGTTCACGTCCCTAAAAAACACCATTATCTGGCACAATCTTTACCTTTTTACAGTTTCAAGTAAAGAGGCCAAGTATGGATGGGCATGGTGATGGACATGGAGACCAGCTGCTCTCTTTCCCTCTACTACTAAGTGGATGGTCTCTCCAGGAAAGGTTGGAGGGAACCTCCCATGTTTACTTCCTGTGCTATCCCTGCTCTGTGGATAAATAGAGAGGATTTCAATCTTCAGTTTTGCCAAATGACCAACAAAAAGTAAGAAAATTCATGAAAAGCAAACAATATGTTTAAATAGTGTGACACTTTAATGGATCGGTCTCACCTCTGCGAGGGTGGCCCTCCACGAGCTAAGGCTAATCTCCTTCCTCTTCTCTAAGTTATATACATGTCTTCTATTATCAATTCCCGAGGTCTCTTCCTCTATGCACCCCTCGATCATGTCCAGTGTATATTTGCACGCCATGGATGGATAGAATAGCTGTCTACCATCTTAAGCTGAGGGAACACAAAGCCACTTTGTGGCTTGGAACTAGGTTTTAGAAGACTAGGTTTCAGGCCACTGCATGGCACACCAGGCGAAACTTGGGGTTTGATACAGCAAAGTTGCCTCAAACTTGGTCTCCAGGTTTCTAGTCACTGTTCCTGAAAATGTGGCTTTGTGTTCCTACAGCTTTAGAAAATGCCTATGAACATCTTCAATAGAATCAGCTGGTTTACATCTCATGATCATACGGTAAATACTGAAGCAGAAGTAGTCATCAAAAGAGGTTGTCAAACAGTGATAACCTTTATTTAAACTGAAAAGGCTGTAATGTTTCCATGCCCCCACCCTGAGCATACTGGTGTAAACAGTACATGCTAAGTGTGGGCAGGGTGGCATTTGACCATTTAACTTGAGCTATAAACTTAGAGAAATACAAACCTGACCTTGACCTCTTCTACACCAAGTTCAGTAGTCAGCCCATACAATAATGCGACCCAGGCAAGCTTCCAGAGAGCTCTATTAGTTATGCAGTCAATGAAACACAGGATGGAAATATAGAAGATAGAAGGGCACAACTATTTCATGTTTTGTATGGGTTCTATTCAAGACGTGAATGTACAGAGTCTGAATCAGAACAACGACAAACATTAATTTAATTTTAAATGACTTTTAGCATGAAAAGGTGACAGACGAGGGATGCACAAACTCAATGGATTGCCTAATATGCGTCCATCTCTATGTACAGTAATGTGCACATTTATTAGAACACCCCATTGCCTAGGTTGTTTTGATTTGTTGTGCTATAAAATCAATTCACTGGAACTGAAAATCTTGGACAATTGGCAAATAGGCAAATTCATTTAAAATAGTAAGAGAAATGGAACACATAACCACACATTTTAAAAGGCATGAGACTTGTTAGAATTTCTTAAAGATGTCTAATCAAAGCACAAAATGATATTTTCACACATTTCACACATTTTCACAATTCTTCTATTGTTCTTGGTGAAAGAACCTTCTTTCTTCCAGACCGAGGGAGCGTTGTGACAGTACCATGAGTCTTGTACTTCCTGATAATAGAAACAATAGTTGAAATTGGGATGCTCAAACTCTTGGAAATCTTCTTGTATCCTTCTCCAGCTTTATGACAATAAATCATTTTCTGCCTAAGGTCTTCAGATAGCTCTTTACTTTGTCCCATATTGACTTATTGGTAATGACAGCAATCACCCTATGCCTAACCCTTTTACAGTGCCTATAGAAAGTTTACACACCCTTGAAATTTTCTCACATTTTGTTGTGTCAGTGCCTCAGAGTTTCATGCATTTAAATGAGGATTTTTGTTTTCACTTACAGTATCTACACACCATACTCCTCACTGTTAAGGGGAAAAAAGTTTTTATTGAGAAAAAAATTATATATTAAAAATACAAAACTGAAATATCATAATTGGATAAGTCTCCACCCCCCTGAGTTAATGCTTGGTGGAAGCACCTTTGGCAGCAATTACAGCTGTGAGTCTGTTGGGATAGATCTCTACCAATTTTGCACACATATATTTGGGAATATTTGACCATTCTTCTTTACAAAACTGTTCAAGCTCTGTCAAGTTCCTTGGGGAGCATTGATGGACAGCAATCTTCAAGTCATGCCACAAATTTTCGATTGGATTTAGGTTGGGTCTCTGACTGGGCCACTCAAGGACATTTACTTTTTTGTTCCTTAGCCACTCCAGTGTAGCTTTCACTGTGTGCTTTGGGTCGTTGTCATGCTGAAAGGTGAACTTCCGTCCCAGTTTCAGCTTTCTTGCAGAGGACAGCAGGTTTTCCTCAAGGACTTCTCTGTACTTTGCTAGATTCATTTCCCCTTCTATCCTGACAAGTGCCCCAGTCCCTGCCAATAAGAAACATCCCCATAACATGATGCTGCCACCATCATGCTTCACAGCAGGGATGGTGTTCTTTGGGTGATGCATTGTGTTGGGTTTGCGCCAAACATGACGCTTTGTATTTAGGTCAAAATGTTCCATTTTAGTTTCGTCAGACCACAAAACTTTTTGCCACATGGCTACAGTGTAGTGTTTTTTTGCATACTTCAAATGGGATTCAAGGTGGGCTTTCTTGAGTAATGGCTTCCTTCTTGCCACCCTACCATACAGGCCAGATTCTTTGCTTTGAAATGCACTACCCAGCAGAGGGAACCTACAGGAACAGCTGAATTTATCCTGAAATCATGTGAATCACTACAATTTAACACAGGTAGAGAGGCCACTTAACTTGGTGTGTGATTTTGAAGGCGATTGGTTACACCTGAGCTAATTTAGGATTGCTATTACAAGGGGGGTGGACACTTATTCAACCAAGCTAGTTCAGTTTTTATTTTTAATTAATTTCCTACAAATTTCTAGAATATTTTTTTCGCTTGTTAGTTGTGGAGTAGAATGTGTAGATAAATGAAAAAAAAAACTATTTTAATGCATTTTAATTCCAGGCTATAAGGCAACAAAAGGTGAACATTTTGAAAGGGGGTGCAGACTTTCTATAGGCACTGTATACTCTCTAAAAATGTTCACCTACAATCCAGCATTTTCTTGACTTTTCTAGAATTAGGTTCTGCATTATCATATTGAAATTTCTAGCACCTTGTAGACAGTACTGTCATAGCTTCAAAGGGTATGAATACTTTTGAATTAGCATTTTTGGAGTTTTGCAAAAAAATTGCTGAAATAAATAATTGTAGACATCTATTTCTTGTAACTTTTTTTCCTCATCCACAAACGCATGACCTTTGCAAAAAAAAGATGTTTCCTATAATTATTTGTTTTCGAGAAATTTCTAGAAATTATACATTTCCATTTCCATTTCCATTGATTAACTTTGTTGATCAATCACTTGCAACTTTTTTCTTGTTTCTTGCAACTTTTTTCTTGTTTTCTTGTTTTCTTGGACATAATAGCTGTTAAGTCTACAGTTTCGACATTATCCAAATGTTAAATGTTTTGAATTTTGTATAAACCATTGTCAGAAATAAGTGTAAGTCTTTTTCAGTTCCACGCACACATTAGGGTTGTACACATTTCGTCTTATACAATAGTAGAGTCACTGATGTGCAACTCTGTTGGGGTATCTGAGTGATTACCAACATTCTAAATAGCTACATAGGATATTGAAATGTTTAAACATATTCAATATTAAGTTTAAACATTTAGTTAAGTGGACTCTAACACCCCTTCTACTACGACTACTACTACTGTTCTATGTACCAGGCTGCAGCCGTTCTTTCTGTTACTAAAGAACCTCCTGTAGTTCTGGCTGCATTTTTCTCCCGCCCTTTTTATTTTCGGGTACCCTGTTCGTGGCTCCACCAGGAAGAGGGACCTCCTCGTGAATCTGCTCCTGGCTCTTGGTAAACTAGCCATTTAGAAGACCAGGAAGCGTAAGGTGATTGGGGAGGGTCTCTTTGACTGTAGGGCCATGTTCAGGGCCCTTATCCGTCCCGGTTAAGTTAGAGCACACCCACGCGGAGTCCGCTGGCGACATGACATCTTTTGTTGACCAGTGGGCTCTAGGGGGTGTGCTCTGTACCACAACTCTGTACCCCCCCCCCCTTCATTTTGAACATTTAATTTACAGTCCTTTTAACCATTTTTTTCTTTAAAATCAGTTAAAGCCCAGTATTTGTTTGCACCCCTTATTGTTTAGGGGTGCTAAATTGAATTTTTTTCTCCGGCCGCCACCGGGTAGTCCGCCCACTGGGCCTTAAATAGGACTACTACTACTACGACTACTACTACTACTACTACTAATAATAATAATAATGAATGGTAGTTTTGAATGGAGTACAAGCTTAAGAAGTTAATCCTTTGACTTGGATGTCACAGAAAAACACATATATCTATACACCCTGAAATTTCTCCTTATACAGATTCACCAATGAAGTTTTCCATATAGCAGTTGTTCCCAAATTGCTTCAATACCTTTTGGTTTAAGCTTACAGTGTGCAAGAATTTTGAAAGGGTATGTAAAAACATCACTCTGTACTATGTTCAAGTTTTTAAGAATGCTGAGACGAGTGTAGGCAAACTGTTTGCAAAGCGCAGCTCCTTAACAGTGACTAAATAAATATACAGCAACGTCATTAGTGTCTGGTTACAGCAACAGGATTGTCTCCTTCCCTATAGAAGCAGCATTAAACATGAATAGGAAGTCATTTATTTATTTATTTAATGTTATTATCAATCGATTACTTAAACGTAATGTTTATTTGTTGTATAGGATTGTTGAAGCATTTGGGAACAACTGTAAACTGGGAGCTAATTGAAAGAGTCCATATGAATGTGTACTACAGGGGTGTCCAATCCAGGTCCTGGAGAGCCATTCCACTCCAGGTTTAACAGGTGAGGTAATTAACTACTTCAGGGCCTCTTTGTCCCCATGCTTATCCTTGTTTTAGTTCCCGTTTCCTACAGTACTTTGTTAAAGAACGGACCTTGTTAGCAGTCTTCCTGGTTTGTATAGGTGGGTTTAGATGAGTACACAAGTTCTGTTTTCTGCTACAATGGAAATGGCTTCTCATGCAGTTAGGTAAAACAATTGTCCGTTTAGAACAGAAAAAATGAAATACAAATCTAAAAAAACTTATTATGAACACATATAAACATATAGCACAGGGCTTTCCACACCCAGTCCTCAGGACCCCTGTGTCTTCTGGTTTTTATTCCAACTGAGCTCTCAGTTACTTAAATAGACCCTTCATTGAACTGATCATTTGCTTAAATAGACCTTTTAAATAGTTTTCAGCTCTTAAACAGTTGGAGACTTCAAGTTAACTGTAAAATGTTATAAGTGAATTAAAACCTCCAACTTTTTAGGTGCTTAAAACAATTAAAAATGTCTAACTAAGCAAAGTATTAGTTCAATGAAGGGTTTAGTTAAGTAATTCAGAGTTCAGTTAGTCCCCGACCAGGTTTTGGAAGCCCTGATCTAGCATATATCTATAATCATTTAATCAAATAAAAATCATGTTGATATCGGTAGTAAAAGCATGGAACAATGTTTTAAAGTACAGTATAATATTAATATTAAAAAAAGTTAAATTACCATGCCAGTCATGTACATGAGTTGGCACAAGTAGTTGGTTGCATAAAATATTAAATTATATTGACCTTTTTATCAGATTAAAAATGAGAGCACTAGCAAAAGTTGTGTGTAAGCCAGCTTTTGCATTTAGTTTGATTGGTTTCACCTAAATGTTTCCTACAGTATTTAGTTCTTATCCACTGCTCATTTGCCAGGGTCTCCCTGCACAGCATGGAGATGTTCTTCCACTTCCTCCTCCACCTCTCTACCTCTTTAACCTGAGTCATCAGTGCACATTAGTGGCTTTCCATTCACCATGATCTTTCAATGATATTAACCTAGGACTCCTCGGTCCTATCTCATACACTGACTCACTACAGCAAACCATTACTTTTACATTGAAAACATGTTATAAGACTAGGGAGGATATTTGTGTAAAAGGGTGTAGAGCTACAAGCTCCTCAGAAAGCAGCAACATCTGGTCTCAGACCAGCCCATTAATTCCTCAGTTTTGTACAATGTATCTAACTTAAGACTTTCCATAAGATAAAATGATCCTTTGGTGTGGCGTGAGAAGGTTACACTATGAATGCCCCTATTATGTGCTTTCAAAGTCTCTGGCACTAACTTAAAAAAAAAACATTCTAACAAATGTACAACTTGTATTAACAGCAAGCTCCTATATATTTTCAACTAGAAAGCCAGGCCATATTCAGTCCCTCAGTACAGTACAAACATACATGTGGCTTTTGAAATATATATTCACACATCTTGGGACTGCATGGATCTCTCCAGTCCTCTCAGCAAATAGCAGACTAGAAGTACCCTAGGCTGTACCTTCACGTACAATGTACACCTTTAAAAAGGTGTAACAGGTGGAGGCTGGGGGAGAATCAGCGACCCCACGCATCGCAAGCAAGTGTCTTAACCACAATGCAGAAGAGCCGGACTCCTTTGCATTGCAGTTAAGATGCTAATTTGCAGAGCACCCAGTCTCCACTTCTGTTACATTGGTGCCATGAGCCGGATCTCAAGCTCAGCCGATCGCTGAGGTTACAGGGGGTAGGCGTGTAACGGACATTGCCATTGTGGGTTCTGTCCTGTCCCCTGTTGGGGAGATGAGATGAGGTAAAAACCATGAATGCAGATGAGCCCGACTCTTTACCTGGATCCAAGTTGTATGTCACTAGGGTGTAACACAAGGCTGTAAAACAGGCAGCTCTTGAGCCATTCATGGCTCACTGAGCTTCCCAGTATGGCTCTTTTGATTTAAACATGAAACGTCCGAGTCAAGGCTCTTAATGGGTTTGAAAAGACTGCAAGGGCAATCAGTACACTTTGATGGAAGCAAATACAGTCAAAATGCAAAGAAATTAACGTGTTTAAACATGACACATTTTTAATGAGCAAAAACATACTGAAGCTGTGTCTTCCAGTTAAAAATCGTATCTCTCTTTTTATCTGGTATCGCTTAAATGCAGATGGCTATTTAGTTTTAGTAAATTAAACTTATTTAATATATCATATATAGCATATTTAATCTGCATGGCCTTTTTTTAACCAAAAGGTTAGACAGCTCTTGTGTAACATATTGTGTTCTGATGCAAAAACTCTCTCTGGTCAGCCAGTGTTAACAAACTATTGTTTTTCCTCCCTTACCACACCCACTTTTTAAAAACTGTGCATTTCATCAAAGGGCTGAACTCAATACGAACAACTAACTCTGCAATGTGTATTATTTGGAGCAGTTGGTGGGGGTGTGACAGGGAGTACCTAGTTAATATAGGCTGCTGTATCCTAGATTTCCACTGCAACAAGAAAACCAAGGACAATGCACAAGTGTCTTTTAAGAAATAGCCAACATCCTAGAACTGATCCATCTATCAGATTGTGAGAGAGAGGGGAAGACAACGGATGCAGTGGACTGTGATATCAGAAAAGCGTCAATCAATATGCGAAACAACCCTGTGACTGACAGCGAATGAATCCAAGTCATAAATCTCCCTCCCGACCTGTGAAGGTGCCGTACAACAGAAACAGTGTGCCTCGGACTGGATAGGTTGGCAATTAATTCCAGGTAAAGTTGGAAGTCGGCCATCCAGAAAGGGGGCGGAGTCACAATACCAGAAGTCATCGCCTTAATGCGGTCGGCGATGTGGCAATCGCGGATTGGAGGAAAAGCGATTGAACTCGCTACCGAAGGGGGCGTGACGAGGGGTATATCAGAGGATGTGGTGAAGCAATCTGTTCCTTTATTATGGTTACGAAAGGACCTGTAAAGGAGAATCATAAACTAACCGTGAGTGTTTTGTGTTCTCTTGTCTGTCTCAATAACTGTTACGTTTGTCTTTTGTAGACGGCTAAACTATCTGGGAGCTGTCGCTAAAAGCCAGCACCAACCGCGGACCACACTGCGCTACTGTTTCACCATTGTTGTATAAGTCACTTGCACTAGGAGCACTCACTTTGGGAATTGTGATCGTGTAGGTGCTTAAAGTGTGTGTTATAATTCTAAAGTATTATTTTGGGACTGAACCCCGTGGGTTTTGACTGGGCTTTACACATTGCTGTATATATATATATATATATATATATATATATATATATATATATATATATATATATATATATATATATATATATATATAATTTAATCAAAATAAAGCATCTTTTCACCGTTGAACTGTGTTGGGTCTTTATTCTATTGCACTGCATCATCACTGCACCTGCGCACCGCAAACCACTTTGCCACAAACCCACACACTGAATGCTGGCAGTGAGCAAGCTGTGTGGAAAGGTACTAAAAAGTGCCCCCACTTTCTACCTTCTAGTCAGAGCTCTGTTCTATCTTCCTGAATGGTAAGTGAGTTTAGTGATCATGCAGCCACGTTCCACTGCTGGTGAAGACCATATCTTGAACTAAGAGAGTTTTTGAAATCAGTGTGCGTTCAGTGGTTTACATACATATATAGATGTTGTTTTCATAATATTGTGACACAGAGGGCCCAATTAAATACGTCCAATTTTATATCAGATGTGACAAATCTGTTGCTTCTCACCTTTTTTATCCATTCCCCATTGGGTTCTTTTTATACCCCTATTGGACTGTTGATGTTACATCTCTGTCTCCTCACAATCACTGGAAGTTTGCAATCAGGTACAAATGGCTTTTTGCTCCTATTTATTGGTTCAAAATGCATCTCATTTTAATTTTCGTATAGCATTTTCAGGTTGTGATTAATTCAATATGAATGATGCATGCATTTTGCACAGGTGATTCTACTTTGTAATGTACATATGGCATCATACACATTACATGCCATACACAGCAACATTAATATTGGCAAGTATTCCCAAATGCCATCAAGCGACTCCACTAGAAAACCGTAATTGTTATCCCTAAACCTGAGACGTCTAAAAATAAAATTAGCAATATGTAACCAATGCATTTTAATAGATCAAGTTTACAACTGAAACTGCAGACAAATGGTTTGTTAAGTTGTTCGGAATGTTCCAATAAATCGTTTCTTTAATATATCATCTGTCATTGTGTAACTTTCATTGCCAATTCCACTCAAGGGCGACTTAAACATCAAAACAGTTCCAATATCTATGAGTCACAACAGAAACTAAAGTAGGTTCACAGGTAATAAATGAGTCAACATTCTTCTAAAGACAATGCATTCCAACCCTGTTTCTAGAGTCATAGTAATTGCTTTAGTTTTGCTGCATATCTGGTCTCCTGAGGGGAGATACACTGGCACGTGGACTTGTTTCATTCGAAGCATCTAATTATTTTTGCAGGAAAGTATTTAGCACAGTTATGATCCTGTGATTAGTACCCACTCATACATATTGTATCATATGGTAAAACACAACAGGTTGGCTGCAGTCACATGGTTTTTTTGCATTGCTGTTGTGGAAAAACTTTCATTGTCCAAATTGAAGCAGGTCATCCTTCAAGAAGTGCTTCACGAGTCATCCTATACATTATGTGTTCTGCATTTTTGTATCTTAATCTTTTGATGACAAAATGTGGTCATATTCAGCAATGATTACAATATAACTTATAGTACACACCCTGTGACAACAACAGCCGTATGAAATGACCACGTGACTTCATAGGCGTACGTATACTTCATACTTCTTGTCCCTTGTTCAGGGATTAGCTAACCCTTAAAAAACTGGGTCTATACAGCAGGTCAGCTGTGAACAGAACAGTTCATTTCAGTTGTTCGACATCCCCATTCCCTTCTAAAGTCCTTTCAGATTCCTATAGCATACTCCTGCATAGGGTTATTTAGTTATATTGACTCAATGTGCCCTATTCATAAACCAAACCTTAGAGTTTTTTTTTTCATTTAATGAATAAAGCCTATTCATGGAAATATGCTTTAAAAAAATAAAAATTAATAAATATATAAATAAATACCTTGTGAGTTAAACCTTTGTTAATATCTTAATAAAAATCATATTGCTATCAGAATCATACTGAAATTCTTTATGAATAACAGTAATGTACTGTAGGAATAATGCACACTCAATGACTCAATCTGTATATATATATATATATATATATATATATATATATATATATATATATATATATATATATATATATATATATATATATATATATATACACAGTGCCTATAGTAAGTATTCACCCCCCTTGGACATTTTCACCATTTGTTGTCTTACAACCTGAAATCTTGATGCATTTAAATTTGATTTTTTTTTCCCTTTGATTTACACAACCTACTCAACACTTTGAATTTGTACTGTGAAACAACAGTTTATGAAAAATAAAAAAAACCTGAAATGTCTTTGTTAGATAAGTATTCACCCCCCTGAGTCAATACTTGGTAGAACCACCTTTGGCAGCAATTACAGCTGTGAGTCTTTTGGGATAAGTCTCTACCAGGTTTACACATCTGGATTGTGCAATATTGGCCCATTCTTCTTTTTGAAATTGTTCAAGCTCTGTCAAGTTGGATGGGGATCGTTGGTGGACAGCAATATTCAAGTCTTGCCATAGATTCTCAATCAGATTCAAGTCCGGATCTTTGACTGGGCCACTCTAGGACATTCACTTTCTTGTTTTTAAGCCACTCCAGTGTCGCTTTGGCTGTGTGCTTGGGGTCATTGTCCTGCTGAAAGGTGAATCTCCGTCCCAGTGTTAGGTCTTTTGCAGACTGAAGCAGGTTTTCCTCAAGGATTTACCTGTATTTAGCTCCATCCATTTTGCCCTACTCTCTGACAAGCTTCCCAGTCCCTGCCGATGAAAAGCATCCACATAGCATGATGCTGCCACCACCATGCTTCACAGTAGGGATGGTATTACCTGGGTGATGTGCTGTGTTGGGTTTGCGCCAGACATAACGCTTTGCATCGAGATCTTTTGCCACATGCTTTTTTCCAAATTCCAAGCAGGATTTTACATGGGTTTTTTTCAGAAATGTCTTCCTTCTTGCCACTCTTCCATACAGGCCAGATTTGTGGAGTACCTGAGCTATTGTTGACACATGGACAGTTTCTTCCATCTCAGCCATGGAACGCTGTAGGTCTTTCAGAGTTGTAATTGGCCTCTTGCTGGCTTCTCTGACCAATGCCCTTCTTACCCTGCTGCTCAGTTTGGGTTGGACGGCTTGCTCTAACTTGGCTGTGCTCCAAGGGATATTCAATGCCTTTGAAATCTTTTTATACCCCTCCCCTGATCTGTGCCTTTCCACAACTTTATCCCAGAGTTGTTTTGAAAGCTTCTTGTTCTTCCTGGTAGTATCTTTGCTTTGAATGCACTACCCAACTGCGGGACCTTACAGAGACAGGTGTATTTAATCTGAAATCATGTGAACCACTTTTATTGCACACAGATGGACTCCATTTAACTTATTGTGTGAATTGTGAAGGTAATTGGTTGCGCCTGAGCTTATTCAAGAGTGTGATAGCAAAGGGGGTGAATACTTATCTAATGAAGACGTTTCAGGTTTTTATTTTTAATTGATTTGTTCCCCCCCCCCCCCATTTTTTCACACATTGAAAGTGTTGAGTAGGTTGTGTAAATCAAAGGAAAATTAACCCCATTTAAATGCATCAAGATTTCAGGTTGTAACACAGCAAACTGTGAAATATATATAAAATCATAAAGGATTCTTAAAAGATTTCATAGCAGTTTTATCTTTTGAAAATATTAATGATCTTATAACACACAGGTGTTGTTTTATGACGCACAACAAAATACAAACGTATTGGAAGAATGTATTTTGGCAAATAGAAACACTTCATGTACTGTAAATAACACACTATTGAAGTACATCTATAGCTCATCCTGTTCAAGTTAAAAGCTCGGCAGAAAAGCCAGACTGTGATAAGTGTTGAAGGGTGATGTCAAATGTTGATGTGGACGATGCTCTTGTATGGGATGGGTTGATTAAATAGATAGAGCACCGTCCCTGTGTTTTGCTTTCTCATTGAACCAAATCATTCCTAACCCACTGCTGAATAAAATCATCTCATTCCCTAATACTTTAAAAGACGTCCACATGACTAGCATTGCAAAGCATGCAAAGCATCATCCCAAACTCAACTTCTACAAGCTTCCAACATTAAACTGTCCAAACAAGCTGTGGGATCCATCTACAATGGATAATAAAAACGTCTGTCTCCAAACAAACAGTTACCAAACCTTTTATATCATTTGTTTAGGGCTCCATGAGCATGTTTTTAATTGTGTTTGTTTAGTTCTCAGAGTTAATAGCAAGTCTAACTGTAATGTACCCAGGATAACAATCTGTGTGTACATGCATTGGAACTCCTGTGCACAATGGACAGCTTTGATGTTGGACTTTTTGTCTAAATAGGGTTCATACACAGGGAGCATGTTGATCCAAATCAAGTTATTGTACTGAATGGCAATAACACTGTTAAACTCAGCATAGTACTAATGCTAATACTAATAATGATAATAAGAATACAAAATGTATAAAAATGTATTTTTATTTACGACTGTAAGTCACCCTGGATAAGGGTGTCTGCTAAGAAATAAATAACAATAATAATAATAATTTTTATTCTTTATGCATTCATTCTTTAACCAGGAATAACCTTATTGAGACAGAGACCTCATTTACAAGACTGTCCTGGCAAAATGAACAGAAACAGACAGCAGTAATTTCACATCTCTAAAAACAACAACATTCCTGACCTTCAGTCTGGGATCAGAAACATTTGCACATCCACAATTCCTGGAACCTATTTGTTCCCTAATTGTTTGGAGCATAAATAATATTTTTGTAAAATTAGTAGTAAGTAGTAAACGTTTACACATGCACAAACGCTAAAAGTTTACAGCCTTACTATTTCCAGTGGTTGCCACTCTAGTTGATAAAAGCAAACGTCTTCACCAACCTCCCCGTTTAACTAACCCAACAGCAGATCACAATGACCTCCACAGTCCTGTGACAGTCTGGCTCGCAGTGGTGAGGTGTGATGACATCACGGACCAGGAAGTAACCGAAACCAAAACAATGGATGGGCGGGTGAAGCTGAGTGCAACGGCACTCAGCGTATTTATTAATAAACAAACAAAACAAAAGATTTAAACAAAACAGAAACCAAAGGGCATGAGGGCCAAACGAATAAACAGACAAACAAGTAAGTGGCGTGCTGGCTAATCCAGCACGTTTTAGCAATTGTTTTTATGTCGTTATTTCTCGTTCTCTCTCTCCACTCCCCGTACTCTGTACACTCCAACACTCCACTAACGCAGAATGGACAGCTGCAGGTTCTTATACTCTGGCCAAGGGGTTAACTAGCTGTTAATTATCTTATTACCCCTCGTCCACAGTCTGCACGCGTTTGGTAAGGATGCATGACTGTCAGCTAGTTAAATAATCAGTAGCTGATCAGTCATGCATCCTCACGAGGTTTTTAAATTATAAATAATAAAAAGACGCGGCGCTTTTCACTGCGCCACAAACAAAACACAAATAATCATAAATAGGGGCGGGACACTCCGCCACAAGTCCTCACGTTGAACTGATCGAAAACGAGAAAAGGCTGCAAGGATGTAAGTAAAACATGGAATGATATAAAGAATCTCTTCAAACTTAACCTTGAGAAAACAAAGAAACCAAAGAAACCAAAGAGAAATGTAGCACAGTTCACCTTACTTTACCTGAGAAAACAGAGAATCAAGAGAAACCAAAGAGAAATGTAGCACAGTTCACCTTACTGTACTTTACCTGAGAAAACCTTAGGTTACTTACCGTAAACCCTGGTTCCCTGAAAGAGAAGACGACCACCAAACATTCCTAAACATATTCCTGTCCATTGGGTAGGTATCGCTGAGCTCTTTATATCAGAGCTGCCAATAAGCCCCTTCCTTGGATGATGCACTCAGTCCTGCCCACCAAGGGTATAAAACTACTATCCAAAGGAAGCCATTTCTCTTTTTCCGTCGAACCTGTGAGGGTGACCGAAGTGACCTTGTGGTTGGTGGCCGTCTTCTCTTTCAGGGAACCAGGGTTACGGTAAGTAACCTAACGTTCCCTTTCAATTCGAAGACGAACACCAAACATTATGTATGGGATAATGTATACCAGAGCCGTCACGAGGGATAAGGAACGGCAGCATATGAGGGACACACAAGCACTGTGTAACCCAGAGGTGTAACGCTGCTTAGAGAGGGGCTGTCCTAGGGTCTGTGTCCCGTGACAGACGAAGAGCTGGTCAGATTGACACAGAGCTCTTGTCCTATGCACGTTGCATCTCAATGCCCACACTGGGCAGAGGCAGTTTAATCTCTCATCCTCAGTTGAAACAAACGGAGGTGGATGAAAAGACTTCAGTTCCATACACTGATTAACGTGGAAGGCTGTAATCATCTTGGGGAGGAAAGGAGGGTTGGTGCACAGAGACACCCTACTAATTATATCACAGGACTGCAGTATTGTTCTTACTGATTGTGTTAATGTAGTTGTATACAAACATATGGGTTTCATCAATTATCAATTACTTAAAATAAGACACATTTTCCTGCAAGGTTCAGATTCATTCTGAGACCACATTAGGTCTTTCATGTGCCCCACTTATCATGTAGCTTAAATCAATAAACTGACAACAATTACTAGCAGATTAATACTTGCCATTGAGGTTTTTCATTCCATGTTTTTTTACTGGTTGCATCATCAACCTTGTAAACTGGTCCTGAGTTTTGCTATTAAGGATCACAATAGCTTTTGATTAATAATTACCAGCACAGAGTATTGTGACCTGAGACTCTGGTAAACAGAGACCAGTGAAAAAAAAACTTGCGCTCTACCTTTGCTAGTTGTAGAGCTGTCTTGATATAAGTGTATAGGCAACATCGTGTTGGGATTTCTGGTAACCCATTTCTTTATTTCTCAGCTCAGTTACAGAAATCAAGCTGTGTGTTTTTGGCCAGAAACTCTTGAAGACAAGCCCAAGCTCCAGTGGCTCCTATTCAAAGAGCAGCTATTGATCCCTGGTTGTTTCTATTGATTTCACGTAACGTCTGTCATTGAATCATGTTCTCCTTGTTATCCTTTCACACTGCTTTTCTATTGACTGAGTTCGAACCACAGTTTAGGCCTTTGAGCCTTATTCAAAATAAGTAGATATTTTTCTGTTGCAAAGAAACAAATTGCTCTTCCAAACCATTACCAAGGCTTTCCCTTAAAATTAATTTTATAAATCAATGAATAAACTCAGCAACAAAAACAAAAGAAAATTCATTTGAACACAGCATTACAGTACAGCAGTCGCTCACAGTCTCATTGGGAAGGTTGTGAAGTAAATACTTCATTCTGTATGAACAGGCTAAACGCTGATGCAGAACTGATGCTAACATGCTAATGCTTCTCTGTAAGTCAGGAAGACAACGTTCTTGGCTAATGCCTCCAATAGTGTGTATATTTCTATGGGTTAGGAAGGGCTTCCCTCTTTTAATTTAAATGGACGAGATTTACCCACTGATGATGTAACAGCAGGCAATGCCATCGATGAAGGCATTATAGCTGAAACATTTGTCTATTTTATCCCCAAGGGGCATTTAAGGGGGTTATCATAGATGACAGGATATTTCATAAACGCATCCTACAGTAATGGATCAGATTTGGAATTAACAAAAGTTAGTTTCATTTGATAAACTTTCCTCTTTGAAGTGCTGGAAGTGTGGGAAAGTGTATGGTAGGACTTTTCACTCTGTTTTATTGATCAAACACAGTAAAAGGAAATTCCTCAGAGTGAATCAACACCCACTGAAAGAAAACAATACTGTACACACACAAAACAGCACAGCTTTTATTGAATGACCAAGCCTATACAGTTATAGGAAAACAAGCCCCACCTTAGATACAACAAATTCAGTACCATGAGTCTATATTGAAGTGAAGAGAAAAACAAACAAACATTACAGATCTTACAACATAGGAAAGACTTCATTTCATTTCTAAACTTCAGGAAGATGAGAATCCAAGAGGACAGCAATAGCAGGTAAATATGAGAGGGAATTTGTTCGTTCTGCGCTTTGTTTAGTTGGGTATACTCAAGCCTTCTGTTTACTCTTGCAGTCATTCTAACATAGACCTGTTTAATCAACAAGGGCTTCTCAGCAAATGTAGTCATTTTTCCATCACCTTTGATGTACTATAGCTTGGGCTGTGATGGGGGCTGGATAGACAATCTTATAAAGCCACCAGAAGCAAACACGAAGGCCACAGAGAGGTCAGATAGGAGCCATGCATACAGAACAGAGGTCCAGCGCTGTGGCCTATGCTGCTTAATAGTAACTGGCAACAGAAGGTCTCCCATTGGCTGTGGCTGCATTGGGCATGTCTATCAAACAGCATTGTGATGTATAAGTAGATACCGCCTTTAACGTGCAACGTTTTGCAAGATGATAACACTATTCTGGAAATGCCTCAAGACACACGCTGTACATATCTAAACATTGAAGTTGGACAATCATGGAAAACCTACTGTAGAAGGACCACCCCCAGCCACTGATAGTGGATTATTCCAGGTTCTCCAAAGAGCTAACTACATGAAGGCAAGAGGCACTCCCATACAAAGTGGACCAGTCTGGCACAGAAGGGTGTTTCAATGATTACTGGATATATGTGTAGCTGCTCTCAGTCAAGCTCGATCTTACATCTAATTATCTACTGTATTCTTTGTGTTGCTCTTATTTCAAATTGATCTTATTTTCTACTGATTTTACTGTACTTTATAACTGCTCTGATCTGTAATGGGATATTCTGTAATGTGAATGAAAAAATGGCTGAATGAAAAAACTGCTGAATGGCGATTCTGTGACCTAACAAAATGAATGACAAAACAGACTACAAATGAAAGAAAAAAACTGGCAGTATGAACTTCAAAAACATTTTCTGTTATTTATTTCTGTTATTTAGTTATTTACTTATGCTGTTTCAGCAATATATAAACAAAATACTGTTGTTACCTCCAGGGAAGACTATTGTTACCTCCAGGGTGCAATGCCCTCAGCCTGCAGCTTCAGGCATTATAGCCCCCTGTCGGTAACAATAGTCTTCCCTCGGGTCAATAATTTTCCACTATAGCCCTCCTCTCCAGTCCATATTTACTATATATATATATATATATATATATATATATATATATATATATATATATATATATATATATAAATAAACAGATTAAAACTTAGAAGATAATTGAACTATTCTGGTGTATTTGAAGCTATTACCGTTTGACCACTAGCTTGAAAACTGGGGGCAATGTTTTACACCCTTGTGCTTTTGACAGAATCGTGTGCATAGCTGAAGAAGGTGTGGGGCTACCTCCTGTGATGGAATGTGTACAGCTCGGCTCTCCTCCTTCGATTTAGTTGTTTACCTGTGAAGAGAACAGAGGCAAGCCAGCATACTTTACACTTGATCCAAGAATTCCGCAAGTCTGAAAACAGACTTTGACAGTGCAGGTTTAATGATTAGAGCACAGTATCGACTGATTTTCTTTTAAAAAATAATATGTATTTTAGACCTCATGTATAAAGTGGTATGGATAATTTTTGTAGAGTTTCCCTGCCACATACAGTAGTGTGCAAATACATAAAAACACCCCCATTGCTTCTGTTGTTTTAATTTGTTGTGCATATGAAATCAAATCACTCTAACTGAAAATCTTGAAACATTATCAAAATAGGCAAATCGGTGATTGTCTAATTTAATTGACTTTAAAAGAGAGACCACAATTAATTTAAAACAGTAAGGGAAAAGGAACACATAGCAACACATGGTAAAATGCATGAGACTTTGTAGGTTGTTTAAGATGCCTAATTAAAATACAAAGTGGTCTAACATTTTCACACACAAGTGCCTTTTGTTTCCATATCACTGATTACTGAAATTGAAATTCTCACACCCAGCTGTTTTCATGTAGGTAGGTATATAAAAGATATAAATCTTCAGTTGTTCTAATACATTGGAACATTATTGTATATAAAAGATGTGCTTTACGTATGGATGCAACTCTTTTTTTATGCTACAGTTACACAAATCAAGGCAGCCATGTAAAAGTCAACACAATTTTCCTCAAACTTCCAAAACTAATGAGCCCTATTAAGAAGCTAAGAAGTGTATATAATCTATGAACTAGCCTAATTCAATAACATTAAAAAAAGTTTGCTGTCTTTTTCCTTCCTGATTTAGACAAGTGATGATAAGTAAAGCAGACAGGTTTAGTCACCCGTTGATGTTAATGATTCAGTTTACAAAAACAATCATAAATCAGTGGGCTGTTTTTCCAGTAGGAATTACATTCAGGCAGTAACCAAATCAGTTGCAAGCGTTCACCTGGTAGCAACTTTAAACAGCATTGCTGTGACAGTCAGCACCTTTATACAAGAATTGTATTGGAAGTAGTGAGCAAAGCTAACCTGCTGATCACTATCTGTTCATGCCGATTAATTGGGAACAAATACACTACGAGTGACACTGAACAAACACTTTGACCTGCACCTTCAGGGGCGCTGTAAGATTGAGATTGGGGGGTGTCTATTTAAAACCAGTCGGGGGGGGGGGTAGGGTTAGGGATAGGGTTAATGAGATAGAATGCAAAATGTTTTACTTCAGATTTCTCAGTGATAAAAACAAATATATTATTTTTTTTTTTTAAATTTAGAGTGCCCAATAGTTTTACCCCTGATTTTCTCCCCAATTTAGAATGCCCAATTATTTTCTTCCTCACTGTAGCAATTCACCACACAGCTGTGGTATTGACAATGTCAACCCAGGGGACTTTTTCGATCTGAAAAAAGAAACAAGGACCAGGGGTCACAAATGGAGATTAGATAAAGGGGCATTCAGAACAGAAAGTAGGAGGCACTTTTTTACACAGAGAATTGTGAGGGCCTGGAACCAACTCCCCAGTAATGTTGTTGAAGCTGACACCCTGGGATCCTTCAAGAAGCTGCTTGATGAGATTTTGGGATCAATAAGCTACTAACAACCAAATGAGCAAGATGGGCTGCAAGGCCTTCTCTCGTTTGTAAACTTTCTTATCTTCTTATGTTCTTATGCTCTTATGCTCAGGAGAACTGAAGGTTCAGTGAGCGTCCTTCGATCCCACAACTAAGATAGTTTCCTCTTTTACCCCAGGCCAGCCCTGCAGGTGTGCGCCTGAGTTCACTTGGCTTCTGTGCCGGTTTTGCCTCATTAACCCGCGGGTGCGTCAGAGCCAATGCTACCTTCCCTCCGGTATCCCCAGCAAAGGCCAGCGACTTCGCACAGCCAGGTCACAAACCTGCACTCCTCTGACTGTATGACTTATCCATAGCCCATCAATTGAACACACATTTTTGACAATTTTCCATTTATTTATGCAGACATTTTCCAATAAAAACAACTGAATAAGAAAAAAAGTACAAATAACTGTGTTCATAAAAGATCAAGAATGTTGTTTACTTTTTTATTGCACGGTCCCCTCCTGTCCCCCACCCCCTTTCTCTTTGCTGAAACATTTACTTTCAGTGAAATGACATGACCAGCAATTTGTTCTAAAATGCTGAGAGCCCAGGATGGCCTTCTGCTCACATAATCAGTATGAAATGGCAGCGTGTGACCTGGGCTGCCGACACAATGAAAACGTTGCATTTTCCTCTCATTTTTTGCCACCCATAAGTGTCAACAGTTTTGCCACATTGCTTGGTGACATTCAGCCCTTGGCAGGGGCATTGTCAGAATGAAGGAAAATGTTCATATGGAACAATGAAAACCTCCGAAGTGCCAGCTCTGTTCAATGCTCATGTTTTGAAACTGCACAATTCAAAACCTGTGGGAGTTTGAGTTATAATATATTGCAACAAGTAGGCCTTTAAACCATCTCTTGAAAATTCATATGTTTTGATGAGATAGGACATAAAACAGTGACTGGCGGCGAGCCACCGGCTGATTGCACTGCTCATGTTTGTTGGCAAAAAGCTTCTTTTCTGTGACCCTTGGAGGTCGCCTGTTCGCATTTAGTTTTCAGCTGTATCAGTAGGATTTTTGTTGAATTTGTTATATGCATACAGCCTCGATCTATCTTCCTTCTCCCTGACTGGACGCAAGCCAAATTCAAGCAGCAAAATTTCCGGAACTGCCATTGAATCTCGTTTGTGACACTTGCCCCATTCTAACTTGCAGTGCTTCCACAGAAATGGCATGACAGTGCGTAAAAACTCACCCACTTGCAACATCATAAAGCCAGTCTGACTGGAATGGCATGCCATATACAAAAATGTGGTGAATTGATTGGGTAGAGGAACTTCTATAAATAAAGGGTTGTCATCAGTGCTTTCAGTATTAGACACTGCATATTCTAGGGAAATAGTTGCATTTTAACACCTTTTCAGCTTGTTGAAAGTAGGACAGTTCCTAACCTCAGTGGAGTAAATGACCGGACATTGCATCCTGTTGTGTGATGACTGTCAAAGGGGAATCACTCTTTCCCAACAGCATTGGGGTGCACCTCCCATTGATAGGACCATTGTGTAAGAAACACATCCTGAAGCCTGAAAGCAGTAACACTTCCATTGTATTAACACAATGTAAGCTTCCTTCGTATGGCTCGATATAATTAGCAAATAGACATGATATATAATTGATCAACAGAATCTAGGAATATCAGGTGTAGTTGTGAAAATATTTGTGCAAAAGCTACATTTACATAAGCATTAATGTCTGATGAAGCAGCCATTACCTGCTAGACAATGTACAGAGTCGACAGACAGGTGGCAATTAGGCAAGGGCAGAGGATTTTAAAATGCAATTTGAAGTTATATTTTAGGGTTAGGGTTTGCAAACATAGGATAATGCAGACCACCCAAATGACCCACAAATTATATGATTTTTAATAATTCAGTGTTGTTGTTTTCTTTCTCTTTTATTGATTTGAAATGTAATTTTAAATAATTTAGGTCAGATTAATCATTGTCCAACTTTTTTTTTGTGGAAGGAGGTTACCCCAGTTTATCGCCCACAATAGTCTGTAATATCGCTCTGTCCATTAATGGATATAGTAACCAGTGTTAGCTAATTCCCATCAAGAAGTCAAAGAGAAACGATATCTGCTCCCAATAAAGCTGTACTAAGGTTATGTACATATTGACTTACTTTTAAAACCATGTTTTATGGCTCTTTTGGGGGCTTTTTCTCAAGGTTGTCAAGTCAGAAGGTGATGGGCACTATGTGTATGTGCATGTGTGTGAGTGTGTATATGCATGCGGTATGCTATGCTCCAGCCAGTATTAGAGCAGTCTTGGCACACACAGTTTTCCAGTTCTTGTTACAAGGCATTGTATATGCATACTGTACATACATGCATACATACACACATCCTGTAACGTATATAAGAAACACACATACACGTACCACTGATAACCATCATGTATGTGAAAAGGACTAGTTTAATTTAAAAAATAAGATTCTATTCTAAACAGCTATGCATCTTTACACATTTCAAACTCTATTATGCTCTAACAAAACCACACTTAAGGGCTCCCGAATCGAAATGCTTCGGGGAAATTTCCAGCTACCTCAGGGATTTCATTGCTCACCGAAGTCGGTATTTGCAGTAATCCTGGCTAATCTTGTTATTCTACACTTGTAATATTTGTATGACTGTAATTCTAAATGTATACCTCCAGTCGTAACATGTTGAGCAGCTCCATTAGCTAAACTCGCAAAGTGCTAACTTAAAACGCAAAATGTTTGGGGAGATTGTAAGTTTTAAAAGTCTGCAGTACAAAGCTGCAGTCTAACTGCCATTGTTTTGCGTGGCAGGTTTGTTACATCATGTGTGCTGTGCAGTCTATGCTCAGGTAGGTGACGGTTAAATAACAGTGGAAGATATCTCAATGCATGTGCGTGCACTCCATGTTCTGACCATTGCCATTATGACACTTATCTGTGTGTGGCACATAATTCAGTTATACAGTATGGTCTGTGGGAGTGTGCTGATGCTGGTATTTTCAGAGTAATTACCTTCTAAGGAAACTAAGGAAAGTGAAAAAAAAATAATATGAAAAGGATAAAATAAAGGTAAGACAAATAATCTCTTAGGAAATATAAATTCGTTTTAATTACATTCATTTTTCGCTGAAGAATATTACTTTAGTAAAAAAAATATGTATATTTTAACTATATTTTCAGAAATGTGAATATTCACAGGGAACTACATATTACATTGGGTACAAATGGGTAAATTTCACGGAAATCGTAAAAATTTGTGACAACCGCACAACAACTACAACATTACTTATCACTTGTCACCTGAACTCTATTTGAACTGATGAAGTATTTTGCTGTGCCGCCAAGCCCCTGTGCTATAATGTCCATGTTGACTCAAACTCATACACTCCAACACAATTATGAGACATGTTCTGGAGGATATGTCCAGAACTGGGAATTACACTTCAGATGCTAGGATTAGAATTAGCATAAGGTTCCTAAACTAAATTCTAATCCCCAAACTATGTTAAGAGCCTTACTTAGCACAGCAAAAACCCTGCCAGGCAATAATTTAGAAACAGGACATGATCCTGAATATAAAAATCAGCAAGTCGTGGGGACCTTAGGGTCACCCTCTAGACTGCAAACCATTTCATGTAAAAATGCATTCATGGACAGAAAGGACATTTTACAATACTAGTAAAGAAGGAGCACCTAAATGAACAGTCCCAGTTTGATAGGTAAACTCCTACATTTTAATACTTCATATTCATAAACAGCATTGTGATGCATTTGAATTATAGAATAATTCTCCTAACTTCATCTAGGTGTAACGACACTATTGTGTGACACACTGTCGGTGTTAAAAGCTCTAAAACCACAAAAGCAGACAAGCCTGACTCTTTTGCATTGTGGTTAAGATGCTCATTTGCGGTTCGCAGGGTCACTGGTTTGCGCCCAGCCTCCACCCTGTTACATAGGCAAACTTCAGTCATTGTGATTGCTTGTGTTTTGTGATACACTTTCTTTATTATTCATAAATCCATACACTGTACTATTATTATTATTATTATTATTATTATTATTATTATTATTATTATTATTATTATTATTGTAGCCATGACCGTGATTCAGGGGGCAGGAGTTAGGGCCATGAATTACAGTCAGCACTCACATATCCGACCCTATAACATGTTGACTTCAGTGACGGTTAAATGCGTGTGACACATATCTGATTATTTTATTTTGGCCCATTCCAACTCTTGTATCTTTTTTGTGTTCCGTGAAAAACTGACAATATCAAAAATACATATTTGAAAGGACTGTGTTTTAAAATAAGTAGGCTTCCTTTAGATGAACTGTATTGGTTTTGTTGGTACATTACTATATTTTTAACAGAAGTAATATTTAAATTCAGAACGATATGATTCTGAAAATATCACTTGCCAAAACTAAAGAGATGACACATTAACTGTAATACAGTACATACTTTTAAATCCGGTACGTTTTGTAGCTGTATGTAAAATTTCCCATTAACGACCTAACAATAAAATTAAATCTAAATGTTATCCATGCACAGAACTGCGTACAACGTAAAAGGCAATGCAATTTAGCAAAACGAAAAGATTAAAAAAAACAACAACACAGTTTCCAAAATTAAAACAGTATCCAAAGTCAGTATTCAAAATTGCAGAATATAGTGCTCGATAAGGCCCTAATGTTCACTTGCAAATGAAAATGCACAAAAGCAACAAAAGATCACAGATTATTATTATTTAATGATTAGCTGTTACATTACCCTAGCTTGTCTTGTTCACTTTGTTTTGGCTGCATTTTCGTCAGGTGAAACTGGAGGAAGTGCTGTGTAACTGCACAATATAAGACAGACTGATGTGGCATTAGACAGAATAAAAAAAACACAGGTTGTGACGGATATTCAGATAAATTGTAACACTGAAGAGATGGGCTTTGTTTTAGAAAACTGGTGATGGAGTCTGAAATTGCGTGTGATGGGTAAGTGCATTAATTTGTTACATATATATAATGGGGATTGATTTTATTCTTAATACAAGGGCGGTAAAACGCAAACGACGTGTATCTGGGTAACGGATATCCGAGTGCTGACTCTAGTACTAAAGCAGTACAATGTACATTTGCAGGCCACATGGCACTTGGACTATCACAGTAGTTAAAATTGATGATGAACTAAGATTGTTGTAGAACAAAAATACCCTATATATAATAAGAGTTGTGATGAATCTGTCAGAATTATACGATTGTTAGTGGGAGAAATAGTCATCTTGGTAACACTTTACATTAAGTGTCTCTAAGTGCTGTGTATTTACATAGTAGTTACTTAGTAAATACAAATGTACTTACACATAATTGCAATGTTATTATACATAGTTATAATGCACTTAATGTGTAAATCATTTTGCATGATATATGTAAGTATACAATTGTATAAGAAAAGGGATAGGGTTAGGTTTAGAGCTAAGGTTAGGGTTAGGGTTAAGGTTAGTATTAGGGATGGGGTTAGGATTAGGTATAGGGATATAATTAGGGTTAGGGTTAGAATTAGGTAGGAGGCTGTGTGGTCCAGTGGTTAAAGAAAAGGGCTTGTAACCAGGAGGTCCCCGGTTCAAATCCCACCTCAGCCACTGACTCATTGTGTGATCCTGAGCTAGTCACTTAATCTCCTTGTGCTCCGTCTTTCGGGTGAGACGTAATTGTAAGTGACTCTGCAGCTGATGCATAGTTCACACACCCTAGTCTCTGTAAGTCGCCTTGGATAAAGGCGTCTGCTAAATAAACAAATAATAACAATATTGTGCAAGATGATTTTCACATTAAGTACATTGTAACTATGCATAAAAACATTGTAATTATGTGTAAGTACACATGAATTTACTAAGTAACTACTATGTAAATACACAGTAATTAGAGACACAATGTAAATTGTTACCATTTGATTATATTATCCTAATCTTAACTAACAGTAATAAAAGAGAAAAAACAGTAATTATGTCATTAGTTACTCTTTAATTATAATTGTTGGCTGCTTAATATAAAGAGTGACACAAATGACAATGGTACTAGTTTACTGTAATTCAGTTACAAGGCTTCATAATCAAGTTTACTGTCCAATCCTTAGCAGCTTTAAATATTGAACAAGAACACATGCTGAAATCAATTAATCTTTAGTTTGCTGACTGCATTTAAGATACATTGTTTTTGTCACCCACAGCACCAACAATCACGATCTACTATCATTGACTTGCTAAGTGATGTCATCTTTTTTTAAAGGACCAATGATTAGCCGGGGTGACTATTGTTTTCAGGTTTCCATCGATATTAGGGCTGGGTTATTGTTGTCAGCATGACTCCAGATGCAGTGCAGCTCAAGAGAATTTGCAACGTGATTAATTGCCTGAGTAAGACAGCATCATTTCAGCTCTTAACTTTTTGTTTTAATATCACAGAAGAACCTGTTTGTTGTTTAGAAAAGAGAAAGAGATTTACAAAGAGATTAAGCTAAAACCTGTACAGAGAATTTGTACTTATTGCAGACTGATCCTCGTACACATAATACAAATTGTATTTGTTTGGTGTCAGCGTAGTCTGGAAGGACAGATGGTGTACGTGACAGCAATATATCAATATCACCAACAAGCTTACGTTTTTAATGAGACACTACTCATTACAACTGTGTTTTTAAAGTTTCTGTTTATACTAGATTGTTATGATACAGGTGGCACAATCGGTGTGCTGTAGCTAACATTTGAGTTGGTTAATAGGTTGCTGCAAGTCATTATGGTCTTTTTTTTAAGTGTCCTAGACAGTAAACTCAACTAAATAAGTTTCATGAGTTTGGATTGTTATACAGCTATGGCCAAAAGTCTTTCATCATCCTATATAATTAACACATTTTGCTTCATAAAGTCAAATTAAACCTGCTGAACAAAGTTGAATTACATACCATGTTGTAGTTTTCCATATACAATAGATGCCGCTTATTAACAACCTCTCGGTTCAAACAAAAAGTTGTCATTAACCAAAAGTTGCCAATAAGCGAAAAGCCCCCATTTTCAAGTGTATTTATATGGAATAACGATATATACTGCAGATGTACAAATATGGCACTGAAATACTAAATGCTACAGTGTTAAAACATTTACGAGAAATAAAATACCCAAACATAGAACTGTTTACTTCACACGTGTGTAAAACAAAATAAGGGAGTAGGCTTAAATAGTACTAAACAACGATGCACTACAATTGTCCTTACAATGAGTAAAGCAAAAGATATATGTGTTGTACTTACAATCAATTCTAATGAACACACTTTTAAAATAAGAAATTGTCCAACGTTATCTGCTTTTTACAATGTACCACCTCCCACTGTAAATCCATCTGAATTTTGCGTGCAGCTTCGTATCAAGTGTCAAAGCCATGATTCTACCTCAGTCCACCAGAAATGCAGTTGCAAAGTCAGTGTGTTATAAAAGCTGCATGAGGCATGCACATAAATCATGCAAGTGCGCTCTGTAGCACTGGCAACTAGTAATAAAGTTGTCAATAAGTGGCGTGCAGTTGCTAATATCAGAATTCCATGAACATTAAAGTCTATGGGACGGGATTGGTTCCTGGGAAAATGTTGTTAATAACCGTTATATAAGTTGTCTTTATCAGGGTTGCTAATAACCGGCATGTACTGTACTTAACAAAAAACTGACAAAAATTGAAAAATGTGACATTTCAAAATCTACTGTAGGCTACTACTATTATGGCTTCTGGTAGACTTCTGCAATATCATTTTGTAGTTTCTTGATTACATGATGTTAAATAAAAGGTCTAACTTATGTCCATATTATTTTTTTTTTGTTTTAATTATGCCTCATGCCTCCTAAAATTCTAAGTGATGCTAAACTTGTGGACATAACTGTAGGTTTCAGATCTTCATAAGTAAATAGAAGAATTGCAATTCTTAGACACATTGTATTTGTACCGAACATTATTGGTATCAGCCTTTCTGAGTCCAATTCCAGTCTGTTCCAAACACTAAAAAGCTATTGCAGCCCTAAGAGCATAACCATGCATGGCAATGTAGTAGTCTAACCAATAGAGGGGTTTACACAGCAAGGCATCCAGGTGGAGTGTCTCTGGGCAGTAAATGCCCTACTCCCTGTCAATAGACATGCTGAGCTACCATTGTACTTGTGAGACCGCTTTCACCATATCTATTCAGGGATACCAATATATTGAGTAAAAGAGGTATACAGGTAACAGATGCCACCTCCCAGATGATCTGCCTTTATTCCTATGTCTCTTCCAACAAAATGGTGGTGTATTAAAAGAAAATACTAGCTTGCAACATTAAATTGCACCTATTTCATTTAAACACGCATACAATATGACACGATCAAGACAGGTTCTTTATGACCATTGCACCAGCCTCAATATGAAGTCAAAAGAAATCAGCATGGTTTTGCATAAGGCTGTGATGGCAATGATTAATTACGCAGTGAAAGAAGTCATTTCTGAGCCAGCGTGCATCACTCAGAAAGACTCATTAAAAACCTATAGACAAATGGATTGCACGGTCATCAAGAGCAGGAAGTAAAAGATGTATTAAGAATGTCAGAGAGACAAGGGGTCTGAATCTGGTGGCACTCAAATACGTGTTACACATTGGGATGCACACTGATATAATTGATAACTGATATAATTGTGGAGAGGTGGGGATGAATTGTGTAACCTGCAGGCATGCCGGCAGACACCGATTCTTTGTGAACATGTGACGTCACTCAATTGCTGGTCATCCATGTCTCTCAAGGTTTCCCTGGCTGACCCAGAACTAAGGTGACATTATTCTACTTCCTCTGCTGAATGCCCTCATTGGACCTCCATGAGTCTTAGCTATCAGCCAAGGATTCAGTATCCTCCTTTTTCTTGAAATAATATCCATACTTGGATGAATAAATAAGATTTTTGTTTCATTGCACACTCTTCTTCTAGATACTCATTTGAGTTAATCTTGTGATGGTGTGAATCTACACCAGATTTCACTCTTAAGGCCTTTGTCTGCATCGACTATCAGGCAGTGACAAATCTATCTGAGGACAGATCCAGCAAAACACCCTTTTAAAATGATTGCAGTGACAAATCTATCTGAGGACACAGCCAGCAGAACACCCCTTTAAAGTGATTGCAGTGACAAATCCCAGAAGACACTGCTATAGGGACATGACCCAGGAAGTGCAAGTATAACATATCTCTTGTGAAAAAAGGCAAAGAAAATGGAAACTTCCTTTACATTTAAATAGTAACAGATATCTGGTTTTAAAATGAAAATACTTGTTTGCTATAACACATATTTCTTGTAAAACTGTACATTTGAGACTTGCGGATCTAAAGGAAGAGCAAAATAGGTAAGAGAACCATTTATAATGGGTGTTCGATATTAGAAAGTTCCAGAATTTGAATGTAATAGGTTTTGGAAACAAGTTAAACTCTGCTAGGCAAACAGAGGCATATGGTTACATTGTAAAGTAATGTTTTGTACAAGTCAGTACATTTAAGTTCATGCCTTCTAGATATTTCTAAGAAACTCTACTTAGGGTGACTATATAGCTCCATGTTCACTGGGACAGTTTGAGACCTCAGGCTTTTCAAACCACATTGAAATTAATTCTGGTACCTTTGACCTGTCTCAAGTACCTTTCAATTGTCTCTTTTCTTTAAGAGAAGCAGGACTACACTTACCAGAATGTATTGCGATGTGAGTTGAAAAGCCTGAACTGTCCCAAACTGTCTCAGTGAACATGGAGTCATATGGTCACCCAACGGTGTTTAGCAGTGAATGAGCACCAGAGAGTCTGTGCAGAGCTGCAGTTCAGTGGAAGTTCAATCTAAGGCCCTGTCCACACTACATAACCGATATCGAGAACCATACACAAAAACACTTTTTAATTAATCTAGCTCAAAGGGTCCACACTAAAGTACCGTTTCATGTTTAGTCAGGCTTATTGTGTACAAACACTATTAAAATAGCCTGGTTACAGTTCCTAGCAGCGCAATGGACTGTGGGACTTAATATGACATCATCCCACCATGCACTGTATTTTATGTTTACAACAAGGCAAATATGGAGCCCGTGTCGACGAAAGACATAGCGCTTCATAGCATGAACATTATGACTTTGTTTCTTGAACACAAGGTGCATTTTATCATAATGTGTGCGTTTCGTTTGAAGTTCTTGATTGTCGCTCCAGATATCAATGTGCCTTGATTTCAGCATTTGATTACGTCGCTCCATGATCCACCATTTTACAACAAGCCTCGGAATTTGTATACGGTACAACAGTATTGATAGTCCTTCTCAACTTCTTCAGGCACCTGTCCTGAGTACTGTATTTGTAATGTCCACGCACCAACGTCCACGCAACAAAACATATCAGAAAGCATTTTGGGATATTGGCCATACTTCTGACAAACTGCAGAATACCTGATGCAATCTAATTTAGAACTGGACTCGAGACTACCCCCTGAGGTGGTCTCAAGTGCGGTATTAAACGCTGCGTAGTGTAGACGCGAACCGTATTTAGCATTTGGAAGCCAGTTTAAAAGCAACTAATATGGTTTAAAGGCATAGTGCAGACTTAGTTAAATAAAGCAGCAGTGCAAGAAGTAAAGGACAGCAAGATTCAATGAAGGGACTCAGGCTGCTGAAGAAGAGCACAATACATCTGTGAAGACTGGGAATTCTAACTACTCTAAGACTTAAAATCCCAGACGCCTATTTGTGTTTCTGTATTTTAATAAAGATAATAAATGTACTTATTTTATTTTACTTCAAAGTCATGTCTGACCTGTCTCTTTGGAAATCGCCTCCAAATCTTACGAATGCTAAACATCAGCGTGACAGCATTTAGTGTGCAGACACTTTTAAGATGATTAGTTGGTAACGTACCTCAATATTTAGTGTACTAAATTTCTGGGATTGACGGAATTGGATAGAGAATTGAGAAAGCAATTTGTTAGATTAAAGCTACTTCCCTGTGTAACCTGCATGATTTAGAAGGCTGGAGAGCGGCTGGAGAGCTGGGTCCTGCGGGACATCACATTCTGACAAGCTACTGAGCAAGACTTTCTAATTATAGTTTGCACGCAGACACAAGAAGGTCAACATCTTATTAAAAGTAAAGATTAAAATTCCCTCTGCGTATTAAAACTCCCTTTCTCACAGACTTACATTTATTTGTTAGCTTCCACAGTTCAATGCATTTCAAACAAGAAAATATTGCAAAAAGTATGAGCAGTGCAGTCAAGACAAGAGTAGTATGGTGGAGAAAACATAGTACAGCACCATGTATAGTTTGGTTTCATATACTGTAACATTTCTGAAATGGAGATTTCTTGTATGAATACTGATCTCATTGCCCCTTCTTTATTTCACAATAATTTGGTTACTTTACTGTTAGGCCATATAGACCCTTCATACATTGACTTCTCTCAATATTTCCCCATTTTAGTATGTGTAAGTTCAGTCCGGACAATGTATTAAAAAACAAACTGTACAGATGATGAGACATTTGACACCTTCATGACACCTTGGAGCTTCCTGAAAGCTTTTGCATTTGATAGCGAATGCTGAGATATAGAAAGGAGGTAAAGTCAAAGCAGGGAACAGACAGCATGGAGAGATCAATTTTCATTCACCTGGCTTGAATATTATTGGTAGCTTCCAATTGAAAAAGGATTGTGTGAGTACCCCAGCCTTACAGTGCAATAGTGCCTTAATGACTGTGTCATAGTTTTTCAAAATCATTCAAACTATGGTTTGTTCTGTGGTTTCACACACCTAGATTAGCACAAATCTTGAACTGCCTAATGTTATTTTTTTAATGTAAAATAATCCAACATTAGTGCTGATCAGACTCTGAGCCCAGACGTACATGTTTGTATGCATTTAAATTAACCAGGTGACTAATACTTGGGTTTTATTCCTTTTTCCTAAATTACTTATCCTGTCTGCTGCTTTTGGATACACAAAGAATGACTGGACAGGTGATCCTTTATAATGGACGATGATATCCCACAAGTCAATGTGGCTCCAATGTCAGGTTAGCAGGATATGATTGGGTCAGTTTTGATATGGCTGTGGTCGTCTTTTATTTTGACCCATATAATCCTGATTTCCTCCGATTACAGCAGAACTGGATCAGGGAAGAATTCCACAATGACGGTAAACCCTATTAGCATTATGGAAAAATGTTAAGCTGTTTTTTTTTTTTTTTTTTTTACATAATCCTATGCTCTAATACAATTAGAAGTGCTACAGCATTCAAGACTAGCACATAAAGAAACTACACATTTTAATTGTTCACATGTATTTTCTCAATTTTTTTTCTATGTCAAGCCTATACACTATATATATTTATATACTATATATATACACTACCGGTCAAAAGTTTTAGAACACCTCCATTTTTCCAGTTTTTATTGAAATTTACGCAGTTTAATGTCTCAATGTACTCTGAAATTAAAGCATAGAACAAATAAACAATTGGAGATAAAAAAGAAATCATGGAATCGTTTTGTTTAACAAAACTTAATCTAAATTTTTGACTCATCAAAGTAGCCACCTTTTGCAGATATAACAGCCGAACACACTCGTGGCATTCTTTCTACAATGGAAATCAAATATTGTTGGAAAGTTCTTCCCAACACTGTTGCAGAAGTTCCCACAAATGTGTTGCACTTGTAGGTTGCTTTGCTTTCACCCTTCTGTCCAGTTCATCCCAAACCAGCTCAATGGGGTTTAAGTCTGGAGACTGTGCTGGCCATTCCATGATTTGAAGCCTACCGTCTTGTTCTTTTCTTCTAAGGTAGTTCTGACATAGCCTGGAGGTATGTTTTGGGTCATTATCGTGCTGTAGGATGAACCCTGACCAACTAGGGCGATACCAGAGGGTATTGCATGGCGCTGCAAAATGCTGTGGTAGCCGTTTTGGTTCAGGGTGCCACTCACTCTGTGTAAGTCGCCGACTCTGGATCCAGCAAAAGAGCCCCAGACCATCACGCTTCCTCCTCCATGTTTGACAGTTGGTGTCACACACCGAGGAACCATCCTTTCGCCTACTCGACGGCGTACTAAAACCCTGCGTGATGAACCGAAGATTTCAAATTTTGATTCATCGGTCCATAAGACCTTCTTCTAGTCTTCAGTAGTCCACTGGCGGTGCTTCATGGCCCAGACAAGCCTCTTTTTCTTATTTTGCCATCTTAGCAATGGCTTTCTTACTGCCACTCGACCTGTCAAACCTGCAGCTCGAAGTCTTCTCTTCACAGTTGAAACTGAAACTTGCTTACTTCGACCAGTGTTAAGCTGTGCTTGAAGCTGTTGTCCTGTGAGCCGCCTATCACGCAAGCTGTTGACTCTCAGAAACTTGTCTTCTGATTCTGTTGTGGCTTTGGGTCTGCCAGACCTCTTCCTGTCAGAGTTTACTCCAGTTTCCAAGTGCCTTTTGATGGTGTAGGAAACTGTACTCACTGACACCTTGGCTTTCTTTGCAATTTCTCTAAAGGAAAGACCTACACTTTTAAGGGTTATAATGGTCTGTCTGTCTTCCTTTGTTAATTGCCTTTTTCTCGCCATTATGATAGAAATATACTACTTCCTGCAGTACAATACTGTCCAAATAATGCTTAAGAGGGTGTAGTAACACAGTCTGTTCCATCACTGCTTTTATACAGACAGAGGGTTTATAAGTAATCAACAAAAGCTGGGACACCTGTAGGAATTGTTAGCATCAACTTTCAAGGCTTAATTTACTTCCATTGCTGCAGAACACCTGTAAGTTGTTAACCCATTACTTGTTCCCTGAAAAAGGCCTTTTTGTATAACTGAAATGTACATTATTTTTCAGTTTTTGGTAACCTAAACTTTTTTTTTAACCTCTGGCAGTTTACCGCTTACCTTTGTACCATTTCAGGTTATTCACTGGACTTGAACTGCTTAAATTTCAATAAAAACTGGAAAAATGGGGTGTTCTAGAACTTTTGACCAGTAGTGTATATATATATATATATATATATATATATATATATATATATATATATATATATATATATATATATATTTGTTTTATTTGCAGTCATCATTTTTTATTAGCAATTAAGAAAAAAAAAAGTTTAGAATATCTATCAGAAAGCATTCATTAGAGTCTTATCCTTCATCAGTGATACAGTGAGTGGTTGTGAACAAACAAATGTTAAATATATCCCATGTTCTTCTAGCACTTCACAAGCTGTCAATATACTGAAAGCAGTCTGCACCTTTCACAATCAGGTGATAAACTATTCCAGTGAACAAAACTACTGCACTTACACATACCAAAAAACAATTACATCTCCCTTTTATTTATGCTTCTCTGGTTATCGCTTTACTATTGAAATCACATCCTGCATCATAAGAGGTCAAACGAGCAATACAATAAATAGATATGCTTACATTTAGGCTACCAGATACTATACATCTGTAATTACCAGATGTAGTTCTGTTTATTATTGTGTAGTAATTGTACAGTACAATTATGAGTTTACTCATGTGTTCTTAATTGTACAGTACAATTATGAGTTTACTCATGTGTTCTTAACTAAATTAAGAATGTAATGGGCAGTGTTGGGTGATGCACTGTTGATGTTAACAGCTTCTATAACCACACCTGCAGATGAGCCTGGCTGTTTTCCATAATTAAGATGCTTTGTTGGCTGTGTCCGTGGTCGCTCTTTCACAGCCAGCCCCTGCTCTATTACACATACACCAAATAGCAATATTTTTGCAGGATTATCCTTACAATTACCCGTTTTCCACACATACTGAAAAGTCGGGGTGTATTTAGTACTATTTTTGCAGCTGTTAAAAAGATACACCGGCATTACTTGTAACTAATAATTCTGAAGCAATCAATAAGTTAAGCTGAAAAAGCAATGCAAGGAGTAGCATGTTGTTTGTATAGCTCAAATTGCCACCGTGTCAGACAGGGTTATGAAAATAAACTTTTTCTCTGCTGGACGGGGAGTGGTTTAGACATCTCTTTCAGAGAACAGAAAGCCTGCAGACAGACAGGTCACTGGACCAGTTAAGCTGTTGCTAGCAGACATGAGCTGCCATAGAATTCAGGATGCAAAGGAACCATTTCAGTCAACAGGAAATACCTTCCTCAACGGCCTATCTGCACCTTGCTGCTTAATTTATCCGCTGGCGTGCCTCAGAATAATTAAAGCCAAAGGTGAAAAGCAGTTGATCACATGAACGTGGAAAAACACCACCGTTGTTATTATCACTGAATTTTACCTTGTTTTTTTGTCCTATGAAGTTTTTCGCACACAAAGGGCTCTGTTAATCTCGTGATAATTAATTGCTAGGTTCAGAAAAAATTACCATATATATATACCAGAGGTAAACATGCTGCATGTTTCTGTGTGCTTCACATGTGGTTTTTAAACTTAGGTCAGCTTGCATACATCTGCTCTTGAAAGGCATCTGTGCTGCAATAAAGTATTAATTATACCTTCCTGGGCTGGTGTAAAATTGCATGAAATATCAGTGTGCAGAAGAACATTTTCAGTTTTTGTTCTATTTTTGATGGATTTTGGGGGATTGTTTGAGTTTCATGATCAGACTTGTATTAAAGCAGCTAGCAGGTGGTAGCAACAGCGATAACTCTCTGTTTACGGTTTGTACAAATTAATGCAACATGAAATCTATGTAGCTCCCGTGGTACATAAATAAATACAAATAAAAAAAATGATCATTGTACTTTTTTTTTTTATAGATACTGCATTTGTGTACTTATTAACCCCTGAATATTTATTTCAGATTATAAATAATACATTTCAATGGAATATCATATGAATAACATTGATTCCTTAAAAAAAAAAAAGGTCTAAAATTAATTTTAAAAAGACCAGAATCTAAAATGCCATGCTAGCAGCAATATTCTACAATATTTTGTTAATTCCATAGGATCCAGTATATGCTTCGCCCACCCTTTGTTTTACTCAACTAGTAAAACAAAAAGGGATCAATCAATGGCTGTCACTCTGTGTTCTGTGTATGTTTAGTCTTGGGTCTTTGGGTTATAATTCTCTACTCTAGACGACTTTTTGCCTATATGTAAATTAAGGAGAGTGGTGATGTTGGACTGTTATTTTTCAGCCGTATTTGGCTAGTCTGGTTTGCACCTGGTTTTGCATTATGCCAAGAAGGACCTCCTACAGATGAGAGGGTCTTCACTGTTGTTCTTTTGACATTTAGCAAACCCTTTAGGACTGCCCTGCTATCACTACTGACTGCCTCTTTATTACACACTCTTCTGCTGAATATCCATCCCAGCTCACAGCAGCAATGATACACCTGATGTGCTATTCTCTTGCAGTGATACCTTCTTGTAGCTGTGCCAGGTTGTCACTCGATACATGCAGAGAAGAAACAGTTTAAGGCTCCTTGACTAACAGCTTCCTCTGTCAAATATGTCACAGGAGTTATGATCGTTTCTTTTTTATCTCCCTCCTTTGATGACAGCCTTCCCTGTACTTGAGAGGAGAAGGAGTGGTTGATCCAACCTATCGAACTGTACAGGTGAGAGTTTCGCGATCAGGTACAGCTGTTAGTAAGCCAAGTCCCAGCACTGAGTGATAGACTCTTTCATCAGAACCGTGGTTAGGCTCTGACAATACCAATAATTTTGATTGAGGCCCAAGGAATGTGCTAGCTTAAATATCCAACTGTTGTTGCTTGTGTGGTAATGTCAATCCTTACCACTGCCATTCTTTGATATTTTTCAAATGTATCATATGTTACATTTAGTGAACTCCTCCCGCCCCCCAAAAACCCTTCACATTTCTTGGCAAGATCTCTTATCTGATGACGCCCAGGGGTAGGTTTACTAAAGAGTTGTCGCAATAGTCGCAAACCAGTTGCAAACGAGTCAGAAGTCTTGATTGAAATGTACTAGACAGGCGCAATGCTATTTGCAACTTTTTAGGGAATGCTTTGTGGCTGCAGTTTCTGTTTGCGGTTCAAGCATAGATGAATATGTAATTATGCATACATTCGCAAATAGAAGGTGGAGACAGTGCAAATCAGGGTTCTCAAATATTATAATGAGATGCACGAAAGCTGCAGACAATTGCGACACTTACAACTACATCAATTTTTAAAGAACTTTGAAGCCATGATTTAAACAGTCGCAATTGTTGCTGGCATTTCCCAGTCCGCCTTTTCTCGTGCATTGCCAGTTGTGCTCAATGTATTTCTGAGGCAAACAGCAGGGTGTATTTACAAGCCCTGAAACACATTTCTATGACATTTCTGGTTTCCCCAAAGTGTTGGGAGCAATAGACTGCACACTGCACTCCAGCTCATTCTGAGCATCTTTTAGCACTGCACCACTGACTAACTTAAATAAAAGCGGACGGCATACATTTAGCTTCTAGGCTACTCATGATAAGACAAATTAGTGGCATTATGCAACATTTGTTGCTGGTCCCTTGAAATTCGTATTAACGAGAATTGACTGTCCTCCTGTAAGTATCGTAACTTGTCAATGCAGCACCATGATCTATTTTGTGTTAATTGTCTAGGCTGCCAAGTTAATACTACAACTACTACGACTACTACTACTACTACTACTAATGATAATAATAATAATAATAATAATAATAATAATAATAATAATAATAATAATAATAAATAAATAAATAAAAACAGCTAAAATCATTGTTTCAATTTAAAATAATCTTTTATTCGCATTGTGCACCAATGTGTACAATGCAGCAGCATGATTTATTTTGTGTTACCAGTAGTCTAAAGTACAAAGAAAGTGTGCTAGGTATTCATTTGATTTTACTACTGTAGCCCACCCAAACCACATTACTGTTATTTCAGCACAATGATGTATACGAGGGACTACTGCATGGTTATGAAAAGCTTTTTAATAGAAACACATTTTTATTTGGGGTGAAGGTGGGGCCCCACCGATGGAATTAAACTGCATTTCATATATATATATATATATATATATATATATATATATATATATATATATATATATGTAGCATGCACGGGGAAGGCAGCAGCAGGGCTGGTAGGTGAGGTACACACAAGGACATAAGCCTGATATACGCTCCTTGCAAAGGAGCCGTCTCTTTTGTAAGCGGTATCGGCTTATGCTTTACTCGAGAGTTCCCACCCTCCCTCACCTATGTGTGGATTACCTTGCCCTGTGTAATGCGCCTGTCTGTGTTAACAGAGATCGCTACAATATATATATATATATATATATATATATATATATATATATATACAGTACTGTGCAAAAGTTTTAGGCAGGTGTGAAAAAATGCTGTAAAGTAAGAATGCTTTCAAAAATAGACATGTTAATAGATTATATTTATCAATTAACTAAATGTTGAGTTTAAAAGTGAATGAACAGAAGAAAAATCTAAATCAAATCCATATTTGGTGTGACCACCCTTTGCCTTCAAAACAGCATCAAGCATCAATTCTTCTAGGTACACTTGCACACAGTTTTTGAAGGAACTCGGCAGGTAGGTTGGCCCAAACATCTTGGAGAACTAACCACAGTTCTTCTGTGGATTTAGGCAGCCTCAGTTGCTTCTCTCTCTTCATGTAATCCCAGACAGACTCGATGATGTTGAGATCAGGGCTCTGTGGGGCCATACCATCACTTCCAGGACTCCTTGTTCTTCTTTACGCTGAAGATAGTTCTTAATAACTTTCGCTGTATGTTTGGGGTCGTTGTCATGCTGCAGAATAAATTTGGGGCCAATCAGATGCCTCCCTGATGGTATTGCATGATGGATAAGTATCTGCCTGTACTTCTCAGCATTGAGGAGACCATTAATTCTGACCAAATCCCCAACTCCATTTGCAGAAATGCAGCCCCAAACTTGCAAGGAAACACAACCATGCTTCACTGTTGCCTGCAGACATTCATTCGTGTACGCTCTCCAGCCCTTCGGCGAACAAACTGCCTTCTGCTACAGCCAAATATTTCAAATTTTGACTCATCAGTCCAGAGCACCTGCTGCCATTTTTCTGCACCCCAGTTCCTGTGTTTTCGTGCATAGTTGAGTCGCTTGGCCTTGTTTCCACGTCGGAGGTATGGCTTTTTGGCCGCAAGTCTTCCATGAAGGCCACTTCTGACCAGACTTCTCGGACAGTAGATGGGTGTACCAGGGTCCCACTGTTTTCTGCCAGTTCTGAGCTGATGGCACTGCTGGACATCTTCCGATTGGAAGGAAGTAAGCATGATGTGTCCTTCATCTGCTGCAGTAAGTTTCCTTGGCCGACCACTGCGTCTACGGTCCTCAACGTTGCCCGTTTCTTTGTGCTTCTTCAAAAGAGCTTGGACAGCACATCTGGAAACCCCTGTCTGCCTTGAAATTTCTGCCTGGGAGAGACCTTGCTGATGCAGTATAACTACCTTGTGTCTTGTTGCTGTGCTCAGTCTTGCCATGGTGTATGACTTTTGACAGTAAACTGTCTTCAGCAACCTCACCTTGTTAGCTGAGTTTGGCTGTTCCTCACCCAGTTTTATTCCTCCTACACAGCAGTTTCTGTTTCAGTTAATGATTGTGTTTCAACCTACATATTGAATTGATGATCATTAGCACCTTTTTGGTTTAATTGTTTAATCATACACCTGACTATATGCCTACAAAATCCCTGACTTTGTGCAAGTGTACCTAGAAGAATTGATGCTGTTTTGAAGGCAAAGGGTGGTCACACCAAATATGGATTTGATTTAGATTTTTCTTCTGTTCACTCACTTTGCATTTAGTTAATTGATAAATATAATCTATTAACATGTCTATTTTTGAAAGCATTCTTACTTTAGAGCATTTTTTCAAACCTGCCTAAAACTTTTGCACAGTACTGTATATATATATATATATATATATATATATATATATATATATATATATATATATATATATAGTAATAAAATAGGTAAAATGAAGACAGAACAGAATGCATTGTACAGATGACGTTTACATTTAACAAAAACAATGTTATTTTGATTCTTGCACTCTTGCCTGTATAGACGTTATCCTTCAGGCACCCTCTGCTGCAGCAAACAACAATTATTTGAACAATGTCGTACTACTCTCACAATGTATAATGCTAGAGATCTCGCTAAGACGCAACAAATATTTAAATTAGTATATTGAGGCTGTGTTCATTAACATATTTTCTTTTAGTACATACAACAAAATGTTTACTTTGTTAAGTGTCCCAACGGAAATGCTAATTGCGGTATGTTCACGCTGCGATATCTTAGTAAACCTGCCCCCCAGTGTTTTCAGCTGTGTCCCCCCCAATATCTCCAGCACTGCTGTTAAAAAGAAAACTCTTGATTGTTATAAATAACCAGGGGCAGTGCAGGTTCTCTCCAGGGATCGTTCTCTCCAAGGAAACGTTTTAGAACTCAATAGTTGCAGTAATAGAATCCCACGAGGTACATGGATTGCCCGTGGTGACAGCATATTTAAATGACACTCTGTGACAGGGACTCGTGTCACGTGTGTGGGTCACCGCTGTTTAAGCAATACAGAGAGACACTGGGGGTGGAATTGAAACGCCGGCACTGGCGCGCAGGATTTATTAATACAAACAGAAACGAAAGTAAAGGTGGTCATGTGACGTTACCAGCCATGGTAACTCACAGAGGACACATACAGCAAGCTGTACAAAAAAAAAAATAAAAATAAAACACGGTTCAAAAACTACAAATAAAAGGTGTCCCAGAGGGCAAGTGCTAGCCTTAAAACGAGACGTCCCGCTCCACTCTCGCATGGCGTTGCAGTCGCCCCGAGCTATCTCCCGCGGATGCTTTTGAACTGACGGACAATCGGTCAAGACCCGCCCACCTGCTGATTGAGGTCCAGCACAGCCAATCACTTGCTGCCATTCCCTTCAACCAAGCCTAGCAGGCAGCAAGTCTCAATCGAGCGCCCGTCTGTAAACAATAATGTAATTAAATAAATCAACTTCAAAACGACACACAATAAACCCATTTCCCCATACAAATTATATCAACACTAATTTACACACATACCCTGCTACACACTCCAAATCAGCATTAGTGTATTTTATTTTTTTGGTGAAAAGAAAAGAACAAATAATTACATTCTAAAACAAAAAAAGAAACAACTTAAGACTTACAAGCACCTAAATGAAAAGTCTTTTGCTTCTGGTTTGTTAACTTTATAAGGGTATGAATACATTAATGATATAAAGTAATATTTTTGAGTATCATTACAAAAATAACTAATGAAGTGTTCAATAAAATTCAGTGGAAAATCTGGCCCATGAAATCTACCTGACACTTAAATATTGTAATGTTTGTCCACGCAGTATCTTGATGATATCCCCAAAGCCAAAATGATTGGTGGTCATTTTTAGTGGCTTTGTCTGCCTTATGGTTAATATCTTAAATGTTTCTTTTTTGTTGTGTTTTTTTCTGTTGCTTTTTACTATTATTATTTATTTAGTTATATTTAAAATTCTCATCATTTTATTTCATCATGGAAGTTACTTTTATTTAGTTATATTTAAAATTCTTGTCATTTTATTTCATCGTGGAAGTTACTTTTATTTTGTTGGTAATTACGCAGACATACAGTATATTACAATTTTGTTTTCCAAAAACAGCCCTTTCCAGAAAACCTGTACCGGCACAGAATTTCTTCTCTATTGATATTTATACTCAGTTGGTTAAGTGTTAATATAAATTGAAAAGGTGCAATAAACCCCATACACTTCATCATCTTCTTTTTCAGAGAAGAGTAAAACCACAGCTCGGACGTGTCAAAACAAGCCATTAAAACTGGCTTTTGATGTGTTCTTTTTAAGGAGATTCCTAGTATCTTCCAATCTAGTATTAACAAAATGAGCCGTGGTTTATATATTTTCAGATAAACCGCAGGTCTCACCTTGTCAGACCGTAAGTGTATTTTAAGTATTTGCATTCCAAAAACCCCTTGCCAACTTCAGACAGAAAAAAGTGAAGGACATAGAACTATTTGTCATCAACTGGCAAAATGACTTAGATTCAAGCTGAAATAGCTGCTGTTAGGGCCTGCTACATTTCTTTTGGGAGAAGTCATAAGCAGTCGTTTGCAATATAAATGAAATAAGGTCTTGTGATCTCATTCCATGTCCTAATGAGCATTGTCCACACCTCCAGAGATGGTGACAGCTATCACCTAATTCAAAGTGGTATAAAAACACGTTCATTCAAGTGATGTAGAAAAGGCAGATCTTTTTTTAATGACAGTTTTGAAGTTGTTCTTAACTAGCACACTTTAAAGATTCAAACAATAACACAACACATAAATGGAATATACTGTACATAAATATCTGGGCAAGATGCTTCAATGAATACATTATTTTATAAACATAGGTGTCTGTGCAGTTCCAGACGCTTCTTTTTTTTTTTTTTTTAATAAAGTGGGTCTGATTCCTGGAATTTGTAAATTAAGCGAAGTTGGGGTTCTGGCAGGGAACTCAATTTAACCTTAGACCAAATCACACAAACATCAAGCATATTTTAGGCACTTCCAGTGCCAGATCAAATCTTCAGTTGAATAGCTAGTATCTTCTGTGTCCTTTGATAAACTATACATCCAATGATTGGCAAGGAAAGGATTTATATCTTACTTCAATCTTTCTCAGCCTCAACCTCCTTTTTTAGGTGTCATTTAATGTGCAGGACAGCTATTTCCTATGGTCAGCCTCTCCACTTATCTGCAGGCTAATTTATGGGCAGGGATATCTCGAAAGGTTAGGCCAAAGGTCAAATAATGTAGTGTAAAATATGTTAAATGTAGTAGTATTGTCTAAGTTTAAGAAATAATCTATCACGTAGGGCTTATCATGTCATCGTGGCCCGGTCTGCTGCCTGCTGGTCATCTGGCCGCTGTCAAATTTAATTGCTGACCACTGGTCAAGACCGTGGGTCTGGGTGTACTGCCCCTGGCAGAAGAAGGGGCTCTGCCTTAGGGAGTAGGGACTGGGTGCTTAACCTCCACCAGGACTGCCTGGCCCCTTACTGTCCTGGGATGGACGGACTTCCCAGGACCAGGGGAGGCCCTCCCTGGACTCTGGAACATGTTCCCCCCTCAGCACCGTTGCCAGAGCCGCACCGTGGGGCCGAAGACTCTTGGACTTTATACAGACCATGGACAGTAGGCCGGCGGGGCGTTCAGCCCTAAGGATGGCAGTGTAGCAAACACGGCCGACCTGGACCTGCTGCCTGCTGCCGGCAACTGTGGGACACTACAGCCTGGCAGGCTTCTCCCGGAGGAGAGCTGCGAGGTAGAGGCGGGGGTTTTTAAATAGGTGCAAAGGATGCTGGGACTACGGGGTGTGTAAATGATCGCTGTATTCATGTTCGAAATTGTTATTTGTTGATTTATTTGATTGTTCTGTTCGTTAGAGTGCTTAGTTCAAGTGGCTAATAATGTCATTCTTTGGTTATTGTGTAGTGGGTGGGTGTCATCCTGGGAGCCAGTATATCGCTCCTGGGCTGTCTGGGGCTGAGTGAGTGGAGAGTGTGGGTAACAACTCAGCTACCTGGTGGTTTGTCTGTTTTAATAAAGAGTTTGAACTAATTCCGGTGTTGGCTGTCTCTCTCAGGTAAATCCTAACAACAGTGCTTGTAAGCGCTACAATATAAATGGATCTCCAGAATAGTGATGGAATGTATGTACAGTATGTGCTGGCTGCAATAGAAGGTTTAAAATCAGCCACAACCAGACAGTTCCAGATTAAATCCTTGTAAACAACAAGTTATACAATTCTATAACAGTTATGTGTAGCTTGAATTCACATGCTTTTAAAGGCTTTTTGTGCATCTTTTGTCTGAAACTAACCACCTCAGTAATTACCTGTAATTATTTCTAAGCATTGTTTGTTTCAGCATTTTAATACCATTTTATTATTTTAAAGGCAGATTAGTGCTTATGGAAGGTGAGAATTAAAGGATAGAAGACTAAAGCCCTCTGGTTTTTTGATAGCATGAATAGGTACCGTTTTAATATGGGATTCCTCAGAGGTCTTATCTGGTCTACAGGAGGATTGGCAGAGGAATTGGAAGGTTGCTGTTTCACTGAATGTTAGTCAGCTGTGTCCTAAATCCAATACTTTTATATAACCGTTATTATGCATCACTGAAAACTCCCCAACTTATCCCATAAGATCTGCACACCTACTAGTAGTTGCCAGAGCAGAATGGCTTTATTTACTTTGATGTAAAATGAATTGTATCATAGGGTTTAGAGATGAAAGGCCAGTAAATTAAAGACATGCATTTATTGTACATGTATATGCAAGCTGCTTAGCTGGCATAACACATGAGTTTGTTTCAGTCAAGAAACATGTTAGATTATTTATTAATGCTTAGACTGTTAATGCTACACTACTACATTATACATATTTCTACACTACATTCTCTGGCTGACTAGGGAAGCCATGAGCAGGGGCAGCAGGATAGCTGCCCTCCCCCATTAGACAAAGCCAAAAAGCAGGTACACAGCAGGGACTTAATGGATTGAGGTAAGATATAAATCCCTTCCTTGCTGATCATTGAACATACTGTTTATCGAAAGACAAATAAGATACTGTCGATTTGATCTGGTATTGGAAGAGCATAAACTGTGCTTGGTGTTTACGTGATCGAAGGTTAAAGTGACTTCCCTGCCTGAAGCATCGCTTTGCTTAATAGCTGATGTCTTCTTTGCATTGAATATGCAAACCAGCCTCGACTCCTGTGTGTCAAATAGGTTGGATACCTGAAACAAAACCAGAATAAAAGTGACTCAAAGGCACAGCTCTTGGTCTAAGAGCCTGCCTCAGCTTTGTCAGTCTGTATGTATTCTGTCACTCAACTCAAACACTGGAGTGACAGATTATGCACTTGGCTCTCAATGGCTTGTAATCATTTTTTATTCCCTGGCTGAATGCTTTTCACTTGCCTTTTTTTTTCAATAACCCAACATCTTGAAAATCTCTTCCACAAGTTGTATTCGCGTCATGTTGAGAATCTAAAAAAGCTTTCAGTGATGAAGTATAACTGCCTTGCTATGAATCTATAGTGGGCTGATCGTGCATTATTACAGAAAATTATATACTATAGTAACAGGCACCTGGGCAGACAACACTTCTCTCTGATTTTAGTCAGACGCCACCACCATCCCTTTCAAAAAAATGTGCTTGACGTTATATTTTGGATCACTCGACTGAAATCAGTTTCCATTCATATGAGAACATCCTCTTTATATGAATTTCTTTTTTGAAGAATGACACAAGTTTTACAGAAGGGTTAAAACATTTACAGACTGCTAGCAAGGCATTTGGCATTAATCATTCACAACTAAACACATCTTGAGGGATGGATGGTGACAGCAAAAATCAGAGGTGTTCTATATATAGCGACTGCATCTCTGTGGGTAGTACAAAGAAGATAAGGCTACAGGTATAAGATAATACAAGTAGTTAAAGGGTCTTGAGCCAGTCGATAGACTCCAGATCTGCAGGGTTGAGCTAGGATAAACCCAGTGGCGGTGCTAGCTAATTGAGGGCTCTAAGTGGAAATATTTTTGCCCCCCTTGTTGTAAATGATTGCTATTATTCCAACTCTGATTCTTAATTAAAGTGTTGATAAACCAGTACATTGTTAATGAATTTAGCTAATATAGTAACAGGGTGATTTTCAAAGAAAAATTAAATGAATTTTTTTTTTTCCACTTCAAAAGTTTTGGAAAATAAGCTGAAGTTTAGTTGCAGTTAGAAAACGTGGAGCACATTTTGCACTGGAGCAAAAAGCTTTGAAAGTTCTCTACTTCATAACACCATTCTGGGTGCATTCTTGTATACAGAGCACAACACTTGCAACTGATTTGTTGTACTACTAAATCAGACATATGGAAGCTCAACTGAATAAACATTGTATTACTTCCTTTTAACAGCAGAGGATTTCTATTTAAAGACAAGTTTAAAAGGTAAGTCTAAGCTTTCTGTATTCGGCTTGCTTACATTTGCAACATGAATAGATAGGCTATATAATAGGCTGAATACATCGAGTTCAGTAGTTCAGTTGATTAATAACTATGTTCTGATCTTGTCAATAATCTTTTGTTTTAAATTGGTGTGAAATTAATGTCAAAATATGGGGGTCGCAACATACAGTACATGCATTTTTGGACGTGTGTAGGGGTGCTGTGTTAATTTAGTTTGAGTTAGTTTATAAATGTTTGTCTGTTACGTTATTATTATAGTTTATTAACATACACTTGCCTATTGCTTTTCTCTTATTAAGTTCATTTCATGTGTTGATGCACAAGTAATACATATTTATTGATTGATTCATATTGTGTCTGGTGGCTAACTCCATCTTAGCCAGAGACCACTGTATATACCAAAGTAGCATTTAAATCTAAAAAAATATGTACATACGGTAAATGGCAAAAAAGGTTAACAACACTAAATTGTAAAAGAAAAAAAACATTAAACATTTTAACCAGGGAAAGTTTGTCTTGAAATGCTTCTAAACAGTAAAGTTTGCATGTTTTTTTTTTTTTAAACTCCTCAACCAGGACACACTTGACCACAGTAGACTCAGCAATCATTGTACAAATTACACAACACCAAGTTTTCTTATCAGCTACCTTAGCGACCATGTTTTTTGTCAGGTTCATGTATTAAGATTTTTACAAAAAATGTAAATAATACAGCAAGACGAGAAGAAGTTTAGTCTATGCCTTGAGAGTCTCTTGGCAGCCATTCCTGTTGTTTTTTTTTGTAACCAATAGAAGTTTGGCCTTTTCCACAGCTAGCCAATCAGAATTGATAGGGATGGGACGTAAACACTCTTAGCTATCTCTTTTATTTATTTAAAATAAACAAATAAAACAGTCTCAAATGTCGAAAGTGTGGATTGATGTTTGTTTTCTGACTGGTTGATTAGAACTGATGTGAACTGGTCTGAATCTGCGCCTGCTTTTTAAGTTTTGGTTAAAAAAATAAATAAATAAATCCCTCTGAATCAGGGGTCCACTTGAACTGTTTGGGGCCCTCAGCAATTGTTTAGTCTGCTTATGCCTAGACTCCAGGGAGTCCAGCACAAAAGAGCAGCTCTGGATCTGCAGTGTTGAGCTTGGATACACCTCCAGGGAATCCAGTACAAAACAGCAGCTCTGGATCTGCAGTGTTGAGCTTGGATACACCTCCAGGGAGTCCAGCACAGAAAGAGCAGCTCTGGATCTGCTGTGTTCAGCTTGGATACACCTCCAGGGAATCCAGTACAAAACAGCAGCTCTGGATCTGCAGTGTTGAGCTTGGATACACCTCCAGGGAGTCCAGCACAAAAGAGCAGCTCTGGATCTGCAGTGTTGAGCTTGGATACATGGGAGTCCAGCACAGAAAGAGCAGCTCTGGATCTGCAGTGTTCAGCTTGGATACATGGGAGTCCAGCACAGAAAGAGTAGCTCTGGATCTGCTGTGTTCAGCTTGGATACACCTCCAGGGAGTCCAGCACAGAAAGAGCAGCTCTGGATCTGCAGTGTTCAGCTTGGATACATGGGAGTCCAGCACAGAAAGAGCAGCTCTGGATCTGCTGTGTTCAGCTTGGATACATGGGAGTCCAGCACAGAAAGAGTAGCTCTGGATCTGCTGTGTTCAGCTTGGATACACCTCCAGGGAGTCCAGCACAGAAAGAGCAGCTCTGGATCTGCAGAGTTCAGCTTGGATACACCTCCAGGGAGTCCAGCACAGAAAGAGTAGCTCTGGATCTGCTGTGTTCAGCTTGGATACACCTCCAGGGAGTCCAGCACAGAAAGAGCAGCTCTGGATCTGCAGAGTTCAGCTTGGATACACCTCCAGGGAGTCCAGCACAGAAAGAGTAGCTCTGGATCTGCTGTGTTCAGCTTGGATACACCTCCAGGGAGTCCAGCACAGAAAGAGCAGCTCTGGATCTGCAGAGTTCAGCTTGGATACATGGGAGTCCAGCATGGAAAGAGCAGCCATCCAGCAGATGTGCAGCATCCTCCAAAGCACCACATTGGCTAAAAGTACCTCTGATGCCCCGGGCATGGTCGGTCTTGGCACAGCAGACCACCCAACATCTGCACCTGTTAAGCTTGCTCCAGAGATGACGAGGGAACCCAAAGCCAGGTCGCCGTTCGTCAGATCTGTTTATAATATGGGAGTTTCTAACAGTGGTAGACGCTTTCTCCCATTCGGTCTGCCATAGGAAGCGGCTGACGTTCTGAGCAGGATGGAAAAAGTGCAGTATAGTTCAGACAGGTTTTCTACTTCACAGTCGAAGACGTGGTTCACCCCAAATATCCCTAATTAAATCAGGAAATATATATTTATATATTATAGCCCAAACGTAGATCAAATAAAATAAAATGCTGTACATTTAAACGCCGGTGCAAGGTCAATGATATATCTGGCCTACCCTGTCTAAAAGACAATGAAAACCTTTTACCCGATGGAGCGGTCTGTTTATAAAATTACACTGTTCATTGAAAACTGGAAAATAAACTTCTAACATTCAACTAAATTGCTGGAAGTGTGAAACAATTTGTGAAAACCTTATCAAGATCTCTTCGATTTGTGAAAACCTTATCAAGATCTCCTCGATTCGTGAAAACCTTATCAAGATCTCCTCGATTCGTGAAAACCTTATCAAGATCTCCTCGATTCGTGCAAACCTTATCAAGATCTCCTCGATTCGTGCAAACCTTATCAAGATCTCCTTCTTTGCTAGTGGCCGTAGACACTTATGCTCTGTCAATTCAGAATATTTTTTTATAAGTTTTCTTCACTGTGATTTTGACTGGGTATGAACAAAAAGCCATAGAGAAAATATAGATAAATAGTTTATCTTAGTCTGCAACATCAAATGATATTGAAATATTGGAACAGAAACTTTTGATGTAATAATTTACAATACATTGCTTTAAATAACTTCAGTTTGTGTGTGTACATCAATAACAGCTGTCATTTGTAATTCAGACAGATTCACTTTTTGTCAGTGGGTCATTTACATTCAGTCAGTAAACTCATGCTATAGATTATTTATTAAAATTACTATATTACACATATTTTACACTACATTATTTGGCCTTTGGCATTTTCAGGTACCACCTGGAAGATAAGTGGAGAGTGGAAAGTGGAGAGGCTGACCGTAGGGAAGCCATGGGTAGGGCAGGATAGCTGCCCTCTCCCTTTAGATGAAGCATAAAAGCAGATGAAGGCTGGAGAGGAGGAGGTGAACTCTGACGCACAGTGGGGATGTAATGGATTGAGGTAAGATATCAATCCCTTCCTTACCGATCATTGGATATATTGTTTATCAAAGGACAAAAAAGATACTAGCTATACGACTGACAATTTGATCTGGTAATGGAAGCGCCTAAAATATATTTGATGTTTACGTGATTTGATCTAAGGTTAAAGTGAGTTCCCTTCCAGAATCACTGCTTTCCTTAATTTAAATATAACGCTTGAGCTTGTTTTATAATTTAGATTTTATGTGTTCCCTCACACAACAGCTCAGGAGAACAGAAGGTCGGTGGGCATCCTCTGATCCCAAGACAACATCAAGGAGCGCTACTGGTCTGCTGTAGTGTAGTGAGGAGAAACCCTATTGATTGTCTCCCTAATCTACAGAATCCCCAGCAGAGATCAGCAACTTTGCACAGCTAAGTCGAGAACTTGTGCTCCCCTCTGTACGAGTCATCCCGCCACCACCTGGCCGTGCTTTTACCAGGTGAGCCACTCAGGGATCACCTTCTTTATCCTTTCTACAGGTATAAATCACCTGCTGTCCAAAAAAGAAAGTGCTTTATAGTAGATCTGTCTTGAACTGTAAACTGGGTTTAAGACTGATCATTGTATTAGCTGCTGTATGATCAAAAGATATGGCACTTTTCCAAGGCCTGTGAAGCTCCACTTCAAAGTTAAGTATGAAACCTTCAAAACCCTAAAGTTGAATATTTTGATGTCAATTTGCGATAACTTTCTAATCAGTTTGATTGCCAGCTTTTCTGTTCGTGCTTAAGGAGGTGTTACATTGTTTTGGTTAATTTACATCAGGAAACTTTTGTTAAGCAGTATTTCCAAATACCTCTCTTAACTTTCATGCAGAGGTTAAGAAATTCAATTTTTTTCATTTTTTTTTCGGAGGCAGCGCTGTAAACGTCTTTTGATAGATATTGTGGCTATCTTTCAATCAGAGCTGCTCTTTGCAATCACTGTTGCATTGTTCAGGTCATGTTGTGGAAAATGCTTTTGACAGGACCAATGATGAATCACCTGTGCTTAGGCAAGAAAGAAGCTGAGATCCGATCGGCTTTTTCATCAGCAAAAAACAACATTCAATTCATTGCTCTATCTCTTTCATGTTCGATGCTTTTCATTGGAACAAACTGTTTTAAAAGTTATTCACTGCCCTCTTTTCTTTCCAGGAGCCTTGCAAAGCAAATATCTCGCGGGGAGTTCATAAAAGAATTGCTTTTACTTGCTTGAGGTGCTGACGGCATAGCATAGTTTTGTTATGTTGGGAGCTTAGAAAAACAAAACTTAAGAGGACTGGACGTTGGCTAAATTAGGTAGCAAGAGGTTCTAATTGCAGGAATAATCTTTTCTGTACACGGACTGCAATTGAGGTTAGTTTGTGTCCCAACACCTGTCCACATCTCAAGAGATCATCAGGTAGAAATGTTTTTATAAATAACTAAATAATTATGTTGAAAAATCAAAACTACCAATAATAATAATAATAATAATAATAATAATAATAATAATAATAATAATAATAATAATAATAATAAAAGTCAACTCATCTGGCAATACTCAGTTAAGAGTTGCACTCACAAAGTGCTTTTCATGGCATGTGGAGCACAAATGTTTTTCATCCACATAGCAAGAAAAAAGATAAAACAGCCCAGATAGAAATTAAAGAGTATATCCACCCTAATAATTTTGTATTTTACAACTCTCAATAAACAGTTCCCCTTTAAAAGCCTGACATGTAAAAAGAATCAAATCCCTGAACTAAAGAGGCTGTGGAGTGACTTTGCCTTTAGGCAGCTCTGTTTTATGCAGTGATTTGTAGATTTAGCCAGACTTTACCTGCCAGCTGCACTATGCTGGCTGCGCCCACCCCTTCACAAACCCAGACAAAACAAACTGCCTGACTGACAGGAGCTAATCATGTGACCACGGCCTTGGCTGGGAGAGCAAGATTCATTCTTTTAATTATCTAACAATTAAAACTAATTTCATGAATGTACTGATTAAAATATATGAATTGATTTAATACTTCAGCGTATCTACTATTTATACTGTAGCATTTAAGATATTGAATATTGCCAAAAACCCCCAGGTGATATACATAAACTGTGCAGATAGACTTTCATTCAAAGCCATTCCATTTAACCCTATGTGCAATCTTTATTCGAAAACCCGTGACTGTAAATTGTGAGAGACTTGAGTATGAGAAAGCGGTTTTGTCGTGCATAGAGAATATTAAAACAGGGCAATAGAATAAACAGGATGGGATTGTAGCTATGAATTCTTTGTGGGTAGAGGATGCTTGGTGGTGGCTTCTGAATAGATATCATGTTTTAATATTTATTTTAGTGTAACTCTACTTGGTGAAAATTGTTTTGTTTGAAAAGCTTAGATAAAAACACAAAAAAGTAAAATGCCAAAAAAAACAAGTTCTAAGTTTTCTACAATGCGTGATGCACACAATGCAGTGAACTGGTGTTTTCAGACCGGCGGTTACCTTTTTGTTTGTACTCTTCTTTATAATATTAGCCATACAAACAGCAAAGCTGAAATTTACAGACATGAAGGTTAAATACCTGGACGCACCCATTACTTTGTCAATTTATAGGCCTGACACCTGGACAAACATTTGCGCAAAATAAGCTGTCATCAAGAGTGAGAACCAGTAAAAACTCAATGGCGTTGCAGATAGGTAAAATAATTCAGAATTATTTTTTAACACTTTGCTTCCACTTAACTGAAACTGCTTAAAACTAAAATGGTAACAAGAAACATGGAATGAATACAATTAATTAAATCCACATGAATTAACAGGGCTATATTAAAAATGAATGACTTCAGAATGCAGAGGAAGTGCGTAAGATATTCAGGTGTTATTCCTGTGGTATTCAGCAGGAATTAATTATGAATTTGCCATTATTTTAAAGTGTTACCACTAGAATGGATAACAATGGTCCATTGGAGTTGTTTTGTCAGTGACACCTTTTTAACCTTTTCAATGCTTTTTCCATGAATATATTGTTAAACATAAAGTTTGTATCAGTAGGTAATTGCTTATTGCTATAATATCCCAAGGGCTCTCATCACAACCCAGCAGGCTAATCCCACCTAGTGCAGCCCCCGTTTCAGTGGTCCTCAAATTTCTTTAGCCTTGGGAACATGCCTGTATGGCTCATAAGGTTGTGGGCATGATAACTGTAGCTAACTACTGTACTACGTTGTACTTCTTTAAAGGCTTCAGAGAGCTCAAATCAAATGGTCGATGGCAGAGACAGGGCAATGGAGACAGAGCATCATGCTTCCTGTTTAATATGAAAGCGTCACACCCTACTTTAGGTATCTAAAAATAATCTGATTGCTTTGAAAAATGAAGAATTCAATATATTTATCTGTTAAAGTACACAAAATGCAAAAAGTAGTGATTTCTTTTGAGGCAAGCAGTGAGCTTGGAAGAAGTCAAATTGGTTGTCATGGCAGCAGTGGGCATAGCCTTCTACTTCCTACTTTTGACCTTGCTTTTCACATGGACCAAATGTCTATAGGAGGCTATAGCATGTTGATAACTGAAATCCCTTTTTTCATCTTTTACCTTCCCTTTGTCTGTCTTCTTCTACACAAACAATTTCTTAAAAAGGGACTGGGCAAGCCTAGAGTGAAACTTATTTGGACAAAGATAGCAGATGTTTATTGTGAGAAATGTCTTTAAAAAAAAAAAAAAAGCTTATTAAATTCAAGTTCTTATGGAAAGGGATCACATATCATCCTATTTGTTCTCTTTAACCTTACATAATGTATGATAAGCCAAGATTATTATTTATTTCTCAGCAGACAACCTTATCCAGGGCAACTTACAATTGTTATAAGATATCACATTATTTTTACATACAATTACATTATTTATTAATTATTATTATTGTAAATTATTTTTACATACAATTACCCATTTATACAGTTGGGTTTTTACTGGAGCAATCTAGGTAAAGTACCTTGTTCAAGGGTACAGCAGCAGTGTCCCCCACCTGGGATTGAACCCACAACCCTCTGGTCCAGAGCCCTAACCACTACTCCACACTGCTGTATAATGATCAGTATTCAATCTCAATTTACATAAGATGGTACTGGAACAACACAGGTCACTAGATCACAAGTAAGTTGTATACGGAAAAAGAGGATTACGGATTTGCCCCAAAAGACTGTGACACAAACAAGCTTTATACATAGAGCGCCATGCTTAAATATAACAGCACTGAATTACATAACAGCACTGCCATAACCTGTTATAATAATGTTATAATATGTATTATTACATGATTCATGAATCAAACTACTTATAAGGTATCCCTTAACTACATTTTTATCAAGATGTTTAGTTAGTCTCTAGGAAAAATATAACTAAAGGGTAAAAACAGTAAAAATGAATTACAAAAAAATCCTCCATTATTATTGAAAATAATAGTTCTGAATTGGATAGATTTTGATTCAGTACAGTTTTCAAAGGCTCTGACAGGCTGTGCTTCACACTACGATTACAGGGAACATAGTAAACACAACAAACAAACAAAAGCAAACTGTTTTGATACTGTTTTGCTAATTAGAGGGCAATGATGGGGTTGATATTGTTGATCCTATCTCTACTTGTGTAAACATCCCCTCCACACAGGGGTTAAACCAACTGTTTTGTTGTTGCAAAAATAACTCTTTATACATAACATGTACAATAAAAAAATGCTTTCCTGTTCTATGAATTGAATGACAAAAGTTTACTGTAACGAAATATTAGAATACGAGTAAGAAAATGACTCAAACGGCAAAAAGGCAAAAAATTCCTAGCGCTCTTAACAATAGCTGTTGTCATTCCTGTTGGCCCTGGACAAAATACATATGGGCAGCAGTGTGGAGTAGTGGTTAGGGCTCTGGACTCTTGACCGGAGGGTCGTGGGTTCAATCCCCGGTGGGGGACACTGCTGCTGTACCCTTGAGCAAGGTGCTTTACCTAGATTGCTCCAGTAAAAACCCTCATGTATAAATGGGTAATTGTATGTAAAAATAATGTGATAACTTGTAATAATTGTAATGTCACCCTGGATAAGGGTGTCAGCTAAGAAATAAATTTAAAAAATGGAAGCTGCAGCTATTGCCAAAAGTTTTGCATAACCTAAAATTGAGACATAATTGAAAAAAAAACCTATATAAACATAATTTTGGTCTTTTATTTAACATCATGTAATCAAAGAAACTTCAAAATGATATCATAAAAGTCTACCGGAAGCCATAATAGTAGTACAGTAATTCATGCTAGATTTCAAAATGTCACATGTTTCAATTTTTGTCAGTTTTTCGAAACTACAAAGCGGTATGTAATTCAATATGTTAATGGAACATTAGTCAGCAGGTTTCATTCGACTTTATGTAGTAAAATGAGATAGAATTCAGATCCATTACCTTTATGTTTACAGATTAACCCCTGCCTCCACCCATTTTAAGATTTGAGTAACTTGCTTAAATTTAATCTGGTGTTGTAAATAGCATGTTTTTTCATGTTTCAAATATAAAAATTAGGATTAATTTTAAGATTGTTTTGAATTGCTGTCCAAAATGTGGTGGTATTTGCTCCTTTTATTCCATTTTGCAAAAAAAAATCTAGCTCGGCATTTATTGTTATTGCATTTGTGAAAACATATGAAAAAAGTGTACTTTAGGAAATGCAAAATTGTGTGATCTCATATTAAATAATTATATAACCATTTGAACATGCTAGCAAGGGGTGGAAAGGGTTGCTTTTCATAAAGCCTGTCTCATATATCAGAAGCAACATATTTCTGTAAAGGCTATTACAAATCGAACATTAACCCAATCAAATTGTGGGCTCATAATGACCTCTAGACAGTATCCAAAGTCTTCCAGAGAGGCTTATTGAGATCCCTCTTATTTTTTTAGTATAGTAGTAACTGGAGAGCGAAAGACAATTCCTATTGATTGGTTTCCAGTTCCAGGTTTATGATCAGTCAGGCCCTCTTCTCTAATGAATAAAACGTTTAAAATGCCTGACCTCACCTATGAACTGTATCGTGGCAATGCAGTCGGTGTCACTGACGAGGAGATGAGCGTGTGTTAGTTTGTTGTGGCTACCTGTCAAGAAGATCAAAGCCGTGTCTTACTAGCCGTGCCACATCAGAAGCAGTGAAGATGTGGAGGTTGAGAACATCGGTGATTGAGGATGAGTTCTCTCTCCAGCTCAAATGTACAGGTAGTTTAGGACCATTGTGATCTTTGTTCTGTTATTTTACAGTATAAAGTAAGTACATTCTTAAGAACCTGGAATAACCAGTCACCAAAGAGACTTTTCACAAGACAGGTAGAGGCTTCATTCAAAGTGCCTCTGTATTCACAGGAGCCATGATATAATATGGGGTCAGCAAATCTTAAACCTCATATACAGTATCTCCATGGCACATCATAAAACCATGGGCTCATTCCTTTCTATATACCAGTAGTTGGTTTCTTACAAAATAAAATAATATAATTAATTCCGACCTATTTTTGTTGTTTTTTTTTAAAGTGAGGGATGTAGTAATCTTAATACTAAATTAAATAGGCTAGTAATCTAGATTCAAACTCGTTTACACTTTTAGTTTTTTTTATGCAATCCTTGTGTCACAAAGGACAACTTTTACAGAAAGGAAGCAGCCACCAGAGCATTTTAAACAGATCTAGCTCCCACATTCTCCTTGCTCATTCACTATGATTTGCTAAGGACAAAATTGACACATTAATTTGCACTCTAATGGCTCATCTGAATTGAAATAAATGGAGTGTGTGCTCTTTGTGCTACAAATTATTCTTCATCCTTAGATTCTAAGAAGAAGGTCGCTATTTCAAAAGAATGAGACTCCACTCCTAGATACTGGCTTCTCCTCCACATCAAGGTACCACCCTTCAGAGACATACGTGGGCAGGTATTGTATTAGCCAGCAGACCATATATGATCTCCAGAAATTATTTCCTTAGAGATCCCCAGCTTACACCTGAGCACCCCTGCAATTTAAATATGCAGATTAATTCTGCACTTACAAGTGCAACACTTTTTTACAAGAATTATAATTCAGTCAGGAAACTCATGTGATAGATTATTTATTAAAGCTTAGACCAGACAACATTACTACATTATACACATTTTCATGCTACATTCGTTGGCCTTGGCCTCGTCTTTTAAGGTACCCCTGCCCATAAATTATATTGCAGATAAGTGGAGAGGCTGATCGCAGGGAAGCCATGGGCAGGGGGGCAGGAGAGCTGCCCTCCCCCATTAGATGAAGCCAAAAAGCAGATGTAGACTGAGGAGGAGGAGTTGAACTCTGACACACAGCAGGGGTGTAATGGATTGAGGTAAGATATAAATCCCTTCCTTGCAGATCATTGTTTATCGTAAGACAAAAAAGATACTAGCTATTTGACTGAATGATTTGTTCTCAGTAAACGCCTAAATTACGCTTGATGTTTACATGATTTGAAGCAAGGTTAAAAGTGAGTTCCCTGCGTTGATGGGCTGAACGACCCTATCTCGTTTGCAAAATGTGTTATGCCAATCTATTTGCCAATCTATTTGCCTTCCTTGTTAAATTACACAAATGGGTCATGATGGATCAAGCCCTCAGAATTTTGTAGCTAGAATCAGATGTTCTTCAGATACCCAAATCACAGAAACTTTCAAAACTGGACAAGAGCAGGTTTCTGTTTTATTTCTCGGTCAGTTGGTCTGCTACACATTAACACCACCAAAACAAACTAGTTGTTCTTTCTGCTGCTGAGAGTCGGGTTACTTCTAATATTCAAAGAAGTCATTGTGGGATTCCCTTGTAAAGAACAAGAACCATCAAGGCTACCAATTCATTTCTTCTGTGAAATTAAATCAATAAAACAAAAAAAAGATTTATGTTTCCAGCTTCAAGAGCCTATAAAAGCTGACCTGTTGATACTGGAGACATTTGTTACTGCCATTTTACCAGCACAGATTAGAGCACATAAAAGATGTTTCTTCCACCTTTGCGTCATAGACTGAGTCAATAACACTTCCATGATTTTACAAGTTCAGTTGCTCTTAACTATGCCTGTGTCCTCCATTGCCTAGTAAAAATAATCCTTGTAGTAGACTTACATGTAGGATTTTCTAATAGCTCATAAATCAGTCATCTAAGCATACATGTTGCTGTAAACCCCAATGAATGAAAGAAATTCCAATAAACCCTGCTGGTTTGTTCTTGTAATATCTGTTGTGTGTTTCACTTGTTATTTATTCATGATATTCAAAACTAGATTCCAATATGAACAACTTGCGAAATGCAGCAACAGTGTAAAATGTGCTTGAAGTGTTCATTCTTGTGAATATAGTGCTCGAGAAACGAGAAGGACAGTGGCGCTGACTACAGTCAGGTGCAATGCCAGAAGCCGCCATGAGCATTTCCCCTGACTGCTGTGTAAGCCCATCCCAATACTAACCTGTTACCCCCGCCATTCCACTCACCTTCTCTTCAAGAGATACCAGGTGGGGTACACTGCTGCTGTACCCTTGAGCAAGGTACTTTACCTATATTGCTCCAGTAGAAACCCAACTGTATAAATGGATAATTGTATATAAAAATAATATGATATAATTGTAACAATGGATAAGGGCATATGCTAAGAAATTATTAATAATAATAATAATAATAATAATAATATGTATTATTGGGGACTAAGATGAGACCATTAAACTCATTATAACTGAGATCTGAGTAGGATGGGACCATTAAACTCATACCTGAGACCTGAGTAAGATGGGACCATTATACCTGAGACCTGAGTAAGATGCAAAGCCAGCTCAGCTGTCCATATCTCATGCATCTCAAGGTGTTTACAAATATCAAAGCACAGCAAAAATACAGTAAAGCTCAGATAAAAGAGAATACAAATGCAACAGAATTTAACATCAAATGCATTCGAAAGAACATCAGAACCAAAGAAAAGTTACAAATCAGAGAAGACCGTTTGGCCCACTATGGCTTACCCTTTTCCCTAGTAGCCAAGTTCATCCTAAAACTTTGTCTAGTCATCTCTTAAAGCACCCCAAAAACTCTGAGCAACACTTAGCTTTGTAACCCATTCTACGTACTCTCCACTCAGTTGCCAGCTGTGTCCTTGTGTCCTGGTCTATGTGCTGCGTTTGAAATAATGACTAGGGTTAACATAGGCTAAACAGATTCAGTTCACTCAACCTTCATAACTCATAGCTTTTTGGTCTCTACAGTGTGTTATACTACCTCATCATAATCTCCTTTGATTTGAACTCTATATTGACTATATAGCCAGCGTAGAGATCAAATCGATGGAGGTCATTGTAAAAACCCATCAATGGATTGGGTGGGGGTCTGTACTGTATTTGTATTGGAGCCTTTAGTAAGGTCTTGTAGAGAACCAGTGAGCAATAACATTCTCTCTTACAGAGCATCTAAAAAACAGGCATCATTTCATGAAGCAATGATCGGCATAAATATGATTGATGCTCAATTGCAGCCTCTGGCTGGGGGGGGGGGGGCTCTTCCCTGCTTTTATAAAGATAAAAAATACTTTTGTGCCTCTGTCCTCTAAGTGAGGCTTCTTTACCAATGGCAGACCAGGGCATCCTTTTTAAAGCTTGTCACAGTACAAGCACCGGTACCACTTAACATGAATCGTGTCTAATTACACATAATTACAATCTGATCATGCAAAGTTATAATGTAATCAATGTGTAAATGTTTTTGCACAATATCACTGTCACGGATGGTTGCGTGGTGTGACGTCAGACCAGGAAGGAGACACAGAGGTACAGACGGCCTGGGCGTACCCCATCACAATAACCTCGCCCTAACCCTAACCCTAACTCTAAACCTATCCCTAACCATAACCCTTTTGAGATATAATTGTGTACTTACATATATCGTGCAAAAAGATGTACAGATTAAGTGCATTGTAACTATGCATAATGGCATTGTAATTATGTGTAAATACACATGTATTTACTCAGTAACTACTGTGTAAATACACAGGTCAGGATTTTCACAAACCAGTGTTATTGTATCGAACTCATGGTATAGTAACGAGAGCTTTAGTAGCAAGTGATTTTCAAATGAAATGTGTTAATTAAATCAATCCGTTAATGCTTTGAAATTGAGTCGATGAGGCTGTTAATTTCTCGTTAAAAGCTTTAATGTGCAATTTTTTTTGGTTAAAAAGAAAATAATACCGTAAGCCATCGATGTATATTGGTTGGAATTTATTTTCTTATGATGATATCCGCTTTTGTCTGTATTTTTGTACGTACGATTGTAGGCTATAAATACATACGTTTGAAATGCCATTTGTGTTTGTAGTTGTTAGTTATTATACATGTATACCATGTGTGTGGCACTTCATTATACATTTATTAAGCTTTTAAAATTATGATAGAACTCTCTACCCAATACCCAAATAAGCTGATCCCTGGAGCCAGCATTACACTTCAGCCATCAACACCAGACAGAAAGATAGCTACATCATCAGATGGAAGGAAACGCAAATGGATAGAGACACAGATGGATCACATTAGTTTACTGTAAAGCTACGTCTTAGTTGGTGCTTATCTTGGCGAGAGCCGAGTTCAAATCAGCATGAAGTTTTAACATCTACTCTTGTGCAATGGAAATCATGTTTATAGTTAATTGTTCGGTGAATTCCTCGAATCCTGCATTTTCTCTTTCACTGTTTGCTCGCGATAAATAAACTCAACATGATTAGAAGTAGCCACCGAACACTTACAGTATTATAAGAACATTTTATATGCATACAAATGTGTGAAGGTGAAAGTATACCTTGGACATAAAGTGTGGGGGGAGTCATATAATGTACGTATGCAGAATTCAAATAGGCTACAGTTACATTGATCATTTCTTGGTAGTAACATTACACTTCGTGCAAATAACAGTATATCATTTTAGCAATACAACAAACATTCCATAAGGTTACAAATGGTTAAAACGAGTGAATAAATCTCCTTCATAACCACAAGTATAGAAAAGGCTCAAATATTTTCATAACTACAAATATTGAATTATCTAGGTTGTCTGTTTCAAGGTGAGATTTTAAAACCCTCCTTTTCCAAGTGCAAATTAACTCCTGATGAATTATTTTGTAAATCAACATAATTTCGGAAATCACATTAGGACGATTATTTAATAACGAAATAGGCATAACGACCGCTTGAAAATGCCAAAATCAATACTACATACTGATTTCTTGATTAACACTGGAGTTATCATTTACGACCTTTTGAAAACCTGCCCACAGTAAGAGGCACTTAATGCATGGTGTTACCCAAGCACATTACAGGACCTTGTTATAGTGAAGCAAACTGTAAACTTATGGAAACTATAATAAGATCCAAAATGGAAAATTACCTATATGGTAACAATACCCTGGGAGACCGTCAGCATGGTTTTAGGAAAGGGAGATCGTGTCTAACTAACCTACTTGACTTTTTTGAGGATGCAACATTGAAAATGGATAATTGCAAAGCATATGACATGGTTTATTTAGATTTCCAGAAAGGTTTTGACAAAGTCCCGCATAAAAGATTAATTCTCAAACTGAATGCAGTAGGGATTCAAGGAAATGCATGCACATGGATTAGGGAGTGGTTAACATGTAGAAAACAGAAAGTACTGATTAGATGAGAAACCTCAAAATGGAGCGAGGTAACCAGTGGTGTACCACAGGGATCAGTATTAGGTCCTCTGCTATTCCTAATCTACATTAATGATTTAGATTCTGGTATAGTAAGCAAACTTGTTAAATTTGCAGACGACACAAACATAGGAGGAGTGGCAAACACTGTTGCAGCAGCAAAGGTCATTCAAAATGATCTAGACAGCATTCAGAACTGGGCAGACACATGGCAAATGAAATTTAATAGAGAAAAGTGAAAAGTATTGCATGCAGGCTATAAAAATGTGCATTATAAATATCATATGGGAGATACTGAAATTGAAGAAGGAATCTATGAAAAAGACCTAGGAGTTTATGTTGACTCAGAAATGTCTTCATCTAGACAATGTGGGGAAGCTATAAAAAAGGCCAACAAGATGCTCGGATATATTGTGAGAAGCGTTGAATTTAAATCAAGGGTAGTAATGTTAAAACTTTACAATGCATTAGTAAGACCTCACCTAGAATATTGTGTTCAGTTATGGTCACCTCGTTACAAAAAGGATATTGCTGCTCTAGAAAGAGTGCAAAGAAGAGCAACCAGAATTATCCCGGGTTTAAAAGGCATGTTGTATGCAGACAGGCTAAAAGAATTGAATCTATTCAGTCTTGAACAAAGAAGACTACGCGATGATCTGATTCAAACATTCAAAATCCTAAAAGGTTTAGACAATGTTGACCCAGGGGACGTCTTTGACCTGAAAAAAGAAACAAGGACCAGGGGTCACAAATGAAGATTAGATAAAGGGGCATTCAGAACAGAAAATAGGAGGCACTTTTTTACACAGAGAATTATGAGGGTCTGGAACCAACTCCCCAGTAATGTTGTTGAAGCTGACACCCTGGGATCCCTCAAGAAGCTGCTTGATGAGATTCTGGGATCAATAAGCGACTAACAACCAAACGAGCAAGATAGGCTGAATGGCCTCCTCTCGTTTGTAAACTTTCTTATGTTCTTATGTTCTTATGAAGCCAGGTACAGTATAACACATGCTTTGAACGTGTTTATAACACTCCCTGCCAGATATATCAAAACAGAACTTCTTTGAATTACATGCCAAAAGCAAGCTATGTAAACCTGAAACCTAAAAAGATATTTAATGCCACTCTTTTTTTCTAATGAAGTGCCTTTTTGTTATTGTTAACTATTGCAAGTACATCTTTACAACTTTGTGTACAAATGATCCCTTACAAAGCTGTCTCTCTCAAGCTTGAACTTAAGCAGCAATGGGATTGATGGTGCAAAGGTTCGTGAATATTTCCATGGTAACACATATGTGGGTCCCTTTCAATTAAAGAAGGCATTTGGATATTGTATGTGGAAAATTATGAAAAAAATATATATATACCCCTGAGTGCGTTGAAAGAACAATAATTAAAAGAAAACCTTGAAAGAAAAATATAGAATCCTGACAAGGTCTGTACCTATAGTGGTCATCAGTTAGGGGCTTGCTTTTCAAAGATCAGTCCATGCAAAAAGGCTCTTTTGAGCCCTGTGAGATACTTTCATTATGCATTAAATGTATATTACTAAAGCTATGTCTGTCTGTTTGTTTGGTTTTTTTAAAATTAAATTTTCATTATGATTAGTCCAGCATTAAAATAAAATAAAATATTTTTATAGAATAATGCTATTTTTTCATGAAAACAAGGGTATGATAAATATGAAAAGGCCACAGTTACGCTTTCTCCAAACTTGAGTCCTCAAATAAGCACATGTCTCAACATTTGAATGCAACTGCTCCACATACCAGTTTGAATGTCCAATTTTAATGAGCACAAACATAAACTGTTTAAATTGATATATCAAGCCTTGTCCACACTACATAACCGAGTGGCGAAAACATTTTAATGAATCCAGCTCAAAGTGTCGACTCTACAGTACCATTTCATGTTGAGTCAGGCTTAATGCGTACAAACACTATTAAAATAGTCTGGTTAAAGTTCCTAGCAGTGCAATGGACTGTGGGACTTAATATGACATTATCCCATCATGCACTGAGTTTTATGTTTGCAACCCGGCAAATATGGAGCCCGTGCCCACAGAAAACATAGAACTTCTTAGCATGAACGTTATGACTTTGTTTCTTAAACACAAGGTAGATTTTATCATAATGTGTGCGTTTCGTTCTGAACTCTGAAGTTCTCCTTGACCAATTTCATCGCTCCAGATATCAATGTGCATTTTACAACAAGCCTCATACAGTGTATGCAGTACAGCAGTATTGATAGTCATTCTCACCTTCTTCAGGCTCCTGTTCTGTGTTTGTATTTGTAATGTCCATGTGCCAGAACATATCAGAAAGCATTCTGGGATATTGGAAAAAATGTAGTTTGGTATTACAACGTCCACGCTTCTGACAAACCGCACTACCTGATGCAATCTGATTTAGAACTGGACTTGAGACTACCCCCTGAGGTGGTCTCGAGTCCAGTTCTCGAGTATGGTATTAAACGCTGCATAGTGTAGTCGCAAACCGTATTCAGCACTTTTAAGCCGGTTTAAAGGCATAGTGTGGACAGGGCCTCAGGAAACATACTGCTCTCAGAAAATACACGAGTAAACAGCATCTCAGTCAGAAAACTCATACGATAGATTATAGATATTTATTAAACTGACTAGACAACACTGCTACAATGCACCTGCTTTATGCTACATTCTTTGGCCTTTGACCCCACATTTCGAGGTATCCCTGCACATGTCAATATTACTTGCAGCTCCACGTTAGGAGTATTATGGTATTATGGTAATAATGGAACCATGAGGGTGCCTATAATACCCATTTTAAACTGGTAGATTAAGGGTACATAGGTATGGCACCATATTGGCACATTGTTAGTAAAACAATCTCACCAACAGTAAGTGTAACAAACTGTGGCAGAAATGCATTATTTTTTTATATAACAACCTTAAATAAAGATGTCTTGTCTTCCGTAAAACGAGTTTCAATTTAACCGTAACAATGAACATAATTATGTAAGCTTGTGCCACTCAAAGATTTCTGATTCCTTGAAAGTTATTAGAAATTAGTTTTCCATGTGAGGGGTGCGTTACAACAACAGATTAAATCTTCAATTTCACATTATTGTCGACAGCCTCTATAGAACAAAGTGGGTTTTTTCGCTGTTGAATATGAGGCTTATGGAAGCTAAAGGGCTCTTGAAGGGAATTCTGAAGGGATTACTGTGGCATTTTACATAAAATGAGAACTCAAAACAGTCTTGAGCAACGCGTGATCATAAATGCATTCCCCCAGCAATCAAGGGCCTTTTTTGCATTGATGTTTCACCACCGAGGGACAGAAAACTGTCAAGGGGCAACCCTACTTGTGAGGATTAGTGTAAGTCCAATTGATAATGAAATCAAGAGCTGGGAAGCTCTCGTAGGATTTCATACAAAAGATAGCGGAATTACTTTACGTCCCTTTAAATCCTTTATTGTCTGTTTGTGAGAACTTTTTAATTAGTATACTGTGTTATTTTGTTGAGACTGCTTCACTGCACCCATATAAAGTAGAAATAAAAAACGGTAAAATTAAACTGTTTGCATTTTCCATTGCTTCAGAGCTTTGATGAACTGCAGTGAGCCTTTATCAGACTACATCTATATATTTCACATTACATTGTTCTGTCTTTGTAAGAAGCCCATTGTGTATGTACATGTATTTTATCCAAATTAACGTGTAATGCAAAGTAATGAGGGTGCTAGTCACGTAACAAAAAAATATTACAGAGACGTTCTTTAAAATGTTTAAAGTAAGATTCACCATTATTTAGATGAAAAGTCATGTAGATAAAGGGTTCTCCAAATGCCTTCCTCAGCGGTTTGACTTGACTTCATTTGTGACTGAGTACATGAAGTTATGAATAAACTGTAGTGATTGCATAGGTGTAAATTATATGGGGGACTCAGGGGAATCAGCAATCAACTAGGCAGCGATGGCATATAATGCGCTATGGGAGAACACCAGCAGAGAGGAGAAAGACACCACTTCCAATGCCTATTTGAACATTGGGATCTTATTGTAATAGCGTGGCTGTGAAATACCCCCTCATGTCCCACGAACAACGTTCATGACCACACAGCCACCAATCTGAGTAAAATGAACTTTTATTTTTAATTGTATTACTATATGCCCGAGCTACAGAAACTGTCCCCTCCAGTTTTTAAACCAAATTATGACACTGAGTGATTGCACACAGGTTACAATAAAGCTTTGTGGATACAGTCCTTAATGTTCAAATCCATCTCTCATTTTATCTTTGTATAGTATGAAAATGTATTTATACCTTAAATGCTTAATTTCAATCAAATTATCTACACAAGACTGCTTTACTTTGTTGGAAAGGGAAGTTCAGCATGAGAGAGAGGGAGAGGCAGACAGAGAGGGAGAGGAAGAGGGAGAGTGGGAGGGAGAGGGAGAGGGAAGGGGAGAGAGAGAGGGGGAGGGAGTGGGAGAGGGAGAAAGAGAGGGAGAGGGTGAGGATGGTTGATTAGGAAAACAACTGCTGCTAACCATGCATAACAAGAGCTAATAATTATTCTTGCTCATAATATCTTTTTTGAATTTTAACAGTTTTTTTATATTTAAAACAACCGATTTATTTAAGATGAATTACAAAAATGTTGGAATGGAAGTGTTTTTTTGCAGTTGATGATGGGATAGCACAAGCCAACACTTTACTTGATTTGACTTTGGGAGGAAGTCCATCAGAATCACTTCCCTGCAGAGAGTACAGAAACATCCCGCTATTGACTTTCCAACACTAGCTTCCTGGTAATCGACTTAGTAAACGATGGGAAGCATTCGTTCCATTCAGGAAAGTACAATTATGCCATTTATACAGGGTTTGAGAGTGGGGTAAAGCATTACTGTGCATGTTTTTCCACCTCCCTAACCCTGTCCATGCCACTTAGCTAATCTGAGTCAGCTGCAGATTTACTTTCAGATGGAATGCAAGTACTTAACATTGTATTCCATTACATGAACAAGAAGCAATCACACACATCAACAACGGTGCAAATATTTACAGAATAGACATATCATTCTATCCTGGAACATTGAACTCAGATGACAGGTTTTGTAACATTTTTTAACATTAAATGAGAATTATTTTAGGGTGGTTGACACCCTTCAACTCAATTTTAATGTTATGAAATCTATATTAATGTAGCTGGGGGTTTCAAACAGGGGCAAATTATTTACACCTGCTTATTAACATTATTATCTACAGCGACACTTTTAATGAGGGTAGTTCAGGGTAGTAAAGCCTTTTTCAATTGAATGACTTCCAGGAAGAAGTTACCAACTCAAATTATGCACACTGGTTACTTTTGGGACGTCACCTGGAAGTTGAGTTGATAGACTTGCATAGAAGTTAAGTTTGGTGAAATGTTCCCTACCCACTAAAATGACATTGCCTTGTATTGAAGTAGAGTAGTGTGCATATTCATTAGAACATCCCATTGCTTCTGTAGTCCAGCAGTGTGCACATGTATTAGAACACCCCATTGCTTCTGCAGTTCAGCAGTGTTCACATGTATTAGAACACCCCATTGCTTCTGTAGTTCAGCAGTGTGCACATTCATTTGAACACCCCATTGCTTCTGTAGTTCAGCAGTGTGCACATGTATTAGAACACCCCATTGCTTCTGTAGTTCAGCAGTGTGCACATGTATTAGAACACCCCATTGCTTCTGTAGTTCAGCAGTGTGCACATGTATTAGAACACCCCATTGCTTCTGTAGTTCAGCAGTGTGCACATGTATTAGAACACCCCATTGCTTCTGTAGTTCAGCAGTGTGCACATTCATTAGAAAATCCCATTGCTTCTGTTGTTTTGATTTGTTGTGCATTTGAAATCAATTCACAGCACCTGAAAACCTTGGGAAATTGTCAAAATAGGCAAATTAGTGATTGTCTAATTTACTTGATGACTTTAATAGGCTACACATGCAATACATTTAAAATAGTAAGAGACCAAAAGATCACATGGCCACAAATTGTAAAATGCATGAGACTTTTTAGAAGTTACTTAAGATGCCTAATTAAAGCACAAAGTTCTTTAAATCACTAAATATCTGAAATTGAAATTCTCACACCCAGAGGTTTTCATGCAGGTAGGTAAAAAAGTATATAAATTACAAATTTTGAGGTGTTCTAATAAACTTGCCACTACTGTAGTTAAGAGGTTTCCTCCAAATGTTTCTTGTGAGTTTTAAAGATTACCTAATTTTGTCAAATATAGAAAAGGAAATATAATTCAATTGTATGAATTAATAAATGTCTATAAATAGTAAATGCATTTTCAATTTTGATGTCCATTAACCAAACTGAACATAGGAAACCTCGATTTTTCTTTTCAAGAGATTTCAATAATATCGTATATATTCAATGGAAAATGTTTGATATTAGCAAATGCAACTTGGAATAATACATAATTGGGACTTCCTTAAAATGCCATTTCTCCTTCAATATGGGTTATAATTTCTATAATACCCTGATATTATAAATTAAACATGTCTTTTTTTTTCCTTTTAAGCTCATACAACTTGCTCAAGTGTAAATGCCATAGGAAAAGAAGTTAGACACTAGCCGTGGTATTTTTCCTTTTACAAGTCGTCCAAAGGTACCTCATCAGTATATACAGTACATACTGTAGGCACAGTGTGTTCATTTCTTCAAGGCTATAAAGAATTTTATGGCTTTCATTGTGGTCTCTGGTGATGTCACGGAATCCCTGCAAAATAAAACTCCTTTTGAGAATCCTCAGGCAGAAAAAACTAACAAGCCTTTCCCACTCGTCATGAAACGTGTTTGTGAAAAAGGTATCTGGAGTGGTTTCTCTAAGTGTGAAACAGCAATCGTTTTCCCCGGGCTTTGACATGGCTGATTAATTTTTACTAAGGAAATCACAACACACCACAAAAATAATAAAGTAATGTTGCCGAGCACAGATTCAGACTGTCACCAAGACAGACTTGATGCATTGAGGAGCCCAGCATGCAGTTGCATGTCTCTGAATTAATTACTGGCTTCAGCTGAGATACTAGTAGTTGGTTGGTGCAGCAGGTTATTTCCTCTCATTCATTTTATTTTGACCTCAGAGGCTTGTTCAGGTCTAGATCATGCCACAGATTGAACAGAAGTAGCTTCTAGTAGGCTTCGCCTAATCTGTAATGGGCATGAACACATCACATAAGGCCCTGTTACACTGTAACGAAACTCACAGCATTCAACAAATGGCAGATTGTCCCCAAAATAGGTCTTCCTCTGAAACAACATACAGTAAATACTAAGTATTCCATTCATTCCCTACTTGTTAGGAGTTCATTCCAGGACATGAATGAAGCTTACTGCTGGGGCAGAGTAAAAAAAAAATAAAGTTCTCCCGTTTTCTCTGTCTCAATATAAAAAGTGTCTTCTGTCGATCGACAGCTTCTTATCTGTCACAAGCAAGTTAATAAGTGCTGTCCCGTAATCCACAAGTAGATTAACTCAAATTCCGTTGCACTGCATCATTATTTATGACACACTGGGATTTTCCAAGTGAAAGGTACCAATGTGGATCATGGGAAAATGAAACAGACTTTGTAATTATTGCTTTTAGTGTTTTTTTATTTTATTTTAATAAACTTAATGTTACACTTTCGAATGCAGTACACAGCATCCCAGAGAAGTAGAGAAGTACTATTTTATATAAGCATTCAAAATAAACATAGAAAAAAAAGTCTTTATGAATATCACAATATTATGGTCTAATTGAAATAAATCATTGTTTGTTGATTATATACCAAAAAGTTAAAGCTAATTGGGCCCCAAGTTGTTTTTAAATATTTTAATACTACCACAAATAACTACCCAAACAGTGCACACCTTTAAGTTCTTCACAGCATCAGTGGTAATTGCTAGAATTTGCAGACACCTTTCTCTTTTTAATGGTATGAGGTGGATTATCATTTTGAACAAAGATGGTACACCTGATGCTGTGTAACCAGTAAAAAAAATAAAAATAAAGCTAAGCAAGTCCCCAGGCAGCAATTTTATATCCTCCCTACCGCTCCTCATATTATACTTGCATCTTAACATGGATTTACTTTGTCATAATAGTGATGGCACTTAGCTTCTTGTTTAATATAATGTAACTCCAATACTGTACTACACTGATTGCTCTAGGACCAAACATCCCATTTATTTCTTGTAAGTCAGTCTTGCTCTATGTGTTGACAATGTTCACCCATTTGTGACCTGAAAGGTAAAGAAGTAAATGTGTGGATTTGGCCCTAAAAAATACTTTAATTTGTTATCTAATCAATTCACACTTTCTCTGGTTACCCCCTGTAATGGGCAGTGTTGTGCAATGCACTGTCATTGTGGATTCTGTTTGATAGAGGTGTAACAGGCAGTGCTGTGTGATACACTGTCATTGTGGATTCTGTTTGATAGAGGTGTAACGGGCAGTGCTGTGTGATACACTGTCATTGTGGATTCTGTTTGATAGAGGTGTAACGGGCAGTGCTGTGTGATACACTGTCATTGTGGATTCTGTTTGACAGAGGTGTAGCGGGCAGTGCTGTGTGATACATTGTCATTGTGGATTCTTTTTGATAGAGGTGTAACGGGCAGTGCTGTGTGATACACTGTCATTGTGGATTCTGTTTGATAGAGGTGTAGCGGGCAGTGCTGTGTGATACACTGTCATTGTGGATTCTGTTTGATAGAGGGGTAGCGGGCAGTGCTGTGCAATACATTGTCATTGTGGATTCTGTTTGATAGAGGTGTAGCGGGCAGTGCTGTGTGATACGCTGTCATTGTGGATTCTGTTTGATAGAGGTGTAGCGGGCAGTGCTGTGTGATACTCTGTCATTGTGGATTCTGTTTGATAGAGGTGTAGCGGGCAGTGCTGTGTGATACACTGTCATTGTGGATTCTGTTTGATAGAGGTGTAGCGGGCAGTGCTGTGTGATACTCTGTCATTGTGGATTCTGTTTGATAGAGGTGTAGCGGGCAGTGCTGTGTGATACGCTGTCATTGTGGATTCTGTTTGATAGAGGGGTAGCGGGCAGTGCTGTGCAATACATTGTCATTGTGGATTCTGTTTGATAGAGGGGTAGCGGGCAGTGCTGTGTGATACTCTGTCATTGTGGATTCTGTTTGATAGAGGTGTAGCGGGCAGTGCTGTGTGATACGCTGTCATTGTGGATTCTGTTTGATAGAGGGGTAGCGGGCAGTGCTGTGTGATACACTGTCATTGTGGATTCTGTTTGATAGAGGTGTAGCGGGCAGTGCTGTGTGATACACTGTCATTGTGGATTCTGTTTGATAGAGGGGTAGCGGGCAGTGCTGTGTGATACACTGTCATTGTGGATTCTGTTTGATAGAGGGGTAGCGGGCAGTGCTGTGTGATACGCTGTCATTGTGGATTCTGTTTGATAGAGGTGTAGCGGGCAGTGCTGTGTGATACACTGTCATTGTGGATTCTGTTTGATAGAGGGGTAGCGGGCAGTGCTGTGTGATACGCTGTCATTGTGGATTCTGTTTGATAGAGGTGTAGCGGGCAGTGCTGTGTGATACACTGCTGTTACAGATTCTGTTTGATAGAGGTGTAACAGGCAATGCTGTGTGATACGCTGTCATTGTGGATTCTGTTTGATAGAGGTGTTGCAGGCAATGCTGTGTGATACACTGTCATTGTGGATTCTGTTTGATAGAGGTGTAACAGGCAATGCTGTGTGATACACTGCTGTTACAGATTCTGTCCTATCCCATACCGGTGAGATGAGATGAGCTTAAAAGCTCTAAAATCACAAACACAAATGAACCTGGCTCTTCTGCATTGTGGTTAAGACGCTTGCTTGTGGTGCGTGGGTTTGATCGCACCCAGCCTCTGCCCTGTTACACCCAGCAGCAAATTAGGTTGAGGCTCTTCTATAAAAATGTGCTGTGATAATTAGCTAAAAGGATTGGATCCATATAGGTATACTGATCTACTGGAACACCAGCTGGTATATACAGCTCTGGCCAAATGTTTTGCATTAATCTAGAATTTTAAGATTGGGACATCATTTTTTTTTAAAAACTAAAAACTATATGAACATAATGTAGATCTTTTGTTTAACATCATGTAATCAAAGAAACAACAAAATGATTTTGCAAAAGTCTACCGGAATCCACAATAGTACAGTAGTACAATTTTAGTTTTTTTTAGCATATGGAAAACTACAAAGCAGTATGTAATTAAATATGTTAATGTACCATTATTCAGCATTCTATAGGGTGAAGCAAAACCTTTGGTCAAAACTGTACTGTTTAACTTGCAACATCACTCTTGATGATACAAAAACACTCTCCATTGGTTCAGATATGCCATCCATAATTACTGAGAATCCTATACATGACAAGCAAAACCAACAATTTTAGTAGCAACTGTTAAAAACTGGGTACGTAAAATGAAAAAAAAAACAACATAATGACGGTAATCAGATGGAGAAGGTTTTGTTGGATTGGACATACCAATAGAGCAAACACTCCCTTCAACAATTCCTTAAGAAACAGTGTTAAGTCATAGGCGGAAGGGCCGTGAAAAAAATGTTGGGTCAACAGCATAATACAATGGACAAACATAACAGTGAAAGAGTTGACAGAAACAAGCAGGAACTGGAATGGTTGGCAGCGAACAGTGAAAGCTTTGTGTGCTGCTGTTCCCCTGTGGTGAAAACAGACAGGGGATTAATACGAGACACCATGCCGTGGTACAGTGCAAATGAAATGAATGGAATTGCCTGGTAAATGCACCTTGAAATCCATGATGGGTTTTTTTCATTTTATTTTTTAATTAGGGCTTTTAAAGAAAATTATATTACAAAACCAGCAGTTTAAAATATAACTAGCAGTGGAAGTGTTATCTTTCAAATTAAATGAAACGTAAAACCTAATTGATAGGTTCAAGCAAAGGGGATCCAATCCAAAACCCACCACACTTGGACCACATGTATGAACAAAACCCGCCACTCAACAAACACGTAAAGCTACAAATGCTCTACTGCAGTTATAGGAATGAAATATCTACTCCTCAAAATGAGATGACTTCTCAGTTCCTCGAAGTAGACTAGATGTTTCAGGAAATAATTTCCACAGCAGGTATTTCTCTGAACCTCCAACTTGTGCCAGTATTGTTGAAATGCATTTCTGGCTGTAATTGTCCACACACACACACACACACACACACACACACACACACACACACACACACACACACACACACACACACAAAACATTTCTCTTCTGGAAATCACACTTGTTGAAATTGAATGTTTACTGAAGTATAAATTAGTCAGTAGAATAAGCAACACAATCTACTCAACATGTATAAAATTGCTATTATTACAGTTAGAAGGGAAAAAATGCAATTTGCAGAGCTTTTTTTGTGAACACCAAACTGTTAGTGTTATGAAACTCTTGACAAATACCGTAAGCACACTAAACGACCCTTCAGGGTTAATCACCAGTTCTGATACATTAACAGCTGTATTCCGTGTTTATATTAACAGCTGTATTCTGTGTTCATATTAACAGCTGTATTCTGTGTTCACATTAACAGCTGTATTCCGTGTTCACATTAACAGCTGTATTCTGTGTTCACATTAACAGCTGTATTCTGTGTTCACATTAACAGCTGTATTCTGTGTTCACAATAAAATGGTGTAAATTGCAATTTGGTGCAAAAGCCTTTATAAATAAGGCCCTTCATTTCATCATATATAACTAAATATTTTCCTTCATTTTTCTTTTCCATAAACATAAAAAAATGCAATATTTGATTATTCTTGCTGTACTGTCTGATAATGGCAGACAGCAATGTGATAGCACTGAGAGGTGCTGCTGTAGTAATATGTAATACAGACATTGACCATCAGATTATCAAATAAACTCTCAAAGTAGAGACCGGGTCTTATTTCCATGTTTCTGGAAATACGGAAAAGTCCAGCCTTCACGAGGAAACTTTATTTCTTAAAACATGCTTCCTCCTGTACACTTGGCTTTGGTGTCAATGAGACAAAACTACAACATGCATGATGGAATACATTCCAGCTGGACTCCTGCCAGGTCTGTGAACCAGCTATGAAATACAGATAATCAGTTGCAACTGTATTTAAACTGGAAATTACTTTTTTTTTTAATCTGATTCAGATTCCCTTCAGTTAAGCAGATTGAGTAATTACCAGTTTACCTTCTGATTCATAAGCACATTTTCTTTTTTCATAAAGGATTTGAATCCTTATTATTTAATTAGATTAGTCACATAATTATACTGCTTGAGTATGATTATGATTATGATTATGATTATTATTATTATTATTATTTGATCAGTCATAACATCACCACATTATTATTAAAAAGTCTGATACCAAAGGTTCATCTTTGTAAAAAGATGTCTAGACTAAACAGCCCCTTGTTGATTCATGGATGGGACTTCCTGTGAAATATGGTAGAAAGGCACCATTTGTTTTTTACTGTGCATTTCCTACACAACTTCTGCACTGAAAATGCCATGTAATGTAGGTACCGAATTAAAATATCAACAGTATTTACAAAATCCTCAATGAAGGCTTCCAACTGAGAGATTTCATGAAGTAGCATGACCGAAATACATAATTTTATTAAATTCTGTCAGAAAAACATGGAGTATTAATTTTAAGATTTGGCAGAGGTACTGTACTTTCAATTCTACTTTGGGGAACAGTTACATTTAGTGTAGATTTTACAGGTTTAACTATAATTACAACTCAAAAAAAGGATCTGTTTAACCCTTTCCTTATTATATGATAAGTAATCCAGAATAGCAGTCTTCTGTCACGTTCACCAATATCATCTCATGCAGATATATTCACTGTTACTTTCCATTACTCTTCAGTTCAGTGCATTTGTCACCTTACAGCAGGGGTGGTCAAAGTGGGTCCTTCCAGTCCTAGTCTTTGTTTCAACCTTGTTTTAAATTGTTGAACTGATCCAAGACCTCACCTAGAATATTGTGCTCAGTTCTGGTCACCTCGTTACAAAAAGGATATTGCTGCTCTAGAAAGAGTGCAAAGAAGAGCGACCAGAATTATCCCGGGTTTAAAAGGCATGTCATATGCAGGCAGGCTAAAAGAATTGAATCTATTCAGTCTTGAACAAAGACTATGCAGCGATCTGATTCAAACATTCAAAATTCTAAAAGGTATAGACAATGTCGACCCAGGGGACTTTTTCGATCTGAAAAAAGAAACAAGGACCAGGGGTCACAAATGGAGATTAGATAAAGGGGCATTCAGAACAGAAAATAGGAGGCACTTTTTTACACAGAGAATTGTGAGGGTCTGGAACCAACTCCCCAGTAATGATGTTGAAGCTGACACCCTGGGATCCTTCAAGAAGCTGCTTGATGAAATTCTTGGATCAATAAGCTACTAACAACCAAACGAGCAAGATGGGCTGAATGGCCTCCTCTCGTTTGTAAACCTTCTTATGTTCTTATGTTCATAATTCCACCTACATCCCGACTGAAGCAGTTCATTATCTCATTTTACCTGTTAAACCTGGAGTGGAATGGCCCTCCAGGACTGTGATTGGACACCCATGTCTTAGTGTATTCCTCCACATGTCGACCTAGAACCCTCACCCACATTACAACAACCCATTTATGAACCTCAAGGTTCTAGAAAATCTATTAATCGAGCAGAAGTTTCACATCTCTAAAAAGAAGCATCAAAAGACTCTTTGATGTTTTGCAAGCTTAAACAACTGTTTATCACTCAGGAAAACTCATGAAAGAACAATTTATTAAAGCCTAGACAACAAATACCACATTATACATATTTACATTACATCCTTGGCCTTTGGCCTTGCCCTTTGAGGTAACCCAGCACATACTTTAGTTTGCTGATAGTAGAGAGGCTGACTGTAGGGAAGCCATGGGCAGAGGGGCAGGATAACTGCCCTCCTCTGTAGACAAAGCAGGAAAACAGGTGGAGGCTTGGGAGGAGGAGGCAAACTCTGACACACAACAGGGACAAATGGTTTGAGGTAATATATAGGTAAGATATAAAGCCCCATCTAGCTGATCATTAGATGTGTTGCTTGTCGAATGACGAATGAGATACTAGTCATTTGACTGATGAATATTCTATTAATGGAGGCACCTAATTTGCTTGAGGTTTACGATTTTAATCTAGGTAAAAAATGAGTTCCCTGCCTGAACCACCGTTTTGCTGAATTTTCTAAAGGAAAGTGTCGCTTTGAAAGAGCAAGTATAAAAGCAATTATAGAAACGTGCACAAGCATTGTGTTTTTTGTTGCTTGACCTGAGTGGCTCTGATTGGCTTGTGCACCTGTTGAGAAACATGTAGTTTTGAGGGGAACATGTTATGCAGAATACTTACATAATATTGTACAATTGTAATCCTCCCACACAGGAACCTGCATTTATGTATTGTATTACTGACTGTGAATAGAGAGGAAAACAGTTTGATCAGATATTTGGAAATGTCAACAAGAAACCCTAACAACAACCCTATCCATAGACCTAACTCTAAACCTAGCCCTAACCCTAACCCTTTTCTGATAGAATTGAATACTTACATAAAACATGGACAAATTATTTACACATTAATTACATTGTATCTATGCATAATACCATTGTCAGTCTCACAAAAAGCCCAAACCTAAAAGGAACAGAGCTACAATATACATATAAGGGACCATTACAAGCTCTTCTAGTGGCATGACCAAACTTTGCTTCACCTCATGCATTGTCTGTGTGAATGAGCCTCTAGACCAGGGATCTCCAACCCTGTCCTGGAAAGCCCCAATACTGCACATTTTATCGGTGTCTCTACATCATCAATGGCCAGAAATCTGGAACAGATGTTAATCTTGACTAATTAAGCCAATAACTGGTTCAGTTAAGCAATTGAGCAAAAGATCTTGTAGCTCTCCAGGACCAGGGTTGGAGACCCCTGCCCTAGACAGTGATGATAGTGATGCTGTGGTTGATGAGAGTAGTGGCACAGGGAAGATGAGATGCCATAGTTGTATGACTTTTTAAGAAGACTGCACTGACTAACTTATTGTTATTATCTTTACAAGGCACTATGTATAGTTTTGAATTAACCATGATTATAAAATGGTTTGATTCATTATGGTAGGCTGGTATTCTGCCCCCTCCACAACCCCTCCCCAAACACTTTGGAGTTGATCGCTCTTTAGTGAAATTGTATATATTCAATGCAATGGTAATCACATTTAGATGCAGGCTTAGGAGTCACAAAAAAAAGAAAAAAGAGAAAATGTTCTACTCAACATTCTAAAGACATCTTCACTAAAATTACTAAGCGCTGCTTTGCATCCGATTTGCATCCGATTTGCATAAAAGAACCACATGGGTAAAGTTAAGATCGGTCAACCATGTAACCCTGTCTGTGCCCTGAGAGAAACCTGAATATACTGTTAATAGAAACTATTCCTCTAGCAGAACTGTGGAATAGATTAAAGTAGATATTATAATTTCTGTATTTTTCTTTTCTTTTCTTGCTTTTATAAAATGCAATCCATCAGCAATGTGCATAGGACTGTATTTATTTTAATAGCTGTATTAAGCCTGCTTTGAGTGTGTTTGCTGTATGGTGGAGTCAGCTTTATTTTTATCCCATAGGTTATCTTCAGAGCCAATACAATTTTGAGTGCAATCACACTGCCACCTGCACAGTTAAGGGGATATTCTCAAAAGTTGGTAAAATTGTTTACATAGGTGCCATCATTTTAACTTTGAAGTGCAGTTCAGGGGGCAGGAGCTACTAAACAACTAAATGATATCGCAAAAGTCTACCGGAAGCCATAATAGTAGTATTGTATGTCATGTTAGATTTCAAAATGTCATATTTAAATGTTGTCAGTTTTCTGTCAAGTATATGGGATATTGCAAAGCAGTATGTAATTCAGTATGGTAATGTAACATTATTCAGCAGGTTTCATTAGACTTTATGAAGTAAAATGATTTATTCTATAGGATGATGCAAAACTTTTGGCCATAGCTGTACATCTTATCCACTGATACCAATTCTATGTATAGAATATATGGCTCAGTTTGAAAGTTAAAAAATTAAATAAACTACAGTAATACTTTTACAAAGTGTTAACAAGTCATTTATTTAAAAAATATCCTATTTATATTAGCAAAGTCACATAATAATATAATTCTATTTGAATGTATGTGTTCTATATATTTCTAAAGATGGTTACTCTCAGCAACATAATAACAGCCTCATTAAACACAGAGCACACTACGAGGTAAGACATTTTTTTCAAGGATATCCCCACCTTGGGATCTATCTGTGAAAGGGACTTTACCAAATGATTACCCGTGTAAAGCTTGCAGACAGTCTGACAAACCTTTTAGACTCACCCATGTTAAAAACTGTTTATGTGTTCTTAAAATGATTGATGAATAGGTGTGCATAGTCCTTTATTTTGGCATGCCAGCAAAATTCCTAAGAACATTTTCTCAAATGAATGCCTTCATGTTAATGATTAAGCTGTTTTGGTGCCTGTAAAACATGGAGACAAGAATTCATATGAGTTATTCTTACCCTGCCTGTCAGTCACTCTTTATGCAGGTTCCCTTATTAAAGTGCTACACAATATTAGCAGAGGTCCGAATGGCCTCCCCTCATTTGTAAATTTAGGCAACCCATACCCTCATCACTCACTGTGTAAATAACTTTTGTCCTACCCTCTGTCCACTTAATTTTAGTAGAAAAGGTACAATCAGAGATACAAACAGATTCATAACATTGATAATAATCTCTCTAACCACTAAAGGATATAGGATAAAAGGGTTAAAGGCAGTATGAAAACTGAAGAGAATATGCAACTGTTGAAATGCTAAAAGCAGTGAGGGTAGGAAGAGGTAATAGTCTTCATAGTGAATAACTGTGAGGGTAGGAAGCGGTAATAGTCTTCATAGTGAATAACTGTGAGGGTAGGAAGAAGTAATAGTCTTAAAAGTGAATAACTGTGAGGGTAGGAGGAGGTAATAGTCTTCATAGTGAATGAGGGTAGGAGGAGGTAATAGTCTTTATTCATTATGGTGAATAACTGTGAGGGTAGGAAGAGGTAATAGTCTTCATAGTGAATAACTGTGAGGGTAGGAAGAGGTAATAGTCTTCATAGTGAATAACTGTGAGGGTAGGAGGAGGTAATAGTCTTCATAGTAAATAACTGCGAGGATAGGAGGATGTAATAGTCTTCATAGTCAATAACTATGAGGGTAGGAGGTAAGCCACATTTCCATCCAACATAAACTACTGTTCCTAGTGTTCCAGTATTTTGCATCTTAAATGTATGTCGCTCATTTTAGACTAATTATACATCTCTCAAAGTGCTTCCTTTATAAATCTAGACCTCTTAGTGATGGGACTGTTGGGATAACTAACTGTATACTGTTTTAACCCTCCTATTATGTTCAGAATTTAGGTACATCGGTTATGTTTTGGGTCATATTGACCTGATGCAATTTCAGACTAATTTAAACAGCCTTAAACTGAATAAATGTTTTTATTTGCAAAGGTTGTACTCTTTTATGTTCTTTTAGTCCAGGAGCTTTGATAAAACTTATTTGACTGCCAACCTGGGAGCTTCTCATTTTGGAATGTCTTTACCAGTGAGATGCTGTTGCAATACTGACAGAGAAAATTAGGCTCTGCCTTGTAGCTATATATTGTTAGTTTTTTTGTTTATAAATATCTTCAGACAGGTGCAGCCATTTCCAGAAATAATAATACAAATATAATAATAATAAAATAACAAATGAAAGAAGTCTGTTTTATTCCTGCACACAAATCTACATAGATAAATGCCACGGGTCACAGTGACCCGAAACATCTTATTTATATACATGGCCTATTCAAAAAAAAAAAAACAGGTTCTGCTTTCTGTGTATAAGTTCATGACCCCAACTTAGGAAAAGTCATAAAATATTATACAGAAAATGAAAAGAAAAACAGCATTTAAGCTAATTGGAAGCTAGTGTAGGGTCAAATAGACCCGAAACCTAATAGGAGGGTTAAATATTCCTCAAATGCTTTGCTTAACCCTTGAACAACACACTTATTATGTGTGTAGGGGTGTGACGATACTCTAATGTTATGATACAATGTGTATTCAGGACATGATACGATATGTACAGCATCACAATGCATGGGATGGTCCCGATGGGTTAACTGTGTGATGCTTAATAAGATCAAATGATAATTTAATGAAGACTCAAGACACATAACTCCAGTCGGGGTCAACTATTACACGGTAGAGCCTTCATCGGGAGGGTACTATCGCTATTAGAAAATGTTTTTCTCATTATTTTCTTTACCTTGAACTTGGAATGATTCGTTGGGTCCCCTTCTGCTGAGAAATACCAAGTTAGGATAAACAGAAGCTGGAGGTAAGGAGACAGATGGAGACTTGTCATGCCTTTCAGATCTCCAGGGTTTCAGGGTGGGGTCTCTACTTCACCCACTAGCTTATCGTCCTGCAAAATCCATTCTTCACAAAATCCCTTGGATTCTCTCTGGCAAATCAACCATACATTGGGATCGTTATGTTATTATAACTGACATTACTTAAATGTAGACATTTAGAATTATTTGGGTTTTAGTGGGGTGTGTCAGAGACTAGATGTCCAGCCACACTGATTTGTTGGATACAGTAAAATAAAATACATATTTCGAATTTAGAATATATATATATATATATATATATATATATATATATATATATATATATATATATATATATATATATATATATATATATATATACAGTACTGTGCAAAAGTTTTAGGCAGGTGTGAAAAAATGCTGTAAAGTAAGAATGCTTTCAAAAATAGACATGTTAATAGTTTATGTTTATCAATTAACAAAATGCAAAGTGAGTGAACAGAAGAAAAATCTACATCAAATCAATATTTGGTGTGACCACCCTTGCCTTCAAAACAGCATCAATTCTTCTAGGTACACTTGCACACAGTTTTTGAAGGAACTCGGCAGGTAGGTTGGCCCAAACATCTTGGAGAACTAACCACAGTTCTTCTGTGGATTTAGGCAGCCTCAGTTGCTTCTCTCTCTTCATGTAATCCCAGACAGACTCGATGATGTTGAGATCAGGGCTCTGTGGGGGCCATACCATCACTTCCAGGACTCCTTGTTCTTCTTTACGCTGAAGATAGTTCTTAATGACTTTCGCTGTATGTTAGGGGTCGTTGTCATGCTGCAGAATAAATTTGGGGCTAATCAGATGCCTCCCTGATGGTATTGAATGATGGATAAGTATCTGCCTGTACTTCTCAGCATTGAGGAGACCATTAATTCTGACCAAATCCCCAACTCCATTTGCAGAAATGCAGCCCCAAACTTGCAAGGAACCTCCACCATGCTTCACTGTTGCCTGCAGACACTCATTTGTGTACCGCTTTCCAACCCTTCGGCGAACAAACTGCCTTCTGCTACAGCCAAATATTTAAAATTTTGACTCATCAGTCCAGAGCACCTGCTGCCATTTTTCTGCACCCCAGTTCCTGTGTTTTCGTGCATAGTTGAGTCGCTGGCCTTGTTTCCACGTCGGAGGTATGGCTTTTGGCGCAAGTCTTCCATGAAGGCCACTTCTGACCAGACTTCTCCGGACAGTAGATGGGTGTACCAGGGTCCCACTGTTTTCTGCCAATTCTGAGCTGATGGCACTGCTGGAAATCTTCCGATTGCGAAGGGAGGTAAGCATGATGTGTCTTTCATCTGCTGCAGTAAGTTTCCTTGGCCGACCACTGCGTCTACGGTCCTCAACGTTGCCCGTTTCTTTTTGCTTCTTCAAAAGAGCTTGGACAGCACATCTGGAAACCCCTGTCTGCCTTGAAATTTCTGCCTGGGAGAGACCTTGCTGATGCAGTATAACTACCTTGTGTCTTGTTGCTGTGCTCAGTCTTGCCATGGTGTATGACTTTTGACAGTAAACTGTCTTCAGCAACCTCACCTTGTTAGCTGAGTTTGGCTGTTCCTCACCCAGTTTTATTCCTCCTACACAGCTGTTTCTGTTTCAGTTAATGATTGTGTTTCAACCTACATATTGAATTGATGATCATTAGCACAAGTTTGGTATAATTGTTTAATCATACACCTGACTATATGCCTACAAAATCCCTGACTTTGTGCAAGTGTACCTAGAAGAATTGATGCTGTTTTGAAGGCAAAGGGTGTTCACACCAAATATGGATTTGATTTAGATTTTTCTTCTGTTCACTCACTTTGCATTTAGTTAATTGATAAATATAATCTATTAACATGTCTATTTTTGAAAGCATTCTTACTTTACAGTATTTTTTCACACCTGCCTAAAACTTTTGCACAGTACTGTATATATATATATATCTATCTATCTATATATCTATATATATATATATATATATATATATATATATATATATATATATATATATATATATATATATATATATATATATATATGAATCTCTGGAAATGTGTAATAAAATGAATATAATACAAGACTAAAGAATGACGAAGCTTTGGCAGCAGACGAAAAAGCATAAACTGGAATTTGAAAACAGTAACCTGGTGAAAGTGGTGTTAAAAAACATCTCAATTGGATGCATTCTGGATTCCAGGCACCAGACTAATTACAAATCTAATAATTCTGAGATGTACTGGACACGAGTACAAAGCCAAGGCTTTTTAAAAGTCTGGATCAGCTCTTATTGTATCTGCACAAACAAACAAAAGGCTTGCATGCCTTGTATCTGGCAGGTAGTACTTAAGGACAAAGGAGGTATTTGTACAAAAGAAGGGTTTATGATGACATAGATTTGTCCATTTTTTAACTCCCTGTATTTGTATGCATTAGGCTTAGCATACCATTGATTTTCCCTGACTGCATCAAACTTTTGGGCAGTTGTATGCATTTGTTCATTGTGACCTTTACTTCTTTTACATATAATAAAATACATTTTAATTCTATGTGCACATTTAAAATAACAAGCAGCCTTAGAATTCACCAGTGATCATTAAGCAAATTCTACTTGAAATAATAGATTTATAAGGTTTACTTTATTAAGCTAAGGGAGGGAAATCCATGGAGGCTGTCCTGAAAACAGACTCCATGATAATACCAGTGTCATTGTATGATGATACACATTAGAAGGAACACTAAAGAGGTGCACAGCATTAAATACATACCTGATTGGGGCTGGGGTACTCAGTGGATTAATAAAAGGCTATGAAGCCTTTCAACACTGGGTCACTGGTTCAAATTCAGCCAAGGCTGGGGATGTTTAAAAGTAATTTGGATATTGTGTCTGTTGGAGGCCTATGTGAAATAGATTCTGGTGGTCTCGTCCCAGTAACTAGACAACCAGTGCTCATAAAACAAAAAACACCATCGCTATTGGAATAAGAGCCTCAGTGGCAAGGATAATATGGGCTTAGAGACTGAAGTACTATGACATCCCCAGAGAGGGTAAGGGCAGGATGGAGACTGAACTAGTATCACATCCCCAGAGAGGGTAAGGGCAGGATGGAGACTGAACTACTATCACATCCCTAGAGAGAGTAAGGGCAGGATGGAGACTGAACTACTATCACATCCCTAGAGAGAGTAAGGGCAGGACGGAGACTGAACTACTATCACATCCCTAGAGAGAGTAAGGGCAGGACGGAGACTGAACTACTATCACATCCCTAGAGAGAGTAAGGGCAGGATGGAGACTGAACTACTATCACATCCCTAGAGAGAGTAAGGGCAGGACGGAGACTGAACTACTATCACATCCCTAGAGAGGGTAAGGGCAGGATGGAGACTGAACTACTATCACATCCCTAGAGAGAGTAAGGGCAGGACGGAGACTGAACTACTATCACATCCCTAGAGAGAGTAAGGGCAGGATGGAGACTGAACTACTATCACATCCCTAGAGAGAGTAAGGGCAGGACGGAGACTGAACTACTATCACATCCCTAGAGAGAGTAAGGGCAGGATGGAGACTGAACTACTATCACATCCCTAGAGAGGGTAAGGGCAGGATGGAGACTGAACTACTATCACATCCCTAGAGAGGGTAAGGGCAGGATGGAGACTGAACTACTATCACATGCTCTGAGAAGGTAAGGGCAGGATGCAGACTGAACTACTATCACCTCCCTAGAGAGGGTAAGGGCAGGATGGAGACTGAACTACTATCACATCCCTAGAGAGGGTAAGGGCAGGATGGAGACTGAACTACTATCACCTCCCTAGAGAGAGTAAGGGCAGGATGGAGACTGAACTACTATCACATCCCTAGAGAGGGTAAGGGCAGGATGGAGACTGAACTACTATCACATCCCTAGAGAGGGTAAGGGCAGGATGGAGACTGAACTACTATCACATCCCTAGAGAGAGTAAGGGCAGGATGGAGACTGAACTACTATCACATCCCTAGAGAGGGTAAGGACAGGATGGAGACTGAACTACTATCACATCCCTAGAGAGGGTAAGGGCAGGATGGAGACTGAACTACTATCACCTCCCTAGAGAGAGTAAGGGCAGGATGGAGACTGAACTACTATCACATCCCTAGAGAGGGTAAGGGCAGGATGGAGACTGAACTACTATCACATGCTCTGAGAAGGTAAGGGCAGGATGCAGACTGAACTACTATCACATGCTCTGAGAAGGTAAGGGCAGGATGGAGACTGAACTACTATCACATGCTCTGAGAAGGTAAGGGCAGGATGCAGACTGAACTACTATCACATGCTCTGAGAAGGTAAGGGCAGGATGGAGACTGAACTACTATCACATGCTCTGAGAAGGTAAGGGCAGGATGGAGACTGAACTACTATCACCTCCCTAGAGAGGGTAAGGGCAGGATGGAGACTGAACTACTATCACATCCCTAGAGAGGGTAAGGGCAGGATGGAGACTGAACTACTATCACATCCCTAGAGAGGGTAAGGGCAGGATGGAGACTGAACTACTATCACATCCCTAGAGAGGGTAAGGGCAGGATGGAGACTGAACTACTATCACATCCCTAGAGAGGGTAAGGACAGGATGGAGACTGAACTACTATCACATCCCTAGAGAGGGTAAGGGCAGGATGGAGACTGAACTACTATCACCTCCCTAGAGAGAGTAAGGGCAGGATGGAGACTGAACTACTATCACATCCCTAGAGAGAGTAAGGGCAGGATGGAGACTGAACTACTATCACATCCCTAGAGAGAGTAAGGGCAGGATGGAGACTGAACTACTATCACATCCCTAGAGAGGGTAAGGGCAGGACGGAGACTGAACTACTATCACATCCCTAGAGAGGGTAAGGGCAGGATGGAGACTGAACTACTATCACCTCCCTAGAGAGGGTAAGGGCAGGATGGAGACTGAACTACTATCACATCCCTAGAGAGGGTAAGGACAGGATGGAGACTGAACTACTATCACATCCCTAGAGAGGGTAAGGGCAGGATGGAGACTGAACTACTATCACCTCCCTAGAGAGAGTAAGGGCAGGATGGAGACTGAACTACTATCACCTCCCTAGAGAGAGTAAGGGCAGGATGGAGACTGAACTACTATCACATCCCTAGAGAGAGTAAGGGCAGGATGGAGACTGAACTACTATCACATCCCTAGAGAGAGTAAGGGCAGGATGGAGACTGAACTACTATCACATCCCTAGAGAGAGTAAGGGCAGGATGGAGACTGAACTACTATCACATGCTCTGAGAAGGTAAGGGCAGGATGCAGACTGAACTACTGTCACATCCCCAGAGAGGGTAAGGGCAGGAAGGAGACTGAACTAATATCACATGCCCTGAGAAGGTAAGGGCAGGATGGAGACTGAACTAGTATCACATCCCTAGAGAGGGTAAGGGCAGGATGGAGACTGAACTACTATCACCTCCCCAGAGAGGGTAAGGGCAGGATGGAGACTGAACTACTATCACCTCCCCAGAGAGGGTAAGGGCAGGATGCAGACTGAACTACTATGACATCCCCAGAGAGGGTAAGGGCAGGATGGAGACTGAACTACAATCACATGCTCTGAGAAGGTAAGGGCAGGATGGAGACACTTTGGTGGGACATGATGGCTGAGCTCCCATTGTCACTGTCTGTATCTAAAAAAAAAACAACCTTCAGTTTACAGTGCCATGGGTTTAGCAACTTTTCACATGCTATAAAATTCACAAAATATAACAAATAGCGATATTAATAAAGCACATGTTTGACAGTATAGCATTATATAAGTTGTAAATCTGATGTAGAAATCTATCCTGGAAAAACATATAAAGAATATATAGGTATGTAGGTCTGTGGACCTTTTACTGAAATCAATACCAAAAACAATCTATCACTCCAGTTGAAAACTTCAGTTGGCCGGATGGAATATGTTTGAAATGGCTACTCTCTGGATTCTATTTACTGTAGCCAATGAATTCTGGGACAAGACCAGCATACCTCTTATCATCCCAGCACTGGACATGTCACTCCATGTTTAACAAGGCACAAGCTATCAGGGTTTCAGACAGTCAGCAAGCTACTGTTACCATGGTACTGCTATCCCACCCAGGTAAAGACAATCAATTTTGTTGGTTGAGTTTTAATATTTGAATGTTTGTGTTTACTTAGATAAATCTCTAAAATATACTTCTGTGCCTTCTTTAGTCACTGTTATTGATTTGGTATGTTTAGTATGTTAAGTAAAACACTGATTAGGTGTTTTATTATATATTCATGTATTTACTATTGAAGTCAACGATTGTTTACTATAGTTATGTTAGCTTTGTGGCAGGCCTGTAAAGTCATGCAGTGTTAAACTGTTTCTTGGATTTTTTTTTCCATTCAATTTCAGCATTATTTATCCATACTTTCAATATAATTTATAACACTTTGCTAAAGAAACAAATATAGACACCAATGGTCACTATCAAAGGACAATGTTTAATTATACTTTTTATTGTGTTCTTACATATCAAATCCACCATGCTGTTTCCTTCTTCTACCTCTCTTTCTGTTGCATCTCTGGGAGCCTTCATTTACATCAGTTTATTGTTAAGTATTTGCATGCACTTTGCAGCTGTCCTACTTTAGCTAACATCTGTATACTGTGGTATATAATCATGTTTCAGCTGTCAGAATCAGGATTGTTTGAGAACTCTAGACATATTATGCTAATTTGCACGCTTATCTTGAAAATGCAGTTTAATGAGCTAAGCATGTACGAAGAAGCAAGACTTGGTGAAACATGAAATAGCTTATGCTAAATCAGATAAAAACAACAAACGTGGCTTAGTTACTTACCTTTAGCCTGTACAATATTATAAGCGTTGGGATATTTTAAGAAGCATCGTGTACCCATAGTGTGTCATTTTTGTTTTATTTAGCTAGGTTCTCTGAATTACTTACATTTAAATTATGAATCATTTTTCTTGCTTTCCAGTTTGACACATTTTATAGCAGAATCATTTAAGCTTTACTATTAAGGTTTAATGGCTTTATCATGGATGACACGAGGATAACGCACATCTTGAACATCCACCGTGCCTCATGGAGAGGTTGCCTTCAGAAAACAAAAGTACATTTTGTAATTCTTTCCCTCAAGATCAGTCAAAACACAGAACTTTAATTTCATCTGACAGCTCAGTGATGCTTTCTGCCATACAGCTTCTCTGCAAAGTGCTCTAAAAATAAGCTAATATTTTATTCATTTAGTTTTATTTAACCCCTTAATAGCCATAGGATCACTCACACAGATGCTATTTTTGAATGCAATTGCTAAATAAAACAAGGAAGAAGATTCTATAAATAAAAGTAGGAGGAAGATCCAGTTCAGCCATTTATGCTGTGCAAGCTCTTTGTGGTAAATTCCACACGTGGCAGTGTTTACTATCTGCAGTTCTTGGGCAGACACACATACATTTATTTGTGATTCTTTAAGATACAGTCACAATTTGGATAAAGCAGTATAGTGAGGAAATATATTGCACCTGGCAAATGCAAGAAGACCCTTTTCAACAAAGGGTGAAAAGAAAGAAAGAAAGAAAGAAAGAAAGAAAGAAAGAAAGAAAGAAAGAAAGAAAGAAAGAACGCGTACAAATACAATCATTTATTTCTCTGGACATCATTAATAGAGCTGTAGAAAATGCATGTCCACTGTACTCTGAGTCATTCACTTTTAGCCCTTAAAAAATATAAATTACACAGACAAAAAAAAACAAAACATACAGAGCTCAAACAACAGTCAAGGGCTAATACTACTAGCACTTTATAAACATGCTACAGAGGGAACCACACTAAAGAAAGCTGCTTACCTGAAGCAGGAATGTCAAAAGGGACCCATGGCCCAGTTCGACACATGATGAAAGTACAAAGGGTTATACTGTTAATGAACCTGTCCTGGTAAATCACTGTATACACAAGACAGACTATATTGCCATTGCTGCAGCTATTGTTTTTAAACAGTTTTTCAAATGCAGTGAAAAAACCTTGCCTTCAAAATGAACTCATTAATGTCCCCACTGCTCTTGCAAGAGACCTACATCCAACTTTGTTCCCTTTTTGGACAGGCTGTGGTGTAGTGCTCTTCATGGTGATTTCTTTGAAGGATACCATAGTATCTTCTTAATACCATTGTCTATGTATAATAACACATCTTTGGTAGACCATGTAATGCATGCTTTAGGACCTTCTGTAGGAAGACACTCTGAAACAGGAAGAACCCGAATTCATAACTTAATACTCTTTAATAATAATGCAGAGTTCTTTTTTAAAAAAAATTGAAGGTTTGGGGTCTGTTATTATATTTGATTGCAAACAGACTATATGTTGACATAATAGATGCATTTCATATAATATTTGTTTTAGTAAGGCGGAATGCATTGGCATCACAAGCCATTTCAAATTGTATATCAGCACTTCAGAGCCACGCAACAGCTACACAGTTACAGATCTTCCAGAAAGTTCATTGAACGCCTTGCTTTGGGTGGGTATGCAATTAAAAAGAGAGTGTGGGATATCCTTTCTGACAGACTCATCAGTCTGCACATTGCTTCACCGGGAACTAAGTGCCATGAAGATGGTTTTGAATTAAAGCTGCCTTAACCAGTTGTGTGTGGCAATGTGACGTACAGAGCGCAAAATATCGGTGGTCTATGAAAAACAGGAAAAAACAGTGGGGAACAGTGCAGTGTGATTCATGACCAAGGAGACCGGGAAAACTTTGTTGTTTTTAAATAATAAATAATAAAGAGTGGAAATGTCATCTATGATCTAGTGTTGTGCACCTCTCCGTTCATGGATTGTGATCAATGTTGGGATATATTGGGAAACTGATCCCTATAAAGTAGTGTGTGTGCAATATTAGCTGCGTGATCCAGACACAAAATGACTATTGTGCTAATGTTTTAAAAAAAAAAAAAAAAGTTGTAATGGCTTCAGTACTGTATGTGCCAGCAGCTGCATGCAGAGAAGCAGGGTTCTACTTTCAGGCAACTTGTTTGTGGGATGAACTCTTTTCAGCCAAAAGCTGTGGTGCCCTTATCCAGCCCCACAGCCATGTGGTTAATTTATATACAATACGAAAAAGAACAGACATATAAATAGAAAAATATATCTATGTTGTACTATACCTGTCTAAGCATTTTACATAGTTTTTTTGTGATTTTGGTTTGTTAAATTCACATATTAACATGTTGTGGTGTAACTTCCAACTTTGTCTTTGATAATCTACACATTCAGTTCATATTCCCTTGGCTACTGTTTTTTTTTCTTCCCCAAATCAAAGGCTGAGATGCTGGGTAAGAAAATCTAAAAGACAATTCTAAAGCTGCAGCTGTTAAATAAGTATTTTGTACAAGGTCCCTTTTTCCTCAATCACGATTTGGGCTATTCTATAGCAACCACAGCTTCTGCCTGAGCACAGATATAGTATAATAAGAACTCTACAAGGTAAATGAACAAACCCTGTAAAAGAGACACAAAAAAATAACTTAAGGGATAATCCAGATACAGGTATAACTCCATACCACTATATTAACCCATTTTTGAAACACAACAAAATGTATTTAGTAAATACTGCTTTTGGTACAGCTATGGTACCTGCATTATATTGTAGCGGAGGCATATCTGGTCCGCAGCGAGAATAAATAAAGAGAAACAGCTAGTAGTTCAAAGCAGAAAAAAACACTATTTCTATTGATCTGGAACAGCAGGAAGAAGGATAAAGCTCAGTTAGGCAACACCAACACCACACCCACAACACAACCCCGAGCTGGAATAGAGATCCCCCCGAGCCCTATTGGCTCACACACACAAGGGCACATTTACATACACACTGACCAATCGCTCAGACCCTCAGTCCTGCGCAAGCAGCTGACTGGCGAACCGAACACAAATCAGAGTGCAGCCAACACAGACCCCTATTATACAGCTGCACTGTGCACGTGACACCCAGGGCAGCATGTCAGCACTGCCTAGACATGAGACACGCTTCCACTCACAGACTCACGCAGGGAACACACACAAATGGCAGGGAAGAACACACAGAAATACACAATTTACAAGAGAAGTAATAGTCCCGGCCCCCCCCGCAAGTTCAATGCAACACACAAAAAGTCCCAGTTGTCGGTACTGCGAGACCAAATGCTACAATATTTAAACTAGATCTGTATATTTCCTAATACAATCTAATGATATAATTTCATCCAAGTAGTCCCATTACTTATTAGCACTCAGAGTGCTGCATTCTGATTCCATTGCTAACACAGGTCCTGTATGATTGATTCATCTTCAAAATTAATATACTGTTGTGTATTGCCAACAATCAGCATATATTTATTTTAAAAAAAAAAAAAATTCACATAAGGAAATGCAGTTAAAACTACAGTCAAACCTGTTTAATATCACTCTGGTTAATATCATGCCCAGTTTATTATCATCACATTGAAATGTCTTGACTGCAATATAATGGGAGTTAATGGGAACAAGCTCCTGATAATAGCACTTCATTTATTTAGCGTGTCTCAAAAGTTGCCAATGAGGCAAAAAGATCATCAGACTGCAGGGGACCTTGGAGGTACCTGCCGATGTTGAGGGAATGTCACTACTGTAGGAAAAGGATCACTGCCCACTGTCCAGTGATAAGCCTATATAATGTGGAGCAGCTGCTAGGATTTCTTGGCACGCTGAAGGATCAGCTTTTCCAGCTCAATAAAGAAACCAGGAGCACAGAGACGGTGGAGAGTCCATGCGTTTGGTCATCTTATGGGACACACTACGGGTGTGGGGGTAGTTGCATATCATGCTGCATAGCATAATTGATTATGTATTGTTTAACATTACATTATTTTTAAAACTAACAATAATATGAATTAATGCCTTTAAATTAATGTCAATTGACAAACATTGTTTAAAGTTTGAAATACATACTCAATTTAGCGGTTGCATGTATTAACTGTTTTGGGGTTTGTGGTAAATGTTCAGCCTGTTTAATTCCTCTTCATTGATGTTGGTTTCAAAAAGGTGTTGCGGCTTAAATGCCACTGTGAAAAAACACAGAAATGCACCCAAGGAGGAAAGCCCCTCCAATTGGACAACGGCAGTTTTCATTGCACACTGTGTGTGTGTGGAAAGTGCCGTGATGTATATTATGGTCATTTATGAACTGCTTTTTAAAAATGTAAAATAAACAAAGCGGTGATTCAGGACGGGAACTCTCTTTAACCTTAGCATGTTTTATTGGTCCTTCCATAAACAATACGTCCAGTGATCGGCAAGGAAAGGATTTATATCTTACCTCAATCCATTATGTCCCTGCTGTGCCCCAGAGTTCGCATCTTCTTCCACAGCCTCCACCTGTTATTTTGGCTTTGTCTAACGGGGGAGGGCAGCTACCCTGCCCTCCTGCCCATGGCTTCCCTACGGTCAGCCTCTCCACTTATGTGTAAGCTAATTTATGGGCAGGGGTACCTCAAAAGGCAAGGCCAAAGAATGTAGTGTTCAATATGTCTATTGCAGTAGTGTTGTTTAGTCTGTTTAATAAATAATCTATCACATGAGTTTCCTGACTGAACAATCATTCTAATGAATGTCACAAACTACCATCAATTAACAATCACAAAGATGTTTAAAGCTGAGCGGCTCGTGTTTGCATGTTTCATCATGTGTGTTTTAGCTTTGACTGATTTTTTTTTTTAGACAGCTGTATTTTATTTTGGTTAAAGAGTTAAATGCAACATAACTTTGTGTTTGATGTACGGATGTGAGTATTATGTTTTGCAAGGTGAGAATACATTTTAATTTGAATAAGGTTTTGGTGTTTGTTTTAAATGTAGCCTATTGATAATTGTTTTAAGCTGAGGGCACACAAAGACCCTTTTTCAGGAACAATGGCTTGTGAACCTGGTTTTAGGAGACATCTAGTTTCAGACAACTTTGCTGAATTAAACCCCAAGTCTCCCCTGGTGTGCTATGCACTGGCCTGAAACTAGTCTCATGAAACCAAGTGTTCCCTCCGCTTTACTGTGCCTTATCAATTGAGAAAAACTGTAAAAGTGTACAAATCCTGTTGTTGATAAAATATCGAATCGGTTTGCTGTTTTAGCAGCAATCTGAATCGCATTACACACCAGACTGTCAGCATCATTCCGCCAGCCTTGCTCTAGTATAAATCCAAGCAGGTGTGCAGTTACAGTGGGACTGTACCTTCACTGTCAATAATGTTTTACGATAAATCTCAGGTAGTCAGTTGCAATTTGATTTGGCAAAGCAGACATCAGAGGCTAAGACCTGGCCCCTGATCCAGCCAGAAGCATAAGTCTTAAAATGACACTGGGGTCTATTTAAATATTATTATTATTATTATTATTATTATTATTATTATTATTATTATTATTATTTATTTCTTAGCAGATGCCCTTATCAAGGGTAACTTACAATTGTTACAAGTTATTATATTATTTTTACATGCAATTACCCATTTATACAGTTGGTTTTTACTGGAGCAATCTAGGTAAAGTACCTTGCTCAAGGGTACAGCAGCAGTGTCTTTGACATGGATTTTTGTTGTGGCCCTTAAAAAGCAGCAAACATGCCAGTTGTCAAATAGCCCAGGAAACATCCTCATCTTGAAAAACACCTATCGTATAGGACTAAAGAGGCAGTATTACATCTATATCAGTTATAACAATACCTGTGTGATGTATTAGACCTTTCTGTGCAGTGTTCAATCTTCCAGGATCACATAACCTTTAGTACTTTTTTTCTGAATTGTGAGCTGCTTCTGGTAACTGATCAATGCTTGTGGCATTGCTTACATCTTTGGCTGCAATCCCAGAATTAGCGTCTTCATTCTTTCCGGTCAGGTAGCAGCACAGAGCATCCCATATAAGTCAGTGGATGCACCTGTTCATTATTCTCACTCAAGTCCCCCCTTTACAGATAGTTGCTGCTCAAAAGAAAATATTTATTAAAAAAAAAAGAAAATTGAAATGCTGCTCTGTTTCAATTCTTAATAAACAAAAAGAAAATTACAAAGACACATTCAAATTATTAAAATATCAACCATCTCTGAAAAATGTCCCTAAATGTATCTTTCCCTAAACGGTCCATCATTTCAATGTTTTTTTGTTTTTATTTTATAAATGTTTTATATTGTTGTTATTATTATTAGTACGGCCACATTTGAATAGCTGTCTCTTTGATTAACGTAGCCTAGACATTATCATTTATATTTCATTTTGCCTGTATTTATCCTTTTATTCTCAACTGTTGTCAGTACTACAGATCTTGAAGACGAAGTTTGCAAATGTTTATAACAAATATTATTAAAATGAATGAAAGCACTTAGCTTTAGTATTTCTTCCTTATTAAATCAGGAGATAAAGGTAATATGCAGATGCCTTTAAGTAATTCTTAGTAATATATATATATATTTAATTGATATTGGTAACAACAACAAATATAAAAATCACAGTAATTTCATGTAACCCATAGCAAGTATTAGTAGTTCCAGTAATTGTTTTATTAAGTACGTGTACAGAATCATAAGCATGCGTTCTGTTATATTTGATCGAATGATTTGCTCATTAAATCTATATTGGATGTCTTTAATATATATATATATATATATATATATATATATATATATATATATATATATATATATATATATATAGCTGCTTTCATGAATAATAAAGCATATTTCTGTTTCTGTTTCTGTTTCTGTTCCATGGCAGCATTTTTGCGTTCCAGTTTAGATGGTACACCAAGTAAAGAGTTCCATCTATTTGCTTTCCTAAAACCAAAGCTAATGTTAATCCTCCATTCAGCAGTTGCCCGGGTGCGTGTGAAATGAATCATGTGGACAAAATAAACCGCCGTCTGTACCCATATTCCATTGTCCCATAAGCTTCCTCAAGAGGCCTTTTCACAGGTCCAGCAAAAACCACTCTAGACACTTCACATATTTCCGAAGATTCTCCCTTTATACATGAAACACATTAATCACTCATTGAGGGGGAACAGTGGAAACAAGGCACCAAGTGAACAAAAGGCTGAAGTAGTCCCAACTAATTTCTCTTCACACGGAGAGATAATTGTTTTTTTCTTTTTTAGAACTTAATTCAATGAAGGAATCGCAACATGGGAAACCTGAAAGGGCAGCAGATCCTGTCTAAAGCATAGCTGTTGCATTGGGGAGGACTTTTCTTTGGAAGTGAATACTAACAAGGGCAAGCATGTTCTTTTTGAGTCTAATTACTTTAAGGTCTAAACTTTGCAGCCCAATTAAAGAAAAGGTAGTTTTACTTCAAATGACTGTTTTTTATATGTACAAAAAAAAAATGCATTCAGCCCTTATAATATAATGAAAGTATATGTCATTAAATATTAGTTGTTCGGTGCATTCAGTTAAGGAGATTGATTTTGCCCATAGAGACTAGAATTATTTGGGATCGTACTCATAAAGCATTAGCACATCTGTAAATCGAGAGAAACAGTTCCTAATTTCTTTATTAAAATGCCAATGGTCATGGAAACATGTCAGCTTTGCTTTCTGTAATATATAGATCCACTTCATTTCACTAATTAAAATGATGTCAACATTGTTCATAGCATTTATCTATTTGCCATTAGCCACAAGGAGTGAATTCTTAAAATCCAGACCGTTATTTGTGTTACTCAATAGATACAAAAAAAACAGTTTGGCATGCAATACATGCACACAAAGTAATGGCACACAGTGCTACACGGCATCCATGTGCTTTTAGGGTAGAGTTACTTAGCTGATTCTACTGCAGTGATTTGGCTTTTTGTGAGATTCTACTACATTCTGATGGAAACTTTTAAAACCCCATTACCAAGAAAGAAGTAAAGACAGCATTTTCTGTTTTCCTATAGATTGACACTGTTTTTGAACAAACAAGCACACATACGAATGTTTGTAGAATTTGCTGTCAGAATCTGTCCTAAAGTTTCCATCAGTCCACAACGAGGGGCAGCTTGAAGGTAATCCTCTCCTCTTCTCCATTGATGTTTATTTTTTTGTGTCTCTCTTTAACTTTGAAACCTAGTATAAATACATGGCCACTTCCATCATTAAAAGGTGTGGAATGCGTTTCATCCTTTTCTTTTCACTGGCCATGCTGCTTTGTGCATGTTTTAAACCATGAAATTATAATTTAGCTTGTCAACAAAAGACAACAACAGCATTTCACCTAGGGCAACAAAAGTCGACAGAGGCCAGGTAAGTGTTAATAAGAGAGTGTGCAGTGGCAGTATGTTTTTGGATAATGATTCCAGATGTACATCTTGATGATCTACAGCAACAGTGTGGAAAGTGAGCAGAGGGGGGTTGGCTTGGTCACTGAAGACATGAATGTGGAGGAAGTTCTGAAAAGCTCTTCAGCATGTATTATTATTATTATTTATTTCTTAGCAGACGCCCTTATCCAGGGCGACTTACAATTGTTACAAGATATCACATTATTTTTACAGACAATTACCCATTTATACAGTTGGGTTTTTACTGGAGCAATCTAGGTAAAGTACTTTGCTCAAGGGTACAGCAGCAGGGTCCCCCACATGGGATTGAACCCACGACCCTCCGGTCAAGAGTCCAGAGCCCTAACCACTACTCCACTGCTGCCCTGATGTAAAGAGATAAGGTTCTTCGTGAACCCCTTCAGTCTATAGATATGAACTCTGGAAATGCTGACTACCTCCCCAGCAGAACTGCTTCTAAAGGAGTTCACTGTTTTATGAGAGCTTCTTGAGACAAGGACAATCTCATCAGTGCCATCAGAACTTAATACTGTGATGCTTCACCTGTTTTAATGGTGGGGCCAGCCTTCATTTAGTAAAACTCCTTGCAAAAAGTATGGCAGTATTAACTTAATTAACAGAAGTATATGCATTTTCAAACTGTCAGCACTCATACTGTAATTCCCAGTTGCTACATATATTGGATTTTGGTACTTTTAAACGTCAGGACCCTAACAAACAGGTGATCAGAGAGAGGCTCCGCTGCCACCATGTGAAAAGACCTGCGAGCATGAAGGAAAGGAAAACCCCTTTAATGAGAGGAAACCTTTGTGGCCCAAGTCCAGCATTCTCCCAACTAAAAGAGAAAAGGAACAGCAATATCATTTGGAAACATTTGTTCTGAGATCAGTAGCTATATCTTTGGACAGCAGCCAAGTCCTCAATTTAAAAATGGTCATCCAAGGATTCAAGACTATTTAAACAGAAAAAAACCCATAAGGGCCTAATAGTGTGGGAATCAACTACATGTAATAGACTATATAATGTAAACTCAGCAATTGTTTCAAGTAATGGATTGTTATCTAGAGAAATGATACACATTTAAGATACACAGATTCTGTTGTAGATAACACAAACCTCTTAACCCTTTGCGGTCCTATGTCGGACCTGGTCCGACATCGCAATTCTCCCTTTCCGGTCCAATGTTGGACCCTGTCCGACATCATCAAAAAGACAAAAACAGGTCTCTAGTCATTTTTTCTCTGGAAAAAAGCTGAGAAAACCATTCAATGGCTGAGTGAGACCGATAGGAGCCGAGGGAAGCTGAAAAAAAGGGCGTATCTCATGAATACTGATAGACCCGACACCACACAGATAATATAGACATAAACAAACAAGATAGCTGCTTCTGCATCCAGCGCTCAAAGAACATCACAGACAGAGCTTTGCAGAGCTTTTTTTAGATGTTATAGTAATAAAATAATGACTTGGATCGCATTATTGAGGAGTTTGGTGATAAAACGAGAGATCAAGAGATGATTTATCGGTATGACCTATTATTAAGAGGCATTTGAAAAATATAGTGAACAAGGGGTGAGGCGGGGCTGGAGATGCAGTACTGAGTGTCCTGTTGATATGCAGTGCTTTTAAACCTGTTTCACTGTGAAAAAAATACTTTTAAACAGCGCGTCTAAAATAAACTGCGTGTGTGAAAATAAATTGGACCTGACGCGCCTGACACGCGCTGAATAAATGGACTGCTAAGGGTTAAACAACTGGATACTGATGACAGAAACAACAGCAGTTTTCTCAAATCCAGAAACTCTGCGACTCTTTCTTTTAAAATGTTCTTACTACTCCCGCTGGCATCGTGCTGTCTTATGTGTTAAGAGTACCTATTTCATACTATTACTTTATTGATTTATAATCTCTATGGGATAACTACAGCACAACATAAGAGTTCCACGGACCCTATATTAAAATAATCTACGTTGTGTGCCTGTAACTGCAAACTAAACGGATCATTTTTACACTCCCCAGACGCTGGCAGTATATCCAAAACATGTCTGTGTGCTTGTACATCCATTTTCTTTGTTCTGAATGTAGCTGTCTAGAACAAAGTGCATACATCAAGATCAAAACATTGAACGTCTTAACATAGGATAGGGCTGAATAGAGCCATACAAAATAAAACAATTGTGCAACAGCGAGATATACACTGAAGAACACAAAGGGAATATGTTCCATTTTAAAATTAATTCATTAATTAAGCTCACCAATAGATTTATAAGTATCAACTTATTCATAGTTCATAGTAAATAATACTGATGGAGGAACAGTTTTTGTCAGTATAAGCAATTAATAAATGAATGAAATGAATTCTCATTTATTGAAGGTCGTGGGTTCAATCCCAGGTGGGGACACTGCTGTTGTACCCTTGAGCAAGGTACTTTACCTAGATTGCTCCAGTAAAAACCCAACTGTATAAATGGGTAATTGTATGTAAAACATAATGTGATATCTTGTAACAGTTGTAAGTCGCCCTGGATAAGGGTGTCAGCTAAGAAATAAATAATAATACTAATAATACTAATAATAATAATAATAATAATAATTTATTAAATCCCATTGATTGTGCTAACCCTCTTGCGGTGTTGTTACAACTCCATACTCTAATACGAAGTCTGAAATATATACAACCAATCAATACAGGAACATATTAAGTATTTTAGTGTGCTGTGCATTAACCTGTATCGACATGTGCACCGAGATCATGTGTTGGCTACCATATTCAGTGTTTAGTTTAGTGCTGACCCTATTTTTTCAGATGTGTAGTGACGTGTGAAGAAACAGGGTAATTGATGGTAGTATATTGTGTAGAAAAGAACAGTTTTTGCTTTTGTGTGTTTCTTTTCTTACTGTGGTGTGGAGAAAACTGTGAACAGCTATGGCCAAAAGTTTTGCATCAGCCAAAATAATGATTACATTTTGCTTCATAAATGTTATGTTTTTTGCTTCATAAATGTTATGTTAACATATTGAATTACATACCACTTTGTAGTTTTCCATATACTTGACAAAAAAATTGACATTTTGAAAACTAACATGAAATACTGTACTACTATTACGGTTTCCGGTAGCGATATCATTGTGTAGTTTCTTTGATTACGTGATGTTAAATAAAAGATCAAAGGTATGTTAATTTAGTTGTCTCAATCCTAAAATTCTAGGTGATGCAAAACCTTTGGCCATAGCTGTCTACTGATTAATTACTTAGTGTATGTGGACTTTACACACTGTAAATCTGGCTATAAGAGTGATCATCAAAAACTGCTAGGTAGTCATTCTTCAGTATTGCAGCTGCATGCATTGTTTGAACAGCTGCAGTTAAATACAGACTTAATATATCGGTGGTGCCACGCTGAATAGTAAAAAAAAAAACAAGAGAAATGAAAGGACAAGAAAATGTTACCTGGAAACAACCCTAACAAAGGAAAGGAAACAGCAGCCATTGAACACACATTTAGAAATAGAAACAGACATAATACCGACACAGTAGCAAATTACACAGGATTACTATCGGTCTCACCATGCCTCCCCCCAACCATGAAAGCCTAACAATCTACAGAGATCATTGTGAACAACTGCCCACAAATATTTAACTCCGAACAACAGTCACAAAGCAACCAATTTGACTCCACCTTTCTTGTTTAAACACCCAAATAAAAGCAGAATGTTTATCACCGTTTCACCGATCAGACATACAATTTTGCTGAAAAAGGCTCAAGGAATGGGTTTGTTTACTGACGTACATGCGCACGCCTGGGGAACTTTGTCAGGACACATGCGTGTCTCCTTTTGCATGGACTTGCAATTACCTCAGGCATGAGTGTCTTGCCTTTGTTAACAGTGTATGTGGCAAGGGCGGGGCTATCCGTTTGCAAACATTGAACATTCTTGTAAAGATCTGTGGATGTATTAAAACACACGCATGCACACACAGAACAGAAGCCAAGGAACATTCCATGATAGAAAATTAGAGGTGTCATTCGAGGTGGCTTACTCCTGATAACTGACTTTACTCACTAAAAGCAGATCCTTTAGTATTTCACCAAAAATAGTATCATTAACCTGGATTTTGTACATAGCATTCAGCTAATGGACTGGGGAAACTAATGACTACTGCCGCCTTTCCCAATGTCTACTATACTAAAATATACATATATGCCTAAACAGAATAGTTGAGGAATTCAGATGATGCATTTGCATTTTCCCAAGCTGGATGGCGGCATTGCTTTTAAAATTCTGATTTCTATTACATGAGAGTAGCTGTTATTTACTTCATGTTAATATTGGACTCGGCTTTCACCAGGATAAAATGAGATTGCAGTGGTGGGGACCAACCAAGACATAGCTTCACTGTAATATATGAGCCTTCAGTGCTTTTCCTCTGCCAGATAACATGGATTTCCTATTGGCCCTGTGTTGATGGCTGAAGGGTAATGCTGGCTCCAGGAAACAGCAGATTTACAGCCTCCCTGGCTCCAGGGATCAACCACAGTGCGGCCTCCCTAGCGCCTCAGCATGGTAGCCGTCTGGAATGGGCTGGGTGGGACACTTTGCTGGGGTCACCAGGTGGGCACCTCCCATCTTGTGTGTTTCATCGACTTGCCCATGACACCTCAGGAAGGCTGGACAATGGTGCTGGAGACATCTATTCAACATTTCAGGTCAACAAATCTGAATAAACAGAATGGACCAAAGTAATTAAGATGAGGGAATAAAAAATATATACTAGCAATATTATGGATACAACAACAACAACAATAATGTTTTATTTGTGTGGTTATTCAGCTACATCGTATGCGGTATACAGAAAGTTTCAATTTCACATTATTGAATACTTGTAGGAATATTTGTACATCTTTATATATTTTATAATAAGCAGAAATGCCCAACTTAATCACAGTTTAAGGTCTGTATAGATATCAATAGCTCTTTAGTGCATATTTCCCTGATTCCATAATCAGGATATTATAGGGCAGTGAAGTGAGGAAAGAAAGAGGATGGAAGATATAAAGAAAGCCAGTCAAGATAATAACTATACTGGAAAAATGACTTTCTTTTGTGTTCTGGAGATGAAAAATATGTGTTCATTAAATTTGCCGGTCCTTGTACAGTATGTCGCTATATGTACAGTAGTGTGCAAATGTATTAGAACACCTCAAGATTTGTCATGTATATCCTTTATATACCTACAGTACCTGCATGAAAACCTCTGGGTGTGAGAATTTACATTTTCAGTCAGTAGTTGGTGATAAGGAAACAATAGACACTCATGTCAAAATGTTAGACCACTTTGTGCTTTAAATAGGCATCTAAAACAACTTCTAAAACATATCATGCCTTTTACCATTTGTGGCTATGTGTTCATTTTCTCTTAATTTAAATTACATTTTAAAAATTCCATGTACCCTACTGACCTGTTTGGGAGAGCTAAGGCCACATGCTACTTCACAGTCGAATGGTGGCTGTCATGAATAAACCCTTATGAACAGACAACTCTAGATTTTTCTCAGGAAAATTATGGTAGAACAAAAAAAATAATAATCCCTGAGCTGCTTATGTGCCTTGTTGTCCACTGGGTACCTTGCCATACCTTTCACGACACATTTCTGTGAGGCTTCCTTCATTGTCCTAAAAATCTGACAGGACCAGACACGTATTTACCAAAGTGAGCTACCAAGCAGCTTAATCTGCATGAAGCCATTGTGGAACGTTTCAATAAAAACAGTAAGTGTAAATGAAGCAGAAATAAACACTTTTTAAATGAGCTCTAAAATTATCATTTACTTCACAAATGCAATTTAGAGAATTCTGGAAAAGTAGCTGTAGGTACCGTAAAGTACTTCAGCTCTTTTTTGTTTTCAAAGCATGGACATGTAGGAGTGTGGCAGGCTGGCTTGCAGTGGTGACGTCACGGACCAGGAAGTAACTGAAACCACAACAATGGATGGGCGGGCGAAACTGAACGCAACGGCGTTCAGTTAATTTTATTAATCAAAATAAACAAAACAAAAGATTTAAACAAAACAGAAAACAAAAAGGCGCGTTGGCCAAACAAATAAACAGACAAACAAGTAAGTGACGTGCTGGCTAAACCAGCACGTTTTAGCAATTGTTTTCTTGTACCTCTCTATCTCCCCGTACTTCCTCTCTGCATCCAACACTCAACCCCGCAGCACAGACAGCTGTCGGTTCTTATACTCTGGCCGAGGGGTTAACTAGCTGTTTATCTTATTACCCTCGGCCACAGTCTGCATCGCGTTAGAGGATGCATGACTGTCAGCTAGTTAAATAATCAGTAGCTGATCAGTCATGCATCCTCACGGGTTTTTAAATATAAATATAAAAGACGCCGGGCGCTTTTACCCGCCGCAAAACAAAAATACAAATAATAATACATAGGGCGGGACACTCCACACATGCCCCCTGTGCGCAGCACACATGGCCTTTTCGCCACCTCCCCCTTATTCCCTAAAGTCCCGGCTAGCAGTCCCGGCGCAGGAACAGGGGCAGCAACGGGCCAAAGGTGGCGGCCACGGTGGGATGTCCTCCTCCCACCCAAACAGCCGAAGCGCTCCAATGGCCCGCGACAGGCCGGCTCCTTTGGCCAAAAATTTTTGGGGTGGTCTCCAGACCTGCCCCCTTCTTCATGGCCGGCAGCTCCTCCGTGGGGCTCCGCCACCCTCTCTCCTGCAGCGAATTGCTGCGGGGAGCTGGTCTCCTGACCTCCCCCTTCTTCATGGCTGGCAGCTGCCCTTCATGGGGCTCCAGCCACAGTATTTCCTGCCGCGAAAGTGCGGCTGGGGAGCTGGTCTTCTGACCTCCCCTTCTTCGTGGCCGGCAGCTGCCCTTCATGGGGCTCCAGCCACAATATTTCCTGCCGCTGAAAGTGCGGCTGGGGAGCTGGTCTCCTGACCTCCCCCTTTTCCGTGGCCGGCAGCTCCCTTCATGGGGCTCCAGCCACAGTATTTCCTGCCGCATGGCAGTACTGGTAGCGAACCCAGGCAAAACAGGACCCTTGGGAGGCGATGGCAGCAGTAGCGGACCCTCGGGAGGCGACGGCAGCAGCAGCGGACCCTCGGGAGGCAACGGCAGCAGCAGCAGTAGCGGACCCTCCAGAGGCGAACTCGGGAGGGGAGCCCCTGGCCATGGAGGCGGCAGCGGGAGCTCCACTTCTCCCTCGCTCCCTGTAACTGGTGGCTCTCCAGGCGATGCGGCGCAACAGGCAGCCCCAGGCGATGCGGAGCAACAGGCAGCCCCAGGCGATGCGGAGCAACAGGCAGCCCCAGGCGATCGCGGAGCAACAGGCAGCCCCAGGCGATGCGGAGCAACAGGCAGCCCCAGGCGATGCGGAGCAGGCATCCTTGGGCTGCGTGAGCAGGCATCCTTGGGCGGTGCGAAGCAGGGCAAGAGCAGTCCTTCCCAGGACGGTGGTTGTGGAACCAGCAGGTATTCACCCTCTGCTGGTGTATGGGGGAGGGGCAAGCAGTCCTCCCACGGCGGCTGAGGCGGAACCAGCAGGCATTCACCCTCTGCTGGTGGAGCTGGGAGAGGCAAGCAGTCCTCCCATGGCGGTTGAGGCGGAACCAGCAGGTATTCACCCTCTGCTGGTGGAGGTGGGAGGGGCAAGCAGTCCTCCCACGGCGGTTGAGGCAGAACCAGCAGGCATTCACCCTCTGCTGGTGGAGCTGGGAGCGCAAGCAGTACTCCCACGGCGCTTGAGACGGAACCAGCAGGCATTCACCCTCTGCTGGTGGAGGTGGCGGAGGCAGAGGCAGCTCTTGCTGCTCTGCTCCTGACGGTGGTGGAGACAGAGGCAGCTCCTGCTGCTCTGCTCCTGGTGGTGGTGGAGACAGAGGCAGCTCCTGCTGCTCTGCTCCTGGTGGTGGTGGAGACAGAGGCAGCTCCTGCTGCTCTGCTCCTGGTGGAGACAGAGGCAGCTCCTGCTGCTCTGCTGCTGGTGGTGGTGGAGACAGAGGCAGCTCCTGCTGCTCTGCTGCTGGTGGTGGTGGTGGAGACAGAGGCAGCTCCTGCTGCTCTGCTCCTGGTGGTGGTGGAGACAGAGGCAGCTCCTGCTGCTCTGCTCCTGGTGGTGGTGGAGACAGAGGCAGCTCCTGCTGCTCTGCTCTGGTGCTGGAGACAGCGGCGAGGGCTCCTCACCCTCTAACGCTGGAGACGGCAGCGAGGCTCCTCTCCTCTGGCGCTGGAGAAGGCAGCGACGACTCCTCTCCCTCTGGCGCTGGAGAAGGCAGCGGCGACTCCTCTCCCTCTGGCGCTGGAGAAGGCAGCGACGACTCCTCTCCCTCTGGCGCTGGAGAAGGCAGCGACGACTCCTCTCCCTCTGGCGCTGGAGAAGGCAGCGACGACTCCTCTCCCTCTGGCGCTGGAGAAGGCAGCGACGACTCCTCTCCCTCTGGCGCTGGAGAAGGCAGCGATGACTCATCTCCCTCTGGCGCTGGAGATGGCAGCGGCTGGGCTTTTCCCGATGGAGCTGGAGATAGCGGTAGCCCTGCCATATCTGCAGCCAGGTAGTGGATTACCATGTCCGCAACCTCCGCGAGGGACACTGGGCAGTGTTGCTTTTCCCAGGCTTCCCATCGCTCTCCATCTCTGGCCCACAGGAGGTTGATCACATCGGGAGGGCCTCTTCAGCATTCCTCCCAGGCTCCACCAGCCAGCCCCAGATTCCCTCAGAGGAGAGTGAACTCGTCTTAGCCAGCGGGCCCTCTCCCCTGACGCCGGACGCTCAGGCTCCTCCATCTTATGCCATGCGTGGCTCTGGCTGAGTGGAAGATACCTCACTCCGCCACACAGGAAGCACCACCCTTCCTCATCCAGACAGGCAAGGCAAACATCCGGCGTAGTAGAGACGCCGACGGGACCTGTGACCGGGCCCGCTGCTCTTGATGCACCACCTGCTGCTGTTGCTGCTTTCTTCGGCCGCTTCTTCCCATTTTTTTTTTTTTTTTCAAACACAAAAACACTTTTCGAAAAAATAAAAACGCCCTTTGTATTCCTGGTCCGGCTGTTGGAGGCGTTGTTTGTCCCACGCTGGACACCATATGTGGCAGGCTGGCTTGCAGTGGTGACGCCACGGACCAGGAAGTAACTGAAACCACAACAATGGATGGCGGGCTAAACTGAACGCAACGGCGTTCAGTTAATTTTATTAATCAAAATAAACAAAACAAAAGATTTAAACAAAACAGAAAACAAAAAGGCGCGTTGGCCAAACAAATAAACAGACAAACAAGTAAGTGACGTGCTGGCTAAACCAGCACGTTTTAGCAATTGTTTTCTTGTACCTCTCTATCTCCCCGCACTTCCTCTCTGCATCCAACACTCAACCCCGCAGCACAGACAGCTGTCGGTTCTTATACTCTGGCCGAGGGGTTAACTAGCTGTTTATCTTATTACCCTCGCCACAGTCTGCATCGTTTGGTAAGGATGCATGACTGTCAGCTAGTTAAATAATCAGTAGCTGATCAGTCATGCATCCTCACGGGTTTTAAATATAAATATAAAAGACGCGGCGCTTTTACCCGCGCCGCAAACAAAAATACAAATAATAATACATAGGGGCGGGACACTCCGCCACAAGGAGTCTATTAAACAGATTTAAACATAGACAATCTGGATATCACTGTCATTTGGTGTTTTACATTTTTTACAAACAGAAATCCATTAGAGGTTCACACGCACTGTTAGAAGTCCTGTTCTAATTATTCCAATAGTGGGGGTACAGTGGCTCTCAAAAGTATTCACCCCCCTTGGACTTTTCCACATTTTATTGTGTTACAACATGGAATCAAAATTGATTTAATTAGGAGTTTTTGCCACTGATCAACACAAAAAAGTCCATAATGTCAAAGTGAAAAATAAAATCTACAAATTGTTCTAAGTTAATTACAAATATAAAACAGAAAATAATTGATTGCATAAGTATTCACCCCCTTTGCTATGACACACCTAAATTTAGAAGTCACATAATTAGTTGAATGGAGTCCACCTGTGTGCAATTAAGGTGTTTCACATGATTTCAGGTTAAATACACCTGTCTCTGGAGGTCCCACAGTTGGTTAGTACATTTCCTAACAAAAACTACATCATGAAGACGAAGGAACATTCAAAGCAAATCCGGAATAAGGTTCTTCAAAAGCACCAATCAGGGGTAGGATATAAGAACATTTCCAAGGCATTGAATATCCCCCGGAGCACAGTAAAGTCCATTATTAAGAAATGGAGAGAATATGGCACAACTCTGAATCTGTCTAGAACAGACCGTCCTCAAAAACTGAGTATCCGGGCGAGAAGGGCACTAGTCAGGGAGGCCACCAAGAGGCCTATGGCAACTCTAAAGGAGTTACAGTCTTCCACGGCTGAGCTGGGAGACACTGTACGGCAACAATAGCCCGGGTGCTTCACAAAACTTTATGGGAGAGTGGCAAAAAGAAAGCCATTGTTGAAAAAAACTCACATCAAATCTCAGCTAGAGTTTGCCAGAAGGCATGTGGGAGACTCTGAGACCAAGTGGAAGAAGATTATTTGGTCTGATGAGACCAAAATAGAGCTTTTTGGTCTCAACGCTAAGCTCTTTGTTTGGCGCAAGCCTAACACCGCACATCATCCTGAGAACACCATCCCTACCGTGAAGCATGGTGGTGGCAGCATCATGCTATGGGGATGCTTCTCTGCGTCAGGGCCTGGAAAGCTTGTGAAGATAGAGGGCAAAAGTACAGAGAAATCCTGGAGGAAAACCTGCTGAAGTCTGCAAGAGACCTGGGACTTGGGAGAAGATTCATCTTCCAGCAGGACAATGACCCCAAACGTTCAGCCAAAGCCACACTGGAGTGGCTTAAAAAACAAAAAGGTCAATGTCCTGGAGTGGCCCAGTCAAAGCCCGGACCTCAATCCGATTGAGAATATGTGGAAAGAGTTGAAAATTGTTGTTCACCAAAGGTCCCCATCCAACTTGACGGAGCTTGAGCAATTTTGCAAAGAAGAATGTGCAAAGCTGGTAGAGACTTATCCAAATAGACTCATGGCTGTAATTGCTGCCAAAGGTGCCTCTACCAAATATTGACTCAAGGGGGTGAATACTTATGCAATCAATTATTTTCTGTTTTGTATTTGTAATGAATTTAGAACAATTTGTAGATTTTATTTTTCACTTTGACATTATGGACTTTTTTGTGTTGATCAGTGGCAAAAACTCCGCTGGAAAGAACATCATGTTTCTTGCTAAATACTTACAAGACAATGCATTTAGAAAAAAAAAACCCTGCAAACACTGTGAATAGAAGACACCCCAGGAGTTTGTTGCACTCCCTTGCCTAACCCTATTATACACAAATAGTGACATATTTGTAGCAAGTTTTACAAGATAAAGAGATAATATAATATAGTCTGACTACACCAGAGAGAAGACACCACTCAATAAGTATAGGGGTGATTACCCACCTGTAACAGGATCTTTTCTTTGGCACTGGAATGGGTTCAGTAACAACACCCATACAAGGGAAACAGGATAACCGAATGGGTTGATCTGAATCATTTATTACAGGACGGCAACAACTCTATATACAAATAACTCAATATACAAAGCACTAGCATACAATTATTGAATGCAATCAGATAGTATAAAACAGAAGCTTTGCATATTAAAGGAAAATAAAATAAATATGGCAATGTTTAAAACCAAAAAGTAAATATACAAAGCACTATCATATGGGGTGCCATGTGTAAAAAAAGCGTTAATATTTTAACATGTCTTTTTCCAGATTTAACTTAAATCTTGTATTTTTTCCCCAGATTTATAAATGTGAAAATAAATATATATAAATTATATATGTTTAATGTGTACATTCAGATATAATTTCAGCATGGAAGAGGGGGTCTTGGTCTCAGTTCAGCTCCTCCTACATGGCACAAGGCAGCCCCAGCTCAACGGAGGAAGCTGGTAGTCAATGAGGTGCAAAAGCAGGAGGAGAGGGCAAGGCCAAGCAGGGAGAATGGATGAGATGGGAGAGTGTGGAACAACGCAAGATTGGCTGGCAAGACCTATGGTCAATGGAACAGAGCAGGATCAGTTTCCTTATAAGGTCAACATATGATGTTCTCCCATCACCACAGAACCTAAACCTCTGGGTAGGAGAGGATCCCTCATGTCCTTTGTGTTCATCACATGCAACATTAAGGCACATTTTGACAGGATGTAAGGTGGCTCTTAGCCAAGGACGGTTTACTTGGCGCCATGACCAGGTGCTGCGATGTTTGGCCTTAGCATTGGAAGACAAGCGTAACATGACCAATAAGTTGCCACCAGTTCCATCAAAACATTACACACAAAAGACAACATTACTCCGCCCAGGAGAGCAACCACCAAGATAAGGTATTAAAGCTAATCCCGGCCCATTACAACTGGAAGCTGCTAGAGACTGGAAAATGCTGGCAGATTGCCTGAGATTGCCACCACTAACCTTCGACCAGATATTGTCTTGTGGTCTGGATCAGCACGCCTTGTTCACCTGGTAGAGTTAACAGTGCCATGGGAGGATGCTGTAGATGAGGCGTATGAGAAGAAGAAACTGCGGTATGCAGCCACTGAAGCGGAACAGCGAGGATGGAGAGTCCGGGTTTACCCAGTGGAAGTGGGTTGTCGAGGATTTGTGGCACATTCTTCAACCCGGTTTCTCAGAGATCACGGATTTAAAGGCCAAGAGTTGCGTCGCACAGTGAAGAACTTATCTGAAGCAGCAGAGAGGAGCAGCAACTGGCTGTGGTTGAGACGGAAAGATTCTGGCTGGGGATCTCAAGCACAATAGAAAGAAAGAAACGCCAAGTGGTATGGCGGCCATATTGGAACCTAATTACCACACAAATGTCTTCTTCTCCAAAACCACTAATCTGATCGAAGCAAAACTTGGCATATGTGATCTAAGTAAGGTTTTCTTAAAAGTTTGCCCAAATGAAGTTGCTACAGTAAAAAACATGAATGCCGTGGGCCAATCAAATTTCAGCATTGCTCTAGATGCATATATTGCACATAAAATGAACACCGTTGAACACAAACTCTTGAAACTTCACAGAGTAGTGTCTACAACTGAGTGAATGGCAACTAATGGATGGCAACCAATCAAAATGCTTAAATTTCACAATAACTCCTTGGAAGCCGTAAAGTTGCTTGCAACATCTTGTTTTTATTATTATTATTATTATTAAATAATAATAATAATAATAATAATTATAATAATAATAATAATCATACTAATAATAATAATAATAATAATAATAATAATAATAATAATAATAATAATAAATGTATTTAGCAGAGACCATGTATTAATGTTTTGTCTTATATACAGACATGATAAAGGACAGATTTCTGGTTTTATTTCTAACAAATGTACCCCCCTTGTCTTTTGATTTATGTAAAAATAAAATAAAGCACTTTCACGATTTTATTTTAAATCAAAATCTACCATAGGACACATATTAGGCATGGTAATAATGACATCGCTTCAGCAAAACTCATGCCCCTACTAAGTGTGATTTAGTATTATTAAGTTGAACTCATTTAGAAAAAAGCATAACCTAAGTGCATGAATGTTTTGCTTTTCAGTGAGAATCATGCAGTGTGCTACGTCGTTTTCCGCCAAAACATGATTTTGTATTGTGAATTGTTGCCAAAATAGATTGTTTACTACCATCTCCTTAGTTATTTTATATATACTGACCGCTGAGCTGGTGAATCTACACATATACTGGTTATTTTATACATTGACCACTGAGCTGGTAAATCTACACATTTATACCGATTAATCTATAGATTTACTGATATTACACATGAACCATAATATATATATATATATATATATATATATATATATATATATATATATATATATATATATATCATGTGGGGAATTCACTGACACACACGGGAGACAGAAGTTTTATTTGCAACACTGCACTGGTGCCCAATTTTATTATTTTCTTTAGCCCGCAGAGGGCGTTGTTGTCTGTGGCCTGAATACCGACAACGGTTGTCAGGTCCACAGTAATACCAATACAGGTACATTCCAATGTTTTTGCACTCACAGGTGCTCAAAAGAATAATGAAAACAAAAGGCAAAAGAAAAGGGGAAAGTAAAACACAGTAATAAAACTACAAAATAAAGGTGCTGCACTAGGCAGCGTTACCCCGACCGTCGCTATCCACACGACCCGGATCTCTGTCCTAGGCTTACCCTTCCCCTCAACATGATTGTACTGTTCGGGGTTCTGCCCAAGTGTGGCAGAGTGTCCCGCCCCTATTTATTATTATTTGTATTTGTTTTGCGGCGGATAAAAGCGCCGCGTCTTTGTTATTGTTTTTATATTTATATTTAAAAACCCAGTGAGGATGCATGACTGATCAGCTACTGATTATTTAACTAGCTGACAGTCATGCATCCTTACCAAACGCGTGCAGACTGTGGCCGAGGGGTAATAAGATAATTAACAGCTAGTTAACCCCTCGGCCAGAGTATAAGAACCTGCAGCTGTTCGTTCTGCAGGGGTTGGAGTGTAGAGAGTACGGGAGAGCGGAGAGAGAGTGTGTAGAATACAACAAAACAATTGCTATATTTAAAAAGTATACTTGTTTCTATTTGTTTGGTCATCGCGCCTTTTTGTTTTCTGTTTTGTTGTTGTGTTTAAATCTTTTGTTTTGGTTAATTAAAAACGCTGAGTGCCATAGCATTCAGCTTCACCCGCCCATCCATTGTTTGGTTTCAGTTACTTCCTGGTCCGTGACGTCATCAACCTCACCACTGCGAGCCAGACTGTCACATATGGTGTCCTGCGTGGGACAAACAACGCCTCCAAGAGCTGGACCAGGAAGAAAAAGGACGTTTTTTTTGTTTTTTTTTTCAAAAAGTGTTTTTGTGTTTTTGGGAAAAAAAAATAATATAAATAAAATGGAAGGCTGGAGCTGGAGAAATGGCTGCGGGGAACTGGAGGACCTCCTCGGTGGTCTGGAGGACCAAGGCTGGTGCCTTGCTTGCGGGGTCTACGGGCACACTGTAGCGATCTGCCCCTTCCAGGATGAGGAGGAGGAATTGGCCCAGGAGAGGAAGGCAGGGAGAAGGAGCAGGAAGAGAAGGGGGAGAGGTAGGCTCAGCAACAGATCGGTGAGGGTGACTGTGAGGTTTATATTGTGAACCTCGTGGCGGAGTTGTGCCCTGGCTGTGGGGCATATGGGCACACGTTGGCCATATGCGCCATGCAATATGAAGAGGCGGAGCCTTGAGCATCCAGCGCCAGAAGGGGGCCGAGCATCCAGCCCAGAAGGGGACAGCGAGCATCCAGTGCCCAGAAGGGGGAGCCCGTGCATCCAGCGCCAGAAGGGGGAGCCTGTGCATCCAGCCCCAGAAGGGGGAGCCCGTGCATCCAGCCCAGAAGGGGAGCCCGTGCATCCAGCCCAGAAGGGGAGCCCGTGCATTCAGCGCCCAGGGGAAGCCCACAGGTCCAGAACCTAGGCCTCCAGCAGCAGAGGAAGAATACCTGCTGCCTCTGCCTCTGCCACCTCCACCGCTTCCACAGCCAGGAGCAGAGCAGCAGGAGCTGCCTCTGCCTCCGCCACCTCCACCAGTAGAGGGTGAATACCTGCTGGTTCCATCTCCACTTCCACCAACAGAGGGTGAATGCCTGCTGCTTCCACCTCAGCCGCCGTGGGAGGCAGGAGCAGAGCAGCGGTAGCTGCTTCTGCCTCCACCACCTCCACCGCCAGGAGCAGAGCAGCAGGAGCTGCCTCTGCCTCCGCCACCTCCACCGCCAGGAGCAGAGCAGCAGGAGCTGCCTCTGCCTGCCACTTCCACCAACAGAGGGTGAATGCCTGCTGCTTCCACCTCAGCCGCCGTGGGAGGCAGGAGCAGAGCAGCGGGAGCTGCTTCTGCCTCCACCACCTCCACCGCCAGGAGCAGAGAAGCAGGAGCTGCCTCTGCCTCCGCCACCTCCACCGCCGGGAGCAGAGCAGCAGGAGCTGCCTCTGCCTCCGCCACCTCCACCACCAGGAGCAGAGCAGAGCAGGAGCTGCCTCTGCCTCCGCCACCTCCACCGCCAGGAGCAGAGCAGCAGGAGCTGCCTCTGCCTCCGCCACCTCCACCACCAGGAGCAGAGCAGCAGGAGCTGCCTCTGCCTCCGCCACCTCCACCAGCAGAGGGTGAATGCCTGCTGGTTCCATCTCAAGCACCGTGGGAGGACAGCTTACCATTCCCACCTCCACCAGCAGAGGGTGAATACCTGCTGGTTCCGTCTCAAGTGCCGTGGGAGGACAGCTTACCGCTCCCAGCTCCACCAGCAGAGGGTGAATGCCTGCTGGTTCTGCCTCAATCGCCGTGGGAGGACTGCTTGTCTCTCCCACCTCCACCAGCAGAGGGTGAATACCTGCTGGTTCCGTCTCAAGCGCCGTGGGAGGACTGGGGGAGGTCAGAAGACCAGCTCCCCAGCCGCACTTCGGGCAGGAAATACTGGCTGGAGCCCCATGAAGGGCAGCTGCCAGCCATGAAGAAGGGGAGGTCAGGAGACCAGCTCCCCCACAGCAATTTCGCTGCAGGAGAGAGGGTGGCCGGAGCCCCACGGAGGAGCTGCCGGCCATGAAGAAGGGGGCAGGTCTGGAGACCACCCCAAAATTTGGCTGGCCAAAGGAGCCGGCCTGTGCGTGGTCCACTGGGACGCTACAGTTGTTGGGGTGGGAGGAGGACATCCCACCGTGGCTGCCACCTTTGGCCCGTTGCTACCCCTGTTCCTGCGCCGGGACTGCTAGCCAAGACTTTAGGTACTAGTTAGATACTAGTTTGCATAATCGATTTGTATGGATAATCGAACAGGTATTAATAACAATTACTGTAACTTTAATAATGTATAGACTAAAGTTAACATTCACAAGTACTTAGTACACAAGTACCTACTGATGATCTATAGCTAGTAACCTATCACATTAAGCATAGAAAATTACAAACTTTACAAATCATTGAATTAATTAATGACATACTGTAATTAAATATACTATATACCAAACTTTGAAAATCATCAAAGAATACAATTCAGTACAACTTTGACACATTACAGAACTTTAGGAATCATTAAACTTAAAAAAATCAGTAAAATGTTTCTATACTTTGATACTTGCTGTTAATAACATGCAACTGACATGAATAAAATACAAGTTCTTAGCTGTTCAATAACATAGACAGGATGCCCAGCCCTTACTGATGAAATTGAAGAAAAATCAAGAACGGGGTAATTTGCTTAACTGCAACAATTTAAAGTACACAATGCTCCATCTAAGGTTTTGGTGTAAATTTCATTCTTGGCCATAAAAGCCTGTGGCTCTTGCAAAGTTGCCATTGGCCTCTTGATAGACTCTCTGATCAGTCTCCTTCTTGCTCGGTTATCCAGTTTGGAGGGACGGCCTGATCTAGGCAGGGTCTTGGTGGTGCCATACAACTTCCACTTCTTAATAATCGTCTTGACTGTGCTCCAAGGGATATTCAAGGCCTTTGATATTTTTTATACCCATCCCCTGATCTGTGCTTTTCAACAACTTTGTCCCGGAGATCTTTTGAAAGCGCCTTGGTGCTCATGGTTGTCTTTGCTTTGAAATGCACTACCCAGCAGAGGGAACCTACAGGAACTGCTGAATTTATCCTCAAATCATGTGAATCACTACATTTTAACACAGGTGGAGGTCACTTAACTTGGTGTGTGATTTGGAAGGCGATTGGTTACACCTGAACTAATTTAGGATTGCTATTACAAGGGGGGTGGACACTTATCCAACCAAGCTATTTTTTTATTTTTAATTAATTTTCTACAAATTTCTAGAATATTTTTTTCACTTGGAAGTTGTGGGGTAGGATGTGTAGATAAATGAAAAAAAAAACTATTTTAATTCCAGGCTATAAGGCTATACTTTAACTAGATTGCTCCAGTAAAAACCCAACTGTATAAATGGGTAATTGTATGTAAAAAAATAATGTGATATCCATATAATGTGATATCTTGTAACAATTGTAAGCCAATCTGGATAAGGGCATCTGCTAATAAATCAATAATAATGTAATATATTCATTTGTTTGTTTTTTATTTTATTGTTAAACTCACATTTGAAGGAGCAGTGCACAGGAACTTTAAAAAGAGAATGGAATACTCTCTAAAGCACTTTTATTCATCTCCTACAACAAAAAAGCAATCGGGGGGGGTGGTGATAGAACAATTGAATTAAGCAATCTTTGTGGATGAACTGAATTTCAGGACTCTGGACAGAGCTTTTGGGAGATTAACATTTCCTGAGTACTTGTTTGGCATCAGGAAATAGATCCTGTGTTAGTGAGTGTTGAATAATGTAGTCATTAAGCGACAGATATGGGCAGTAGATGTTATAGATAAAACAAGGGTATCTACAGGAGTAAAGCAGGCATGGAACACAATAAAGTAGATTACACAATGACTCATCTCCATGGTAAAAGGGACCTTGTCTTTAGGTGAACTCAACATTCTCACCATTTGCATCTGTTACTTTTCTTTCATAATGTCACGTTTAAAAAATATGTTTATGTATTTAAATGCCTATGCTGACTGTCCAAAATTTGGAGAATGCACATCTTTTTCTATTTTTTTGGTCAGTGTATTAGAAAACTACAAATTAATTCATAAAATTACACGTGATGCATTTTATAAACAGCAGATCCCAAAAAAAACAACTCCAATATGCTTCAAGTTCACAGTGAACAAAATTGGTAAATTAATGAACAAAAAGTCAAGAAAACAGAATGTCTAACAATACAAGCCAAACAGTATAAATCTACCAGATGAACTGAAGGCGTTCTGATAAATAACAAAGAGGAAAGTCACGGCTGACCAAAGAATCATACAATGGCCCATAATTACGTAAGCCTTTACAAATGTCAGGCCGTTGACACTGCCTGAGGTATGCAGCTCATTCTAACAACAGCACCTGATAAACCCATTGCAGCTCTTCAAACATCCCGCTCAGCCTTCATGAACAACCAGAAATAAATAAAATAAAAGATGGCTTTTTTAACAGGCACAATAATGGTTTTGCTGAGACAACCCGCTTCTCGCTGGTTGAACTCACAGGAGGCGTGTGGTGTCTCAGAAAACCCCACACCTTCTCTACTTACACTTTAAATATCACAGTGATGGAGCTGCAGCAGGTTATAAACAAAATGACCAAATATTATGGAACCATGATCAACAACACAATCACTTAACCACCCAAATATTCTTAATCTGTCTAACGCATGCTTTTATATCCTAGGTGGCAGCAAGCATCAGTGAACCCTGCAAAGGTCTACAGCTCATTGATAACTGCGCCTGCTTAAGTTCCATGATGTAATGACAAATATATTGGCGAAACAAAGAAGGAATTCCATGAGTGGATGATCATTACGTGCCATGTGTCAAATGTGACCAGGCAACCTCCCTATGCAAACATATACTGTATTAGTAACCAGACCACAGCACTAACAACACTGAAGCTAGATTGATTGCCCAGAAACCAAGAACATTTGAAGCTAACAACTTTTCCTGCACCTGCATGAAAGAAACTATTTCATAATCCCTTACTGTACAGCACTGAGAAACACTGCACAGTGGAGAAGAATATTTCATAATCCCTCACTGTATAGCACTCTGAAACACTGCACAGTAGAAAAGAATACTGCAGATAACAAGCAGCTTTACATGTAGCACTGAACTAGTCAGGATTTACATTCCAATTCGAATAGATAGGAACTGGACTTGATGTTCCTGGATGGATCAGATCAAGTGTTCTACACTGGTTTGCTTAACTGCTGTAATCCACAGGTGGGGTGTCTGTGTGATCTGAGTGATCATGCAAACTGCATTATGCACTTGGTAAATATTTATAAATGTCATATTTACTGACAGAAATACTTCCTTACATCACTCCCCAAGCACTTGCAACCTGCACTCCTGTGCACTTCTAACCTGCATTGCTTCGATAACCTCCTTGATGTCACCAGATGGAAAATCAGATCACATTCGATCCCACTGGGGTCCTGCGTTGATTCACTCCATATGAAATAGGTCTCAGCTCAGCTTTAAAAAAAATTGGGCACTCCAAAAAACCCCTTTCACCTAAGGAAGACCTATGGGGTCTTAACTGACCTTTTATAGGGCCAATATGGAACCAGAAAAAGGGCAGTTTATCTATCCCTGTTCCAAAGTGCAAGCTATGACAACGCGCTGAAGGAAATGAATATACTTACATCAAAATGAAATGTGTATATTTTATATATCCCCTTCAGTCACAGCGTGCATAATGGTACCATGTTAAGTTTCCTATCTACAGCTATGGACAAAAGTTTTGCACCACCCTGTAGCATTAACACATTTTGTTTCATAAAGTCGAATGAAACCTGCTGAATAATGTTATGTTAATATATTGAATTACATACTGCTTTGTAGTTTTCCATATGCTTAACAAAAACCTGACAACATTAAGTACATTGTAACGATGCATAATAACATTGCAATTATGTATAAGTGCACATGTATTTACAAGTAACTACTATGTAAATACACAGTAATTAGAGACACCATGTAGTGGTCCCTTTTTTTTTACATGGACTTATAAGGTAACAACTTGCTTCTTTGCACCTGACAGCATCTGACATAAAGAAGTCATTTTTTAATGAACCCGTTGTTACACTCGAATTCATGCAGCCCAGACAGCAGGACGGCAGGCACCAAGCCCTCTTATGGTTGCCAAGAACACATGGTAGATTTTCCCATCACAGTCACTGGGTTTCATTTTACTCTCATCATTCCATAGAACATTATTCAATGCTCTGGCTCGTACGTGTGAGTTTTGGCGAAGCTCAGACTGTCTTTCTTGTGTTTTACAATTTAGCAAAAGGCTCTTATTTATGAGCTACACGATCACTGAAACCACCAGAATGCTAAGTATGACAGTGCACGTTCCAAATCTGCCTGCTTGCCATTTTCCATCTCCTTCACACACTTGTTCTGTATTGGTCTTGGGATTGTACTTCACATTTTTGAATTGGGTTCCACAGTATGCTTTTAGTACCATTATATGACTTGGAAATGCTATGAATTAACAATAAATAAAGACACACAGGACCCGATTTTATTAAGGTCTTTGCACCAAAACGGATTCTACCCCATTTTCTGGGTGAGACCAAATTAAACTGTTCATGTTACATAACTAAAAATAAACTATGCACACCGTTGAGTCCATAAATGAAGCTTCTGGGTTGTTTGTTACTTGTTTAATTTTATTTTCCCAAAATATGGTGCAAATTGCATTGCGGCATAAAAACCATAATCCTAGTAGACTCCTTCATAACAAAAGGTTCAAAGACAGTTTCAGGTTCCTTTCAAAACAATCATTATGCGCTGTTCGTTATCTTAATTAAAAGAACTTTAGACATAACCCCTTAGACACAAGTTTGGCCTGAAGTGACTGCTTAAATAAGAACATTCTAAAGCAGCATTAGCAACGAGCAGCCAGTCAGGAGCGTGCAGCAAAAATGTTAGTATCACAGGTACACAATCAATTATTGAGGTGGCCGTCCCTATAAGAAATGGAGATGTCTGTGAACAGCTGTGCCAAGGCCAAACTTGTGTGTAAAGAGAATGAATCCATAAAGAAAAAGAAGAGTCTGTGTTTAAAATGTGAGTGTGTATGAAACTCAGAACCAGATTTTAAAACATCATAGCCCTTGTCATAATGTTGCGTACATGTGAATCCACGCCTATTTAAAAGGGTACACACACTTTCTAAGGGAAGGATACATCATTACCTAACGCTATGAACACCTCAGAAAACAGTACTTTGCTGTGGGATTCCTTTTTTATAATGTATTTTTTATTGTTTTTATACAGTTAATTGCATATTTCCAATAATATCAAACATTTTTGGTAACATTTTACATTGTGTCTCTAATTACTGTGTTTTTACATAGTAGTTACCTGTGTATACAATATTATTATGCATAGTTACAATGTATTTAATGTGTAAATTATTTTACAAGATATATGTAAGGAAACAATTGTATCAGAAAATGGTTAGAGTTGGGTTAGGGGGATAGGGTTAGGTTTAGAGGTAGGGTTATGGATAGGGATTGGGTTATATTGTGCAAAAAGGTTTACACATTAAGTACATTATATCTATGCATAATGACTTGTAATGATGTGTAAGTACACATGTATTTACTATGTAACGACTATGTAAAGACACAGTAATTAGAGACATGTCATGGAAAGTGTTATCATATCTTTTAGAAACAACAAGATACAATTATTGTATCCAACTAATAGATATTTTTCTGTATTAGTTACAAATTAATTTGTATTTGTTTCTCTATTCTAGTTTATATGTTTATAGAACTGATATCATTTTTATCCTTTCATTCATGACTTCAAAATGCTCAGTCATAACTGAAAGGTAGAACTGCAAGACACCAAAGAAAGTATTGAAGCATTCCTCCTTATGCACACTGAAAGCATGCTTTAAAAGTTGCAATTGTAAAATGTATTTAGCACACCAAACTTGCATCCTAGTCCTGTTAACTGATGAGGCAACTCGCTTTAATAGCTTATTGAGGATTTTGTAAATTAAAGATTTGACGACTCAGAACTGAAATAACTTATTAATAAGAAAGCACCGTCCCTTTTAACTTTCAAGGGTTCAATGACTAATTAGGTCAGCTCTTCCAATGATCGTTTACTCATCCCTAAACACAAATTGCATACTAATAGTCTAATTAAGTAACCTACCACCAAATTAGCAATCCTGTCAAGCAACAAAAAGTATTTCTCAGAATGAAAATACATTGCTATTGATTAATGGTGTTGTGACTGTCATTGATTGCAGTGAGTTACTGGAATCAATGAAAATTCCAGAATACTTAGCGTATGTTTTCTTGTTCAAATTACTCCCGCAATCACACTTTATCAAACTGTACCTATGTAATTCTGTGCAATGATTATAATGCCAAATGCAGTGTATCTGTCAATCAAAGACAAAATAGCTTGCGGGAATAAAGTGGCATGTGATAGGTATGAAAAGTGTAAGCACAAATTAGGCAAACTAGATCTATTATTAAGAAATGAAGAAACACAGAGGGCGCTTTACACAAAAAAAAATAATAATAATTCTACTACCACCAACAGCAATAAGAATATGCAAAGCAAAAACATACATGGCTGTACCAGGAATATCTCAAATGATAAGCAATATAGTGTACCACAATCATTTTAACAGCATGTGCTATAAATTAAAGTGTTCAAATATAAACAACATTACTGTTACTTTCATATAGTTATGGTGTCCTGTAGTAAAGATGCAGATACAGTCGTGTGCTCATTTTTTAGAGCACATCAAGGTATGTCATCCATTATATACCTGCCTGCATGAAAACCAGGTGTGACAATTTCAATTTTCAATCAGTAATCAGTGATATAGAAACAATCAGCACTCATGTGTGAAAATGTTAGACCACTTTGTGCTTTAATTAGGTATCTTAATCAACTTCTAAAAAGTCTCATGCATTTTATCATCTGTGACTGTGCATTTTCTCATACTATTTTAAATTAATTGCATGTGCAGCCTATTAAAGTCATCCATTAAATTAGACAATCACTAATTTGCCTTTTTTGTCAATGTTCACAGCTACAGTGGTTTGATTTCATATGCACAGCAAATCACAATAACACCAGCAATGGGGTGTGCTAATAAATCTGCACACTACTGTATCACTGGGAATTACCTAGTGTGAGTTCTCTTAACCTCAGTATAAATACCAGTACACTGCGAAAGGCCTCATTTGACCTGGATACGTTAATGATAAAAGTATTGCTGGGCAACCCCCGATCATCCACGAGTAATCCCAGAGAAATCATGTAAAAATAGAAAGACCCATGTTTTGTTCTCACATAAACATGCTAGTATTATTGTAGGTTTTATTGCAGTACACCTGACACAGCATTGTTGTTACATTATATGCAGTGTAAACCTTATAAACATGGTCATCAGGCCACAGGCAGTATTTGATTATTATAGAAGATTGCCATGTATATACACTACCGTATCAGCAGCAGTCACACAAAAAATGGATGCCTGGTATTTTATTTTTTTATTTTTTTTTGTGACAGGAAATATTATACATTTTAGAGTAAATCTGGCAAGAGCGATTAAACAAGGGGGCCAAGAGGAGGCCCAGATGCAAGCCTTTTCTTAAGCGCATGTTGCCAGATTGCTGGTTAATGGTCAAATAGGGGATTTAAACAGGTCTTGCACATGCAAACTGCTCAACTTTGGAACTGGGCAGCCAGGAGCTGTGAAATAAAAAGTAAAAATAGAACTAATTGCAGTGGTCTGTGGAAAATGCACAAGAAATGACAAGGAACCTACAGGACCAGGTGCCTGCCTTATCAAGGTGTTTGCATCTGCTAACCAGCCTCTGCATCCTTAAAGGGACTTTTAAAAAGTAACAAATAGCAAGAGCTAGGATAACAGTGTCCCGTAATTCCAATACTGCATAACATGCCCAGAGTCATCACTTATCTTTGTTGTATTTGTTTTATTATTTAGTGCTTTAAAAGCAACTAAAAGGATGGCATCACCATCATTTCAATGTATTCCTGGGGAATAGGAACCAAATAAGGTACAACTTAAAGTCACAAGCTGAGTGCACAAAAAGACACTTTTACCACGTTTCCATGAACCACAGAACATGTACGTGCTCGAGTCGCCCGTCCGCCCCCATCCCCCATCCCCCATCCCCCATCCCCCCACATCGCCGTTTCCAAAGTCTGAATTCTGGCTGGGAGGAAATTACATCACTAAATGTCAATAAAAAATGCTGTAGTCTGGCATAAACAATTTTGGCTTTACTTAATTAAACCCTTGTAAGAAAAAACAAACACACAAATGCATAACATAAAAAAGAACAGTCCTACTACAGCTGCAGGTGCAGTTTACACTGCCTCTGGGTTTCTGATTGCATCATCAATTCCACTGCCATTCTCATACCCACTTTGACATCTGACACGTTATTTCCCTTGTCCAGCGCTTCTTTAATCTGTTCTGCATACCAGTCTGCCAGAGGGCGGAATCGCTACGAGCACTGTATGCAACCGTCTGATTGGTGGAATATTATTGGCAGTCCAATCAAAACCAGCAATAAAGCCAAAATAAATTCTCCACGAAAATTTCCCGTTTTACGGAAATTATACACCTGGGTTTGTGAACACCAGAAACAAGTAAGGTGAGAGACCCATTTTTACTGAATAAAAAGATTTGAAAACATGAATACAAGTAGAAGGCTTTTATATATATATATATATATATATATATATATATATATATATATATATATATATATATATATATATATATATATATATATATATATACAGTACTGTGCAAAAGTTTTAGGCAGGTGTGAAAAATGCTGTAAAGTAAGAATGCTTTCAAAATAGACATGTTAATAGATTATATTTATCAATTAACTAAATGCAAAGTGAGTGAACAGAAGAAAAATCTAAATCAAATCCATATTTGGTGTGACCACCCTTTGCCTTCAAAACAGCATCAAGCATCAATTCTTCTAGGTACACTTGCACACAGTTTTGAAGGAACTCGGCAGGTAGGTTGGCCCAAACATCTTGGAGAACTAACCACAGTTCTTCTGTGGATTTAGGCAGCCTCAGTTGCTTCTCTCTCTTCATGTAAGCCCAGACAGACTTGATGATGTTGAGATCAGGGCTCTGTGGGGCCATACCATCACTTCCAGGACTCCTTGTTCTTCTTTACGCTGAAGATAGTTCTTAATGACTTTCGCTGTATGTTTGGGGTCGTTGTCATGCTGCAGAATAAATTTGGGGCCAATCAGATGCCTCCCTGATGGTATTGCATGATGGATAAGTATCTGCCTGTACTTCTCAGCATTGAGGAGACCATTAATTCTGACCAAATCCCCAACTCCATTTGCTGAAATGCAGCCCCAAACTTGCAAGGAACCTCCACCATGCTTCACTGTTGCCTGCAGACACTCATTCGTGTACCACTCTCCAGCCCTTGGCGAACAAACTGCCTTCTGCTACAGCCAAATATTTCAAATTTTGACTCATCAGTCCAGAGCACCTGCTGCCATTTTTCTGCACCCCAGTTCCTGTGTTTTCGTGCCTAGTTGAGTCGCTTGGCCTTGTTTCCACGCCGGAGGTATGGCTTTTGGCCGCAAGTCTTCCATGAAGGCCACTTCTGACCAGACTTCTCCGGACAGTAGATGGGTGTACCAGGGTCCCACTGTTTTCTGCCAGTTCTGAGCTGATGGCACTGCTGGACATCTTCCGATTGGAAGGGAAGTAAGCATGATGTGTCTTTCATCTGCTGCAGTAAGTTTCCTTGGCCGACCACTGCGCTCACGGTCCTCAACGTTGCCCGTTTCTTTGTGCTTCTTCAAAAGAGCTTGGACAGCACATCTGGAAACCCCTGTCTGCCTTGAAATTTCTGCCTGGGAGAGACCTTGCTGATGCAGTATAACTACCTTGTGTCTTGTTGCTGTGCTCAGTCTTGCCATGGTGTATGACTTTTGACAGTAAACTGTCTTCAGCAACCTCACCTTGTTAGCTGAGTTTGGCTGTTCCTCACCCAGTTTTATTCCTCCTACACAGCTGTTTCTGTTTCAGTTAATGATTGTGTTTCAACCTACATATTGAATTGATGATCATTAGCACCTGTTTGGTATAATTGTTTAATCATACACCTGACTATATGCCTACAAAATCCCTGACTTTGTGCAAGTGTACCTTGAAGAATTGATGCTGTTTTGAAGGCAAAGGGTTGTCACACCAAATATGGATTTGATTTAGATTTTTCTTCTGTTCACTCACTTTGCATTTAGTTAATTGATAAATATAATCTATTAACATGTCTATTTTTGAAAGTATTCTTACTTTACAGCATTTTTTCATACCTGCCTAAAACTTTTGCACAGTACTGTATATATATACACTACCGGTCAAAAGTTTTAGAACACCTCCATTTTTCCAGTTTTTATTGAAATTTACGCAGTTTAATGTCTCAATGTACTCTGAAATTAAAGAATAGAACAAATAAACAATTGGAGATAAAAGAGAAATCATGGAATCGTTTTGTTTAACAAAATTTAATCTAAATTTTTGACTCATCAAAGTAGCCACCTTTTGCAGATATAACAGCCAAACACACTTGTGGCATTCTTTCTACAATGGAAATCAAATATTGTTCGGAAAGTTCTTCCCAACACTGCTGCAGGAGTTCCCACAAATGTGTTGCACTTGTAGGTTGCTTTGCTTTCACCCTTCTGTCCAGTTCATCCCAAACCAGCTCGATGGGGTTTAAGTCTGGAGACTGTGCTGGCCATTCCATGATTTGAAGTCTACCGTCTTGTTCTTTTCTTCTAAGGTAGTTCTGACATAGCCTGGAGGTATGTTTTGGGTCATTATCTTGCTGTAGGATGAACCCCTGACCAACTAGGCGATACCAGAGGGTATTGCATGGCGCTGCAAAATGCTGTGGTAGCCGTTTTGGTTCAGGGTGCCACTCACTCTGTGCAAGTCGCCGACTCTGGATCCAGCAAAAGAGCCCCAGACCATCACGCTTCCTCCTCCATGTTTGACAGTTGGTGTCACACACCGAGGAACAATCCTTTCACCTACTCGACGGCGTACAAAAACCCTGCATGATGAACCGAAGATTTCAAATTTTGATTCATCGGTCCATAAGACCTTCTTCCAGTCTTCAGTAGTCCACTGGTGGTGCTTCATGGCCCAGGCAAGCCTCTTTTTCTTATTTTGCCACCTTACCAATGGCTTTCTTACTGCCACTCGACCTGTCAAATCTGCAGCTCGAAGTCTTCTCTTCACAGCTGAAACTGAGACTTGCTTACTTTGACCAGTGTTAAGCTGTGCTTGAAGCTGTTGTCCTGTGAGCCATCTATCACGCAAGCTGTTGACTCTCAGAAACTTGTCTTCTGATTCTGTTGTGGCTTTGGGTCTGCCAGACCTCTTCCTGTCAGAGTTTCCTCCAGTTTTCAAGTGCCTTTTGATGGTGTAGGAAACTGTACTCACTGACACCTTGGCTTTCTTTGCAATTTCTCTAAAGGAAAGACCTACACTTTTAAGGGTTATAATGGTTTGTCTGTCTTCCTTTGTTAATTGCCTTTTTCTCGCCATTATGATAGCAATATACTACTTCCTGCAGTACAATACTGTCCAAATAATGCTTAAGAGGGTGTAGTAACACAGTCTGTTCCAACACTGCTTTTATACAGACAGAGGGTTTGTAAGTAATCAACAAAAGCTGGGACACCTGTAGGAATTGTTAGCATCAACTTTCAAGGCTTAATTTACTTCCATTGCTGCAGAACAGCTGTAAGTTGTTAACCCATTACTTGTTCCCTGAAAAAGGCCTTTTGTATAACTGTGAAATGTACATTATTTTTCAGTTTTTGGTAACCTAAACTTTTTTTTAACCTCTGGCAGTTTACCGCTTACCTTTGTACCATTTCAGGTTATTCACTGGACTTGAACTGCTTAAATTTCAATAAAAACTGGAAAAATGGGGTGTTCTAAAACTTTTGACCGGTAGTGTGTGTATATATATATATATATATATATATATATATATATATATATATATATATATATATATAGAGGTAGTGGACAAAAAAATGGAAACACCAATGTAAAGTCACTTAATAGGGTGTTGGGTCATATTTTTGACACTGAATGTTATCAGATCTTCAACCAAAACCTAATATTAGATAAAAGGGACCCTGAGTGAACAAATAACACAAAAATTTCATACATATTACATTTATTTATTAAAGAAAGTTATGCAACACTCAATGCCCCCGTGTGGAAAAGTGTGAAAATGCCCCCTTATACTCAATAACTGGTTACACCACCTTTAGCAGCAATAACTGCAACCAAACGCTTCCTGTAGTTAATGATTAGTCTCTCACAGCACCGTGGAGGAATTTTGGCCCACTCCTCCATGCAGAACTGCTTCAACTCAGTGACATTTGTGGGTTTTCGAGCATGAACTGCTCGTTTCAGGTCCTGCCACAACATCTCAATGGGGTTTAGGTCTGGACTTTGACTAGACCATTCCAAAACTTTAAATTTCTTGTTCTTCAACCATTCTGATGTAGACTTGCTTGTGTGTTTCAGATCATTGTCTTGCTGCATGACCCAGCTGCGCTTCAGCTTCAGCTCATGGACGGATGGCCAAAGTTAGTCAGATTTATATTGGGCAAGGCTGGCCCAAATCAGGCCTGGTTGTTATCCAAAGTACTCAAACAGCTGACCCTAATTATCCCTTTAATTGGGTTGAGTTAACTAGGGGGGGGCAATAACTTTTTCACACCTGAAGATTGCATGTTTGATTACCTTGCACACCAAAACAAATGAAAGAAGCACCAAACTTTGGTGTCATTTTTTCTCTCAGACTCCCTCTATATACTACTACAACCCACAAAAAAATCTGACCAAATACAATGTGAAAAATGTGCAAAAATGCAGAAAATCAGAGATGGGGCAAATACTTTTTCACGACACTGTATATATATAGATATCTATAAACAGCCATCTAATCTACTGGGATTTGAAAAATAAACTATAGCAAGATACTATTGGCAGACTGTCAATCAAAACACAAATCCGCAAATCCGAGCCAACAAATTGTCTGTCTGGAGGCGGGACACAGAGCAAGCGCTCTGGCAATAGGTTTGTGTTGCTAAGGTCATGTGATTGCTCTGCTGGCAGATGTAATCAACGGATGGCAAAAATTACATGCATTTGGGATATTCATTTGTTGTGTGTTCATATAATGTTTTTTTTGCTTATGAGTTGTATTGAATGCATTTGTTCTGTGGGCTAAGTTTTGATGCAGACATTTGATTTTTCATTCTAACTTTTGTACTTGATAACATTAATATTGAAATCCAATTGATGTCTATGATGAATATGTTTTTGTGACTAATCTGAAGCTGTTAAGTTATTAATCATTGATTAATCTTGTTACATAATTGATTTATTAACATGTTTGTATATACCGTTACTTGATTGTACCCCACCCTACGTATACGTTTACGTACCACTAAACCTGTAAACACATAAGAACTCTAATGTCAATCAGTGGGTGTACTGTACAGTTTCAAATCAGAATATAGTTTTACTGTATGAAAACAAAGCTTTCTTGTGTTTCGATTACTTTTTGAAAAAACTACCAGAATCTGTGTGTGCAGGTAACCTACTAAGGAATGCAAACCCTTTAAACAATCTCCTTAAGGTGCTGCCTGCATGAGATTCCTTCCTTCTGCTGATACTCTTTCACATTATTTCAATACACCCACAGTCCCTTATAGCTAAAGTCCTTCAGCTGTCACTGTACAGTACAACCGCTGTATGAATGCGATCTGCATTGTATGTCTGCGGGAGAGGGGCACAGATGTTACCTGAAGGTTGCTGTACTATATTACTGTATCTGCAGTTTGTATTTTTTAGAAAGTAATATATTGCTAAATACTGTTTCTTCTTTTAATTGGGGAGTGAGTCACCCTAATGCAACTACTAATCCAACCACCAGAAGGCATGTCGATGCCAAATTAAAGTCAGTATCATAGTTTAACCGCCATAGTCCACGCATCCTTTTTAAATTGTGAACAATTCTTTCAGGCTGTTTTGGTGCTTCTCTTTCTTTTCCATGTCTGCAGTGTGGCCTGAGAAATGCCTTTGTGCATTTTCGGTTTAGAAGCTGGAAATAAAATCCACTAACTTAGGCTAGCTGCTTCCTAAATTAATGTAATGTATTTTTTTTAAACACATTTGTTATAATTATTAATTATTATTTATTATCGCAGGTGCATTTTCATTTCCAATATTTTTTTCCCCTCACAGCTCAGGAGAGCTGAAGGGTCTGTGGGCGTCCTCGGATCCCACAACTGAGCCAGTTTCCTCTTTTACACCCAGGAACATGAGAGCGGATGTCAGAGAGCTACTGCCCTCTGGAGGACAAAGGCTGTAGCACGATGAGTAGAAACAGTCCCTGCCTCCCTAACCCATGGGAGCGCCCTTTGGAATCCCCATTGAAGACCAGAGACTTCACACAGCCAGGAAGCGAACCTGCCCTGTATGACTCACCCTGCACACCACACAGCTGCGCTTTTAACAGGTGAGCGATTCAGGGATCCCCCCTGTGGTCATTTTTTAAACATATTATGAAGTCCGGTATCAAATTCAACATCTAGTAAAATAAAAGAAACGTGGTAAACCTAAACAAACTTTGTATATGTTGTATGTCTGTTGCACAAGCTACAGGTTTCTTGGTGTTTCATTGAAGATCCCTGTTAAAAACAAATGTTCCTCTAAAAGGTGCACTCCTCAAAAATAAACACCGAACGCAAAGAGCCCTAGCTATACCTAATACTGTACATTGAAATAAGGGATAAGACCAAAATAACCATATACAATTGGAACAGCCCCCAGTTGCATGTACAATGTGTCTTTTAAAATACATATAGTACAGCTTTCAGACGATTCTTTATTAAAATTATTCAACAGCAAAAATTCCACATTCAGTGTTTCATATTTCATAGCTGGATTTGTCCAGTTATGGAAAAATGGAAAGTTGGAAACCCTATTCAGAGAGTCAAAAAACATTGTTAAATACATAGAGAGACAGGCAAAATTACCTTACACACTTCAAATAATGGCATGGCGTGGGCCACTGTAGCTGCAAGTGGGGTAAATGTATACTGGACACAGCCCCCCCCCCCCCCCAAAAAAAAAAGAAAACCAGAAGTCACAGAGTAAAGATGGGAGGAGGGAGGTGTGTTTTTTTTATGAACTATTGTAACGCATTGTACACAACATATTTTCATATTGTTATAAAATATAAACTAAAACCTAAAAAACAGTAGAGGCCTTAAAAACATCAATTAAAAATATTTGGTGGAGGTTTTTCACAAAGAATTAAGTCTATTTAAACAGGAGTGTAAACTCAAAGTAAACAGGAAATTGGATGGGCCAAGTACAATGAATAAACTGAAAGACATTTTAAAGATGGCTTTACATACACACACAGACACACACAAATCTCTCAGTAATTGCAATGCAGAGGCACATGAGAGGCTTCAAATTAAAAACGATGTGTCTGATGGGCAGAATACATACAAGAGAAATCCCTGGTCTCATTGTTGGTGCTGAAGACAGTTGGGCAGTAGGTTGAAAGGTCAACAAGGTGAGTTTGCTGAGGCCCATGTGGGAGCCAGATCTGTTTGTGCTCTATCTCAATAAAGAAAGGCAAGGCCTGAAGAGCTGTTCTGTTCTCATAACACTGCACCACTTAATAACAGAAAGAAAAACATGTCGTCATGGTCTACCCTCGGCTAACCAGCGATGACTGCCCTTCTACATTTTACCAGAAACAGGAATCTAGATCCGTTATGGCTAATAAAATATATTACAAGCCTCCAACACACACAACATTAACACTGAAAGGCACTGTTCAATTGTGCATTCCCCAAACATGCTTTCAGTTAAAGCCGACTTGCTGTTCAGAATTAATTTATAGTCATTTTTTATATCTGGAAAACAGCCATTGAGTAGCTCTGAATGAGCAGCAAGTTGTAAAAAGATGAACCATCTGAAAAGAAACCTCAGGGCATTACCGTGTGGAAAACTATTTCATACTTAGGTGTCAATTTTTGCATAAGCCTTAAGCCTTGCATAAGCAAACAAGGTCTAAGGGAAAATTTATCTCCAAATAGTCATGGCAAACATAAACACGGGTGTGTGTGTCTAGGAAGAAAGGTTTTGACCACAATTCCCGACGACTCTAAGATCTGTCGTTCAGTCTTTCAAATGTAACAGCTAATTTAAAAGCCAGGGAATCCTTTGGTGAGCCTGCTTAACCCACAATCCAAACCAGTCCTTCTCACAGGGTCCAAACCAGTCCTTCTCACAGGGTCCAAACCAGTCCTTCTCACAGGGTCCAAACCAGTCCTTCTCACAGGGACCAAACCAGTCCTTCTCACAGGGTCCAAACCAGTCCTTCTCACAGGGTCCAAACCAGTCCTTCTCCCAGGGTCCAAACCAGTCCTTCTCCCAGGGTCCAAACCAGTCCTTCTCACAGGGACCAAACCAGTCCTTCTCACAGGGTCCAAACCAGTCCTTCTCACAGGGTCCAAACCAGTCCTTCTCACAGGGTCCAAACCAGTCCTTCTCACAGGGTCCAAACCAGTCCTTCTCACACGGTCCAAACCAGTCCTTCTCACAGGGTCCTGCTACATCATCACCTTGAAAAAGCTCTTTAAGAGAGAAGGAAAGAAAACAAAGTACAACGAGAACTTCCCTGGCAACTTTGATGTCAGATCCCATTTAAAACTGAATCTAAATGAATCTACTTTCCCAGGTAACTGGGCTATACGATTTGGGGTTCGGCTCTCATTATCAATGCCATTTTACAGTAATTCTGGCAAAGCAAATTATACCTATGGAATTCAACTGTAGTATTTTCTCGTCGTCCTTTATAGGCAGTTATATTCTTAGCAGATTTATGTTATATTACAAATTATGTTGTCCAAAAGAGGAGAGCTTCACCTGCCCCTTGCAAATAAAAAAGTCAGGGGGCTGACTAGAGGAAGGAACAAAGCTGTATTTGCAGTTATATGCAGTTTTACACCGCAATATTATTCACTATATGTAAGCAATAAGGCACGACAGGGTGTGGGATATACTCTAATATCCACACGCCCTGGGTGCGTTCGCCTCATGACTTATAACGCACCCGGGGCGTGTGGATATTAGAGTATATCCCACACCCTGAAGTGCCTTATTGCGCTTATAAAATGGATCAACAAACATTACAAAAAAAAATGTAAAAACATGTTTTAATTAACAAAAAGTCATTTTATTAAATATCCTTCCACCTCTGCCTGACCTTAGAAAAAATAGTCCCTTAAAACATAAAAAAATAAAACCAAAAATGCATTAATTAAAAAATAATTTCAGATGTTGAATTGAAATTTGCCATTGAAAGTGCAGCTTTGATTCGTTACACTTCTTGTAATTCTTGGTTTATTCATTACATTTTAAAGTAAAATATTACTGTCCATTTTCATTATGACACAGCACAAATGAGTCCGTCTTTAAATCACACAGACCCTTCCTCGCAAGACCTGCAATAGTATCAGGTGAGAGTGTGTTTTTTTCGCTTTTAATCATCCTTTGTTATCTGGGGTAGTAACAGGAGGCATCCATACCAGATTTGTGCTACAGCTTCACAGTGGTGAGAAAGACATTATTTGCATGGAATACCCGGTTACTTATCAAACTGACTTTGCAATTTACAACTTGGCAACATGGAGAACTACTGGGCCAGTGTTAAGAAACAATTCAAAACAATGCAGGGCACAGCAGAAGACTATGATACCATCGTACCTGGACACATTTAAAAGATATGGCAGGAATTGTCGAGATGAATTTATAAATGTTCAGCATCAGATCACACAGCTGCGCAGGGGGTGGGTCCAGTGGCAGCAGGCAGGCAGACTGAAGAACCGACAGACCGGAGCAATGGCAACAAAACATCTTTTAACCCCAAAGTCCCTTTTAAGAGGGACCCAAATCTTTTGTGAAAAGCTGAAAGTTTAAGAGATATTTTTAAACTATTTATTTTCAAAATGGGATAGGGAAACGTCGTAGTTCAGGGAGAAGGAAAAGAGTGATCAGAATTGCGAGTTTTGAATTTATTTGAATACTTTTGCTTTTTTTCACTACTTTAATTAATCATTGGTGTCCAGTTCAGATTCATTCAATATCTCATGTACACTTCAGTTTCCCAAAAGTTCAACATTTACATAAATCTCGTCAGTCATGTTTATTGCGATAAATTCCAATATGTCTGCCGTTTTTGTTTTTAAATTCTAGTGGTGTATGGATATCTGCCAGTGATTTGCCCGTTTTTGAAAAAAAGTGCCGACCCATGGGAATATGCTGTAATATTCACACCCCCATGTGATCTGTTTTGACCAATCAGGATAGAGTATTTAAATGACCAATTATATATATATATATATATATATATATATATATATATATATATATATATATATATATACAGTATATATATATATATATATATATATATATATATATATATATATATATATATATATACAGATAGTGGATAAAAAAAAGGAAACACCAATGTAAATTCACTTAATAATGCGTTGGGCCACTATGGTATCCTGCTCTGTGGAGTTCTCAGCGGACCGCTTTTGATGAAATTGGCTGCTCGCGCCCCAGGTTGAAATTTGCAGTCAATTGATCTGCAGTTCTTCGCCTGTTTTGCCTTGTACTTCGAATTAATGCACGGATATAATGATCCTGGAGTATATGCTTCCGCCCACTGTTGCCCTTTGCTGATGATGTCTTTCCCTCGGAGTTCCATGCCGACATCACCTTAGACACCATTGCTTGTGAAACATCAGCAAGTTGAGCTGTCTTGGTCACTGAAGCTCCTGCCAAACGCACCCCAACAATCACCCCTCTTTCAAAGTCACTGAGGTCTCCTGCTCCTCCTCATGACCCTAAGCATGCTGGGATGTTATTTGCTTAATTAACGCATGAGCCACACCTGTGTGGAAGCCCATGCTTTCAAGATACTTGGTGTCCTTCATTTACCCAGGTGTTTCACCTACTATATATATATATATATATATATATATATATATATATATATATATATATATATATATATATATAAATCAATTAATGTCTCTGCAGAGTTAACTAAGCCATGTATATTTTGCTCGATGACACTTGTAGAGACAAGGTTGATCGCACACCCAAAAATCTCTATTCTTTTAGACTTGACCGCTAATAATTTTATGGGTCAAATTCCTCTTGCATTTTGTTTAAAAACGTTTTGTTATTTATTAAAACAAAATATGAAACAAACACAACACAGCACATTTCGACACATAGTGTGTCTTCATCAGGTGTTGCAGTGATTGATTTTTCTAATATTACTGTCACTGAGATACTGCTTCTTATATGTTATATATCTCCTGGGGCCAAAAGCTTAAAATAAATACATAACCCAAATTATTCTTTCTAATCCTTACATGTGACATTTTATTTTCGAAATGTATGATTATACATTTAATAATACACTGCATTTCAGAATGCACATTATACTGGAATAAGTTATGCTGCACATGAAAAGGTGCTATTTCAAATTAAATGGTAAAAAAAATTAGTTTTGTAACTTGTGATACTGTATTTAAAGCAAAGTGTGCCTACACTTGCAAAAAAAAATGATAGTCTTCACTATGTATTTAACCAAGCATGAATATAAATAGGAACGTGATACGAGTATACCAACCAACCACATAAAACAGTTCTTTAATATCACTGGACTTCAAAGAGCACAAAGTGCATGCACAGTCAACACAAACAATCATTTCATGTTTTATTAGAAATGTTTTGCAAAATGTCTGTTTGTGTCAGCAGTTTTAAAGTGGGTTTTTATGATGTTCGGTGCATGTAATAAGTGGTTAAGCTCCCAGGTGGTGGTATTTCTTTCTTTATAAATAGAAATTTAATAAAATGATACATTTGGTTCTGACATTTAAAGTGGGTTGTTACTTGAGAAACAGCATAATTGCTAAACTGCCTGTAAATGCTATTTTCATGGTGGTGGGTTTTAAGTGTGAAAAGCAAAGCTGATTAATAGCAATTCGAAATAATTTGTACTACCAAAAAATAATGTGAAGGAATACAAACTTTTCATATATATATATTGATGACTTTAATAAGCCATGCATGCTATTCTTTTAAAATAGTAAGCGAAAAGGAACACATAGCCATAAATGGTAAAATGCATGAGATTTTTTAGAAGTTGTTTAAGATGCCTAATTAAAGTACAAAGTTGTCTAGCATTTTCACACATGAGTGCCTATTGTTTCTATATCACTGATTACTGAGCGGAAATTGAAATCCTCACACCCAGAGGTTTTCATGCAAGTAGGAATATAAAGGATATACAGTACATGACAGATCTTGATGTGTTCTGATATATTTCCACACTACTGTAGGTAAATAACTAAATAAATACATCCATCCATATATAAATAAATGAATAAATACATACATACATACATACTTAATTCCATGAAAGTAATTTATAGTAGCTATGCATTAGTTGTTTGTAAGCTGTGTGATGGGTATTTCTCAAAACAACATTCCAACGAGATTACACAAAATCAAAAAGTGTATTTCTGATTACAGAAAGAATATTATCATTTGTTTTGTCTCCCTAAAGTTCCAAGCTGGGACCCAAACCGAAGTGTGAGCATCCTAAACAGAAATCATCCTAAACCGAAGTGTGAGCATTAGCACAGCTTGCGTTAAATGTCAGGCCAGCACAGTTTGTGTTTAGGACAATGCTGGTTTTGTTTAATTGAAAACAAAGCACAAACTGTGTGCTGTCCATAATTAATTATCGAGGCTCAATAACCAAGGATTACAGAACAGCTTTGCATGGCTTTACATAATACAAGGAAGAAATCCCAAGAAAATTACAGCAGTATTTAGGATCCATCAAGAGCAGCCATGTAAAAGCAATATTTAAACATAGGTGTCCAGTAAATGAAAAATAGTTTTTGAGTATATACATTATTATTATTATAATAAAATACATGGTTAACTTTAATTTTAGATTTGTTCTACAGTTTGCATACTGTTTGTCAACAGTACTTATACACTAGGTATTTGCGTTTGAACTATAAGGGACTCGTTATCTGGTCCTGCACCTTTGTCACTTATTAATTAAACACAGTCAATATAGTGGGTTGTATTTCTATTATGTTTCGAGATTCCTAATTATATTGTTAAATATATAGAAATAAATTGAACTACCAAATTTGTAAATAAATACAAAAACAACAAACAAACAAAAGTGATGCAATAAAAAGGAGGACGGGGACTCTTTCCAGTTTTAATTACAAGCAAAAATATCCAAAGACATCGCCTCACAGCTTCTATAAACCTGGGAAATTCCTATTGATGGCAGATGCTTAATAGGCCTCTTAAGACCTTAGGCATATATTGAAAATGCACAGTCTTGTCCTGCCGCACAAAGGACTGCCTACAAGGAACAAAAAAGAACAAATACAGTTCAGACAAAACACACAGACACAGACTGACTGTTCTGGTACGAGCTACAAAGTATTACTGCCTGCCTCCAGACTGAAAACGGCACAGCTCAACTGGATTGTTGTGTTTATATATATATATATATATATATATATATATATATATATATATATATATATACAACAAGGAGCTTTTTATGTAAAATGAGAACATTTCAAGTAATATAACTCTTGCACAATTGCATTACTTTTTACAGACAAAAGCTCGTGCTGTGCAGGTCCAGACTTGTAACTATTTAATGTATTTTGCTTGAAAAACAAAAAGCAGATTAATTAGTTGATGACATTTTTATGCAACTAAAATGGCTATTGTTTGACATTTAAAAGACTTTCTGAACACATCACAATCTATGTCACTCTTAATAACGAAAGACTATCCATGTCCTTCCCTCCAACAAGTAATGGGATAGCAATGGGATACCTGAGTATATTTTATTGAACCAGAAAGCTGTCCAAAACCCATAAACCTGCATGGATGAAGGCTATATATGCATCCTCAGCCATTCGAAAAAAGGCATAATACCACAGTAGTGATGTCAAAATTGCATATTCGTCTAGAAGATTATACTTGACCTTTGACCCATATTTGACTCCTGTGCACCCCAAGACTACTTTCAAATGTCTCATTTTCAATCACTCGACAACACCGACAATTTGTGGTTTTTATGCACTTTTAACAAATCTGTCTCTGTGAAGATTTACAATCATCCTACACCAACAGGAGCAGCAAACAAGCGAGTGAGACAAATGTCTACTCTGACAGCGACTAAGAAAAAAAGGAACCCCATTGAAACACCTTTTCCTTAAAAATACGTTATTTGTTGCAGTTCATTATCTACCCAGCTTAATTCACCATTCCTGAATTATCAAAAAGAAAATTAAATTTAAGATTCTTTAATATTGACCGAATTTACGTTATTATAATTCATTAAATTCAGTTTCAATTTGAGCCTTAACACCCATTTATTGTCTTTTTTATTACAGACTTGCTTAAATAAAGTTTATTAACTGAATACAGCTTGTTTACTTTGTTTACTTATCAGTAGCCGTGACTTGGTGTTATACCGTCAGCCTCTGAAATTTCACTGCACACTTGAGCAGCAGTGGTGGCACAGCGCTTGCTGTCTACCTGCATATCACACAATAACACTGCTGTACTCAGTATGTATTCAATGAATGTGTATTCACTTTATTGAAACACATTTTCACTAACAGAGAACACAAAAAAACATACCTGCACAATGCAGTGGCGCAGTCACGTCTGATTACAAACAATGCAGTGTTTCCTGCATCATTGCACTATCCACACTGCGTACGTGCCTAATCACGCGAGATGTGATCAAATTCAAAAACACCTTTTATTGGCTGTACACATCATTGTACTTGATCAGGTATCATATTACATGTAGTCAGTTTACCCCAAAATGATTCTTATAAGCGGATTGCTTGATTCTTACAAGCAGAGTATTTTACTTTGGTTGGTATAGGAATTATTTCGTCCCAGTGGTTTTGATCATTATATGTGGTTGATTCTTATATCAGTGATTCTGCACTGTATATATATATATATATATATATATATATATATATATATATATATATATATATATATATAGAGCTGTCAAGTGATTAAAAACATTAAACCCAATTAATCTTGAGATAAAACAAATATATCTCAGTTAATCTTGGTTTTAAGTGCATATTTAATTAGTACAATTGCTGCATCCATCTCATTTAAGTTTGTTTTACTACTGTTGCTATTATTATTATTATTATTATTATTATTATTATTATTATTATTATTATTATTATTATTATTATTATTATCCAAAAAACAACCCAGCATAAAAACCATGTTTTCCTATGTCTGGTTTCTGGATCCTGTTTGTTGGTCCCTCTTTATTGTTTTATATTTATTTACAATCCAGCATTGTTGTTAAATTGTTTGAGCCAACTGCTAAATCAAAATGGAGTCAGTTTATTACTCACCTTAATGCATTTACAATTATCAGTTTCCTTTACAGTTCATTTTACTCATAAACTGATGTTTTTTCATTGCTGTTTAAATAATAATAATGATAATACTTATTTTAAATGATCGTTTATTATTAATAACTTGAAATTGCCTAAATATAACAAAACATTCACTGAGTAACGGTTAAGCCTCCATAACTGTAAATAATATCATTTAAAAATAAATGTGGTTACAATGCTAACGGGTCTGCAGTCAGTAGCTATCCAACAGCACTGGTTATAGTATCGTACTGAGCTTGATTCATGGGTTTGCAGCGATCCTGAATTTCTAAAAGAGTACTCTGTCGAAACTGATGGGTTTCATTTGTTGTTGTATTGTTCTTGTCTGTAGCAGAAATACAAGTAGTAATCCTGTTTCTATCCAATGAACAGTCAAAAAGTTAAAATAAAGTCCTTCAGTTTGAGTGCTTTGCTACATAATGCGGTTCCGCGGTTCTGTAATTTCATATTCAAACGATGACGACACTCATTCAATCCTGGCATGCACTCGAATGTATTAAAATGGTACTGCAGGAAATTAAATACGGTATGCTAAGAGGGTCAAGACAGAAGTGCGATTAACGTGCGTTAAAAAAATGTACAGGTATCTCCCAAAAAATAAACGTGCTAAGCACAGAGGTTAACTGCAATTAATATATATATATATATATATATATATATATATATATATATATATATATATATATATATATATATAGAAAGTCTACACCCCCTTTCAAAATATTCATCTTTTGTTGCCTTATAGCCTGGAATTAAAATGCATTAAAATAGTTTTTTTTTCATTTATCTCCACATCCTACCCCACAACTTCCAAGTGAAAAAAATATTCTAGAAATTTGTAGAAAATTAATTAAAAATAAAAACTGAAATAGCTTGGTTGGATAAGTGTCCACCCCCCTTGTAATAGCAATCCTAAATTAGCTCAGGTGTAACCAATCGCCTTCCAAATCACACACCAAGTTAAGTGGCCTCGACCTGTGTTAAATTGCAGTGATTCACATGATTTGAGGATAAATTCAGCAGTTCCTATAGGTTCCCTCTGCTGGGTAGTGCATTTCAAAGCAAAGACTCAACCATGAGCACCAAGGTGCTTTCAAAATCTCTGTGACAAAGTTGTTGAAAGGCACAGATCAGGGGATGGGTATAAAAAATATCAAAGGCCTTGAATATCCCTTGGAGCACGGTCAAGACGATTATTAGGAAGTGGAAGGTGTATGGCACCACCAAGACCCTGCCTAGATCAGGCCGTCCCTCCAAACTGGATAACCGAGCAAGAAGGAGACTGATCAGAGAGTCTATCAAGAGGCCAATGGCAACTTTGCAAGAGCCACAGGCTTTTATGGCCAAGAATGAAATTTACACCAAAACCTTAGATGGAGCATTGTGTACTTTAAATTGTTGCAGTTAAGCAAATTACCCCGTTCTTGATTTTTCTTCAATTTCATCAGTAAGGGCTGGGCATCCTGTCTATGTTATTGAACAGCTAAGAACTTGTATTTTATTCATGTCAGTTGCATGTTATTATAATGCCTTAACAGCAAGTATCAAAGTATAGAAACATTTTACTGATTTTTTTAAGTTTAATGATTCCTAAAGTTCTGTAATGTGTCAAAGTTGTACTGAATTGTATTCTTTGATGATTTTCAAAGTTTGGTATATGGTATATTTAATTACAGTATGTCATTAATTAATTCAATGATTTGTAAAGTTTGTAATTTTCTATGCTTAATGTGACAGAATAGGTTACTAGCTATAGATCATCTGTATGTACTTCTGTACTAAGTACTTGTGAATGTTAACTTTATTCTATACATTATTAAAGGTACAGTAATTGTTATTAATACCTGTTCGATTATCCATACAAATCGATTATGCAAACTAGTATCGGTCCCAATTAGTTTGGATAATTGACTCTGCTCTATCTATCTATCTATCTATCTATCTATCTATCTATCTATCTATCTATATGGTTGTAACAGGGGAGGTCTGTGCTGACTATCTGGCGCATGCGGGGTACTGCAGGAAGGGGGCAGCAGCCTTGTAGATCCGCCTGTCAGTCATGGCAATGACACGGAGAGAGGGTGTGTTGGCTTTCCCTCTCTCTGAGTGGTTGAGAGGCAGGCCTTGGGGGATTGCTCACCCTATAAGATAACGCTCTGGTGTTCCCTCAGCCTGCCCTCTAAGAAGAAACGAGCCAGCTAGCGGAAGCTCTGCTGCCGGACCGAGCACAACAACAAATTAATTTTAAAAAAAAGAAAAGGATTTTTTTAGTAGCGGGGGAAAAACTTGGGCAGAACCCCGAACAGTACAATCATGTTGAGGGGAAGGGTAAGCCTAGGACAGAGATCCGGGTCGGGCGGGTAGCGACGGTCAGGGTAACGCTGCCGAGTGCAGCACCTTTATTTTGTAGTTTTATTACTGTGTGTTATTTTCCCCTTTTCTTTCGCCTTTTGTTTTCATTATTCTTCTGAGCACCTGTGAGTGCAAAAACATTGGACTGTACCTGTATTGGTGTTACTGTGGACCTGACTACCGTTGTTGGTATTCAGGCCACAGACAACAACGCCCTCTGCGGGCTAAAGAGAAACATAAAGCCAAAAGAAAATAATAAAACTGGGCACCAGTGCAGTGTTGCAAATAAAACTTCTGTCTCCCGTGTGTGTCAGTGAATTCCACACCACTCTTCCACAATGGTATATAACAAAAAAATATTGAAACACATAAATTGGATTCAAGAGGATTTAAGGATCTATGTGTATTTGGGGAAATTGATTATTTAGTTTGACTGTTTACCCTTATATTAACAGTTTTCTTTCACAACAGACTCAACACGATATAATTAAACATTAAAAATAAGCTTGTAAATTGTCAGGTTAAGAATTGCAGCGTATGAATGTTTTTGTATGGAAATTTCATATTTTTGGTTCCTGTCAAAATGTAAACTAATGCCAGTGCCAATCTATAGTAATATGTCTGAACCATTCGTTTCATGAAAGAGTTTTTCAGCAGCCATTCTGAATTAATGCCCCAGTGTAATTTGCACATATCACAACAATAACTGCTCGTATACTCAGACACACAATGGTATCAGTACACCTCACAATTACACAGAGTTGTGTGAGCCTCATAACACCTGTAGGCAATCTAAAGCAGGGGGAAGCCAGCCTTGACCCTTCCATTCAAGGTCTGGTCTATAAAATATATATGTGCAATGATCATGTCACTGACATGCATACTGTATAGTTGTGTGTGTCTTTAACCATTAGTTGTGTTAAGGCTGTGATCAGAGTAAATGATGGCTCAACCTGATATCAGATACAGGTCCTAATAAAGTGGACAAGAAGTGTCTATTACAAATATGGATGACAACATATGTTCGGGGTAAAACTGTCCAAGATTTTGTGAATGGGATGAGAAAATACTAATTAAATTGCTCACAAATGAGGACCATTTTTTGGCACAGTTGCTCTGAGTGAAATGGGCCTTATATGCTTGTTAAAGTGAATTGCAGGGATTATGTCTGATTCTGGCACCTCTGTACATTGAAATGCAATATAATATGTCTTACCAAGTGCTTTCCAAAATGTTACGCAAAAGAAAACATCTACAGAGAGTATGCCATTTCCTGTATTCATTCTTCAATCTCCTCACATAATCAAGGGCTCCTATTTGTTTCACCCCTGCTCTCTGCTGATCTCCTAAATACCATAGAAATAGTCAATATTTATCACACTGCATTTAATGTTTTCTTTTAATTTACTGCAAATGAAACTGCAACATAAATGCCAGCGTGTACCCATAAGAACAACCTCCCCTCCCGGTCTAAGTCTGGTGTAAAAAGTGTAAAAAGTCAGCAGTCACCTAGATCAGCCACTGATGTATAGATTCTTTCTTTAAACATCTCAGATTGGCAAAACTGGTTATCAATTATCATTGAAGAAGCATATTTCACTCACCACATTAAAATCTGCAGCAGCTCGGAGCTTGTTTTAAGCTCATTGCTGTCTTCGATTTTAAAGATGATTTTTTATCTTGTATTTATTATTATTCACAGGGTGAGAGCTAGGGCGGAGAAAGCAATAGAGAATCTTGATAGGTTTGAGGTGCTTATGCAACTTGAGATTGAAAAGAGTGACTCATGATCGAGCTGAAAGGAGTGACTCATGATCGAGCTTTTTTGAGATTGCGGTGGACTGGCGTCAGTAGTGTGCAGTGGCCTGCTATAGAGAGCAGAGATCTGCTGAAGCGGAGATTGTAACAGTGGCCATGTCTGTCTTGGATGGTGGAAGATTCAGGAGGGGCTGATGAATGGATAGAATTAGGCACTGAAAATCAGGTACTGGGAGTTGGAATGCTGCATTGACCTGAACGAAATGAGCTTGAGGCTACTCTCGGGCAAGGGTGTGTAGAATGCGCTGTGGAGGCACAAAAGAATGTCTCAATAGACAGAAAATGCCAGCACGAATTCTCCAAGAGTGAGGTTCTTTAGAAGGCATGGATCGCTGGATTTGAGTGTTACTGAGAGTCCTACAGTTGACAACGCGATGATCTAAAAATGGTGATGTTGCTATTAATATTGAGACTAAATTGACGTCTTCAATAATTTGGCATCTGATGTGGGGAGATAGCAAATGATGTTGCAGAGAACTGACTGCGTGGGAACCTAAAGCGACTGCTGAAGCAAGGGTGTATTCCGAAACATTGACTGTGAGGACAGAAGAAGGCGGAGCCAGAGCAGACGCTGAAACTGAAGCTGAAGCTGGAGCTGAAATGAAAGAGGTAATGACATCTGAAAATGGTCTTGTGTTAGTTTGGTTTTCAAGAACGTCGAGATGGGTGTTGATGGACTGGATGGAATCAGTGATAGGTTGTATGAGAGCTTTCATGTCGTTGAAAATGGAATTGTGAAGATTGAGAACGGGATCTATTGCTGGCGGGGACAGAGCAATGTTCGGAGCAGAGAGAGGGGGCCTGCTAGGAGCGGAGCTCTGAGCTGACTGACGAGTCTTGGACTGACCTCTTGGGCTTGAGAAAGTTGGTGGGGACGCTTGGAGCGACATGGTTGTTGCACGGCAGCTACCGAAGGGCAGGCTGCTGGAACCGGATCCCAATGAGCAGAAGGGCCTGCAACTTGCTCAGGACAGGTAGGAAATGAAATAAAGTTGGATGACAAAGAAAGTTCAGCCATAGCTAAAGGGTTGTACGTGTGCTTACAGTCAAAGAAAACTGAGAACACTAGAGAGTGAGGAAGGAGGAAACAGTGTTTAAATAAGAAATAGGTGTTAATTGATAGGAAAGAAAGGTAGGCAGAGCCCAAGCTCACCCCCCGAGAATTCCACATCAAGGCTAACATTTATTGCGCCAAAGTGATTTAACACACCACTTGTGCATCTTCCCTGATAGATGCTAGATGTTCTACACCATACAGATGCTAGATGTATAACTAGTAATGTATTGTCATTGTATTCTATATGAAATAAAATGGTATAAGCCACTGTATATGAAGCAACAAGATCTTTCTTTTTGACAAACTATAACTTGGGCACAGGGAATGCTGCTGCTATAACAACACAACATACAGAATGTAATATTTTGGGTGTATCTATCTACTAATCAGCTGGACTTACTGAAGCAACTGTTTGTTATACAGTATAAAGTGAGTTCATTGTGCAACATGGATACATTAAAAATGCGAGTGTTATTTAAATAAATTGGGTAATATTTAGAAAAAAAAGTGTATTTCATTTCCTATGTGTTCATCTTGACTGTGCTTTGCTGCATATTGTTTGTGCACAGGGCAGTTTTAAGGAATGGTTGTGTCTGGGTTGAGAGACAGGACTGCAGTGGGCCACTCATCTTTCTGCCAATCTGATACATTCCATTGATCTGCAGCACTGCACAGGCAGTGACTCACGGTCACTTGGGAAACTGCTGGATCTCAACATCAGTGGGCACACACTGGTGCAAAGGTTTCTGGAAGTTAACAAATGCAATTTGTGAAAAGGCAAAGCTTCACAAAGAGGAAATAAAATTGACCACATTGGCAAATGACCCAAAAAAAAAAAAAAAAAAGAACAAAATGAACAAAATGAAAATACTACCGTATCAATAAAATATATGGACAATCCTAGTGGAAGTGTGCTTTCTTTGATGCCTTATAGCCTGCTGCTATGCCAGCTTTCTTAATTGAACAACCTTAGACTGAATACTAATGCATAAATAGACAGTATTACGTAGAAAGAAAGGAAGGACTGGCAATCAAGTAAAGTAGGTGGGCTTTTATAGGAATCGAGCACAGTTAGGAATTTGTTAACATTTCAGTACATGCTACCTGTGTGCAGATCATTCCTTGCAAAGAACACATGCTGCAGTGCTTTTTTTGTGATTTATAAAAATGTAATATGTTGTGTGTAGGATGTCTCTAATTATAAGAGACATCATTACATATAATTTGAGTTTCACCTAAAACATGCTTGATGTTTGTATGATTTCATTAAACTTAACGTGAGTTCCCTGCCGGAAGCGTCGCTTTGCTTAATTGACTGCAGTCAAAGCACAGAAATGATCAAGGAAGTGAACAGACATAAGGCCTACAAACAGGATTCTTTAAGCAAGTGAAGTAACTGATATCATTTTTTACATGTTTCTTTCCCAACTGCATTTGAGACCTATATAGCAAAGAACAGAAGTGCATGAGAGGTAAGATTTATGAAATTATTATGTAAGCTACAAGCACTTTGAACTCACTAGCTTGAAAACATACAAGTATGATACTTTCATTATAGAAGGTTGGGACTCAGGAACATCTGAATGTCTGGCTCATAAAAAGACATTGGTGTTTCCAGAGAAAAATCCTGGTAAGTTTTGTTTTCAGAATTGGTTATACCAACTGAAAGATTTATAACAGCCTTATCCTTGGATGGCCTTCAGTGTCTGCAGTGGTTTTCTGAAACATTCTACTCTTTTAGAAACCATAACCTATTGGAGTGTTCCCTTTTTAATAGGTTATTTGTGTCAAAAACTAAAGCAAATTGTAACAACACACCTGATCCTTATAGCTGATGTACATATTAGCAGGCTTATATCTATTTAAGTGAACCATATAAGAAATTTGGCCTAGATCCCATTTAAGTCTGAAATGCCTATTTTCCTCAGCTTCTTACACAAGTTTAGGCTGCAAATCACATAGAATGACAATTTCTCTGACTAAAGTGTATGTACAGCCACATCGCTGCGCGTACAGCCACGTCCCTGCGTGTACAGCCACGTCACTGTGTGTACAGCCACGTCACTGCGTGTACAGCCACGTCACTGCGCGTACAGCCACGTCACTGCGCGTACAGCCACGTCACTGCGCGTACAGCCACGTCACTGTGTGTACAGCCACGTTGCTGCATGTACAGCCACGTCACTGCGTGTACAGCCACGTCGCTGTGAGTACAGCCACGTCGCTGCGTGTACAGGCACGTCACTGTGTGTAGTAGCTTTCTGTTACAGGCCTGGCTTCTACTCTAACTTCAAAATCTCTTCACACAGCCTTACATTCCTGGTCTTCACACTGCACTCTCTTACAAATGACTTGGGTATTTTCACAAATTATAGGATACTGGATCTTTCCCAAGCCATTGAAGCAGTCACAATGCTTTTTCTAGTTTTAAGTTTTATTGATTTTGTTGTTGTTGTTGAGGAAGACATGTTGAATCACATTTTTTATTTGTTTACTTTAGATGCTAAACCTGGCCTCAAAATTACGATCATAGGCAATGTCTAAGTCTGAACGGTCGGCAGAATGACCTGTCATTGGATACAATTAAGAGATTATGTGTATACTGTATATTAGACATATAGTGTATTATAATCAACCTAAAGTGAAGGCTTGTTAATCTCAACCAATATCAAAGATATTTAATTCATTTTAAGTATAATTATGGTGTACTATATGTGAGTTTAATAGGTGGAATTAATAGGTTTATGACCTGTCCAAAGGGTTCATTGGTTCAATTTAGAATATAATTGGAACCAAGACCTGGACAACAAGTGCATAGGTTGCTTACCCCTGCTGTACAGCAGATTTACTCGTGTGGCCTTTTAACCCATTCCAATCCAATACCTTGCTCCAGCCACACCATCAGTTACTTCATTGAACTCCTACAGTAGGTTCAATGTAATAAATAAAGATTTGGTGGGAACGAGACAGCTTTCTCTTTCCTTTTTCCTTTATGTTGGTCACTGTATTTCTGAAATATGGTCTCTCTGTCTACTCAGCATGATGAATGTCTGTGATGGGGTGCAGCCTATTTTGTAATGGTTTTGTGTTTTTGTATTGTTTAGAGTGGATATTAGTGCGTTTGGGGTGTGGTTCAGTGAGTGAGTTTGTGTGAGGAATGTGTGGAATGTGCCTGGGCTAATGAGGTGCGAATTGCCCAATTAGCCCACTAAAAGGGCAATCCCAAAGGGTCTAGGAATAAGAATACGAAGAATATGCTCAAAAGAAAGTGACTATGTAAAACAAAGAAATGTATTAAAAACAAATCTTAAAAGACGAGGATACAAAGAAAGAATTATAGAGACGGAGTTAAGAAAAGTGGATAAACTAAAAAGAGATGATCTACTAGATTATAAAACTAGAGATAAAAAGGTCAAAAGAGTCCCATTAATAATGACTTACTCTAAACTTTTGCCCAATATTTCTAAGATAGTTTGGAAACACTTATGGATTCTATATAATTCAGAAAAACTAAAAAAGTATTTCTTAAGGCCCCAGTTGTAGCATTCAAAAGAGAAGCTAATTTAGGTGATATTTTAGTTCACAGTAAACATAAAAGAATAATTGACAAAATAGGTTCTACTGAACATGTGCACCAGTAGATGTAAAGTGTGTAAATACATAGATAAAAGTAACAATATAATTAAACATAAGAACACCACATATCCACTAAAAACTAATACCTACTGTAAAAATAGCAATGTTGTTTATGGAATAGCCTGTGAAAAATGTGATGAAATCAAATATGTTGGAGAGACTGGAACTACTTTATATAAACGAATTCAGAACCACCTTTCATTAATTAGAAATAAAAAATGAATGAACCAATAGTACAGCACTTCACCAGTCAAGGACATGACATAAATGATGTAAAGTTTGTAGTATTAGAACAGCTAAAATTAGACAATGCAACATATAGAAGAATAAAAGAAAGTAAATGGATAAATAGACTGAATACGATTATGCCAGCGGGACTCAACAGAAAAGAATGAACTAATTAACTTCAATAGATATATAACATTTAAATAAATAAACAAAGTTTGTTCAAAAGTTGTGCATGCTGATGCACTGGGGAGGCCAAATCTAGACTGATCCTCAGAGCCAGCATTGCATGACATAATAAAAATATAAATTTATATAAAGTAATGTTAATTAGAATTAATACAGATTGAAAGATAGAAGTAAAAATGATGTCACAATATATAGAACAGCATTACATCATTTAAGAATAAATCATAGATTTGAATGTAAACAATAACAAGTGGTTGTCATGCCGTCAAAAACCTATAAATACCTCCAATGTTTTGATTCAAACACAGGCTCCCTTGAGAAAGATATGTGCAACATATCGAAACGTTGGGCAGCTGGCTCTTTGAGCTAAATATATATATATATATATATATATATATATATATATATATATATATATCTCCTAAACAAAACAAAAAACCTTTTGTGCACTGCAATGCTTAATATGTTCAATATGTTCAAACCTTGTTATTAATTGGAGCACAATCTGTTGATATACCTCATCTTCGTATGTAATCATATTAAATTAGAGAGTTAGATTGATTACTAGTATACTTAAATCTACAAATTGGGTTAAACTTTATTTATTACAAAAAGAGACTCTCAATATCTTCTAAAAGTTCTCTCTGCAGTCCTGAATCATAAGGATAAAGGTTTGTTGGAACATTCCCGGCTGGTTGGCATAAATTGAGAGAGAGAAAATGTATTAGAAAAAATGAAAAATAGGGTGTAACTCTAATTAAAAAAAATTCCATTAGGGTGGAATAAAAAGCTTTATCGGGTTGAATCCTGAAATGCATAATGCACACATTTCAACGTGGTAGACAATACACAGGCAGATTCTCTTTTATTTGGTACAAAATTACAAAACAAAGAATTAGTTGCTAAATGACACGGCTTGGCAGAGTGGTTTTGAATCTTCTCTCCTGTACAGCACAAGGTAGAGACAGCTCATTGTCTGGTTGTCAAGCCCAACTAATGTGCCGAGTAATGAGTACAAACTAATATTCGTAACAAGAGAGCCAATCCAATGGGAAAGGAGGAGGGACCATTACTTGGTGTGGCAGTCTTAGCTACAGTAAGCAAAACTGAGAGCAGAAGTGCAGTAATTGAATTCTTACATACTTTTAATTGGAAAGAGATTTTCCCCAGCATGGGTGTTTAGTATATGTAGGATAATATATGGGCTGCAGTGCATTACGAAGGGTTATGTGACATCATAAACTGCCAGAGCCCATATGTTATTTTTTATATTACATGGATTGAACTGATCTGTAACATAACAACTGATCTAAATGCATCTATAAATTAACTTTGTTATTAGAGTTTGTTGGGTACATTATTGTATGTACAGTATCTAGAATAGTACACTGTGTTCCATGCTGTGTGTTTAAACAATACAGTAGATGTCACTGCAGAGGTCATTTTGCCAGAATATTCCATTATCAGATATATGTGCACTTTAATGAAGTAGAATAAACTATATGGATAGCATTTTTTTTTGGTTTGATTGTATTACTTATGTGTCTTTTAGAAGCCAAGCTTGTGTGTTTGAGTCTTTAATCTAATCCTGACTTGCAATTAGACATCCTTTAGGAATGTGCAGGATGAAGTTTAGCACATTCTATAGATGTTTTCTAATTGTTTTCCTGTAGATGATTTACTTTAGTTAAATGACTGTAGTATAACATTAAGTATCAATGTTAATAGCCATTGTGGAAAAGCCAGGGCTACAGTTGTCAGTGAGTCTGTGAATAAATAAGGAAGGAAAAACAAACACAAACGAATAAAGGGAAGTCTGACCCTGAGGTCATTGTGATATCTTACCTTTAAGATAAAAAAATAAAAGAAAACTCTTACTTCCCGCAAATTAGGGACAACTGATAACTAGTATTAAATAACGTGGACGTCTTGACTAATAGATAAAGAACATTGACCTCATGCTTTAGTTAAATAGCCATAGGGTCCCCAGTGACTCACCTACTAAAAACACTACTACTGTACAGGGATTCAAGCGATCAAGAGCTTGTTGATTCGAATCTCAGGGGCACTGAGTTGCCCATCTTAACTAGGGCCCACAGGTAGCCATGTTACGTGTCTTTCCTTTAATAAGGCTTGAGATGTTCTATAGGTTTAGATTTCTTAGTTACTTTACTTTGCTGGTTTATGGTCAGATATGGGGGACCCCCCGTTTCTTTTCTCTCCCAGGCTATCAACACTGATAGTTTGGCATTTAGAATTCTAAGCTGCACAATGTTGCACTCAAAACTGAGCACTGCGCCCCAGTATCCAGGTCTGCCTACAGTCGTGCATGATTTAAATGAAAAGTAATACTGACCTGCATGCTGTTTATCATTTTGACAGGACAAGCTTGTAAACAGGTTACTGTCTAGATAATGTATAAAAATGTATTTTCAGTCATTAGATAATCGTATAGTTTTCAGCATTGTATAGTTGTCATTATAATCATATATTAAGCAACGCATACATTTTCTTGCAGTGCTTTGTTTTTGACATACATTATCTTAAGCTGAAGGTACTTCATCCTAGTTGATTTAAGAAATTACAAGTGGCCTAATGCCTAGTGACAGAAGTTGACATATCAAAGGAGCTGAAGGAAAATAAACAAATAAAATAAATCACCACCACTGTACCCCTCCCCAAAACTGAATTCCTCATTGCACAAAGACCATATAATCCCTCAGTGTTCAAACAAATACCACGGTGTCCTTGTTATTCTAGCATAATCTAGTATGAATCTTACTACAGGGAGCATGTTTAATACGCTTTTTAATTGCCCAGTTTGAAGGCTTTCGAACTGATATCATATTGTTCAGGAATCCAGAAAGGATCATGTTTGTCAGTCATATCAGTTGTCAGTAATTAAAACACAAAGGACCTATCTTAGTGTTGACACTGCCATAGTAAACTATGCTCTATTTAAACTTTTAAACAGGCTTCTATTAAATAAATGAATAGCAAAGCCATGCTGGGTAACTACCATCGTAACTTAATGATTTGTTAAAAAATAATACCAGTGGGGCTCCCGAGTGGCACATCCAGTCAAGGCGCTCCGTGTGGAATGCAGGATGCACCCTATAGCCTGGAGGTCGCCACTTCAAGTCCAGGCTATTCCACTGCCGGAAGTGGGCGAGAGCTCCCAGGGGGCGGTGCACAATTGGCCGAGCCACCGGGGTGGGAGGGCTTAGGTAGGCCAGGGTGTCCTCAGCTCACCACGCACCAGAGACCCCTGTAGACTATCCAGGCGCCTGCGGGCCTGCCTGCACAAGCGGCCCACAGCTGTCTGGTCCCCCGACGCTTTAGCTCTGAGGTAGCTGAATGGCGGGGCTGCCGAGTGAAAAGTAGTGGACAGCTGATGGCACACGTTTCAGAGGACGCGTGTGTTCATCTTCGTCTCTCCCGACTCGCGGGGGTTGCAGTGGTGAGCCAGGCGTACGAATTGGGCATTTCAAATTGGAGAGAAAATGGTGCTTATAAATTTATAAAGGTCTCATCATGTTTTTAAATTTAGCAGTTTGTAAGAAATTGTATATATATATATATATATATATATATATATATATATACAGTACTGTGCAAAAGTTTTAGGCAGGTGTGAAAAAATGCTGTAAAGTAAGAATGCTTTCAAAAATAGACATGTTAATAGATTATATTTATCAATTAACTAAATGCAAAGTGAGTGAACAGAAGAAAAATCTAAATCAAATCCATATTTGGTGTGACCACCCTTTGCCTTCAAAACAGCATCAAGCATCAATTCTTCTAGGTACACTTGCACACAGTTTTGAAGGAACTCGGCAGGTAGGTTGGCCCAAACATCTTGGAGAACTAACCACAGTTCTTCTGTGGATTTAGGCAGCCTCAGTTGCTTCTCTCTCTTCATGTAATCCCAGACAGACTCGACAATGTTGAGATCAGGGCTCTGTGGGGGCCATACCATCACTTCAGGACTCCTTGTTCTTCTTTACGCTGAAGATAGTTCTTAATGACTTTCGCTGTATGTTTGGGGTCGTTGTCATGCTGCAGAATGAATTTGGGGCCAATCAGATGCCTCTCTGATGGTATTGCATGATGGATAAGTATCTGCCTGTACTTCTCAGCATTGAGGAGACCATTAATTCTGACCAAATCCCCAACTCCATTTGCAGAAATGCAGCCCCAAACTTACAAGGAACCTCCACCATGCTTCACTGTTGCCTGCAGACACTCATTTGTTATGCGCTCTCCAGCCCTTCGGCGAACAAACTGCCTTCTGCTACAGCCAAATATTTCAAATTTTGACTCATCAGTCCAGAGCACCTGCTGCCATTTTCTGCACCCCAGTTCCTGTGTTTTCGTGCATAGTTGAGTAAACTGGCCTTGTTTCCACGTCGGAGGTATGGCTTTTTGGCTGCAAGTCTTCCATGAAGGCCACTTCTGACCGGACTTCTCGGACAGTAGATGGGTGTACCAGGGTCCCACTGTTTTCTGCCAGTTCTGAGCTGATGGCACTGCTGGACATCTTCGATTGCGAAGGGAAGTAAGCATGATGTGTCTTTCATCTGCTGCAGTAAGTTTCCTTGGCCGACCACTGCGTCTACGGTCCTCAACGTTGCCCGTTTCTTTGTGCTTCTTCAAAGAGCTTGGACAGCACATCTGGAAACCCTGTCTGCCTTGAAATTTCTGCCTGGGAGAGACCTTGCTGATGCAGTATAACTACCTTGTGTCTTGTTGCTGTGCTCAGTCTTGCCATGGTGTATGACTTTTGACAGTAAACTGTCTTCAGCAACCTCACCTTGTTAGCTGAGTTTGGCTGTTCCTCACCCAGTTTTATTCCTCCTACACAGCTGTTTCTGTTTCAGTTAATGATTGTGTTTCAACCTACATATTGAATTGATGATCATTAGCACCTGTTTGGTATAATTGTTAAATCATACACCTGACTATATGCCTACAAAATCCCTGACTTTGTGCAAGTGACCCTAGAAGAATTGATGCTGTTTTGAAGGCAAAAGGTTGTCACACCAAATATGGATTTGATTTAGATTTTTCTTCTGTTCACTCACTTTGCATTTAGTTAATTGATAAATATAATCTATTAACATGTCTATTTTTGAAAGCATTCTTACTTTACAGCATTTTTTCACACCTGCCTAAAACTTTTGCACAGTACTGTATATATATTGTCTTTGCATGTTTTGAAGCAAATCTTTGATGATTATGTAACAGGAAACTGTTTTGGTTTTACATAATATTTTAATGTTTTGCAAACAATTATTTCTTATTGTAGCCAATGAACAAAATATATTTGAACACCAGTGTACATGTTTTCGTTTAAAGCTCCTTGTTATTTATTATCATCACTAATTAAGGCTTTGTTTCAGAGATTACAATGTCATTATTTTGAAGGACATGACATACCAAAGGTATTAGACAAATGGCTCCCACCACACCATCTCAAATGCTTTTGTTTTTACCAAGGGTTAACTGGAGGTATTTTAAATAGGGAACCCATATATTAGCATTCAGCTTCCATTATCTTTGGAATCATTGATCAAAGAAGGAATACCCTTTGTTTGGTAATTGATTACAAGATATGAAGCCTGTGAGGTTAGTAACTCCCTGTGAATCTATCCTTTAAAGGAATAATAGCTAATGAAATAATTCAATACATCTTATTTGCAGTGCAAGCTCCTCATTTGCTAAGTATAGCATGCAGTTGTGAAAGAAACACATGCTATAACAAGCTTCTATTTGAGCTGTTTGCATGCCTTACTTTATTATAGTTTTGTATTTCCAAGGTCATTGCACAGGAAAAAAGAATGTCCCCATCCCTTCACTGTCTTCTTTCATGTCATTAACAACCCAGCTACCAAGGAAGTGCAAGAGTAACAGACTAACTGAAAGCAGGACATACAAATTGAGAATTTTCTTTAACCTACTAAGACCATCTGCTGGTGCAATGGCTCTGTTGTTTTGATGCAGGATAATGCCCGCTATCTTACTGCCATGAATGAATTATTTTGAGCAGGATACCTCAGAGATTATGGACTGGCCAGCAAGAAATCCAGATCTTAATCCAAAAAGCACCTTTGGGACCATCTGGGACATCGTGCTTGTCAGTGCTGTAACCCTCCACGTGGTATCAGAGAGCTCGGTGTTGCACAGACTGAAGGAGCAGGATCGCACAGAAAGTCATCTACCACCTGATTAGAATCATGCCCCACTGATGTAGAGATAGAATCAACACCAGAAGAGCCCATACTCGAGGCATTCATAGGGACCTAAACTTTAATGAAAAATGTACAGTATCTCCAGAGACCAAGCCTGTAGGCAGTTTGATTTCCATGGGTCCTGTGCTCTGATGCGTGTCCCTGATGTTACGCACATAAATACAATGTCAATGTGTAAAGAGTGTTCCCTTGAAATACTCAGATTTGATTCTTGTTGTTAATAGTGTTTTGGGTACTGCCTATCAGATTATTTTATAGGTCTGTTGTTTTGAGTGGAGATATCTTTCCAAGGCATATTTACAAGTCTGGTCTGCAGTGTTGAAAGAGTTAAGGTGTGTCTGTAAAGTTTACAATAAACTAAACACTAGACGGAGTAAGTCTGGCACCCAAAAGCAGATGAAAGATGAAAGCTTTAAGCACTGACTCTGTTCTTTGTATTACATACACGCTGCACACATCAGAATGCTCTCATATTCTTTCAGTTAAACAGGTGGAAAAACAGGAAAGTGGGCACAAGTGCTAAAGGTAAAGCCTCACTTGTGGTAGATGATTGAATTGTCTGTGCACTTTGATATGTACACTACACTCAGTATCAGAGATGAGCACTGACTTGTTTTATTCTCTCTGGGATGCACATTTATTGTTTATTAATCACTGTTTTCTATGGTAAACCTCTCATCTTTTCAGCTGAGTTATAATTACATTTTAAAAGGCACCGTTTCTATGTAGATGAGTGTTATGTTTCTGTCTCTTTTTTGAAGTTAAGGCAACCTGTGGTATTAACTTTTACTTTGGACCTTGCTTCAAACCAAACCTGTTGTCCTATAATTGTTTTTTTTTAAATATAGTATTTCACATCATGTTAAGCTCAGCAATATTATTAGAACTTAAACATACATTAAAGACGCATGCATCATCCCTTTACGTCAAGACAATAATTTATAAAAGCAATGTTTTCTGTTCTTGATTGTTTAGTATATTGTAGTATTAAGCAGTATCAAGGTACTGTCATTTCTATTTTAACATGAAACAACTGTTAGTTAAAATGACACACTCAGAAACCAATTTGAGGGTTGTTTGTTTATGACTTGCTTTGTTACTGCTTTTTTTGGTTTTTTTTAGTTTTTTCAACACATATGTATAAAGATTATTATACGTAATACTGTTGACATTTTTTGGAATGCCCTTTTATTCAGATCTGTTTACCATTATTAGCATAACTAAGTATAACATGCACCCTAGCACTAATTGTAGAGATTTTTGAAGTGCTAAATATGAGCTGTGCATGATACTCAAGGTGCACAGTACAGTCAGTCTATATTAACACATATAGTATACTGGGCACATGTTATACAAGATTGCATGTGTGGAACTCTTAGCCAGGTCTTCAGTTAGAAACAGATAAACACACGTTATGAATGCGGTCCTACACGGACCACATTTTAAAGAAGTCTTTTAAAGATTGATTGACATATTGAATAATTCTGATTGCCTGTTGTGTATGAGCTGTTCACTGGACAGGAGCTGCTTTTGTATGATCTGTTCACTGGACAGGAGCTGGTTTTGTATGAGCTGTTCACTGGACAGGAGCTGCTTTTGTATGATCTGTTCACTGCACAGGAGCTGGTTTTGTATGAGCTGTTCACTGGACAGGAGCTGGTTTTGTATGACCTGTTCACTGACAGGAGCTGGTTTTGTATGATCTGTTCACTGACAGGAGCTGGTTTTGTATGAGCTGTTCACTGACAGGAGCTGGTTTTGTATGATCTGTTCACTGACAGAAGCTGGTTTTGTATGACCTGTTCACTGACAGGAGCTGGTTTTGTATGACCTGTTCACTGGACAGGAGCTGGAGTGGGTTGTATTGATTTGGTCCTTCTCCGCCTCACTGAGAGAGGTAAGAGCCAGCATGGCCAAGACTCAAAGGTAGGGAGAGCTTCACCTGCCTCACCTGAGCTTCACCTGAGACCGAAGGTCAATTATTTTTTAAACTGTCACAGAAACCTGAAATTGAATTGTTTTCCTGTAACTCAATGAAGAGGCCCATCTATTACTTTTTATAATCCATGGATACCCTTGTGATGCTAATATTAAAGAAGGCGAGTCTGAGCAGTACAGTTGGGGGTTTTTAACGTAGTGCTTCAGTGTTGTACAGACATTCTATGTTGTTATCCATTAGTGCTTCAGCTTTATTTGGATGATTGCCTACACCTTATTTTAATTTCCTGTTCCTCTCCAGTTTCTCTTTGATACGAATGTACCAGTGTTACATCATTTTTTTTAACATATTCTCATTTTGTTGATCATTAGTGAACATTTCTGTACTGTGTGTTGTTGAGTGATTGAAAACGAGACATTTTGTATTGATTTGAAAGTGATGGTCTCAAGGAGTCGAATGGGTCAAAGTTCAAGTTTGTTTTCCTCCAGAGGAATTATCACTTTTTGACATCACAACTATGGTATTATGCCTTTTTTTTTCGAATGGCTCAGATGCAAATATAGCCTTCGTCCATGTATTATATATATACAATTTAAGGTGGGAGAATACAATTTAAGGTGGGAGAATATAATATATAATAGATATTGCAGTTTGCAATTCATCATTTGCAAACTGCAATACTCATCTGTCAGACAAAATGGTACTGGACCCGGCACAAAATATATATATACAGTACTGTGCAAAAGTTTTAGGCAGGTGTGAAAAAATGCTGTAAAGTAAGAATGCTTTCAAAAATAGACATGTTAATAGATTATATTTATCAATTAACTAAATGCAAAGTGAGTGAACAGAAGAAAAATCTAAATCAAATCCATATTTGGTGTGACCACCCTTTGCCTTCAAAACAGCATCAATTCTTCAAGGTACACTTGCACAAAGTCAGGGATTTTGTAGGCATATAGTCAGGTGTATGATTAAACAATTATACCAAACAGGTGCTAATGATCATCAATTCAATATGTAGGTTGAAATACAATCATTAACTGAAACAGAAACAGCTGTGTAGGAGGAATAAAACTGAGTGAGGAACAGCCAAACTCAGCTAATAAGGTGAGGTTGCTGAAGACAGTTTACTGTCAAAAGTCATACACCATGGCAAGACTGAGCACAGCAACAAGACACAAGGTAGTTATACTGCATCAGCAAGGTCTCTCCCAGGCAGAAATTTCAAGGCAGACAGGGGTTTCCAGATGTGCCGTCCAAGCTCTTTTGAAGAAGCACAAAGAAACGGGCAACGTTGAGGACCGTAGACGCAGTGGTCGGCCAAGGAAACTTACTGCAGCAGATGAAAGACACATCATGCTTACTTCCCTTCGCAATCAGAAGATGTCCAGCAGTGCCATCAGCTCAGAACTGGCAGACAACAGTGGGACCCTGGTACACCCATCTACTGTCCAGAGAAGTCTGGTCAGAAGTGGCCTTCATGGAAGACTTGCAGCTAAAAAGCCATACCTCCGACGTGGAAACAAGGCCAAGCGACTCAACTATGCACGAAAACACAGGAACTGGGGTGCAGAAAAATGGCAGCAGGTGCTCTGGACTGATGAGTCAAAATTTGAAATATTTGGCTGTAGCAGAAGGCAGTTTGTTCGCCGAAGGGCTGGAGAGCGTACACGAATGAGTGTCTGCAGGCAACAGTGAAGCATAGTGGAGGTTCCTTGCAAGTCTGGGGCTGCATTTCTGCAAATGGAGTTAGGGATTTGGTCAGAATTAATGGTCTCCTCAATGCTGAGAAGTACAGGCAGATACTTATCCATCATGCAATACCATCAGGGAGGCATCTGATTGGCCCGAAATTTATTCTGCAGCATGACAACGACCCCAAACATACAGCGAAAGTCATTAAGAACTATTTTCAGCGTAAAGAAGAACAAGGAGTCCTGGAAGTGATGGTATGGCCCCCGCAGAGCCCTGATCTCAACATCATCGAGTCTGTCTGGGATTACATGAAGAGAGAGAAGCAACTGAGGCTGCCTAAATCCACAGAAGAACTGTGGTTAGTTCTCCAAGATGTTTGGGCCAACCTACCTGCCGAGTTCCTTCAAAACTGTGTGCAAGTGTACCTAGAAGAATTGATGCTTGATGCTGTTTTGAAGGCAAAGGGTGGTCACACCAAATACGGATTTGATTTAGATTTTTCTTCTGTTCACTCACTTTGCATTTAGTTAATTGATAAATATAATCTATTAACATGTCTATTTTTGAAAGCATTCTTACTTTACAGCATTTTTTCACACCTGCCTAAAACTTTTGCACAGTACTGTATATATACAGGGGTTATTTTGTGCTGGGTCCAGTTCCATTTTGTCTGACAGATGAGTATTGCAGTTTGCAAATGATGAATTGTATGAAAAAAGCTAATAATTTTTTGTTGCAAAAAATAAATCTATGTACATAACATACATACAATATAAAAAATGCGTTCCTGTTCCATGAATTGAATGACAAAAGTGTTCTGTAATGACATATTTTAGGATGTGACAACTATGAATAAGAACATTACTAGTTTTTTCACAACCATATATATATATAGAGAGAGAGAGAGAGAGAGAGAGAGAGAGAGAGAGAGAGAGAGAGAGAGAGATTATACAGGGGTTCATTTGTAAACAAAAAGGTACTGGATCATTATACAGTGGTAAATGTATCCACTTAAAGGTATTGTGCCCTGAATGGTTAATTTATATATATATTAACCATTCAGGGCACAATACCTTTAAGTGGATCCACTTTTTCAGTAATTCAAAATCACAGTGTCAAGTGTAACATGTCAAGGAGGACATCCCAAAAAATGTAACCCCAGTGTCACATTAGTTACAGTGCTTGATATCTTATTTCATGATCGGGAAGTGGCTGTGTGAAAGGGCTCATTACTTTGTAGTAACATGATATTGCAGAGTACAACTCAAGTATGAAGTTTAAAGTCAAGTCCTCATGGTTCAAGTCCAGTCCCGGGCGGGTTTATATTTTGCAGCACTTAGGCTTAGACTTGCTCTTTTTATCCTGGAAACACCTGTAGCTAAAGTTACAATTATCATTCCCGCCACTTTTAAAGGGCAAAGATAAACTTTTTGAAAGGAATAAAACAACTGCATAAAAACTATCAATCAGGACATGGGTGTTTGCAGGACTGTAGTTATAGTAAGGGGAAGTCAGTGGTGGGTAGTGCTGTGGACGACGGCATAAAACACCTTCATTTTCCCTTAGTTTGAACAAAAAGTATTTTAGACATTCTCATATCCCTGGTTAAAGTCACATGAAAACAGATGGATATCATACCCAAAGAGCAAATAACATAGCCCAATCTTCCTGCATCATCTTAATGCATCTCCCCTCCCATTCTGTAGGTCCTTCAAGTTCAGGAAGTGTTTGATTTGATGCTGCAGAAGAGAAACCACAAACTGGAAAGCAGCGCAATTTTCACACTTCTGTTATATTTAATTTACCCCCAAGATAAATGATCAGACACCAGGCATACAATTATGTGATGTCTACAAATAGTTATAAAGAAAATGAGGCTAACTTTCCCCTATTATTTTAGGGCTGATCACTTTATTGTAACTGTTCTTGCGGTTTTGAATTTGCAAAAATATTATGGTAAGGTAAGTAAACAGGTTTCTTTTTCTTAAATGATTGAAACTATAGATTGTTACATTTTTCAAATGATATATATATATATATATATATATATATATATATATATATATATATATATATATATATATATATATATATATATATATATAAAGGAAGCACAGTGCTGTAATACAAGTGCTTGGTAATATGCTTTTATGATTGTGCCTTGGAAGTATGAACAGACAGTCTGCACACCTGTGTACCTTGGCATGTAAATCAATAAAGAGAGATCAGGCAAACAGCCAGTTCCCTGTCACCTCAAGATTTATTTGAAGGATTTGGGTATAGTCTGTTCAGATATGATTTAACTAAAACTAGCCTTATCCTGAATGACTTATGGTGTATTTGTTGCAAAGTATTTATCATCTGTAATGACAAGCAGGTAGAATTGGTGGGTCTTAATCTCAAGAAGAATAATTATCATTGAGTTAAGTTAAAAGGCTTTGTTAGGGCAGTGTTGGGTTTGCAAATGTGCCTCTCTCTCAAACAGTACAGTAATTAGACTAACCTTTGCAAAGTCAACATGTAGAGTACTGAAGCCAAATGCACTTCTAACAAACACAAGAAAGAACAAGGTAACCCATACACTTTGATGTGGTACACAATGTGAATATAATCTAAGGGTTGCTATCTTTAGTAGTTTGTTGAAGGGATAAAACTTGAATATCATAATTAAAAAAAGGGTTTGACACAACTTTTAATCTGGTTATTAAAATGCATGTTTTGCAATGTGATTGAGTGGATTCAATTTCACCTTGACTGGATGTAACACATGTAGAAACAAGCCTATCATTGTTATGTGGCAGACATATTAAAAACATTATTGTCATTAATGTTGTCTGATATTATTTTCTGTGGCCATTCTGGGTGTGGTTTAGATGGTTTTAATCATGTAGATTTGGGAAGTTTAGTTTTTCAAGTAAAGAGGAACAATTATGTTTTCTTTAGACCATTTTTCTGCAGGGAAATAATGTCGTCACCAGTGCTATATTCAGGACTTTTGATCCACTGGAACAGGAGAAGATTGGGAGATGATGCAAGATTTAGGAAAACGTCTCACAGGCAAAGCATGACATAGGCATGTCTAGGCTGGACATTTTGAATTGTTTTTTTTTTAGATATGTAAACCGATATTATCGCAAGTCACTTCAAATTTAAGAGAGAGTGAAAAATGCCACAGGAAATGAATAGCATGAAGGTATGGTGACTCTGTCAGCTTACCACACAGAAATGTAACTTTGTCTTTGATTATTGTTTATAATCACTATAAATAAAAGTTAAGGTAGTGTTTGTGTATTATCTAAGTTTGACATGCATTTACATTGTAATCACTATTGACGGTACTGAATAAAAATTAATACAAATAATACAATTAAAGGCCTTTTAAAATAGATAATAATTAGCCTACTGTACATGTAAGTGGAGACAGACTTTTGGCTACACATTTGTAGGCTTTCAAATCCATTCCAAAAACAATGCAGCAATTGCATGTTATTGTAAAACACTTTGTTGAGTGAGATATATTGTGGCTGCTGTTCTTTAAAGAAATGAGAATACATAACTCCAACTTTGCAGGTGTATGCATAATTTATATCACTACTGCAACTTTTGTAAAATCCAGCACCAATTTACTACAAAACATCTGCAAATGAGATAAGCATGTATACCTCATGAACCTATTAACTCCAAAGTACACAACACGACTTGCATGTCTGTACTGGAGCGAGGCTTCTGCATGATAATAAATGAAATCTGTACTGGAGCTGGGCTTCTGTATGATGGAAAAATAACTTCTGTGAAGCTCAAGTGAAAAGGCACAGCAATATTAAATGGCAACTATCTATTGACTTTAATATCTGCTTTTGCCTGCATAGTCTCCAGCAACAGCTGTGACAGTGAGTCGTCTATCAATCTTCTATCACTGTTGATCTATTTCCAGGCTAGCAGACCTGAAGACACAGCAGGCACAGAACAGGTTCAAAACCCAGGTCAGCCACTGACTGCACGGTGGCCTACTGTACGGGCAAGTATTGGCATCAAGCTGTGGGAGCATGTACAAGCAGGACCCCTGTGTAAAAGAGATGCTGTATTGTAGTTGGGGCATCCTGGGAAAGCAGATTGTTTTTTTAACTCTGTCTGTGTCTGACCCTAGAGGGTTAGTTCAGTGGAAGGAATAACCTTTTCTTTCTTTAAACATTCAAAGAGCACAATGAAACTATGAGTATTTCCTCTTGCTGTGGTGTGACATTTGTATCTTCTATTTAAATGTTCAGATTCCTGTCCGAGCGTCTGTCAAGGCAATTCCTCAACACTTGCATGCGCTTTAAGTTGTATATATACACCAATGTAGTTTTCATTTATCTTTGACTGTCATATTATATAGCATAAGTATAGATGCAGTGCTATTATATTTTAACCAGACATACAGTACTGTGCAAAAGTTTTAGGCAGGTGTGAAAAAATGCTGTAAAGTAAGAATGCTTTCAAAAATAGACATGTTAATAGATTATATTTATCAATTAACTAAATGCAAAGTGAGTGAACAGAAGAAAAATCTAAATCAAATCCATATTTGCTGTGACAACCCTTTGCCTTCAAAACAGCATCAATTCTTCTAGGTACACTTGCACAAAGTCAGGGATTTTGTAGGCATATAGTCAGGTGTATGATTAAACAATTATACCAAACAGGTGCTAATGATCATCAATTCAATATGTAGGTTGAAACACAATCATTAACTGAAACAGAAACAGCTGTGTAGGAGGAATAAAACTGGGTGAGGAACAGCCAAACTCAGCTAACAAGGTGAGGTTGCTGAAGACAGTTTACTGTCAAAAGTCATACCCCATGGCAAGACTGAGCACAGCAACAAGACACAAGGTAGTTATACTGCATCAGCAAGGTCTCTCCCAGGCAGAAATTTCAAAGCAGACAGGGGTTTCCAGATGTGCTGTCCAAGCTCTTTGAAGAAGCACAAAGAAACGGGCAACGCTTGAGGACCAGAGACGAGTGGTCGGCCAAGGAAACTTACTGCAGCAGATGAAAGACACATCATGCTTACTTCCCTTCGCAATCGGAAGATGTCCAGCAGTGCCATCAGCTCAGAACTGGCAGAAAACAGTGGGACCCTGGTACACCCATCTACTGTCCGGAGAAGTCTGGTCAGAAGTGGCCTTCATGGAAGACTTGCGCCAAAAGCCATACCTCCGACGTGGAAACAAGGCCAAGCGACTCAACTATGCACGAAAACACAGGAACTGGGGTGCAGAAAAATGGCAGCAGGTGCTCTGGACTGATGAGTCAAAATTTGAAATATTTGGCTGTAGCAGAAGGCAGTTTGTTCACGAAGGGCTGGAGAGCGTACACGAATGAGTGTCTGCAGGCAACAGTGAAGCATGGTGGAGGTTCCTTGCAAGTTTGGGGCTGCATTTCTGCAAATGGAGTTGGGGATTTGGTCAGAATTAATGGTCTCCTCAATGCTGAGAAGTACAGGCAGATACTTATCCATCATGCAATACCATCAGGGAGGCATCTGATTGGCCCCAAATTTATTCTGCAGCATGACAACGACCCCAAACATACAGCGAAAGTCATTAAGAACTATCTTCAGCGTAAAGAAGAACAAGGAGTCCTGGAAGTGATGGTATGGCCCCACAGAGCCCTGATCTCAACATCATCGAGTCTGTCTGGGATTACACGAAGAGAGAAAAGCAACTGAGGCTGCCTAAATCCACAGAAGAACTGTGGTTAGTTCTCCAAGATGTTTGGGCCAGCCTACCTGCCGAGTTCCTTCAAAAACTGTGTGCAAGTGTACCTAGAAGAATTGATGCTTGATGCTGTTTTGAAGGCAAAGGGTGGTCACACCAAATATGGATTTGATTTAGATTTTTCTTCTGTTCACTCACTTTGCATTTAGTTAATTGATAAATATAATCTATTAACATGTCTATTTTTGAAAGCATTCTTACTTTACAGCATTTTTTCACACCTGCCTAAAACTTTTGCACAGTACTGTATATGCCGGAGGGTGTCCAAAATATTACGTTATCAGAAATGTTCAGCATGTTGTTAAATACGGCTTGTGCTTAAGAAAATATTTAATTAACATCTGAAAGCTTTCAGTTGTCTTGAATTAAGTAGTATTGTAAATCAAATGAAACCATACCAAGAAACTGATCCCATTCCAACTGATCTCATTACAAGCATAAGCAGCAGCAACATCTACTTGCACTATTGTTTCCTTGTAAATCATTGAAACCACACATCAATCCCTTGGATGGGGATCTCGTAAGATTTAAAGTCTTCCATTTACATTGGAAAATGAAATGAGCAGCCCTGCTCCTCTAGGTATCTGGCAGCAGTGTTCAGAATGTAACTCAGATAGCTCTTATGAGTAGAATGTAAAAGTCATGAAATAAATAATACTTTGTAATACAGTCAAATCCTTTTAATATCACTTCAAAAGGACTGAAAAATAAATGGTGAAAATAAGTTGACTTGATCAGGAGCTCACCAGAAACCTGTCAAGATGAGTATGAAAATGTAGTGTTGTAGCATTGATACAACATATCATTGTGTTTTACTGTTATGGCTTCTCAGCCCACTGAATTGAATGGGAAGGCAAGGACTGGATACAAGCCACAAACCATAAGGTACAAAGACAAAAATCTTACCATTCCACTAAGGAGCAAAGAGTAGTTGAGAGGTAAGATGTCAGTATTTTTAACTCATTAGCCGCTAGGAGGAGATTCATTACACTTTGAAACCTGAAATAGAGTACAAGGTATTTCATTGATTACACTAGTGTCCATTAATAAGAATACTTTTCAACACACAGTCAACTGTACAGCACACTTTAAGAAGAATAATTAAAACAAAATGAACTGTAGACATACTGAACATTTTAATGCTGTACCGGAAATTACTTAGGGTGGAAATTATTAACTGCAGTGTGATAATTAGCAAATATTATAACCCCTTCAGTCACTGCATGTATACTTGTACCATGTTAAGTTTCCTATCTATGTATCTATTTTATAATGCACATGTGTTTTGTTTTGTTTTGTTTCTTTTTAAGTTTTAGCAGGGCAGCTACTCGAACTCCATAGAACTCACACAAACTGCTTTAAAATCTCTAAAAATGAAAATTAAAAAAAAGTGACAAAGGGAATCCCATTATATTCTGGCCAGGACATTTTAATGTGGTGATGATAAATGGAGGATGACATAACAGGAGTGATATGAAGCATGTCTGACTACTGTTAACAGAATTTAGATCTGCCTTCCTACAATTGAAGTTAATATCCATGCAGGGATGATTTGTTATGTGTTTCATCAAAAGGTTTATGTAGGTGACACCACTTCCTGCAACTACGTTTCCTTTTTGGTTTGCTTTGGTTCTGTAAAAGGACTTTCAGAGCTGAGATCTGAAGTTTGGCAATGACCTTCCCCTGGTGCACACCTGTATGATTTATAGATGTGTGTTCGTCATCTTCAGAGGATCGTGCTGAACTCTGAGTGTTGCTACAGTGCATGGAAATGTTTGAGAAACTGTTTCAAGTGCCGAGGTGTAAACTCGTGGAAAACGATCTCAGGGTTTCTTAAGTCGCTTGCATTACAGCACATTGCTGTCTTCCAGGGTTTTATTTTTAAGTTGTGTGAAAGCCAGATCACTTGATGATACATGGATGATGGTAAACTAGTTAAGTATTTCTTGGCTACCTGTCAAGTCAACCTGCACAAAACATATAATATATCAAGAGTATCAGCACTGCAAGCAACTACTGAGAAAGTTTGTTTTCAAACAAGAAGGAGTTTATATTCTCACATAACTTTCACAAAATGTTACAATTGTTTAAATAAAAACATTCTGTAAAATGTATATTATTATTTATTTATTTATTTAGCAGACGCCTTTATCCAAGGCGACTTACAGAGACTAGGGTGTGTGAACTATGCATCAGCTGCAGAGTCACTTACAATTACGTCTCACCCGAAAGACAGAGCACAAGGAGGTTAAGTGACTTGCTCAGGGTCACACAATGAGCCAGTGGCTGAGGTGGGATTTGAACCGGGGACCTCCTGGTTACAAGACCTTTTTCTTCAACCACTGGACCACACTGCCTCCCTATTGTGAAAAGGATATGTTTCCTTTTATTTGTCTCTTATAAACAGTTGCAGACAGAAATCAAACACACTGATTTGTAGTCACACTTTTAAACATAACAAAATGTTCAGCATTATCAAGGCACTATACTAAAGGAAACCAGCTGAACCAATATTTTGATTCAGTTTTCTGAATACATTTGTTTTCAGAAAACAGGATCTCATGTAAACATACCAAATGATTTATTTAGCTTTTTTCATCAATCCAAAAATATCATTGTGTGCATGAGAACCTGTTTTGCATTTGAGATATATTTTGTTTTGCTAATTTGACATTCACATCAGATTCCTTGTTAATGTTTCTATTATTTGAAATCATAATACATTCATGGACTCTGCTGCATTTTCGTATATCCATAAATGTTTCTGATCACAGATTGGATGTATGATGTCTGAGGGGTTTTTGTTGTTTTTAAGGATATGAAATTACTGCTGTCTGTTTCTGTTCATCTTGCCAGGACACTTGTAAATGAGGTCTCTGCCTCAATGAGGTTATTCCTGGTTATATTATGAATACATAAATACAAATAAATATATACTACAGTCTACTTATGTTCTCATAATGTAGCTATTCACCTGGTAGAGGTAACTACCGTAATGCATTTCATCTCTATTTAGTAACTGCCTAGGTACAGTAATGCATTTGCATCTTTTGAGATACAGTAAGACATCTGGATCAGTCTTATCATCTTCACACACATGGGGGTCCATCCTAAAATTTCTACACATGATTTTTCACATACCTCATCTCATTGTGTTTTTAAAGATAAGTCGGTTTAGGATTAATATTGAGTCGAGGTTTTAAGATCCTGCCGTTGTTAAGATAATTCAAATTGACTCCTTTATGCATAAGAGGGAGCATTTATCTTTTGCTTACATTTTTTTGTGTGCAATTGTCTGGGGTGTTTTCAGTTCATCTTTAATGATGTTAACCCTAAATCTAAACAGTCACAAGGTTATTTTAAAGCACTTGATCTGCACCATAATCAGCCAGTTGAGTTTCAATATTTTTGACAAAATCAGAAGAAAAAAAAACCTGCGGTATAAAATAGCCTTTAGGCTCTGAAATGTAATGTGTGTTGAAATATTTAACTGCAAGTAATGTTTTGAAACTATAAATGTCACCAGGTGACAAATCACTGAGTCTTTTTTTCTTTTTACTATATATCATTTTTGTTTTCTTTTTTGTTATTTTTTTAATGTTTTTTTTCACAACTCAATTATTGAATTTGTTCTCCCATGTGTGTTTTTCTTTATTGATGATTTTTATTGAGCACTAATTGCTTGATCACGTTTTCTGTAAGGATCCCTAATGCTGACTGCTTTTTAACTACACTCCGGGACCGAATGAGAAATGAGGAATATGTTTGGTTATAAAAAGGTAGTTTAAGCAAATAGAGAGGAGGGTGGAATGTAATGCAATAAAAAACAAAGAAGCAAAGAAAGTAAAGGAACGGGGTAAGAACTGAGAGGGGAAACTTTTTTTAACGTGGACAAATTGTTTAAATTTTAAGAAAAGCTGAATCAGAAAGCCTGCAAGGTAATATGAAGAGTGCGCGCTCGGATTTGAAAGCCGGCAAGCTAATATGAAGAGCGAGCACTTGAATTTGAAAGCCTGAAAGATAATAGGAAGAGCGCTCACTCAGATTTGAAAGACTGGTCTTGCCGGATTGTATTACTTCCCTTTTTTCTACATTTTTGCAATTTTCGGCATTTAAATGTTTTTGGACTGTTTTTAATATTTTAAAAATGAGATATTTGCAGTGGATTTGCTTGTTTTTTCTCTTGTTTTTTTCTCTTGTTTTTTTAAGCACTCGTCATCAGGCAGACATGCTGGGGAAGCTTATAGACAGATCACAGTGAAGCAGCGCTGCTTTCCTGTGTAGAGACCATTCCTGAAGCTACAGTGCAATGTGGGCTGCTTGCAGTATTCTTGGTTATTCCTTTTCCTTTGAGGACAGCAATGCATAAGATCTGAAATGTTTTGTTCTTATTTTCACAAATTCTGAAGGACTTGCTGCATATAAGCAGTCATTGGAATATATATATATTTTTGTTTTGGACAGTTGATTCTTTGATCCAGTTATTTTTACCATTTTCGGATTGGGTTTTTTCTTTATTTGTTTGTTCTTTCTGCAAGCAATTTTCATCCCAGTTTTTTTTTAAATCTGATTCCCTCTATTTAAAAAAAAAATAATAATAATATTTAAATGACTTACCTGTGTTGGCTCTCCTGTTCCATGCCTGAGGTGTGGATCTAGATAACGAACCTGAAAAGAGGTTAATGGTAAATGTTAAAAACTGTAAGATACTCTATACAGTCCCTGTGGTGTTTGGTGGGAAGTATCTTTCCCTCCATACTTTCACAGGACTTGGTGCCCGTAGTTTCTTCACCAAGTGTAGTAGTCTGGCTCTAAGTGGTGACATAAGCATTTAAAAAAAAAACACCTTTTGAACTGAATAACGGACATTTTTCAGTTTCACTGACAGCTAACATGACAGTGGTGTCACTCTTCCATAATCAGCATGCTGGTGTGTGTGTGTGTGTGTGTGTGTGTGCGCGTGTAGTAGCAGTTCTATATAATTGTTCTTTCTGACATTAAATTCAATAACATAAGCTTGAAAAAGATGCTACTTGCTTTATTTAGAAGGATGATGGAGACTCCTGTATCAGTGCAATGTTGCATATTATTTTAGCAAACATGTGGATGTTTTAGCAAAAGCCAACATTCCTCAGTGAGGTTCATTCTTCCTTAAACCCCAGCTGTCAGCACAGGTCGGGGTCACCCACCTATCAGATGACAGGGCTGTCCTAACGTTCCCATCATCCTCCACCCACTTAAAATGCTTGCCGTCTTTTTAATCGGAAATAAGCTCAGATTAGATACCTTCCAGCCAGGATTGTTGTTTTTATAGCGCTAACAGTCAGCAACAGAGCATGACCAACTATCCCAGCTTTTTAAGGGTTTTAGTGCCTTTCAGAGAGTTATCACATTTCTGAAGTATATATCATCACTGGCTATTAAAACTGCAATGCAAGATTCAATTATTGACAGTCAAAAGTCACAACACCACGCAAATTAGAATGAGTGATCTGTATTAGTTGTGCCTGTCAAGATCAGAACTGCAATAAATAGAGGAAGCATTAAACAAAGCAAGAATGGAAGATACATATTGGTGCTTTTTAATGCAAATGTAAGAAAGCGAGAAAGTCTTTTATATTTCTTTATTTTGTTAACAGTAAAGCTGAAGGGATGCATACGTGCTGAATTTCAGTAAAGAAAGCTGAGCACCCTTGCTGTAGAGTGCAGAGCATGGAAGTACCTACATGTGGTATTGTATATGGCAGCTTAACCAATCATTCTTATGAAGAAAACATAAAAAAATAGACTCCAATAAACATGCATATACTGTTTTGTGTTCCAATCCATGTGAAACTTACTGGACTGGCACTGTTTTTTGTGTGTCTCAGGTTGGTTTGAATAAATTGCCCTTTCAGCGATATACAAACTTAATATGAATGGTAAACTGCGAGAAAAAAAAATAGATAGATGAATCAATTGAGCTACTTTTACCATATAAAGTACACCGTACTGTACCTACATTTGTTAGGGTTGTGGTGACATTAATAAAATAGAAAACCCTCAGAGAAATTATTCTTTATATTATCTTGCTTATTTATGTTTTTTTCATGATTTTACTTTTCTTTGTTTTTGTTCATCACAAGCAACCTTTCTAATGGGAAACAGCAAGTAAATACTCCTGTACACATTTCCTTTGTACCCATGATGGAAATGGCCCTTGTGAAGGTGAGTTTTCCATGCCTCCTTCATTAAATAGTTATTTTTCACAACAGCATTGAAGATGTGCAGTTTTCTGACTGTATACATCGTTTATCGAATAAAACCAACCACATTTATAATGAAATCAGAATAATTACAGTGATTCACTTCAGCAAGTGCAATAAACCCCTTTTTCTGCTGAACATTTAACAGGCATATAATGTGACAATGTGCATTCAGCACTTTGATATTCAATCATCCTTCATCAGACCAGCACCCTTAACGAATAGCCTGACATCGTTAAGAGTTTGCCTAGTTACTATAAAAACTGTAAAAAAACAACAAAAAAGAAAGACATATTTTATTCCCTAACTTCAATCACAGAAGAGAATACCCAGGGCCATGAGCACATTTCCTTGAAGACTCCTTCGGGTGTGAACATGTTTGTACATGTAAGTGGTGCTCTGATTCAAAAGAACAATCATTTGCATGTAGAAGTCGTTCCAAAGTATATTGAGCTAGGTGAAGTTATTACAGTAAATAACTAAACCCAAGCCTGACTATACCTGGGTTTTTTGGTTGTTGTTTGTTTTGTTTTTGTCATGTTTTTAACAGCATCCCCATCCTTTAAAGATTTTTGTGATGTTTAAATGTGTCTGTATAATTTATGTATATTTTTGAGCAATACCAAAAAAAAAATCCATCCATTTACATTAGAATTATCAATTATCGTTGGTCTTTTTTATTTTTGTGTTGACTATCCTTTTGTTTTTATTCTAATTTTGCTAATCATATTTGCTTGAAATTAAGACCTACATCTAATGAACATAGCTTTTGAGTATGAATGCTGACTGTGTAAATATGTATTAGGGTACCACTGAACTTGTGAGACGGATTGCTCATTAAAATCCTAAGCATCTTTTTAAAGAGGAGACGAAATCCATCCAGGGATACCAGGATATTTAGTGAGCAAGTAGTTTGGGGTTTAGTCCAGTTTTTGTTTACCATTTTACATTTTAATATTTTAATTTGCATGCAAAATAGTTTTGAGGAAACGTTCACACTTTATAAGTCAGAAGAATAGCTGATATTTTTAAAGGTGCACCACAAACAAAATACAAGATACTGTGTATTTATATGGTGCCTAATTTACAGAATAAGCAACAGCTCTGGCCTGTTATGTAAAATAAGCAGACATGTCATTATGCATTTGTTTATTTTGCAAGCTAAAAAACAAACCTATCCATTAAAGAAAAAAAAATGTGATTGTACCATCCCTACTTGAGCTCTGTCCTGGGTGCTGGAATAAAGTCATTGACTTCAGACTAGATTGTAATCGAGGGACTATGCTGAACTGCTTGAGGCTGTCAGCAGTCAGAGATTCAACATACTGCCGCTGAGTGCAATGCTATGAGAACAGGGACCCAAATTGTTTTGGAGGCAATTCAAACCCCTGGGACACAATAACAAGTACTGCTCGCTAATGACAAGGTTTCAAATGAGAAGATTCTACTGCCACGGTCAGCACTTTAATGTGTTACAACTCTACTTGGTCATCACAATTTACAAGTTTAACACACGATCAGTGTCTGAAAACCTTTCCTCCTGATAAATAAAGAACAACATGATGCATTAGTTTACTGAGCTGAAATGAGATACTTCATATGGTGTGACGGTGTTGTTTGTGAAGGCTGATAGATCTGGAATGCTCATTTAGGGTATTTCTTTATTTTCAAAGCTGGGTGTTTGTCAAGCTGTTTCCAGTTGGAAGGGCATTATTATTCATGGCAGCTGACGTGGAATCTGGTAAGTGTATCTGTAAGTACGTGTAACATGGAGGTCTTTTCACTCCTAGTTCTATCTGAACACACCATGGAGGTGGGTGCAGGAGACTAATGTATAACAGCCCGCAGGAGCAGTCAAAACCCAGGGAGGACTACAGCAGGTCAAATTGCACTCATGCTACCCCCGGTTTGAGAATTAAAAAATAATAATTTGGAATATTTCTCACTGATAAGCTGACTTCAGTAGGAACAGGCTTTAAAATTTATAACTGTATACGCAGCTGTAGAGCATTACATGTTTACTATTATTGTGGACTGGGGCAAAATGGGAGGTGCACATTTTTATGTTTGTTTGTTTTATGGCCGGAATGTGCCATTTTTTATATTGTTAGCTAGAATATAGCACATAACCATGCATATAGAATATCTGTATTTTTCCCAACTTGGGTAATGTGGGCTACTGCAATTCAGCAGGGCAAACGGCCACAAGATATGACACACTGCTGAAAGGTGGGTGTCCTTATCAAAACTCAAATGCATGATAGTTTCACTCAGTCCTAGTCGTGCTATGTACAACATGGTGTAGCAAGTACTTCACTGAGGAAAATACAGGATTTTTATTTCTTTTGTTACTATAATATAAGGGCTTTTAGTCAGAAAAAACACCAATCCAGAATTTAATTTGGGTAGTGTGTTTTTATTAATCTAATACCGCTAATAAACTGTCAAAAGTATTAGTCATCCCGTGCAAGAGCAGGGTTAGTTCAGACAGCTACCGGAAATGCAATACTGTTTCTGTTAGTACCCATGGCACATTGAACAACAACTAAATATGTGGTTCTAGTTAAGCTGTCAACACCATCTGAAATTACAACAAGCAGTCCAAAAGACTTTCCAGTTTCCATTTGGCAATTCCCTCAGCGTGCTTTGATGTAACAAAGCTGTTGGTGAATGAGATGCTTCCTTAACAGTTAAGTACCACATGTCTTTTTTCATGCTGTAGTTTTTAATGGAACTTTAAAAGTGCTGTTAAAGTCTTGAGAATAACCAATTGATTGGTTTGTAAATTAACTTTAATCTTACTTCAGTGCCCTGTATAAATGCTTATATTTTAATGCCTACAGGTTAAGAACCCACATAAACACACAGGAAAGTAATTGGGTGAACACATTCTAAACATGACATGCCACAGCATAATACAGTTACTCACAAAGAATTAAAAACGTGCTGTAAAAAATATTATACAGGTTCCAAATCATTTGGGAATGATGCATTCATCAAGTCATGAAGTACATACCAGTAAGTGAACGAAAGACTTCAAGCCCAACTAGTCTTTATTTTAGAAGCAGGTCCACAAAGAGCTCACACTACAATAAGCTTCCCATGCATAGGCTTGTGTTAAGAGGAATCTCAGAAAAGGCTTTCAGGGCACAATTTAATATTCGTCATACGCACCACCTTAGAGCACAGTGTTGCTAATGCATGTACTGCAGGAGGTAAAAATGTTTTACTTAGCAAAAACAGTGGCTGGGGCTGTTAAATGTAGCATTATATAACTTAAATGTCTCAGGGTCAGGGAGGAAAAGCTGCTGAATTGAAACTGATACCTTGCCCTAGAGGATCGTTCTATTTTTTATTCCAGAAGGGAATCATCAAATAAACTGAGCTGTATGGCTCGTGCATTTTGGGATTTCTTTATTAGTTTAATTAACCTGGGCTACATGAAAAGCTTTTTTTCTTCTTTTTTTGTAGGGTAGGAGGAGGAGGAGGAGCTAATATTCCTCTTCACTTAGTTGCAGTGGCCCAAATATGTCTACTGTTGGTATTTCTGTATTACTATAATTGTGTTGTTTCATCATTTGTACAAACAACATAGAAAAATGTATATGAATAACAAATCTATGCTTATTCCTAGAAATGTCCATCAATCATATTCGGTGTAGTCTTTACTCCCATTCTGTAAAATACATCAAGAAAGCAAGTTATTTTAAGCCATCACGTCTGTAAAAGAAATCAAAAGGAACAACCCCCCTTTCATTTTGTATCCTTCTCATCAGCTGTGTGTCAGAAAGCAGCTTGAGGTGTGTCAAACCCATCTAATGCTGAAGGCCCTGAGTGTGCCACTATACGAGCACACCAAGTCCCAGCATGCTGCTCCCGGCTGAAGAAGAAAGCACCACTGAGCAGGTGAAGACCTTTCCTGTATCATCACCTGCAATTAATCAAATGAATGAGAACTCGAGGCAAACTGAACTGGCTTTGAAAAGAGCCTATCAGAGCAGGTGGATGTTTGCAAGAGATGTCCATTCTTTCAGCAAAGGACTGCTATTGACTAGGATTTCCTACATATTAAGATCAGCTTGTTGGAAACACTGAGAGATACTAAAACAAGTCCCGCAGCCTATACACATGTGAATGCTAGCCATGTCATTTATTATAATAACATTGATTGCTTTTTTGTTTTATCATTTCGACTATTAATTACTTTTGCTTCAACTATTACTTTCAAAATTTTACTATTTTAATTATTGGCATATTTCAAATTCTCACACTATTGTCCCATGGTGTAATCAAGACATATTCTTATTAAAAAATGAAATGTAATCCTGGTATCTAATTTTATGAATGGAATGATAGAGCACTTGGCTGCAGTATAGAAATGCCCTTTCTATACCATCTATTGTACTTGCCGGAGATGCACAAGCAATTTATTAAGCCATTTTTTCTTGGCAACTCAAATTGACAATCAAAATTGACAACTCGAGTTTTACAATGTTTCCATGTGCTGTGTGTGATCAGCCAGTGATATTGCATTTTTTTAATCACCTGATTTCACTCTCAATTTTGCTAAATAGGAAGTATGGCTACAGACAAGTGGATGCCTGAGGACACTTTGCAATTGATTGATTTTTTTCATGATAGAAAATCTTTATGGGATGTTTGATGTCCGCAATAAAAAAAGAAGACTAATATAAGAAATTAGCAAATATTTTCAGGAAATCACCAGCAGAGGTAAAAGACAAACTGAAGATGTTTTCCGTCTGCCATCAAAATACTGAGTTCAGAGGTTCTTCAGTTTGTCTTTTACCTCCGCTGCTCCACACTCAAGTGTTTCTACATCAACGTCTTTTCAAAATGATTCCAATTACTATAGCAGCTGCTGAAGCATGATTACTGCAAACAGGTGCCATCTTAAAACCGATTAAAATAACTGTCAATGTTCTAGTGTGTGTGTGGCAATTTAGCAACAGAAATTCAGTTGTCAATGTTTTCTTGTCAACTAGAATTGACAATAAAAATGGCTTATGTATCTCCGGCCTTAGCTGTGACTGGTTCATTGAAGTAAAATTACAAAGGTTAAAAAAATTGCTCTTTTCTTCTTTAATTGAAAAAGCTGATAATAAGGGACATGTTTAAGAAATGTTTAATCCAGTCTTTTTTTGGAGGATTTTTTTTTTTTTTTTTATGTTATAAAATAATAAAACTGCAACCCTGAACACAGCAAGCGAGCGCTTTAACCACTATGCAAAAGATCTGGGCTCTGCACCCAGCCTGTTACATTGTACCGTGACTTGGCTCCGAACCAAGGTTGGGGGTCGTTGTGTCTGTGAGATAAGGTTAAAAGCTCTATAACCATGAATTAGAGTAGGTGGGGATCTCCGGTTCATGCCCAGCCTCTGCTCTGTTATACTGGTGTCATGAACCAGATCAAATAGACTGGCTGAAGCCGATCACTGGGTTTAAAGGGAGGAAGAGCATAATGGGCAGTGTTGTGTGAATTACACACTAAATAACATTGACTTACATAAATAAAAGCCTTGACAATAGACACAGATATTATTTAGTAAATCACACATATACTGTATACCTTAATATTTGGCATCGACTTTATTATATGTGCCAGTAAATAAATACAAAAAAAAGTTCTACAAATTAATTGGAATTATAACGTGTCATTTATAATTAAATCATCCTCCAAAAAAACAGTGTTGTATCATTACCACAAATATCATGTCCTGTTATGTGGTTATCAGGTTATTTTTTCCTTATTTAAGTATGCTTGTCTGTTGTTTCAATTGGCACATCATATTCTTCTTTTAATACTTGCCAACAATTAAAAACCACACACGGGCCCAAACATAGATGTAGGTTTGTAAAAAAAAATTAAAAAAAACATCCTTTATTCACATGGAAATTCCCCAATTATCCTAAAATTAAACTAAGTAATTGTTTTTTATATATGTGTTTCCCAAAGAACTTGGCATTAACAAGATTTACCATCTATGCTCTTCTAAATCCACACACACACACACACACACACGTGAACAAAAAACATCTGCTTCAAAAAGAAGTGGTAATAAAGTCACAGGCCATGTTTCACTGCTGGTGCTGCTGCTGTGGAAAGCCATGCAACGCAGAGCAGTCATACAAGGCGTTGGAGACCAGAGACAGTGACCAATACAAACAGCAGTCATTTAAACTCAGGAAACACCAGGCAACTTATTAACTTGTTGATGGGAACATTTATAAGCTATAAGACTTTTAGCTTGAAAATGTCCCCTTCAATAAGTTGCTTGAAAACGTTGCCAGAAAAAGTTGTCTGAAAATTGCCTGGTGTTGCATGGGCTTTTGGCAGCGCAAGTGCTAAAGATTTTTGCCCCCCATTATCAACAGTACATCTGTCTTAAGAAATGTAGTTATGTTGCTTGACGTTTGGGAGGTAGACCTAAATATTGTCATGTTTCCGAATGGCTCTTGCAAACCTGATATTGTATGTGTTGATATAAGCCATCCCCAATGTGTCTTATCTTATGTGGTGGTACGTAAGGTGTGCCTTCTTCAAAGCAAAATAATAAGAGACTAATATGAGACAGTGTGGCTTTGTTTACAATGGCTTTTGGCACCCAGAATGGAACGTTTTCTTTTCTAGAATTGTCATCATACCCTCATTGTATTAAATCTACCACTATATTGTGATGTCATCATACCCTCATTGTATTAAATCTACCACTATATTTTGATGTCATCATACCCTCATTGTATTAAATCTACCACTATATTGTGATGTCATCATACCCTCATTGTATTAAATCTACCACTATATTGTGATGTCATCATACCCTCATTGTATTAAATCTACCACTATATTGTGATGTCATCATACCCTCATTGAATTAAATCTACCACTATATTGTGATGTCATCATACCCTCATTGTATTAAATCTACCACTATATTTTGATGTCATCATACCCTCAATGTATGCAATCTACCACTATATTTTGGAACTGTGCGTCGCAAGCGTGGAACACTTGGAGGGGATAGGCCAGAGCCAATTTGGTATGGTTAACATTGTTCCATGAGTCAAAATGCGTCAAATGCAATGGACAAATTGAACAATCAGCATTTTATTGAGACAGAAATACACTTATTTATCCCTTGTCTTGTCTTATGCTAGTCTTATGTTAAGAAATGCATATTGCACAACTTCAGAACAAATAACACAAGGGCCAGGGAAACATTTTTTAAATACCAACCATGGAAAGGGCGCAGAGCTGCAGCAGTGCTTCCCCACGACTGTCAAAAGCACAGCATCAGGAATTTCACAGCAGATTTCTCTGAATAATCTCAGATCGGGTCGATCTGTTTACACTACATTTTTTATAGGCCTAAATACCAATTACAAATACAGTATGAAGGCTGATGCTGAGAGACTAATGCATGCCTTTGTTTCATCTAGAATTGATTACTGTAATGCACTTCTCTCTGGTATCCCAAAACGTGTGGTGTCTGACTAAAACCAGGAAACGTGAACATATTACCCATTTTAACCTCCTTACACTGGCTCCCTGTGCAGTATAGAATAGATTTTAAGATTTTGCTGTTAACCTATAAAGCCCTAAATGGATTAGCACCTTGTTATTTGCAGGAGTTACTGACCCCATATCATTCAAATCACAGGATACAGGGCTGCTGGTTAATCCTAGGGCCAACAAAATTAACACAGGAGGAAGGGCTTTTTCATGCCGAGCCCCTATATTATCAAATGCCCTCCCTTCTTTCATCAGGGAAGCTGGGACTGTTACAGTTTTTAAGTCAAGACTGAAAACAAATTTTTATAAAACGGCTTTCTTATCTTGGTGGGTTTTAATGTAACTTTTAAATTTCTGCTTTTTAACATTTTTTTTATATATGGTATTTAATATGTAGCAGTTGTGTGTGTGACATGCCTGGGGACTTTTATACAAAGGTATTATTGTGTTATGTAAATGTAAATGCTTTTTTTAATGTACTGTACAGTGCTTTGTGATACTTTTGTATGGAAAGCGGAATATAAATGTAATAAATAAATAAATAGATAAATAAATATACACACCACAAGACATTTGCTGATAAAACCACTGAAATCTCAGCAGCAAGCCAAACTCCATGCAGTTCAATCAATGCATTGGTTGCATTGCTGAGTGAAGAGGAGTCAGCGCGTAACACACATTAATAGCAGCGAGTTCAACAAACAAACAGTGGCATTAGTAGGAGAGGTAGCATATTGGCATATCTTGCTACAAAGATATTAAGGGAAACATTTAAGAAATAATTACATTTAACCATCCTCCGAGATCAAATATTTATTTCTTAAATCAAGGATGACAAGTAGAGCTCTCCAGTCACATCTGTTGAAAACCCGGATGGCCGGGTAATATCTTTCTAAAATCTTACAAAGTTGTTGTAAGCACTCCTTTTAATGCAATGCAGTGTTTAATTCACACAGTTCTTACAATGTGTGCAATCTGAAATATTAGCAAAGCTCCACTTAGAAGTTTGTTTTAAATCCAAGTCAAAATAACATGTTTTAATCAGGAATAATAGCGCTACAGCCAGTGTTATGCTATTAAGAAGTAAGACATTTCTTTTAGAGCCTTTGCTATTACCTGTAAAAAAAAGTCTAATATAAGTACAATGTATCAATTTTACTGTATAATGTTCTCAATGAGCCATACTGTTATGACTGTCATACTGTACATAATATAAGGAGCATTCAAATTTCAACAGAATTTGTATCCCAGCAGTACAAACAATAGTGCCGTCTTGTGCCAATCAATAACTGCATTCATCTGGATAGCTGCAGCTTCTCAAGTCATAATTGCCTTGGGAGTCCAGGGACTGGTATGATCAATATGTTACTTTCTTGGATTCAAGCATCTTTGATCTTGCTTTTTGGAACAGTACTTCTTCAGCTTTAGCTCCGTGAGATGAAGGCAGTATTCATGCGGTGATCCATGGGAGAATTTAGATGTAGGCCAGGATTTTTCTGGCATACAAATGTTAATGACACAGTTTTCAGTTTAAGGTGAACCTAATTTCTTGTACTGCACATAGGGATGTATGGTGTTTGAGATATAGGAGTGCGATTACAGCGCTGAGTGCTTCATCACACAGGCGAGATCTCTGCACTGTGACAAAAAGACGGAGCAACATCAGTTATTAAATAACTGCTGCGCTACACAATCAGACAATCAGCTCATTACATAGCACTGCCATTACCAGCCAAGCCACAAATTATCCATCCAAAATACAAACACCTTCATAATTCTCTCTCACATAACCTGAGAATTATTGTTAGCAGTCTGCCGCTGAACACATAGATGACTGTAAGTTTAACCCTTATAAATGTCTGGAACATATTTCAGAAATGATCTTTCTTACAACCCACCTTACAGTGGAGGTTTTTATAAAGTGCTTGATAATAACATTGAAAGGTATGACCAACTCTTGAGCTTTCTTTATTCATCCTGAGCACTTACAGAAAATAAATGTGGGACCTTTTTGGTCAATTAGACAAGACAGTAGGAAACACAATTATAAAATGACAGGAGTCTTGCATCTGCAATTATTTAATAAATAAGAATATGTTTGTTTTTGAGAACAGTTTCTGATTGAAGCAGACTCTGCTGTGGAAATAGTATCACTGGTGAAAATGAAATAGCAGAGACTACTAGATGAAACACATTTGTTTCATTACCAAGTGTAGGATTGAATCTTGATCTTTTTTGAAAGGCCACTTAATCCCCCATTCCCAGAGACAACAGCATAGGTTACAGTGCATACCCTGGGCCTGACAAATGTGCATTAAATAAACAAGGAAAATCTAGAGAATATATAGGTTGACCCTCAGAATGTACAACTGGTAAAACAGGCAATAATCTCTCATTAACATGGAAATACCCCCCGCCATCAATAATATTGATATCATTAATGAAATAAAATAAAAGGGAGATTTGTGCCTGAAAAGCTTCAAAGTGATAAAAAAACATGTTTTAATACCACTGTTTTTAGTACTTAAGCGTTAAAAAATACTCCTAAAACCACTGTATATCTGCAATTTGAAAAAAATGTGAATTGTCCACTTGTATTTTTTAAGGCAATGCTAAAAGACAGATAGCCTTTTTAAAACGTCCCTTCATCTTAAATATAAAGCACAGATGAGACACTACTTGATAGATATTAAAAATAGTGCTTGAAGTCATTCTTTTGAGAAACTATAAAAACCTGCTGGATATCCCTGTTCTGCAGCTCCTGGTGACTTTCCTGCTTGAGATCCCTGTTCAAAGCACTATTTCACAGCCTGAAAGATGTTCTATATCGAGGTATAATTTAGATGATGGATTTTACCCAATTATTGTCCATTATGATGACAGAAAAAGGCTAAAATGACATCAGCATTGTTCGAATTGCAGGTTACAGCAGTGTGTGAGTGAAATTAATTTAACACATTCAGACCAGCAGAAGGCATTTTGAGCCAGTAAAAGCTGCTGGACTGTAAATGTCATTCTGCAGCTCCTACAACCGTTAATGTCTTTTGAAATAAAGAAAGTGAATTGTGACATTTTCCAGGTATTTAACAATACCATCGCTAGGAAATAACTGTTGTTCTTACAGCTTTCCAGCCTTAATAAGCCATGTTTCCATGTAATGTGCCTGTCAGAATGGCACAGTCGTTTATTGTTAATTGCACATGTCAGTGTTAGCGTTGTATCTCGCACATGCTTTATATTTCACAAGATTTTAGTTACATCAGTGGGAAGACAAACCTAAGCATTTTTTTTTATTTTTCTTAATGTTTCAGTTATTTAAAGCATTCTAAAAACATTTTAAGGTTATACAAATGCTGCTGGTATAACACATCATATTTGGATTCATGAAGGAATAGACCACATTTTCAAGAAAACAATGCATTGAAGGAATGTTACCTTTTTCTCTATTGCATTCACTGTTGTGAGTTAAATAACGGGTACTGAGAACTAGAAATCTAGACAATCAGGTGAAATGTCCATTTACAGAGTAGACTGTAAGTGCCGTGACTTCCTGCAAGCACTTTTACTATGGCAGTCAGCAGAATTCTAGGTAATTGAAAATGAAAGTACGAATGAGCAATAATATTGCAGAGCCTCTGAAGACTTGAATACTACGGAGGCCTATGAAAGATTAATCAGGACGACTGATCAATAACTTTTCAAGTGCTAATAAGCGCTGCCACGTTTCATGATATGTAGGGCAGTTTGTCATTTAAACCACACAAAGAGTTATTGAAAATCCATTGTTAAGACCAGAGCATGAGGTAATGTAGCACTTAGTAAATGAAGTAAAACCAGTCTGCAATTCAAATTTATGATTTGTATTTCATTTACAAAAGCTACATTAATTCATTTGAATGTCTGTCTGGACAAAATAAGCCACGCAGACTAAATCTGAGCAATAAATTGAACTCTTATGATTCAGCAGAAGCTTACTGTGCCTCTGGTACAGTTTGCAAGTTTACATCTTTAACAACTGGGAACCTTTCTAATGCTTTGAGGTTCTTAAGGGCATGTTTAGTATTTTTTTTTTGTACAGTGTTTGGCTATTTGATTTCTGTCAACTTCACTGTTTATCAAAGTGATTGGTTACCAGGTCATTTAAGTGAACGACTTAATGGTTAATTAAGTGGTAGGGCTTGACCTTTTTTGTCCCAGAACTCCCTGTCCGGTCCTATCCGATAATTAATTTTTAAAACAATGTTATATTTTATGATGCAATAAATCAATATGTAACAGTAGTATTATCCTTAGCTACAACATATATCATCACTTAAAAATGTATTTTATATATATGTGTGTATATATATATATATATATATATATATATATATATATATATATATATATATGATCACAGCATTGACCCCATGTGGCTTAGACTCCACAAGGTGCTAGAAATTGTCTCATGGGATTTCAGTTCTATTCAGTCAATAATATTTCACGCAACTGGTGCAGAAGTTGGCAGAGATTGTGATGAGATAATGATGATGACGATGACGATGACGATGACGATGATGATGAAGATGAAGATGAAGTTCATCTCAAACATGCTCAATTGGATTAATATCTGGGGATTGTAGGGGCCATGGAAGATGACTAAAGTCCCCAGAACATGCCCCACACCAGGACGATGTCAAATACAAAATGGGTAGACAGGTCCTAGGTATATTATATAATATGGTGAGGCACCCATTCCTATTGATTCACTCAAAACACAATACGCAGGGTTGCACACATTAATCTTAATATCATATATATGTATATAAACATGTCTATGGGTAGAATTGTACATAGTTGTTTTGTTTTTTTTAATTGAGTGTTTAAAGTTGTGGAATAAACATACACTAAATACAATATAGTATGTTCCTTTCTTAAAGTAAGTTAGCTTTCATTTCTGTTCATATAGGATTGTCTTCAGTTTCATGCAATATTAATAAATAAATGAATAATATATCAATAAATATATCAGATGGTTTGATCATTTTATTTAAAAGCATAGTCATGCAACATATTTATTACCCCATTAAGGTTTTTTTTTTTTTTTAATTATTTCTAAAGTAGCCTTGTTGGACACATCTGGGGCTACCCCGAGAATAATTCAAACTCAGATTGGTAATTCAAAGTAGTCTCACTTTGACATGAAGGAATGGTCGGGTCTCCTGGTATTGGATCTTCATCATCAGATCGGCTTCAGGTAAAGTGAATTTTCTGCATCACAACGGGGTCATTCGCAAGTATTTCAGCTTGGGGTCCTAACATATATATCTTTGCAAACACATAAGTTACTCTTTAGGTTCAGCCAATCGGGTTCCAGTATCGTGATAAAGCACTGTTGTTTATTAACAATACCGTGGAATAACTTGTTGTAACGAATGTCTATGAACAGTTTCTTCAAATTTGTGCAAGTAGCTCCCAATATACTGAATCGCCTGCAACATCCCAGGCAATCATACTTTGTGCAAAAGTAGGTCACCATTACCAGGAAAAGCGTTTTTCAGAGAAAACCATTTGTCTGGGTAAAATTGAAATATTTCTCTGTTATAAAAAAGCATAGCACAGTAAACTTTTCTAAGAGCACACAGGGAGTTCAGCCATATATTGCCACTACATATGGTTTAAAGTGTTTCTAGCAAGACATGCTTACATTATTTTAATTTCATCTTCATAAAGTATGTTCTCTTCCAATAAATTAGCTATTCGTGTTTTTGATTAGTATAAGGAACTTATTGTATATATGCATATCGTTTGTTGTACTTAAAAAGCACATGTTGTATTTAATTCAGCTTATATGATATTTGTTGCAAGTGAAAATATTACTGTTTACCCATCAAGAAAAAGCCTGTTAAAGAGAAGTAGATACTGTCAGTAAGTTGATGAAAGAATGAACAAATGGACAAATATAGATTTTTTTTTTTTTAAATGAAATAGAAGGAAAATGTTTATGGGCTAAAACATATAGCCTAAATATTAGAATATGAGCACCACTGTTCAGACATTAATTACAAAAGTACCATTATGCCAAAGTTATGTAGGTTTGAACCTGTTATACACATTACAAATGTGCTTGATTATTAATTTCATACAATCCTTTATGACCAAGGATAACCTAGTGCACCTTGAAACTTTGTGCATACCCTTAACCATTGTGCTATTAAAGGGTAAGTAACAGGGTTCCGGTACCTGTCATTTTTCTTTTCATTGTTAACATCCTGACAACTTTTTGCAAACTTTTAACTTTAAAATCTGTTTCAAAGCTGTTTTCAAAATGGCCGCTCTACTGCACTAGGGTTTGAGATCTGTCCTCTAAATCTCTGTAGGAGGAGCAATTAAAAAAAACAACAACAAAAAACATAACAAGTGCTCTGGCTTTTCTTTTCTGTACCACATCATGGATCATTGCCTGTTTGACAATGTGGGCAATAATCCTTACATTATCAGTGCACTAGAGCGGCCATTTTGAAAATAACTTTGAAACATATTTTAAAGTTACAAGTGTAAACAGCTGCAGGAATGTTAACAATGAAAAGAAAAATGACTCAGCTCCATCATTGAAACAGTTGTAGCAGCACGTGGGGACGTGTAACACTATATTTTTTGTAACCCCGCTACTTACTCTTTAAGGCTTTTGTCATTTTTTGGTTCTATTAATACCCATGCAGCTACAGTACAAAGGACTTCATGTAAGTATTTATGCCAGACAGCTTTGTTTTATTTTGTACCTGCCCTGTTTCCAGCTGTATTTAGTGTTATTAACACAACACAACATCATGTCCTCTGTTCAATGTTCCAGAGCTCTGTTTTGCTTTTTGTTTAGTTTGTTTAATTCGCATTCAGAACAGCTGCCCTTTGACTGTGAAAATCTGCAGGTGCTTCTTGCACCGCCTCCTAACATCTTTTAATCTCTGTTGTTTGTTGTGTTTGTTTGGGACACATCAAGGGCAAAACATTTCACCAGGGAATCTTAGCACCTACAGTTTACAAGCTTAATGGTAAACATTGCTTTAGTCTGACAAAATAACACTCTTCCAAGAAATACATCGGACTCCCATTTATTCTTATACAAAGGGGTAATGGTCAGGATTTAAGACAAAGTAATATCTTATTATTATTATTATTATTATTATTATTATTATTATTATTATTATTATTATTATTGCTCTCTTAATAGCATGAAAACACAAATCTTACAATTGTCCATCTTGTCGAATGGGTAATTTGTGTAGTTGTGTCCTGCTCTTAATCATTATAATAGATCACACAGTTTATATGGACTATTACAGAACCTAGAAGTCCTGATTGTTGAATACTATTACAGTTGTCAATCAAATGGAGGAGTTTCATTTATTTTTATAGTGGTAGTCTGCTACTCGAAAGTAATAAATCAATAGTTTATATATTGTGGATTAGTTGATTAAAATGCAATGCTCCCTTTTGCTGTTTAGTTAAGATTATATAATATCACTGTGATCTATCCCTGTGCTGAGGTAGCTGTTTTTGACAAATTAAACATCTTATTAAACCTACATAAAAAACCATTATTATTTTACTAAATATTGTATTACCCCTGTAATGCCGAAGCATTTCTGAAATCAATCAATCGATCAATCTTTATTTTATATAGCGTATAGAGTATAGTGGAAATGAGGAAAGCTACTTTCTCAGAAGTCATTGTTGTGAGGGTCAGCCCCAGTGTGACAGCCAAGGAGGCTGTCTGTGGAGCTGCAGTTCAACTAAAATAATAATAATAATAATAATAGTAATAATAATAATAATAATAATAATAATAATAATAATAATAATAATAATAATAAAAACAGCTGCAGTGAGTTAATAAACTGCTCAAAGTCTGTAGGACTGCAGCACTCAACCTAAAGGAATATGTATAAAATGTAACTACTGGTATATTTATTTTTGCTTCTAGTGAAACTAACCACAACAAGAACTGAAAAGCTGAAACAATTCCATGTAGCTACCAGTGGTTTTTATTAAATTAGACTAGGCCTGTGAACAGCAAAACAAAAAATAGTCTTTACGCGCTGCCTATTCGCAAATCTATACATAAAAACCTACAACTGTAGTATCAATAAGACATGTTGGTACAGTACAAAAACACGTAGAATTAAGCATAGCCCTGTGGGACGCAGTACAAAAACACGTAGAATTAAGCATAGCCCTGTGGGATGCAGTACAAAAACACGTAGAATTAAGCATAGCCCTGTGGGACGCAGTACAAAAACACGTAGAATTAAGCATAGCCCTGTGGGACGCAGTACAAAAACACGTAGAATTAAGCATAGCCCTGTGGGACGCAGTACAAAAACACGTAGAATTAAGCATAGCCCTGTGGGACGCAGTACAAAAACACGTAGAATTAAGCATAGCCCTGTGGGACGCAGTACAAAAACACGTAGAATTAAGCATAGCATGTGGGACGCAGTACAAAAACACGTAGAATTAAGCATAGCCCTGTGGGACGCAGTACAAAACACGTAGAATTAAGCATACCTGTGGGACGCAGTACAAAACACGAGAATTAAGCATAGCCTGTGGGACGCAGTACAAAAACACGAGAATTAAGCATATTCTGTGGGACGCAAGTACAAAAACACGTAGAATTAAGCATAGCCTGTGGGACGCAGTACAAAAACACGTAGAATTAAGCATAGCCCTGTGGGACGCAGTACAAAAACACGTAGAATTAAGCATAGCCCTGTGGGACGAGTACAAAACACGTAGAATTAAGCATAGCCTGTGGGACGAAAGTACAAAACACGAGAATTAAGCATAGCATGTGGGACGAGTACAAAACACGTAGAATTAAGCATAGCCCTGTGGGACGCAGTACAAAAACACGTAGAATTAAGCATAGCCCTGTGGGACGCAGTACAAAAACACGTAGAATTAAACATAGCCCTGTGGGACACAGTACAAAAACACATAGAATTAAGTATATCCCTGTGGGACGCAGTACAAAAACACGTAGAATTAAGTATAGCCCTGTGGATGTAGGTGTAACTGTTCTGCAATGTGTTGGTTTTCTTTTGTTTAGTTTACCGTCCTTATGTGATGAATGTTGGATAGTACGATATTCCTTTATGCCAACTTTTGGCGTTTAGTATGGCCATTACATTGGTATTGTCAAAGTAACATTTAAAAGAAATACAGTGCTTTGAAATGCCTAGTTTAAACTGCTTAAAACACACACATTGAATAGACTGGGATTTTGTTTCGACATGAGGCAGAACAACCTCATTAAACAGCCTAGTCTTGCGTAGTTTGGAACACATTTGAACACCCTGGAGTGAGTTACTGGGCTTATAAAATGACACCCTTCACTCTACCCCACCTCTCCCAAAGTGAATTGGTTGTCATATGAATCAGACAGAGTGGTTCTGAAAGTCCCAAGCTGTGTTGGTATGGTGACATATCTGCACAGGTCGGAACACTTATTAGCCAATGAGATTGCTCCCTCTATTTTTCCCATTTTATAATACAACAATATAATAAATCCTCTTAGTATATTTTATATTTTTTCTCTGTGTGATTAAATAGTTGGGATTACAACTGGAATAGTGGTGAAAAAAGGATGACTGTTTACCACATGCTTGGGCCCACTTGTAATATATTATCCTAACACAAAGGCTAGATTTTCAGTTCTTATGTAATGGTTTCCAGTGGTTAGTTAGCATAAAGGCGGCGCTGATCTGCTAATTTGCTGGCATAATGGTAATTAATTAATTTAATGACTGAGACAGAAAGAAAGCGTGTAAACCACAGTGGAGTTACTCCAGAGTGCTATATTTCTATAGTCATGATTAAAAGCAGCTAATCCCTTTAAGTGCATGACTCAGGAGGACATATTTGCGAAGGAGGCTGCCAATGAGCGACAAAGCAGCTTCATAATATAAATATTTTGTATGTTTGTCTGCTTTTTTTTTGCTTATGGGCCTTGACAGCAAGATTAATCATCTCTCCTTCGAGACACAGAAACTGTCACAAAGATGTGTCACCACTTACTGAGCAAGGACCTATTTATCACAAGTGACAACACTGTGGAAAATAGAAATTCCTGTCGCAAATTTGTTACTTGGATTATGCAGCTTAAAAACACTGTCAGAAAACTGAAAAAGGAGACTTTTGGGAGGAATTGGAGGAAGCAAGAATCAAAGTAATGTAATGTAATGTATTATTATTATCATTATTATTATTATTATTATTATTAGCTTGGTTTTGTTCACAATGCACAGACCTCCTTGAATTCAGTCAATTCACTCATTAGGGATTTAAGGATCTGCTGCTGTGTAGCTTGTTTGTCCATTTGACTAAAGACAAATCCAACAAACAATAACACGACTGCCCCTTTGTCCTGCCCCACCACTTCATGTAAGGGGGGCAGGTTTACAGACAGCCTAATCTGTTTAGTACAAACACCCTCACACATTCTTTTGCCCTGTCAGAGCCTCGGAGTCCACAAGGAACCTTCCAAATCCCAAAGCTAGACTGCCAGGTGCAACTTGATATCAATGTAAAAACAGAATGCACTCAGCTACATACAGTTCCTGCTCAGTTTTAATAGGATCACCAGTAACTCTAATTGTGATTAGTCTTTATGCTCTCATCATTCATTTACTTTGCAGCCGGTCGACAATAGGAGCCTTAACAGCTTTTTCTAGGGGTCAGCTTTTTTGTTTCTGCTTTAGATCTCACACTTCTTTTATTTTGCTCTGCTTTGAATGGCAGCTTTTTTTATTCTGAAACCCACTACCTTTCAAGCATTTCTAGAAAATGAATAGCTCCTATAGTGTTAATAAGCAGCAAATGTACAGAGAAGGTTAATTTCTCTAAATGTGTGTTTAGATTACACATAAGAACCGGTCCTTTTTTATGTAAGTCTTCAAATATCATTGTGTTTGCAGTATGTGTTTGTCTTTGCCCTTATTATATGCATTTATAGAAAAAAATAATCAAGTCATTTGGAAGGCTAGCATCTGAATGAGATTGTTTGGGAAAGGCAGACTGCAATAGATCTTGCATCAGAATTCACCAGATTTTTTAGCAGATGAATACAACTGGCCCTGGGTGTTGGACATCATACATTCTGCTAACAAGGGTCGAGCCTTAATGGGTCGAATTACCTTTCCTCGTTCCCAAACTTTTCTTATGCTCTTACATAGTGAAGCTTGCTCATGTTTTCATTTGCATTATCCATACATTTTTCAGAATACAATAATTAAGTAAATATAATACAGGAGGTGGGGCTAACTCAGGACAAATGTAAGGTGATTGCAGCTTCCCATGTGCAGCACTCGACTGGGAGGGTACTGTGGAGAGATGGATGAACTTTTACTCACATTCAACAAAAGCGTGGTGACTACGCTTTCTGTAGAGGGGGTGTTACCTCTCGAATGAGCTATGCTGTTAATGTCTGCTTACACCATTAATAACCATAATCACACAATCTCCATGAAAATTCAGTTTGTGATCTAATCACAGACGATTAACGGATGCATTGTTACTGTGTTTGTTGTGTGATACAGCCTCAAAAAGATTTACTGTAAATAAAAGCATAGTAAGTGGCAGGCTTATCATTTGGTTTATTTGTTTAATTTTTATAAGCTTATCTGCATGAGACTGCCTGCTTCAAGCTGATTCTGAGCTACTGCAAAATAGACCATTTAACTTGGGGCGGTAATAGTTAGATTTCTGTGTACAAGCATTAATTAATACATTTAAGAAAAGGATTGTTGGGTACTTTAACCACATTAAGGTGGACTGTATCCAGGCCATTGTGCAGGGCAAGTACCGCAGGCAACTTGATTGAGTCTGCAAATGCCGGCTATAGTTCTGAAGAACAGAACAGCTCTCCCAGATATGATGAGACCAATAATCTGCACCAGATAAAGCAAACCAATAACTCTGGTTGAAGAGTGGCGTAAAGCAGTCACTGGTATGCAGTGTCAACACTGAGCCATCAGGAGCTGAGGGTAAGTCAGGAACACATTGATGATTGATGGTGTCCACCTACAGATTCCAACGATATGGGTCACAGCAAATGTCGCAAGACATGGAAAGCCGGCAGTGCAATCCTGGAAAAATGTTTCTCCTGTTAACGTCATAAATGTACAGACAAATACATAAATAGAGGATAGGAAATCATTTAACAGGTGTGTTATTACTATTATTCAAATATTTATATAGGACAAACCCCCTGAGATGACATGGACAGACAGTAGGAATGCAGTCAGTCCATAATCATACCTGTATGAGCAGTTACCAGATCACCAAGGCTGACACTTCTTCTCTTCATATAACCCATATTGTCTGAAATGCACTGAAGGCATAGGAAGATTAAGCCAGTGTTGAGTATCTTGGTACTTCTTGTGGGAAACTCCATGGATAAAAGGGACTGTCATTGTGACATGGGATCTGAAATTGAAATTTTCCAAGTTTCCACACCATTATGTTTTTAACACCGTAATGAAAACAGTGCTGAAAAAAGGCCTCAAAGACACATTAATTCATTATCTTTCTTTTCTTACCTCCTGGTTCTTTATACTGCATCACAGTGCAAAAGCCTTTATACTGCATCACAGTGCAACAGCCTTTAAACTGCATCACAGTGCAACAGCTGGCTTCACCTGCTTCAGCTTTGATGATAATGAAAACCTGACAAATATGTAAGGTACAAAACCACGACGGGCCATGCAGTTCCAATGATATATACCACGCCAAAAGAAACATGGTTGAAGTGGACATTGTTTCAGCAAATCAAAAGCTTTCATGCACTACTGCTTCAGCACTTTGCACCTTTCGGCCATCATATCTGCGCAGCTTTCTTTTTATTATTTTGACAACACTGCGGACCCCAGCTTTCATTCCTGAAAACCTGATGAAAATGCGTGATGATTTTACTGAAACAAGAGAGGAAAGTGCTTTTCTTTGCCGGAGCCCTGCCTTTGATGCCAGCGCAGCAATGCAAGGAATGCACACAAACTCATTAGGAAACATTTAGGAGTATCCTTTAACCTCTATGCAGGCCTTCCTGTATTGTTGTGGATAGCCGCTGCATTGTTGTTGTTCTTGTTGTTTTAGCATAGGTAAATACTGTTTATGACTGGGAGATATAATTAGCATGCATGAACATACTGAACTCATCTTAGGTTTCTGAGCTGCAATAATGTCATTAACTTTCAACCTGTGCAAAGATGTGAATATCTTTACCATGCTGTTTGAATGGGTTATTGTTAGCTCTGGAGTAAGGTTACAGAATGTACCACAGGACACTCCAGAAAGAAAGACTGGGGGCTGGAATTGTGATTTATAAAGGACAGAGCAGCAGTCTTGTGTCCTTTCTCGTAATTAACCTTCATTTGAAACTGATAGTACTATACTCAGACATGTCATATAATCTTCAAAACTCTGTTTCTTGGGTGTAATTTTTAAACATGTTAAGATTAACATTCAGCAAGAACCACATGTTATGTTACATTCTTATTCTGAGTGTTAGATTTATACCAAAAACCTATTACAATTCCCTAACATGGAGATGTAGAATCAGTAAGTACCTTATTGCAGGCTTAGTTGTGTTTCCACCTTTGTATGTGGTCAAGGTTTGCACTGAAGATCTGTAAGCAGCAGATGTGTTAATACTGTACCTAAAGTCTTAGGAATTACACTATTGTGAAGGAAGTGCAATACCTTTATCTCTGTGGGACAAAGGTCTTATCTTTCCTTGCTCTCTAAACAGCTTGTAAATCACTTCTGAGAAGGTAATTCTATGAAAATTAGACACAGTCCTGTCTGTATTTATTCTCCACGTGGTCAAAGGCAACACAATTATAAAGGTATTTGCCTAGACACCCCTTTGACATGTTGCCCTTTTCACTGGTCATCTTTTGTATAAATCCCCATGTGAAAATCTGTCAAAATCTTCAGACCAATCTGTAAGGATTACTTTATACAGGTTGAAAGCGGGGGAGCTGACAACCCAAAACTTAATACAAACTAATATGCTAGTTTTATAGATAAGTTTAGATAAATTGAATCTGCTTGATCTTCTTATGATTACAGTAACATTGCGTATTAAAGGCAGGTAAGAATAATAACCCTAACATGCAAATTTCCTCTCTGAAATCTCCAATTTCATATGTTCAAGATGCATTTACTGTATAGTTTACCAATGCACCACTTACTGCATATTGTACTCTTTGTGAATTGGTCAGTCCTCTTAGGATTTTCTTTTTTTACAGCCAATATAAACAACTGTTTCCCGACAGATTAACTGTACAGCACCCTCTGCTGATGACAAGGAAGAGCTGATAATACTGCAAGCTAATACTACTGTAACTACCACAGAGGGGGGCATGTATGAAGATCGATTGATGCAGTGCTAAATTGGCAGAGTGTAAAGTGGCGCTCTGACCCCATCCCGAATGTATTAACTGGCCCAAAATTAACAAGGCATGGTAAAGCATTTAAATGCGTAAATGTGCTGTGCCGGTGTTCTGAAAATCTGTGCCTCCCTGTGACAGAGAAAGGGAACAGAGTACCCTGGACTGGATGGCCCGACAATTCATTCGAAGGGTTGGGCGCAAGTCAGTCATCTAGAAAGTGGGTGGAGCTACGGTACACAAACTCATTGACCCGGAAGGGAAACGATGTGGCATCTGCGGATTAGAGGAGCGGTTGCACTCGTTAACCAAGAGGTCATGGTTGACAGTATATAAGGGGACGTAGTGATGTCATCTGTTCCTTATTATGGTTACGCTGAAACCGGAAGGACCTGTGTATTATTATAGAGAACCGTGAGTGTTTTGTTTGTTTTGCCTGTCTGTCTAAAACTCTGTTATTGTTTATTGTTCACTAGACTAGACGGCTAACACGATCTGGAGCTGTTGCTTAGGGCCAACACAAAACCTGGACATCATTGCACCATTGTTTCACGTAATAAATTGTACTTCACCACAAGCACTGCAGCACCCACTTTGGCCTGGTGATCGTGTGTGTGTCTAATTGTGTTTAGTACTGTGTTTATTATTTGCAGGACTGCAACCCTTTATTATTACTGAGCAATACACATTGCTTTGTATTGCCAGCCCTCCATTATTTACTGCTTGATCATTAGACCATTGGATTATAAATGAAAGAGAGCATTTCACCTGTACTTTGTTGTGTGTCTGTATCATTGGACTACTGCATCTGCACTGCACCTGCTCTACACCTCTGCACTAATTACCACTTTGCCACACTTCTCCTCAAAATGGGCCACCGGTAGCACAGATTAACAGAGGCAGAAATGACCCGTGTTAACTAAGTGTCTTGACTTTATATTATATTGTTATTATACAACGGATAAAACCAAATATACATAATGAAAAGGATAACTTAACTTTTCGAGCTATAGTTTCATCCTCAGTACTCCCTCTGTTCCTGGGTTGTTCAGGAAGGTTAGGAGCCTGCACTCACACAGGCAGTAGTTTCGTGCTCGTGTTGTTCGGTTTCGTTTTCTCCTCTCACAACTCGTTCTCCAACTTTGCGCACGCTCAGGCATGCACGTCTGTTTATCTCAACACATTAAACCGCGCACTCCATCCACCTTCATCAATCTCGGGCATGCGATTCGGACACCAATCTCCCGCCAGCATTCTCGTAAATTGTTTTTTTCTTTTTAGAGAAATTAACTGTCTGATTCCAGTTTAAGTTTGCAAAAAATAATGTATAATTAATGGTAAATGTACCTCTTTTTGACAATAGGAAAACACCCATCAGATCATAAATTGATTGCACCTGTATCAAAATCTGACAGCGCACCACTTGCAATTGACAACGTACCACTTTCTGACATTACACAAGTCAAATTTTGGTACGCATACCACATTCTGATGATGTACCACTTTCTAACACAACACCGGCTCCAGTCCAGATCACGGCTTCTATCAAAGTGAAAAACAATGTCCACAAACTTGAACTTGAAGCTTATCTTTTAACTTCAGGTACATTCAAACAGTATTCCAATTCCAATTCCAAAAGAAAAGAAGATAGTGACAGACAAGTTGAAAAAGGCATGTGAATAGAATAATCTAGCTAAAAAAAATAAATCAAAATCATCATCCGTTGGGAAACTGTTCTCTGAACATCTACCACTAGTTGAATGAAAATTGATTTGAGTTTGTTTCAAGGACTCAGACTCGAAGTCATGGACTTGTGACTCGGACTCGAATGATAGTGACTCGAACTCGGACCCGACACTTGGGACTCAGACACGGACTCAGACTCGGACACGAGGTTTGAGGACTCGACTACAAGTCTGTATCCTGTAGTAATAGTTTTCACAACTCACGTTAATATCATTCAATAAACAATTAGAAATGACAGAAATCACTTTCTTTGTGGTTATTCTCTTTTTTTTTTAACTGCCCAAATACTTTTGTCTGCGAATGTATATTGAATTATGTCTCAATCCTAAAATTCTAGGTGATGAAAATGTTTGGCAGACCTGGGCTTCCTGTTCTAGATGTCTTTGTTTTACAAACTAAGTAAAGCTGTTCGTTAAAGGGGTTATATAAGCTATGTAAGTAGCTGTACAGAACTTCTTTTTCTTAAGTCAGCATCTCTTTGCACGACAAGGCAAGTTTCTTTTCAAAATACCACAGATCAGGTAAAAAGGGTTCACAGTGAAGAAAGTTAAATAAAAAGCTCTTTAAAATGGTATTTATAAAAAAAAAAGACAAACGTTGTCCCTGTTGAAAATAATAGCACGTACTGAAATCCATTCTGATGACAGTTTGAAGAAAGCAGCTTTTATGTAGTGCTGAGCCCATCTCTGCAGTCTCTTGTAAATGCAATTGTTGACTTAAATATACAAGCAAGGGCCAGTCGGTCCATGCAGAGGCAGCTATTTGATTGTATACTCAATTGAATCTTTAACTAATAAATTGTTCCACACCTTTGTCTGAACAAGAAGGCAGAGGTCTGTGATTCCTCACAAGAACGCACAAGCCTCTTAAAAGTGCAAGGACTTCGTACCTATGAGTCAAGAGGATTTGTTGACTTAGAAGCCTGACAACGTTCATCATTGGTTTGTTACTTCTGCCATCTGGGCTACTGAGCCTTCCTTTAGATCAGATCAAAGTTGAAAGCTTTTAAAATGATACACAAACCACAATGTGACAAATAGCATGCCTTGTTTGACACAGCAAACAAGAAATTACTTTCATCAGCCTAAGAAAGGAATTTGTTAAGATCCTGCGTGTTTTTAAAAGTAGTTTCTCCCCGAACCCAGGAAACTAGCTGCTTTATCTCACATGCAAGGAATGAGCACCTTTGCATTGACCAAATAAAATGAAAAATGTCAACACATTTCTGCAGTGTTCTTTTTTTTAAATGACACCCTTGTGAATAATCTCCTACCTGTAATTAGGATTTATTTAGTAGGTTCTGTAACCCATGGTTGACCTTTTCTACACATACACAGATGAGAATGTCAAAGTCAATATTTACTTTATATATGTCAAACAAATCCAATTGATCACTAAAAACGTAGTAAACTAGATAACTGCCTATATAAGAGACAAGATTTGTTGATGTACTTTTACTTACTATTACATACAGACTTGACCTGGTTTTTGTGATTTGCTTCTTTGCAGGTTTCCCTCAAGACTCTCCTTGTGACTAAATTGACTGCTACTAATCAAATCTGAAAGATATAAACCAAATTATCTATTTATAAAAGTCAATTACTGTGCTATACTGAATTACCCTCAGTGGCAATTGTATTGCCTGGTTTTCCTTGCAAACCCTGTTCAAAACAAATCTGTAGTTACTGAGCATCACCAGACCATACCAGTTCATTTATATAGCATCCTTCCTGTATAAGCACCCCAGGAAGCTTTACATAGAGAATACTGTATGGGGTGCTGATATCTATTCCACTACACTACAATGCTATAATTAAACAGTATAGAGCTCATTTTATTGTGACATCATTTCCATCTGATACAATCTGGTGCAATGACATTTCAGCTAGCAGTATCACATCAATATCAGGGTCTACTATAACTACATTGTACAAATATAACAAACTAAAAAGAGCTCTAAACGACTCGCTAATCAAAATAAGCTTAGATTGACTCAGCATTCCGACTAGAACCTGGAAGAGAGTTCCAAAGTGAAGGAGCCTGAGAACAAGATGCACTCTCTCTCCATAGTTCTGGGATTGAGTTTTTAGAATACCCAAGAGACAGTTATTGACATCTCAGAGTAAGTACCGGTTTGAAATGGATAAGTAATTCACGCAAATAGGCAGGACCAGACCTATGGATGGCTTTATAAGTGAGGAGAACCCTTGTAAAATCAATACGCTTCACTGGAAGACAATGTTGTGTCCTCAAAACTATATGACAGGTAGAACTGGCATCTAAAACAACCTATTCGTTGACGCATCTGTGAGGCCAGCAAGCAGAGAATGAAATGATCACCCCGAGTATGACCATTTAAAAAATCTTTGATCAATATCTACTACTGTATACCCTCTCTCTATCTGTAATCAAACTGTATTTGCATAAATACAACCCCTTTACCAGATACAACGCATCTACAACATTTAGTAAAACTCACTGGTAGCAATATCAGTCTACATCACCTGTATGAATATTACACTTACAGTCAATTATTGTATCCAAAAAAAAAACTAAGTCTTGTGAATAATTCCTGTACAGTCTTCATGGATATGCTAACATGTTTCAGTCTATTGTAATTAATATCATTTGGAGGAAAAAAACATTACAAATAATTAAAAGTAATTTGTTAATGGGTGTAGAACAATGCCACAAAGCCCCAAAGCACCAGTTATTTTAAAAGAATTGTACAATTACAGTACTAAAACAAAATGCAACTGCACCCGTGCCCAGCCTTTCGGGGGGCCTAGCCCTGAGTTTCTTTTTTTTTCTGAGCCCACTTTAATGGCTAAATGTAAAAAAATAGGCACCTTCTGATCTACTGGGGTTACAAAAATAAACTGTAGCAAGGTAGTATTGGCGGACTGTCAATCAAAACACAAATCCGCAAATCAGAGCCAACAGATTGTCTATCTGGAGGCGGGACGCAGAGCGAGTGCTCTGGCAATAGGTCGGTGTTGTTAAGGTTATGTGATTGCTCTGCTGGAAGATGTGATACAGCAGACACTAAAAATTCTGTATTTACAAACATGACTTGCTTTTGGAATATTCATTTGTTAAGCGTGTTCATTTTTGCTTATGAGTTGTATTGAATGCATTTGTACTATGGCTAAGTTTTGCAATGCAGACGTGTTTTTTTATAGAGACATTTTCATACTAACTTTTGTACTTGATAACATTAATGTATTAATCCAATTGATGCCTGTGATACATCTTTGTGACTAATTTGAAGATATTAATATGTTTCAAGATTAATTAAATCATGTTATTAATTAAATGGATTCATCTTGTTACATAATTGATTTATTTAAATGTCATCTTAAAATAACATTAGAATAAGTTTTAATTGACATTTTTTGATCGATTCAGACTTTGCTGCTTATGTATTTATTTTTAGAATGTTTTCTTTAGGTTTTGCTGCAGCTGCTGCATGCTTTTTTTGTTTTTTTGTTAGGGGTATCTCCTTCACAGTCTTGCACCAGGGCCCAGTAAATCCTAGCACCAGCACTGGACTTAGGTTAGGGTTAGATCTTTGAAACCAGAATGGAAGACTTCCTGGGATATAGTTAGGATTCGCATTACAGGTAAAACAGGGTGAAGTTAAAGACTGTGGTAAGAGTTAGTGAACAGTTAGGGTTAGGGTTAGGGTTAGGGTTAGGGTTAGGGTTAGGTCTTTGAAACCAGAATGGAAGACTTCCTGGGATATAGTTAGGATTTGCATGACAGGTAAAACAGGGTGAAGTTAAAGACTGTGGTAAAAGTTAGTGAACAGTTAGGGTTAAGGTTAGGGTTAGGTCATTGAAACCAGAATGGAAGAGTTCCTGGGATATAGTTAGGATTCGCATGACAGGTAAAACAGGGTGAAGTTAAAGACTGTGGTAAGAGTTAGTGAACTGTTAGGGTTAGTACTGCTGATGTGTCCAATCAGAATGTAGGCTTGCATGGACAGGATCAGGGTTATAGCTCAAGTTACAGTTAGGGTTTATTTAAAGGTTAGGTTAAAGCTGTAACTGTGTTTTTTTATTGAGATTTTAAATTAGCATACAGTGCCACCAGGTGGATTCATGTTGTACCTTCAGCAGGGATCCTACATTTTATGTGAATTCCTGTCATAGGAATAAATGGTAAGGATCATCATGACGATTTCTATGCAGTATTCACTGAAATAAAGGATCTGTCATGCACACGTTATTTTTGATCTTACATCTTTAAATCAGTTACTACCCCACAATGCTGACATGACTGTTCATATCTAATAAGAATGACTGTATTGGAATAAATCACATGATCAACCAGGCAAGCTGGATGAAGATCTGATAGTGTCAAGCAATTCTTTCACTGATTATCTACATTGACATAGCATGTCTGTTAATTTCTTTACCCTTGAAAGCAAGAAGGGCAATGTCTTAGAACATAACCGGGCTGCAGTGTGGAGTAGTGATTAGGGCTCTGGACTCTTGACCGGAGGGTTGTAGGTTCAATCCCAGGTGGGGGACACTGCTTCTGTACCATTGAGCAAGATACTTTACCTAGATTGCTCCATTAAAAAAAAAACAACAACTGTATAAATGGGTAATTGTACGTAAAAATAATGTGATGTCTTGTAACAATTGTAAGTTGCCCTGGATAAGGGCGTCTGCTAAGAAATAAATAATAATATGAGTAAATTCAGATTCGATATACTGTATTCCTGAGCAAAAAGATGGACATCTAAATTAGGGTTTTGTGTATAAACATGATTCTATGTGTCTGGCTTTTATATGTTAAAATAACGCTTAAATGAACTCCTTTTAGAGAACAAAGCCTTTAATTGGAAATCTGTTGTAGGCAATTGCTGTATATACACCCATTGTTTTCCCTGTAAGCCAACCTAGAAACTACACTCTGGTTGTAAATGAGTGCTTGTTAAACTATGGGGTCATGTTACAGTAAGACTTGTATTACACAAAGCTACAGTAGTTAATTTCTTCCTCACGATCTGCTAAGCCTATTGTAACCACTTTAGTCATGTAACTACATGAGCCCCAAATATTACGTGCCAATTAATCCAATTAACCTCTAGGCTTACTATTCCCTTGGTCTCTCTCCTACGAATGACTCACTCAACAAAGGGAATTAGTGAAATCAGAAAATCAGACACACAACACAAAATAAATGCATGTTACAAAAGAAACACGTCTAACTAGCAGAAGAAATTGAAGGAACTCAATTTATTTAGAATAATATTTACTATCTTAGAATAGAACGCTGAAAGTTAGGAATTGCTTCAATGTTTTACTGAACAGTTTTAACGATGCTGAGTGTTGGTTAAAAAACAACCCTGATTTATAATAGCTACCAGCATTAATAAAGGATCTGTCAGATTCAAAATGACATGGTTTTATACCGTTTTCTGCTGAAATTTTGGAAATCAGGCCTTTCCCAGCCAAACCCGAAACACCAATCCTCAAGAAAACCAACAAAAACATTTCTTAATGTGTCCATCTCAATATATCTATTCTGTACTCTGAAAAATGTACCAAGCCATACAGATTCACTACCCTGCAACATGTTTCAAAATCCAGATAATGCAAACGAACACTGAATCTCTTTTTTGTATCTAAATACACAATGCCACAAACCACTGCTCTAGAGGTGGGTTAAATACTGTGTGCATGAAAAGGAATTCAAATGAAAATGCCAACAAACTTCTTTGAAAAAATCCTAGCATATCCCCAATAGAGACAAGAAGCCCGTTCAACACAGTGGAAGAATACAACCTGAGACAGCAGGGCAAGGGCTTTGATTTCAGGGACACAGTATGTCAGACAGGGGAGGAAACTTTGAGTCCAAAAGTGGAGAGCAAAGTTTCTGTAGCTGGGACATATAGAAATAGCATTTAAAAAGAAACATTCCTTTCATTCAGATTGGCACTCCCTCTTCAGACAGGAGGGAGTATTTCACAGCCACAACGACAATAAGATCACAAAATGTTTACATCGAAAATGTATTCAGTATTAGTATTCAGACCTTTGTTAAATACATTTTTTTTTTTATAAATGTACAATTTCCTTTTATGGCAGGTAATATAACTTGCCTTATAATTTATCGTGAAAAAAAGTATACGTTAGACAGTCACAATAGTGGAGCACACTTCTAAATTTGCTATAATAAATCTCTATCATACTTAAAATACATTTTTTAAAGAGTTTATTTTACAGTCTGGGAGTGATTTCCCTATCTCATTCCCTGTCACCACAACCACCACCAATACAACAGAATTACTGAAGAGGGCATTCAGTTTAATGTGCTTGAAAAGAAATGAAGTATATAATGCAACAAAAAAAAACCTCTACTATTAGTCATAGCTAAATAAATGTAGAACATTTTAAACATCTGACAGCATCAGCAGAAAGCAATTATGAAAGCAATTGAGCATATAATGATGCATGTCAGCTATGCAGGTATGTAAGCTATCACTCATGAGCAGAACTGATTGCAATAAGTATCTGAAAGTGGCTCCACATTCAAATTCTGCAGCACCGGTACCATTTTAGCTCTTGATTTCTTCTGGATGGAAAACAATATTTGTGTTAACAGCTACTAAAATGTATTGTATGGAAACGTTTTAGGAAAGCCAGTAAATCTGTGCATGTTAAATAAAAGGGGAAGGATTAGGGAGCAGGTGTGCCGCAGATTACATTTCTTCATTTAGTTTTAACTCTGATACCAAAAGAACAATAACCATGCTTACATTTGCAATAATACCATAAACCCTGAGACACACGTAACATACCTACAGTGACCTGATTCCAGGATGTAAACCTGTGACATTTCAAATGTTTCATCCATGTAACCCTGAAATCAGTGCAAAGGCCCCAAGAGAGAAACACTGTCAACCCAAGGTGAACCAGCCTAATTCTCTGCAGACTGTGCTTGAGGCTTTGGCAAATGAACGCTCTTCCAACATCTTGTAAACTCCAAGTGTGCTCAGGATGCACACCTTAATGATAATATTAATATTGATTAGAGAATCCTGAGGCCGGTTTCACAAAGCACTGCTAGCACTTAGCAGGCTGCTAGCAAGCTGTCTTATTTGTACCTGCTTCAAAAAACAATATTTTAAGATAGCATGTCAAAGCTTAGGAGAAATCCACTCAGTAAATCTATATGATTAAAGGACACATGTTATTTTTTTTATTTTCTATTTATTTAAATGGAAGTGAATTGGATTTAG